>JARWIR010000001.1:55382676-56586426 GCA_029959085.1 Nemophila menziesii
CGGACACCCATACATCAAAAAAAAAAAGTGTGTGAGAAAACATCAGAATTAAGGTAGAAAATAAATCTAATATGTAAAAGTAAATTTTATATATTTTTAAAATAAAATAATATATAAGGTATCCACGGTTTGGGTTGGTACAGAACTGTAGACCGCCCCAAACCCACAATTTTTTTATTTTGGGCCCAAGTAAATTCATGGGTGCTAAAATAAGGTTTTTTTTTTAGTTAGATGTTGGTCAAATGGGATTTACCCAAGTGTTAACCATGTTTACGATGATAGTTGGTGACTCAATTTAAAAAACTGATTCAGATATTGATATGTTTATTCCAGTTGTAAATATTAACATACTATATTTACTTGGTTAAAATCATATGAAATTGAATGAGAAATGAATCATGTAATTTGGAGAAATTAAAATAAAAAATAATAATATATGTTATTTATTTTACTTTATTTATTTCTTTTGGTATAAAGCAAATAAAAAAAAGAAAAAACAACGCGCTGCTGGCCTACAAGTTCGATCCTGGACCTCCAGCCTGTTGGGCTTTCGGGCCTTATGCCCATACCATCTGGATCAACACAAGCTTTGATCTTTGTTTAGTAAACGCCGCATCTTATATTTAATACAACATGTCTTCAAAAGAAACATCATAACTCTTTGCTAAGCCACCTTTTCATTTTCTATAAATAGTTGGTCTACTCAAACATTTTCTTCATTCAGTTTTTTAAAGCATTAAGCATTAAAAATCATAAGAGAGAGATAGGAAAGAAGCAGTTTTATTAAGTTTGTTGAAATCCTGAAGAGTTCGTGTGTCGTTTCTTCTCAATAGTTTTTTCATTGTACCCAGGATGTTGAAGCCAACAAACATAAGACACCAGTACGTGACCTAAATAATTTAAAGACATCGAATCAAATCCGAGTCTCGACACAAAAAGTTTATTTATTTATTTACGTTCTATTTTATTTTTGCATTAGTTTTTATATTATTTTATTAGTTTATACAAATAAAACACAATAATTTAAGGTATATATGATTCACGTTGTACAAACCAGAAAACCTTTTCCTTTTCGTTTTATAAACTTTACTTTTGCAAAAAATTTCATCTATATATAAAGAACAGGAATATTACATTCTATTTCTTTTCTCTTATTCTGTTTTCTAGGCTTGTGTATACATATTAGAAAATTACTCGCTTACTAACGTCATATTTATGCTTCATATAGAATATGGGAAGAAATACTGAACAAAGTGAAAAGCAACCAGAGACGGGTAATGATGTCTCCTTAATTGTTCGTATTTTCGACCCTTAGGAGACATCATTTTTGGTGTTTATTTGACTATTTAGATAGACTTTTG
This sequence comes from Nemophila menziesii, assembly GCA_029959085.1. Lineage (NCBI taxonomy): Eukaryota > Viridiplantae > Streptophyta > Magnoliopsida > Boraginales > Hydrophyllaceae > Nemophila > Nemophila menziesii. The sequence goes on from JARWIR010000001.1 coordinate 55,384,038, forward strand.
GACTAAATATGCAATAATATGATTTTCCTCTTTTATTTCTAGCATTTTTTATTTATTAAGCTTTTGCACGTAATATTGGTATTTTTAGTGAAGATTTTACAGGTTTTAGATGTTAGCTAGAAGAGGAATCCAAGGAGAAAGTCAAAGATCAAAAGATAGAGTCAAGACTTGAAAAGAAATCCCGAAGATATTATTTTTAGAGCTGAAAATCCATTTTCCAGGCCATAGATTGCTGATTTCGCGGTGCTTAAGCGATGATTTAGCCGCTGACCTTTGAAGAGAAAACGCTCCTTATCGAGTTACGGAACTTTAGCAACTGAAATGAGGTCAATCGGAGTCATAACGCATCGGGAAAAGCCGTTTTAGTGAAGGTGTATCAGCAGTTACGGGATTTTGGGTTTAGAATTTGGGCTTGGACATTTAATTAGTGTTTTATTATTAGGTCCAAGCCCTAATCCGTTTTTAAGCTTATAAAAGGAGATTTTGACCTCATTATTTCTCACCTCTCATTTTATTCTTCAAATTAAAACATCCTTAGAAGAGAGCGTCCAGAGAAGAAGCAGAAACAAGGAAAAGAAGAAGCAAGAGCTGGAGACGGTCTATATCTTCGATTCTCAGCCAATTCAACTCCATAATTAGGTTCTCTGTATTTTTATTTCTGTAAAACAATATGAATCTTATTTCTTTTAATTTAGTTTTTGTCTTTTTAATTATTATGAGCTAAACCTAATTAGTGCTTGAGAACGCATAATGGGTTAATCCCAATTTGATTTCATTCTATACATTTGGATTTGGGATATTTATTATTTAAATCAAATTGGGTAAATTGTATTTTTCTTTAATTTGCATTTTAATTACTATTATTGACGTAATTAACCAATGATAGGACTTAGTATCTAGGCTATTCCAATTAGTGGCGATTGGATCACCTTGACGGGGGGTTTAGGTACCGAACTAGTTAATGAATGTAGGTTAGAAATTATTTGACTCTGACGAGCTTAATTAAACCTATGGCCTATTGGGTAATTTAGACTTAATCACTTGAGAGTGGACTATAATCACCCTGACGGGGTTTGTAGCACTTGAAAGTTGCTCCTTAGTCCACCCTGACGGGGGTAAGGAGAATATAGAATCCCGACCAATACAAATTTACCGATTTGTCCCTTAAACAATGTATGAAATGAATGATAGTTAGGAAAACCCTTGCGTCTCTCAAGTACTACCTGCTCATATTTGCGTTTACTTGCGTCTTAGTTATTTATTTACATTTTCGCATTAGTCTCTCATACTTAGGATTAATACAAAACAAACAATCAATCACATTATCTTTATTTGTTTTCATAAGTGCAATCAATCATTAATAGATAAGCATTGTAGTCAACCATCCCGTCCTTGGAACGAATCTGTTTTATCAACTATATTACTTGGGACAACCGTACACTTGCGGTTGTGGTTCGATTATTTATTGCATTTATTTAGAACACACAAAGGACCACCAGGTAACAACTCAATAACAGAAGTTTGTGTACCCACACCAACACCCATTGACCAGCCAATAGGCCAAAAAAGTTCAATGGTTCTGACTTTAAGAGGTGGCAGCAAAAGATGTTATTCTACCTTACCACTCCAAGGTAGTAAACGTCAAGTTATTACCTAATGTGAACTTCAATTCTCAAAAGGGATGTGAAGTATGTGTCGAGTCAAAATTAAACAAAACCTCGTTTAAATCTATATAAAGGACTTTGGTACCTTTAGAGTCAATTCAAAGTGATATCTGTGACTTAAAATTTGTGCAAACTAAAAGTGGGAAAAAGTATTTTATAGCTTTCATTGACGATTGCACAAGGTATTGTCAAATTACTTGATTCGAAGTAAGGATGAGGCCTTAGAAGCATTTAAGCAATACAAAACTGAAGTTGAGAGTCAACTAAATAAAAAGGTTTTAGAATCTTAGAACAGATAGGGGAGGAGAATATGTGTCTCCGTTTGTGGAGTTTTGCGCTGAATATGGAATCGTCCATCAAATCACGATCCCCTATTCGCCTCAACAAAACAGGATTGATGAACGTAAGAACTACACGTTGAAGGAAATAATGAATGTCTTGCTTATTAACTCAGGTTTACCACAAAACTTGTGAGAAGAGACTTTGATCACCGCAAACCACATCCTTAACAAGGTCCCACACAAGAAGGTAGATAAAACTCCTTAATAATTATGGAAATAAAGGACGACCTTCCTTCAAATTTTAAAAGTGTAGGGATTCTTGGAAAATGAGCAATGGTGAAGATGCAGGGTATGTAAGCTTTTCAAATCCTTATATGGTTTAAAGCAGACACCAAAGAAATGACATGACAAATATGATAGATTCATGATCTCGAATGGTTTCAGGATCTATGAATGTGACAAATGTGTTTATGTAAAACGAAATGAGATAGGATATGTCATTATCTTTTTATATATGGATGATATGTTAATCATTGAAAGTAACAATGATGTGAATACATTCACCAAAAGGATGCTTTCAAGTAAGTTTGACATGAATAATCTTGGCCTTGCGGATATTATTTTGGGTATCAAGATTCTACGAACATCTGAAGGTAGTGTACTATCTCAGTCACACTATATTGAGAATGTATTAAACAAATTTAGTAATGGCGTCACAGATATCGCCAAGACACCTATTGTTGTAAATTTATATCTTGCTAAGAACACTGGTGATACGATCAACCAGTTGGAGTACTCTCGAATTGTTGGGAGTCTCATGTACCTAAAAACAACATTAGGCCAGATATATCACATGCTAAGTAGCTTTACACATTATCTGGGGAAGAACCATTGGATTGCTATTGTTAGAGTTATAAGGTACCTTAGATACACTATGAACGAAGGGTTATTGTACACAGGATATCCAGCCGTACTAGAAGGCTACAGTGATGCAAACTGGATATCAGACTCCACATACTCAAAATCCACAAGTGGATTCGTCTACATGTTAGGATGAGCAGCTATGTCTTGGAATTCCACAAAACAAATGTGCATAACCGAATCCACTATGTAATCTGAGTTTATAGCTTTAGACAAAGCTGCTCAGGAAGCCGAGTGGCTTCAGAATTTTTTATAGGATATTCCTAATTGGCCAAAGCATGTGTTAGCTATCTGCATACATTGCGATAGTCAGAGTACCATTAGTAGGGCACTAAAAGAGATGTATAACAGTAAGTCTAGACACATACGTCGTAGACACAATACCGTTAAACAACTGCTCTCAAACGGAGTGATTACAATTGATTATGTTCGATCAAAGGATAACATAGCAGATCCACTGACTAAAGGTCTACAAAGAGAGCAAGTGCGAGTGTTGTCAAGGCGAATGGTCTTAAGCCTATGCAAGCTGATTTGCCATGATGGGAATCCTACCTAGCAGAGGGGAGATCCCACAATATAGGTTCAAAAGGAAAACTGAATCATGAAACTACAACTTGGTGCGACGCATTGTGGGGAGACCTCCCTAAACCATTCCTAGGACACAATTAAACAATGCTACCTGTAAAAGTGAAAGATAAGTTAAAATTTTAATAGTTCTTGTATCTTTGATAACATAATATAGAGTAATGCATAATACTCTCCCTAGAAGAGACCACCTATATAAATAACATGGGAAGGGTCGTCCTACGATAACTTTTTAAAGGCAAAATTCTTCTACGGTTATTCATGAAATAACATGAGTTTTCTAAGGCCGCAAATATACACAACCTTGAGAATCAAATACTGTTTGGAAGTATACTATGTAAGTTCTATTGACTTGGTTTACACAAAATTTGAATAGTCCAAGACATCACGTTCACTAGTTAGCAAGTAAATCTGATAGCTCTTACTAGAGAAGGTTCAAGGCCAAATGCTACATTTCTCGATCTAGTATTTTTCTACGCTTCTCTCTTGCTTTCTCTCGTATTTAGAATTCTTTTGCATAATTTTTATTAGGGTGGTTAGTCAATTTCCATTCATGTGGGGATTGTTGGTCAAATGAGATTTTATCCAAGTGTTGATCGTGTTACGATGATAGCCAGCGAAACAATTTAAATAAATGATTCGGATATTGATACGTTTATTCCAATTGTAAAAATTAAAGTAATTTATTCACTTGATTATAATCATTTGAAATTGAATGAGAATTTGAGTCATGTAATTTGGAAAAATTAAAAGAAATAAATAAATAATAATATATGTTATTTTTTTTATTCCTTTTGGTTATAAAGAAAAAAAGAAAACGCTATGGGTTAGAACCATGTTGGGCTTTTGGGCCTTTTGCTCATACCATCTGGACCAACCTAAGATTTGGTATTTGTTTAGTAAACGTTGTATCTTATATTTAATACAACGTGTCCTCAGATGAAATATCACAACTCTTTGCTAAGCCACCTCTTCATTTTCTATAAATAGTTGATCAACTCAAACATGTTCTTCATTCAATTTTTTACAGGATTAAGCATTATAAAATCATAATAGAGACATAAAAAAAAGTAACTTTATTAAATTAGTTGAAATTCTAAAGAATCCATGTGCCTGTTTATTTTGAATAGTTTTGTCGTTGTATCCTAGAGATTGAAGTCAACAAACGTAAGAGACCAATACCTTAAAGATATTAGATCCAACCCGGATGTCGACAAATAAAGTTATTTATTTATTTACATTTTATTTCTGTATTAATTATATATTATTTTACTATTTTATACAAATAAAATACAACATTAGAGCGAGTGAAATGAGGCCTCAGTTCCTGCATTACCGAGGATTTGTTGAGCTGTACCCTTACTACCGCTGATGAGGGTCTGAGTTGCAGCATCCCTATCACAGCGCTGAGCAGACCCTTGATAAATATTTTGCACTTGAGGTCCCTGCTCCCAAAGCCACGCATGAGCTACTGAATGAGCAACCTGGCGCCTCGCATCACCGAAAAGATCCTCAACATCAACACCTTCTCCTTCCCACTCATTACCCACACTCACATCCCTCCTCCTCGTACCATGATTAATCACCTCCCTTTTAATTAAATCCCACACCACACGAACACTAGAGCAGCTCCGAAATAGATGTAATGCATCCTCGACTTCCCTTCCACATATTACACACATCTCCGATAAATCCACCCCCTAGTAGCAAGATTTCCTCTCGTAGCTAACCGTTCCCTTATAGCTCGCCACAATAACACCCTAGTCCTTTGCGGACACTTCAAATTCCACACCTTGCCCCATCGTTCTTCGCTGAGCTCATCCATAGGTATATTATCCCAACTCGCCGATTTAACCGTATACTCTCCTTTTAAATCATGTAACCAAGAGAGTCTGTCCTTACCTTCCCCATCTTTCTCCACCCGAATACCAGTGATTTCTAACAATACAGAAGGCGTAAGAACATGCTGAAACTTTTCCCATTCCCATAATCCCTCATGGTTCACGTAATCATTAACGCTTCTTGAGAATGCATCACTATCTATATCTCCTCCGACCCTATCAATTAATGGTGAATCCCCCACCAACCAATCTAACCAAAAGGACACATCTACACCACTATTAACCAGCCACCGGGAGAATTCAACATATTCAGCTGATCATGTCTTGAGGGGTATTACAGGAGATATTCACACAAGTAATGGTCATGAAAATAGAAAGTGGTGGTTCAGAAACATCTCCATTACGAAGCTTTTCGCGGGAGTTCAATGGAATGTGTTTTTTGGAGCATTAATCGACATTATTTGGCGGGAACGAAATCAAGTAGCTTTTAATGGGAGCGAGTTTCCGAGCAGTAGAACAATTCTAAATAAAGCAAAATTTCTCGCGACCAGGTATGCTAAATCATGGGGCAGAGGTCCATGGGTGTCAAGATCGAGTAAATCGGAAATTATGCTAGTTGGGTGGATGAAACCCATTCGGGGTTGGAAGCTTAACACGGATGGAAGTTGTAATGAGGGGCGTAAAGAGGGAGGTGGAGGTGGCGTTGTACGGGATTGTAATGGAGATTGGGTTTGTGGTTTCAGCATGAAAATATATCATGATAGCCCGGTACTAGTCGAATTGATTGCTTTGGCTGAAGGGCTTCGCTTGGTGGAGGGGTTGGGTGCAACAGAGGTCATAATCGAGGTGGACTCGTGGGAGGCTATTGATGCGGTACGGAAGGTTGATCATGGTAGGGGACCAGGGGCGCAATGGATACATCTCATTCGGGCAATTTTGGCAAGAAATCAAAGTTTTGTACTAAAGGGTATTTATAGAGAGGCTAATAAGTGTGCGGACTGGTTGGCTAGAGCAGGTCTAAATAGTCAGGATGGGGATTTCACACTTCTCGAAGATCCACCCGATGCCATTTGGAGTCACATTGTGAGAGATAGAATGGGTTGTAGATCACCACGGATGATCTATAACTCGGATCTAATCAAGGATTTACTAGATGTATAGAGGGTTAGCCCTCTGATCCAGGTTTTGGATCTCCTATGTAAGCAAAAAAAAAAAAAATACAACATTAGAGTGTATCGTTTTTTGTGATTTCGCGAGTCGTAGGTTCTTTTGCCCTTAATCCAAAGTATTCGATCATTCAATCGATTTCACCATCAATTTTGTTCACCTCTTAGCTAACCAATACACACCCATTAATCTCTATATGGAATATATCATGAAAATTTAAGTTCTACTTTAAGATATAAAAAAAATCAATCATACACTATTGCATTTGCTGATTTTCAAAATTTATATTGTTTATAATAATATAAGTAACTTTAGCGAAACAGTTTTTTATTTCTCTGTTATCCAAATACAGTATATAATCCATACAAAATATAGTATACAAAGCTTTGAAAAAAAAATACTGTTTTTACTATACAAGTACCGTGAATCCACTCAGAAAATCCATCAAGTTTTGGCCATAATAGTTCCACTCGTGCAGAGAAAGTAACAAGTGAGTGAGAATGATTAATCATCAAAAGGATAATGTATTGTATGTGGGAATAAATTGGATTATGAAAATGTTTATATTGCATGTGATGTCTGTTTTAATACCATTAAATTTGAGAATCTCATCGGTTTAATATAATACTATAATTTTCTCTTCTTATATTGGTCAAAACATCTTTTTCTTGTACGTGCTTGCTTAGTTTGGGTTCCACCCAAACATGTAGTAATATCTTCTGGAGTGTGGGACGGGCCCGTGGGTGTGAGAGATATATTAAAAGTAAAACCTTTTTTTTTTTTTTTTTTTTTGGTCTAACGTGCAAGTACAGATAAAAGAGTCGAAATTAGCCTATCCCTAATCTCATAAAAGCCGACCCCAACTCCAAGGGGTCAAGTTGACTCGGTGCCGATTGCCTAGCTAGGCGCGCGGCTCGGTCAGCCAGACCATTCCATCGACGCGGAAGATGTTTGAAGCCCAGTGCTCCATGAACCTCAATCATCTTATGGATACGCGTGATGTACGGACGGACTTTCCACCATGCAGCTGGCAACGACTTCAGGCCTTGAATAAAGTCAAGGTTGTCTGAATAGACAACAGTCCTCACTCCTGGGTGAGCCAGGCTAAGTATAGCAGCTTCCAGTACTGCTGAAGCTTCCCCTTCCGCCGCTGAGTCTGTCCAGATGGGTTTCGAGAAAGTAACACGTTGGCCTGTGAGAGTATTTCGCTGAACAATCCCAATACCACTAGGCTTATCAGCAGAGAGAAATGAGGCATCACATGTGTATACAAAGTCAACATTGTCAAAATCAGTATCATTCATTGGGTTGACCGCCGGTATCCTGGTGTTAGGGGTTGCTGGAGGTGGTAGGGCGTCCCAAGACTCCCCAAAAAGGTCCTTCATACCTGCATGAATAGTATCCACAATTTGTTGTGGTCGGATATTAAGTTGTTCATAAAGCATTTTCATTTTAGCCTTCCAGATGTTCCAAAGTGTCAGTTGTATGCATGCTATTAATGTGTTCTCCTCCCAGATCGTATTGTCCATTGAGTCACAAATTTTTGTTAGCCAGTCACCTATCGAGTCTGGATCCTCTTCCGGTATCCGTACCTGTATCGCCATCCCAGCCCATACCTGTTTTGCAAAATTACAAGATAAGAGCATGTGTACAACCGTATCTGACTTGTTTTCGCACCATGTACAGTATTTGCTATCACTACAATGCCTTTTATAAAGATTCAGTTTAGTAGGTAGAAGGTTCCGGCAAGCTTTCCAGTTAAAGGATCGCACTTTGTTGGGAACATTAGACTTCCAAATTCTATTCCACAGCTTCGGGTTGTTCAGTTCCGCTTGTCTTGAGGTCTGAGCCGTTCCACTTTCCGCAATTTGAGATAGTAATTTGTACCCTGTTTTCGTAGTATACGTGCCAGATTTAGTAAAAGGCCAGATAAAGGTATCCTGTCCCTCAGGTTCAAGGAGAGGGATCCTAGCAATCTCTCCATGAACGGGCTGGGGGAGGGTGTTATCGATCACGGCCCAATCCCATCCATTCCCCTGGTTTGTCATCAATTGATTAACTGTTTCAAGATTAGTGCCCATAGGCTGGTCTTTAATAATCCCTGAGGGTAGCCATTTGTGTTTCCATATGTTGGTGGATTCTCCATTACCAATCTGGATGTGACCATGTTGAACAAGTAGGTCCCTTCCCTCTATCAGGCTAGCCCAGGACCAAGTCCGGCTTTGTCTTAATTTGGTATCCAAGAAGCTCCCATGTGGGTAGTAGATCCCTTTCAGAACTCTAGAGACCAGAAGATCCGGGTTACTAAGGATTCTCCAAGCCTGAGCGGCCAAGAGAGCCCTATTCGCCCTTTTCAGGTCCCGAAACCCCATGCCCCCTACCACCTTGGCCGCAGTCATCTTTTCCCATTCCAACCAATGGATTTTCTGTTTCTCCAACGAGTTCCACCAGAACCGAGCAATGATAGATGAGAGTTTCCTGCAAAAGCCAATAGGAAAAGAAAAAATAGACATAGCATAACACGGGATAGCCTGCAAAACCGCTTTAATAAGTATTTCTTTGCCTCCCTCCGAGAGGAGTTTGGCAATCCATCCCTGGGCTTTGTTGAAAACCCGTTCCACAATCCAGTTTAATGTTTCCATACGTGATCTCTTATGACAAAGTGGGATACCGAGGTACTTACCTAGGTCACGTGACTCAGTAATCTGTAGAGTTGCTGCCACCTGCTGACGTAAATCTTCAGGTGTCTGTGTACTAAAGTATATCGAAGATTTGTGGTAATTTATCTTCTGTCCTGAACACCGGCAGTAAGTCTCGAGGCATTCCTGGAATTCCTGCACATCTTGTCCATCTAAGGAGATAAAAAACAAAGAATCATCTGCAAAAAGGAGGTGAGATATAGTCGGACAATTACGAGTCATCTGAATACCTCTGATGTTACCATGTTCAACCTTAGTTTCCAATAAAGAAATAAGTGATTCTGTAAGTAAGGCGAAAAGTAATGGTGATAAAGGATCTCCTTGACGGATGCCTTGACCAGGTTTAAAGGGTGGTTGGCGTTCACCGTTAATATTCAGTTGAAAAGTGACCGTTGATATACAATTCCATATCCATTGGACCCACTTGGGAGCAAACCCCAACTTCTCAAGAAGCAGGCGGAGAAATTCCCATCTAACCTGGTCATAAGCCTTTGCCATATCAATTTTGATAGCCGCGAAATTAGCTTTGTTCTTCAATTTGCGCTTCATAAAGAAGGACACTTCCTGAGCTATAAGAATATTGTCCTGAATTGCCCGTCCTTTAATAAAAGCAGATTGAGTAGGTGATGTAATATCATTGATTAGCGCTTGTAACCTATTAGCCAATATTTTCGCTATCACCTTGTACACAAAATTCACACATGAGATAGGGCGATAGTCCCACACCCCTATCTGACAATCACCTTTAGGGATAAGTGTAATAAGTGTTTCATTCAGAAGTGTTAGTGGTGTGTTATTGGTAAAGAAATCAATCACAAGATCAACTATATCAGGGCCAATAATGTCCCAATACTCCTGAAAAAATTTACCATTAAGGCCATCCGGGCCAGGGGCTTTATTTGGGCTCATGTCAAAGGCTGCTTGTTTGATTTCATTAGCATCAGGAATCCTAGTCAAAGTGTTATTCATATCAATTGTCACCTTAGGAGTTATATCGCGTAATGCTTCATTAAGATCTGTAGGTTCCTGTTCATGTAAAAGATTAGAATAAAAGGTATTAAATTGATCTTTAATTTCATTCTCCGATTGTATCCAGACCCCGTCTGAGTTCTGGACACCTGCAATTCGGTTGCAATTCCGTCTTTGGGCCGTAAGTGCGAAAAAGTATTTTGTATTTTTATCCCCAAACCGAATCCACTGGTCTCTAGCTCGATCGGACCAGTAGATCTCCTCCCTTTTCCAGTAGTGTAGGAGTTGCTCACGAATCAAGATTTCCTCCCCTTGTTGTTGCGGGGAGTAAGGTGCATTAGAACTCGCAATTAGTTGACGTTCAAGATCTTTGATCTTACTCTTGTTATTCGGGAATTCAAGTTTTCCCCAAGTTGCTAAGGCATTGGACGTGATCTCTCTTTTTTGGATTAGCACTTGGAGAGCCGTGTTGTTCACCGGAGTGTTCCATGTATTATCAACAATGTCCCTACAATGGGGGTGGAGGCACCAGTTTGTTTCGAATCTAAAATGCCTCACGTGTCTTTTCCCTTTACCACTAGGCAGTAGAACGAGGGGAGAATGATCAGATCCCACCGCAGGTGGGATAAAAACCGTCGCATTTGGGAATTTGTCAGTCCATTCAGTAGATGCGAAAACTTTATCAATTTTGGATTTGATCACATTCGAGTTGTCTTGCCTATTTGTCCAAGTGAAGTAACTACCATAGTTGTGAAGTTCTGTAAGCATATTGTTAGAAATAAACAGATTAAAATTTAATATATATTGTTGATTAGGTGGAGCACAACTAAGCCTTTGGTTGCTATTGGAAATGTCATTGAAATCCCCCATAATCACAACTGGACCTGCGTGCCGTGTTCTCCACTCTGTAATATTGTTATACAAAACTTGCCGTTCAAGGTAAGCATTAGGGGCATGGACAAACATATAATAATACGAATTTAAACTATCATTAATACTAATAGTAATATAGTAGGGGCTAGAGTCCAAAATACAAACCGAGACTTGCAAGTCCCACACCAACAAAAACCCCCCAGAGTGATTCAGGCTGCCCTGGGGGTTCACCACAAAATAGTTCACAAAATTTAGGTTCCTAACAAACAGTTTGGCATCAGATTCCAACAACATAGTTTCACAAAAACAAGCCACAGTTGGTTTGTACTCCCCAACCATGGCTTTTAACACTTGAACTGTCAAGGGTGCCCTGATGCCTTGACAGTTCCAAAATACCACAATCATCCCTGGTTCGCAGCCATCTCCGGGTGGCTGCTACCTCTTCTTCCCCTACCTCCACGTCGAGCCCTACCACGAATTCTTGCTCCTCCTCTCCCACGAATGCTCCTATGATCTTGATCCTCATTGTGTTCCATTCCTTGTTCTGCTACACTAAAGATAATACCTTGTTGCTCTTCATTAAGTTTAGTTTGATCAACATTAGCCATCCCAGTCATAACCTCGTTGTTCACTATTATATCTGTGTTCACACCATCAGCTACAACACCCTCAGCAATCTGGCGCTGTTCCTGTTTATCCTTATCAATAGCTTTTTCCAGTAATTTCCCCAAATCACCTTCTGAGTCAACATCCTGCAGAGCAATACGTTCCTCCAAGCTAAGTTTCCTGAGTTTGTTACCTTCCACACTGTATACACTAGTCTGTGTTTTCTGCCTTTTGTTCGCGACAGTATGAAATCTCATATACTCATTCCTACGTTTCTTCGCACCAGCATTAGATAGTCCTTTAAAACGAGCAGTGCTAGTCTTATCAGAATCGGTAGTATCACTAGTAGTATCAGTCTCTCCTTTGTTCTCAGGAGAATGCATTTCTTTACCCCTTCCTGCCGTATCACCCGTAGACTTAGATTTTTCATTTTCATCATCACTGATGAACACCGTTCTCACTGCCTGTTGTACGAACGTACCTTTTCTCTTTGCTTCTAGAATAGCGTCTTCAAGTTGAGTCTGTTGTCTTCCACCCTGATCTCCACCCATATCAATGTCACCCCTTGTGTCAGAGCTATCCCCCATCATGTCAGTTCTACCAAAACTCCTACGATCATTACCACGTTTGGAGCGAATCTCCCTATCTTGACCATCAGCTGGATTTGGATGTGACCCCTCATCATCTCTATCCCAATTAAAGTAGCTAGCGTGCGATAGGAACGACTCACCAACTCTTTTCCTCACCCCATACAGCGGATTCTCAAGTGTGTCCTTAATTATATTCTCCGGACTCCAAGTAATCAGGCGAAGTTTTGGCGCTGAAAGCCCTTCCCTATCAGCAGGCTCGTCACAGTTCTCCCGTTTGTGACCAAGATTGCCACAAGCGAAGCAGAAAAGACCAATATTCTCATATTTAAAAGTAACCCAACCAATACCATCTTGTTGTCTCAAAAACTTACCAGGTGGAAGTGGATCAACCACTCTGAAGCTTGCACGAAAGCGAAGAACTGGCACCACCGCTGAATCATCCTCTGGAAAATCAATTTCCTCCAAATCCGTAAATGTACGAGCAATATTCTTAATAGTCCCTATCGTATTCTGGATATGGGCCAATCCACCAACTTGAATCCATGCAGCAGAGTAGTTTGAGGGGGTGAAAGTTCCATTGAAGCTGCCATCTCCTTTGGTAAATCCAGCGTGTTGCCCTATCATAATACCAGGTCTGAGGTTCCACAAGCGTTCCCTTTCCTTGGGGTTGTCAATCTCCAGCTTGAAGTAGTTCTGAGAAATCTCGGAAACTGAAACGTTGCCACGAACTTGCCACCGATCGAAAACCCAACGCCGAAATCCAGCCAGATTCACCTTATCGTCACCCATCACCCGGACCATCAACACTCTTCCCCGGTCGAGGTTCTCAACACGACGAACCTTGATGTCCAGTTCGATGACCCCGAGCTCTTCCTCTTCGTCAGGATGTAAGAATGTTACCGGTAAGGCATGACGGGAGTATGTAGCCATTGCTTTGTAATACCTGTGAAAGCAGAGTGAGAATAGAAAGAGATAACTGAAAAATGAAGAAGTAAAGTGTAAAGTAGAACGGATCCGTTTGCAGAGTATAAAAGGAGAAGTCGAAACGGTTGTCTTCTTGGTTAAAGAAACAAGATAGTGGGCCAGGTGTAATGTTCCGGTTCCATTTATTTCTTTTATGTTTTTATTTTCCACCGCGTGTATTCCACTACTGAGGATGAATCGGTTGAAGTGTCTTGGAAACCCCCATATACTTATCACCATTGAGGAGAACGATGTGAAAACGGTGCATGCGTGCCAGCTGGCCTTCCGCCCTTTCGTTCTAGTTTCTTCCAATCCACTACTCAAACACCAAATTCTAATCCAAAGCATATCAATATTGCCACTACTCCTTCTTCTCCATAATTCCCAATCATAATTTCCTCTCCCCCCTTCAAAAACCTCTAGACTCTCAACTATGCAGTGTCCACTCAGTTGTTCTCGCCGCCTACTACTAACAGATTTATTAGGATCTTTAAGTATGTCGAACGAAACCTTCAAGTTGTAAGATGTGATTAAGACCTCGTTATCCTCAATTTGTTTACTAAGATACTCTTTGCGTCCAAACCCTATGGTAGTTAACCCGATTTTCACCAAACATCGGGGTGTGGCGGTGTAGCTCCAATGATTCTTCTTGTATTGGAAAGCCCGCCGGCCTCCATCTTCGTTGTTGGCTGACCGGACCTCTCCCGCCACCATAAGTATACAGACCCCGTGAACCTTGAACTTGGACCAATGATTCTCACCGTCCGAGGTGAGATCCATCGTGTTATCCTCCTACTGAGACGTAGGATATCTTATGACCCTCAAGACAAGGGCGTAACCCCTAGATCTCGTCGGCGAGCAAAGCGGGCCTCTCCACCGGAAGTTTTAACGAGAAACCAAAGCTGACGTCACAGGAACCCTAATCGCCCTAATCGCCTTTTATCGCCTTTTTGAGAGAGAAAGTGTTATTTCAGATAAAAGTAAAACCTTCTGCAGGGTTTTTATAATAAAGAAATAAATCATAAAAATATAGTGAAAATCCATTGCTTTTTTTTTAAAAAAAATCTATAGGAAAGCAAATATGTGCATGGATTGGCTAGCGTATAGAGAAGCCTTTCAAGAGAAAACATACCGTTCTTAAATTGATCTTCCGAATGAAATATGGACTTTATTGACACGCGACATAATAAAATAAAAGACATCAAGGATGATCCATAATCCAAGTTTAGTTGATGATGTACTAGACTAGCTTTTTTTTTTTGTTTTCTATTTCGATCCTTCTGAAAGTAATTATCACTAATTTAAAAATTTGTGTTTGTTTTAACTAGTTAAGTTTGTTTAGTTAACCGTAACTTTACTATTCCCTCTAGACTTAAAAATATAAATTAAAGGTATATTAAAACCAAAGTGTGTGTATGCGAATTAACTAACTTTTTTGAAAAAATGATTTACTTGGGGTTAGATCTCTATAAAATTAATTGTGAAATGTAAACGGGCCACATTATATAAAAAATAGGATTAATATCCAAAAAATCTCTCAAGTTAGAATTAAGGGTGATTTACCCATACAGCCCACAACCTCTGGTCCATTGCCTATAAGGTCCAACCCATCGTGAAAGTTAGAATTACCCTTGTAGCCCAATTAATGACAGTTGACTTACCGAAACTAATTCCCCTGATTCCATGTAAACAATCAATCATCAAAATAGAATTTGATAACTGATTATTGGATATGTTTCAAAAATATTGTCTCATACATTAACGTTATTAATTCACATCAAGATATTTTTTCAACTTATATCAAAATGTTAATCCATATCAAAATCTCGAGTTTCATTAATATTGTTATTTTTTATGGTGGTGTATGTTTGTTATACCGCCGGTTGAGTGTGTGAATTGTTGAGCTGCTAAAAATCAGAATTTTGTGATAAAACATGTTTGTAGGTGTGTTAGTGTAATTGGGTGGGTGTGTCAGTTCAATTTAATGGTATGAGTTGTTGTTTGTGTATTATTAGTCGTGGTGGGTAATGTTAACGATTTTGGTGGTGTGTGAGTGAAAATCAATGGGTTGTGTGTCATTTAAATAACCACGATGTAGGTTATACGTGCTATTATGATGACATGTCAATGTAAAACGATAATGTGTCCATAACGAGTAGAATATCTTAAAAGAACGATACTGAACTATGTTTGATTTCTGCAAAATCTAAGAGCTTCCACCTATGGTAATAAAATACTTGTTAGTAGAGTATCTTGATTTAATTAGTTCAAGAAGATATGTTATGAATAAAGACGCGCCAGCTTTGCTCAACAAGTACTGCACAATCAACTAGCATTCTTCTAGTTCGGAAACTTTTATAAACTTTCTATAATCTAATGGCCGCCTCATTTTTTGGGTTGTTGGGATCTAAAACAAGTGAACTCGGGTGCATCCTGTAATGATATGTCTTTAATCGTTAATGAATGATTAATGTGTGATTCATACACGAAAAAAATCACATAAAACAATGAATAAACACCTTGTTAACCAATAAACAATGTATTCGATTGTAAACATACCTTCTAGTAGAATTGAGTATTGATGACTGCTGCGAAATGTTGGTGTATCCGTTGGTATGAATAAGATTGAGCGTGTATGAGTGTAACAAGATTTCCATATTAATAGCTATAATTACGGGATTTAATTGATCTACTATAAAAATGGATTCGTTATACAAGCGATATATATGGAAAAGATTAGATATGATTGTTAGGAGTAGGGGTACAGATGGTATATGATTTAAAACGTTGGACTCTTTGAGGCAGAAACCAAGGGTTGAACCTGTTGGGGGTGGGTTATTGGGTCTGGAGACCTTTTAAACTAATATCTCTAAAATTAATTCATCTTCAATACAACCATTATTTTTTTGCCCATAAAATACATTTTGTTCTTATCTTTTTTTGCCCATAAAAAGAACAGTTTGAGTTATGGGAAGTTTCTCAAAACTCAAATTTTGAATTATGGAAAAATTCCTAGAACTCAGATTTGAGTTTTGGAAAACTTCTCATAGATCACTATTCTTTACAAAAGACAATGTCTTTTACGGGATAGTGGACAATGCTGTAAAGATTTATTGAGCGTTAACCCTAAAAAAAATTCATTTTACATTCAATATATATTTGATTTTTTTTATTTACAAGTTTGTTTTTTGAGAAAATTAATACCGACTTCAATATATTAGTATATATTACATTTTTATAGTAAGGACACGCTAAACAAAAATCATAAGGTTAAGTCCAACAACTATCCGATCGAAAAATCAAAATTGGGAGTCAAACATGATGTTTCTTTCATATAGCAACTTTGAAAACGGTTTTACTCTAACAATTCCCCAATTACAACCTCCCAATTAAATTTTATAATTTTTTATGTATATGTTTATTTTAAAATTTATACACAAATATTTTATATTAATATTAATATATTTAATATTTTTTTATTAAAATATAATATTCCTAAAAATAGTTAAAAATAGTTATTATTTATCATAATATTTTTTATAATAATATGTCTATTATTTATTTTTATACGAGAATCTTAAAAATATTAGTTTTTTAAGTTTTAATTAAAAAATTAATCGAAATCTTTAATATTCAAATAATAAAATAAAGAGTTATTAGTTTATAAAGACCAAATATCCAAAACACAACCTCCATGAAGTCCAGTTTGTTTGTCCCTTAAAAGGTCCAGAATTTTTATGTTTTACTATTTTTACTCCTAATTATAAATAATCAATTAAACATTACCTTATATATTTAAAACATAAATTTTATAAAAAAAATATAGAGTCAACGATTAGAAATTATGAAACATAAAATAAAAAAGAAACGTTAAAAAACAACGAAACATAACATAAAAAAGAAAAAAAAGTAAGCGTTGAAAAACAATAAAACATAAAATAAAAAAGAAAAAAGGAAAAGTAAACGGTGAACCGACGCATAAAACTTAAAGAGGCTAAAAAGACAATAACTCTTCACACTCGCACGCAAGAAACATGTGAAAAAACATCTTTTCAGAAAAAAAACCGCCAGGCCAATGAAAATCCAATAAACCCAACTTGACCAAGTTGCTCTGCTGCACAAGAAAATTGCCGTCACTCAGGAATCCTTTTCCATCATCATCAACTCGGCTTGGCTACGCCATCAACAATCAAAGAACCCAAATTGCGGTAAAACAATAATTTTATCATTAAAACTGTAAAAAATAATTTTATATTTTAGGTTTCATTGTTTTTCAACATTTGTTTTGTTTGTTAGAAATATTTCAATGTTTTTGGTTGCTTAATTTCTTTTTTTATCTTAGAAATTATAATTTTTTTTGAAATGTTTTATGTTAGGGTTGATGTGAAATGTGCTTATGTGAAAATTTAAAAAGTAATGTCAACCCACTGTTTTGTACTATTATATATTATTTTTACGGTCGACCCACTACTTTTATTATGCACTGTCAATCCACGATTTTGTGGTGTCAACCCACGACTTTGTGGTGTCAACCCATTATTTTTGCATTGTCAACTCACGTTTTTTGTAGTGTCGTTCACTAATTTTATACCGTCAACCCATTATATTTTATTCATATTGTTAACCCCTGACATCTAATTTTTTTATGTATATTCCGGTCTGACGATTCAAGAAAGATATTTGATTCTATGATATAAATTAGAAAAAAAAATATAGAATAAAAAATATTGTAAAAACAGAAATATTTTGGTTTTAAAATTTTTGTAATATAGAAATATTTTAATTATATATTTTTTTATTTATGGAAGTAAATATTTTTTATGTAATAATTTGTTTGAAAAAGGATATTTCGGGTGTTTGTTTCGATTGGATCTTTTTGGCCGGAATTGGTAACTTATGGACTTCATGAGTCACCCTAAAATAGGTTAACAATATGAATAGATTAATTATGACCTCTTATTGAAAATATGTGTTAAACTAATAAATAAAATTGTTTGAAATATTTGTTTTGGTTAATGAAAATAATATAAAAATATGAAAAAGTTAAATAGGAGATAAGATTAGGACTAGCCACATGTAGCTAACATTTCTTGATAATCGGGTTTCCTATTATGGTTTTAGCTAGAATAAGAAAACTGTTGGAGTTTGTTTTTTCATTATTCAACTCCCAATTCTAACTTTTTGCTAGAATATGGAGTCTTTGGACTTAGCCTAAGGTGGCTAAAAATATTTTCTAGGTGGATCATCGCTTTAGATATTTTTGACATTTTTTTCTGGATTTGGCATGTGTACAACTAAGTGTCTGCATAAGTTAGATTTAATGCCTGTTTGGAAGTATTTTTTTTTTAAAACACTTAAATTTTTTTCTAAAACTTTTAAAGTGTTTAGATCCCTAAAATGATTTTATAAGAAACATCAAATATCTATTTCTTTAAAAAAAGTACTAAAAGTGAATTTAGATTTCAAAATTATTTTTAATAATTTTTTAAATTTCAAATTTTATTTAAAAGACATTTTTTTATTAAAATAAATACTTCTATATGTACCTTTAACCTACTAATTAGTGTTATTTTTTCGGTAACTTTAATCTTTATTTTTGAATAATATATACAGAGAGAAATTAATCTTTAATTTTTTAATTTTCTTTTAGATGTGTAAATTCAGTCAATCTACCTTACTTTTTTATCTTTTTGGTTCTATGCGAAATTTCTGAATCTTGTAGATTGCGCCTGTTGGCTACTCTCTGTTTTTTAATATTGCATTTGGTATCGTTTTCCTTTTGGCCGATTATTATATGCTCAAATACCCTATTCTTTTTCTTTTAATAGCATACCTTATTATTGACAAGAAGTCCACTTCAAAACTTTAATAGATGGTGATAAGCACAACTGATTTGATATAATAAAATCACCATTCACCATTCACCATTCATATTGGGTGTAAGTTGTAGTATACATGAACACTAACTCCAATACAGTACGCATATATAAATGAATCTAAGGAAAGCTAAGAATTCCGTGAATAATAAAACTAACATAATGTCCTCACATGTCTCACTTGAACAAAAATGGTTCTAATCCAATCATATAAATGATACATTTAGATCATCTTCCGCCAATGCGCTATTTTTATATTCCATATTTTATTATACCGTATCAAAATATATCTACTTTATACCAGTTTTACTATTTTAGTTACTTTATAATTATACTTCATATTAACTATTCATTTATAATTGTAATTTATAATTATTATTTTTTTGCAATAACATAAATAAAAATAATAATTTTAAATTTATTTATTATTTAATCTAAATAAAATATTAAGGGGCAACGCCCAATTAATTACGCGGAGAAGGTAAGTATTCCCTATTAATTACAACTTCAACTTAATTCCCAATTAAGCACAAAATATTACCCAATTACCAAAATATCCTTCCACATATATTAATTACTTTAATTATATATTTTATTAATTATAGTTTAATGTTTATTTATTTTTTTCAGATTTTTTTTTCGATTTTTTTTTTTCGGAAATATTTTTTTCCATTTTTTTTTTAAAATTTTTTTTCCGAAAAATATATTTTTTTTTTAAATTTTTTTTCCCGAAAAATATTTTTTTATTTCGGAATTTTTTTTTTCGAATTTTTTTTTCCGAATTTTTTTTTCGAAAATTTTTTTAATTTTTTTTTTCGATTTTTTTCCCCGGATTTTTTTTTTCCATGATAGCATGATGTAGGATTAGTACATATGATAATTGTGTGTTACAGTAACACAAAATCATATGTGTTGTGTGTTGCATGAACACCCAATATGTATAATATTGAGTTGCTTAAACACACATAAATAACAAATTGTGTGATACATGAACACAAAATCAGACAGACAGAATATTTGTACACAAAGGTATATAATAATGTACATGTAGGCTGATTATGTGTTCATGCAACACGCAATTGCTGGAAGTATGTGTTACAGTAACACACAACAGTATGGGTTTTGTGTTGGTAAGATACACAATGCGTTTATCATTTACAGTTTTGCGTTGGTTAAACACACACAAATAACAATTGTGAGTTGCAGGAACACAGAATAAGATATACAGAATATTTGTACACAGTAATAGATAATAGTGTACAGATAGTCTGAACATCTGATTGTGTGTTAATGTAACACACAAATACTTGATGTGTGAGTTACAGTAACACAAAACAGTATGGACTTGTGTGTCATTTACAGTTTTGCGTTGCTTAAACACACACAAATAACAATTGTGTGTTGCAGGAACACAGAATAAGATATACAGAATATTTGTACACAGTAATAGATAATAGTGTACAGATAGTCTGAACATCTGATTGTGTGTTAATGTAACACACAATTGTTTGATGTGTGAGTTACAGTAACACAAAACAGTATGGACTTGTGTGTTAATAATAAAATCTTTGAAAAAAGAAATTCGGGAAAAAAAATTTCGAAAAAAAAAATTCGGGAAAAAAAAATATTTCCGAAAAAAAAAATTCGAAAAAAAAAACCGAAAAAAAAAATATTTTTCGAAAAAAAAATGATAAAAAAATTATTTAAAAAAATGAAAAAATAAATTCAAATATTAAATATATACTAAAATAAAAAACCATAAGGGCAATAATGGAAGGTAAATATAACCATGTGCTTAATTGAGAATTAAGTTGAAAATTTGTGAGTAAGTAAGAAGTAATTTCCTCCTTCCTTTTTTTTGAGAATGAAAAGTGAGGAAGTGTAATTAATTGGGAATTATCTCAAATATTAAATCAATTTATTTTATCTTTATTTATATATATTAATTTTATAACATTTTTTTAATGAATATAATAAATTTTTTATTTTATTTTTACTTACAATATATATTTATGAATTACTTTTATTTAATATTTGAATTTTTTTATTTAATAACTTAATCAAAAATATATATTTGATTATAAAATTAATATGTAATTTTTATTATTGACATTCAAAAAGATAAAAAAAAAATTTGACTCCCCTTCATATAATTTTTAACATTATCTTATCACTTTATATAAAAAAAAAAAGAAAAAACTTTATACTGTATGAATATTGATCACCAAGAATAGCACATGGAGGTAAATATATACCGTGTGAATTATGTGGGCCCTATAATATGCAATAGTTGTTGGAGTGAGCAATTGGTCCATATACGACATTTTTTTAACTTTTTTTGCTGTAAATCCTTGTTTGGCGTAGCTGCTGGAGATGGTCTAAGAGCAACATTGATCAAAAGGAGAAAGAATTTGAAGAGTAATACTCCCTCCATCTCAAAATTAATGTCCATATTACTAAAAATAATGTCCTAAAATTATTATCCATTTAGAATATCAAGATATGTTTTTCCAACTTTTTTCATTATTGCCCTTATTAAAAAATAAATTTTATATTTCCAATGCATATTTAAAATATCAAGACACTTTATGAGGGGTAAATTTGTAAATGGGGTATGTAATTATTAGGTTTCTTAATTTGTGTGAAAATCAAAGTAGACATTATTTTTGAGACAGAAGGAGTAGTAAGAATCAAAATGTCAAGTATGTATCATCTTTCCTCCCTTTGGGTTATTAGGAGAAAATGTAAATTACCGTTTTTAAAAACAATAAAAATAAAAATCCGGAAAAATAAGGTATTTCGATTAAAGTAAAAAATCTATTTATTATAATAAAGGAAATACAAAACGAAACTTACACGGAATCGAAAAGAAAACAATTACACAGAAATAATTTTGACGTCGAAAATATTCCGACGTACCGATTATCTCTAACACAGAGTTTCTACTACTACAGAACAATTTTGAGAGAGAAGTAGAAAGAGAGTAATTTGTTCTTTTGTGATTTGTTTCATAGGTAAAGCAAGTGGGGGAGGACCTATATTTATAGGTGAGGAAAACTCGACCAAAATCGTTAAAATAAATGCTCTTGAATGACTCCATTATTGCTGACGTTTTGAATATTACATCTGTTACACCTTTTCAAATTTCAACAATGATCTCGGACACCGGTTGATTTCTGATTCATTTCCGATTGACCAAGTTCTGTAACAGTTGAGTTTTGAATGAGAAATATTCGTTTTTAACGTGTTCTCAATTGGTGGACGTTTTGTCTTTTGGCTGAAAGGTTTTGAATTTTCACCGACTACTATAAGTACTAGCCATCTTCCACAAAAATCACTTCAGAAAACTTGTTTCATTTTCTGACTCCCTAACTCCCCACGAGCCCACATTGGGTCAGGCTGTGCGGGTGGTGGTGGTAGTGCGTGCGTGTGGGGTTTTGCCTTTTTTTTTGCTTTCATAGCCTTTAGTTCTTTTGGTAAAAATACATGGGTAAGATATTATATTCTAATATTTTTCTTACCTCACTTCCTATGAGGGAATTTTTTTTCAATAAAAAATATTTTCTAATTCTCCAAAAGAACATGAACGGATTTAATTGATACTTAATATTAATATAAATCCAAAAAATCCACCATTTAGGGTCTTTAGGAGAGAAGGTGAACGTGCTTCCATAACTACCAGCATTTGGGTGAATTATACTTAAGTGGAAATATCTTTCGATTTGAATTGACACGTAGTGAAGTGAGGCAACCACCAAATTCTGTTTAAGTGAACTTAATCTTGAACTTAACGGTTTTCGATCGAGACCCTCACAACTCATACTCTACCTACTGAAAGTTATAGTTCACTCGAACATCACCCTCCAGTTTGTTCATCAAGTCCTAGTCTAAGGACCACCCTTTGCGGGCTATGAACTTTGTGTACTTATTCATATGAGATTGTTAAGGACGTCTCCTTATTATTCTATCATGAATGTTGAGCCTCACTTTTAACCGTGAAACTATCAAGTCCATCTCAAAAGAACCACCATAATGGCTATGAAATAATTTATGAATTTGAATACTCAATATTGTGCTCTTTTAGGACCAGTACGTCTTATGAGTGAATTCATCAAGTCCTTCTAAATAGGACCACCACGAGTGGCTATGAATTCTTTAAAGACAATTTGTTATGATCCGTAGGGATGAGGAGAAATCACATTGACTCATCAGTCATATGTTCCCCATTAATGGGTTTCAATCCCATCCCCCTTGACGTCTCTACGACTATTCTCCGGGGTAGGCCTTTGGTGAATGGGTCAGCTAGATTTTTCTCTGATCGTACATATTCCAAGGCTATCACACCATTTCTTAGCAATTGTTTTACTGAACCATGTATGATGCAAATGTGTCACCTTTTTCCATTGTAGGCGCTATTATGAGCAACCTCAATAGCTTCTTGTGAATCACAGTGGATACACGCAGGTGTGGCACTAGGAGACTCCTCAAACACTAAACGTCTTGCCCATCCAACTCTAGCTATGAAATCAGACTCTATGGTGGAGCATTCTATACAAGTCTGTTTAGAGGACTTCCACGATACATCACCTCCACCTAAGGAGAACACATAACCAGTGGTGGACTTTAATTCGTCACTGTCATAGATCCAGTTTGCATCACAAAATCCCTCAAGAATTGCATGAAAGTTGTTATAATGCAAGCCTAGAGCAATGGTACCCCTTAAATACTTCAATAGACGATGAAGTGCAACCCAATGGTCAGTACTCGGGTTATGAGTATAGTGAATAAGTCTGCTCACGGCATAGGCAATATCGGGTCGAGTATAGTTCATTAAGAACATCACACTACCTATGATCTTAACATATTGGTTTGGGAATACAACATCCACATAGTTTTTGGACAAATGAATACTAGAATCATAAGGAGTTTTTACAGGTGTTACCTCAAATCAGTCAAATTTCTTTAGCACCCTTTCTACGTAATGAGACTGACTCAAGGAAATACAATCACTGCTTCTAATGATCTTTACCCCAAGAATCACATCCGCTTCTCCCATGTCTTCCATATCAAACTTAGATGACGGTAAGCGTTTAGTCTCATTTATGGTATGAATAGAAGTACCTAAGACGAGCATGTCATCTACATAAATGCAGATGATATCACACTCTGAATCGGTTACTTTGGAGTAAACACACGAGTTAGAAGTGTTAGCCACAAAGCTATATGTAATAAGATTACAATCTAGTTTTCCATACCAATTTTAGGTGCCTATTTTAAACCATACAAAGACTTTTTTAGCTTACGAACATTTTCCCCTTGACCAGGAACCACACACCCATCAGGTTGAGCCATGTAGATCTCTTCCTCCAGACCTCCATTCAAAAAAGTGGTTTAATATCCATTTGATGTATAACTAGTTCTTGAATAATGGCTAAGGCAATAAGGGTCCTAATGGTGGCGATTTTGGTCACAGGGGAGTAAGTATCAAAGTAATCTAAACCTTTCTTTTGGGTGAAACTTAATAACAACCTAGCTTTGAATTTTTCTATTGAACCATCAGGCTTCAACTTTTCCTTAAAATTTCATTTTCTATTAATAGGTTTGCTACCCCTAGGTAAGTTGGTTGATTCCTATGTATGGTTACTTTTAGTAGACTCAAGTTCACTATTAATGTCTTGTTTCCAAAAACTAGCATCTACCGATTTTAATATCAAGTTCACTATTAATGTCTTGTTTCCAAAAAACTACCATCCTGTCAAACCCGTCTCACTCTGTTAGACCATTTCCAGCAGATGCGTTATTTTTATACTCCATATTTCATTATACCGTATCAAAATACAACTACTCTATAATTATACCGCATCAATTTCCAGTATTACTATTTCAGCTACTTTATAATTATGCCGCATCAATTTCCAGTATTACTATTCCAGTTACTCTATAATTATATTTTATATCTATTATTTATTTATAATTTTAAATTTCAATTATAGTTTTATAATAACATAAATAATAATAATAATAATTATAATAGCAATAATAAAAATAATAATATTTTAATATTTAATTTTATAATCAATTAGTTTAAATAATTTTTTTAATATATATATATATATATATATATATATATATATATATTTATACACTTGAATTGTTTTTATTTAATATAAATGATATTTCTTATATTAAATTTTTACAATTTACATAAAAATGAATCTTCACGTCAAATTTTTTTAAAATATATGAAGATAATATGGTCACGAATCGTGAAAATATGCATAACTTGTAAAATATTAAGAATATCTAAAATGAATTAATATATCAAAATGTGTGTTGTCTCATCGAGTTATATTGGGAAGTAGCCATAATGTGTTGTTACATCAAGATAGCTTGAGCACTAGTTATATAATGTGTTGTTCCATCTACAATCTAATAGTGTGTTGTTCCATCGGGAATCTAATAATGTGTTGTACCATCAAGATTCTTTTTTCATGAAAACATGTGAAATCTTGCCCTATAAATATAACCTTCAATCTCATAATGTAACCACACAATTCACATAGCTTTGTAAGTCAAAATTTGCATAGATTTTCAATCTTCTCTCGTTTATACTTCGATATGGCTCCTAAACGTGTCCCAAGTTTAGTTTTCGCCAAAAAACACCACTTTCAAACGAACCTGAAACTGACGAGAAGTTCGAGATGTTGTTAAAAGTTCAAGAGTTATTCATTCAAGAGCAAGAAGCATCCAAAGTACATGGAGGCTCTATTGTCAGTCGTAGAACTATTGATCGTTGAAACAATAACCGTTGAAAAAAACACAATAACCTAAATAATTTTTTTTATCAAACTAAATAAATTATCAAAGCATTAAAAAGTAAAACCGCCTCATATATATATATATATATATATATATCCATTCAACATATAATTAAAAAAAATAGAAAACTAAACCTGAAATTTGGGCTTCTTCAACGCTTTTGTATTTTTCCTTTCTTTGAAGATCTCTGCAAATCAAATCAATTTGGGCTTCTGAATATTTGCAAAATCAACTCGACGCTTCTGTGTTTTTCCTCTTTTTAAAGATCTCTGCAAATCAAAAAACTCTGCAAATCAAGGTAAGCATTTAAATTTTACAATTAAAATCTCAACATAACAACCTGGATTGATATTAATATTAATTTTTTTTTACCTTCAAACACTTTTCTCCACAATTTTTGTTCTTAGATTTTTCCTACAATTTTTTCTGATTTCTGTTTGTTCAATTAGATTTGGGTGTAGAGGTTTTATAATCAATTTCTCCAACAATTATAAATATAGCCGTTAGAATTTTTACCGTATCAAAAAATTGCAATGAAAATGGCGTAAAGGAGTTGGGAAATACCGTGCGTCGTTTGTGGGACCCACTATTTGCCGCATCTGCTGGAGAAAGTAAACTTGGTCTTTTACTACATTTTTTGAATATTATACAATATATATGAATATACCGTATTCGTTGGAGATGGTCCTATACAGTATTAGTATAGTAGTATAGAACTATGACCTATTTCCAAAATAACCTATTATTCCATCGTTTTTTTTTTCAAATTCTATTATTCCATCACGTTTTGTTCCATCTTGATTGAGTCATTGTGATAAGATGAAGTCCACAAAAAGAATAGAGACTGCATCTTAGAGGATAAAAACCTTATCAACTTGTGCAACAAGTTGATAACAGAATTGGTTATCAAATATATGTAAAGTGTGTGTATAACACACACGTATCTGATATGAATTGTAATCTATAAATACAAAACAACACTCATGTAATTACACACAGAAATATATAAAATTCCTCTTTCTTCTCTCCTTCTTCTCTCATATTCTAATATGGTATCTAGAGCCACAAGAGATTCACACTTTTTTCGCCATTGTTAAGGCGTCTAAAGCTCGAAAATCTCTGCTCCGATCCAACCTTCCGCTAAAATCACTTAAATGGCGCCTTCTTCTACCTCATCGCCTCATATAACAGCTGCTATTCCGGCTGGTTTACTTCTTCTTCGTCAAAATTGGGCATCCTTAGTTCAGATTAAACTTGATGCTACGAATTATGTTATTTGGAGAGCTCAGCTTGAAGCTGTGTTAGAAGCACATGGCTATCTTCAACATGTTATTGGTGCGACTCCTTCTCCATCATCATCTTCTTCTACTTACGCAACCTGGATCATTAAGGATCATCAATTAAAAGTTTCGTTATTATCCTCTATGATTCCCTCTGTTTTCTCTCAAGTTGTTCGAATGACAAGTGCTGCTGAGGTATGGCATAAGCTTGAAGAAATTTTTATTAATCATTGTAGAACTCATGTTCATCAATTAAAGATGAAACTCTGCAATATTCAAAAGGGAGATCGAACTATGACTGATTATTTGGCTGAGATTCAAGACATTTGTGATGGTCTTGCTACAGCTGACTCCGAATTACCATTAGAAGACATTATTATGTACACACTAAAAGGTCTTCCCTCAGATTATAATCAGTTTAAATCGAGCATTCGTATCACTAATGCTCAGACTTCGACCTTAAGCTTCCATTCATTAGGAAGTCTTCTTGTTTCTGAAGAGCTTCATATGAAAATGGCGGATTCAACTCTTAACACCGCTTTGACTCATACTGCTCTCTTTACACCGGCTTCATTTAATTCAAACTCAAGTAATCGTGGTCGTGGTTCAGGTAATCGTGGTTCAGGTAACCGTGGTCGAGGTTTCAACAATCACGGTAGGGGTCGAAACAACTCGTCGTCTATTTTGGGAGCTGCTCCTTCTCATTTTGGTAATGGTTCTGCTCCTACTTGTCAAATTTGTGTCAAATATGGACATTCTGCGCTTGATTGTTGGTATAGGACAGATTTTACTAATTATCCTTCCCCTCGAAATCAAAATCGTATTGCAATGGCTGCTCATACTACTCAAACTGCTTCCTATGATCCTGAATTGTGGTACCTTGATTCAGGAGCAAATAGTCATGTCACTAGTGATATGAATTTACTCCAATCTTCTCAACCTTACAATGGGAATAATGCTGTATCTGTGGGTAATGGTCATGCACTAGACATTGCTAATATTGGTACAAGTAAGCTTTCTACATCTACTCACACTTTTCACCTTAATTCTGTTCTTCATGTTCCTCATATTTCTTCTAATTTGCTTTCTATTTCGCGTTTTACCTTGGACAACAATTTCCTTATCACTTTCTCTTCCAATTCTGTGTCTATATATGATGTTAACTCTCATAAAATCCTTTTTCAGGGCCCTTGTAAGGATGGGCTATATCCTCTTCCTTTTCAGTCAAATAGTTCACTATCCAGTCCTCTTTCAACTGTCTCTTCTTTGAAGTGTCTCTCCTCAACTGTCAAGTCTTCATCAGCTTTGCTTTGGCACCTTAGACTAGGTCATCCTGCCCAACATACTTCACAATCTTTAGCTCACACTCTTAATACTAAGCTTGATTATTCAGGCATCTCATGTAATTCTTGTGCTATTTCTAAAGCTCACAAACTTCCTTTTAATTTGTCTGTAACTAGAGCTTGTAAACCATTTGAATTAATACATAGTGATGTGTGGGGGCCTTCACCTATTTCTTCTTTCTCTTCTTTCAAATACTATGTCTTGTTCATTGATGATTATAGTAGATTTGTTTGGGTTTATCCTCTCAAACAAAAGAGTGATGTCCTTAGTACTTTTCAAGCATTTTATCAGTTTGTTCTTACTCAATTTTCTTCTAAAATAAAATGCTTAAGATCAGATAATGGAGGAGAGTATGTTAGTCATAATTTTACTTTGTTTACTCAATCCTGTGGTATTTTACATCAAACCTCTTGTCCACATACTCCTGAACAAAATGGAGTTTCTGAACGCAAACATAGACACTTAATTGAAACCACTTTATCCCTCTTAACACATAGCCATTTACCTAATACTTTTTGGCTTGAAGCTTTAGCTACTGCTACTTACCTCATTAACCTTATGCCTACTCCTCTTCTCTCTAATATAAGCCCTTTTGAAACTCTTTTTAACTCACCACCAACTTATTCACACCTCAAAGTTTTTGGATGTGCTTGTTATCCATGGCTTAGACCTTATCAACCAAACAAACTATCCCCTAAATCTGAATGTTGTATATTCCTTGGTTATTGTTCCACATCTAAAGGATACAAATGTTATTCATCTACTACTAAACGTATTTATATCTCTAGACATGTTTTATTTCATGAGTCTATGTTTCCCTTTCAAGCTTCTACCTCTTCTTCTTCACCTCTATCTTCAAATGTCTCAGAAACTGAATACACTAACTATGTGGATTTATTTCATACACCTATTAATCCCTCAGCTTTAGTTAACTCTTCTGATATAATTGACTCTTCTTCTACTTCAAATCCACATCCTACTACCTCAAATCAATTCTCTCAATCATCCTCAGTCTCTCAACATCATATGATCACTAGAGCCAAAACAGGTTCTCTTAAACCATCTTATAAGTGTCAAAACCTTATTCTTACCCCTTCTCTTATTGAACCTGTGTCTTTTAAGGAAGCTTCTAAGTACCAACGTTGGACTGATGCAATGAACTCTGAGTTTCAAGCATTACAAAGTCAAAATACCTGGACACTAGTGCCTCCTCCACATGGTAGAAATCCCATCACCTGTAAGTGGATCTATAAAATTAAAAGACACGCAAATGGTGAGATTGCTAGATATAAAGCTCGTCTTGTAGCTAGGGGTTTTCTTCAAGAATATGGTTTGGATTACACTGAGACTTTTAGTCCAGTTGTTAAACATCAAACATTGCGGGTTATTTTTGCTCTAGCAACTTCATATAGTTGAGATATTAGACAATTAGATGTATCTAATGCGTTTTTGCATGGTGCACTCGAAGAAGAGGTATATATGGTTCAACCTACTGGATTTGTTGATCCATTATATCCTAATTTTGTTTGCAAATTAAACCGTTCATTATATGGTTTAAAACAAGCTCCAAGGGCTTGGTATCAACTGCTACATTCTTTCTTATTATCTCAAGGATTTATTGTTAGTAAAGCTGATTCTTCAATGTTTGTTAAAGGTTCTACTAATACCCTTACAATTGTGTTAGTTTATGTTGATGATATCTTAGTTACAGGGGCAAATAACTTGGTTATCTCAGAAATAATAGATGCTCTTAAGAAGCGTTTTTAAATGACTGATTTAGGTGTTTTGGCTTATTTCCTTGGACTTGAAATTACTTGCACATCTGATACATTAATTGTATCACAAGAGAATTATGCAAATTCATTGATAAAACGTGCTGGATTAGCTGATTGTAAAGCTTCCTCAACTCCAACACCTTCTAAATATGGTGTTAAGACTGATTTTGATACTAAACCATTTGAAGATCCTTTTCTCTTTCGAAGTTTAACAGGTGGTTTACAATATCTCACGATTTCTCGCCCAGATATAGCTTATGCTGTGAATACCATTTGTCAATCAATGCGCAATCCAACTAATTCTGATTTTGCATCTTTAAAGAAATTACTCAGATATGTTAAAGGTACGATAAACTTTGGTTTGACTTTCAGAGTTTCACAACCTACTCTTCAGGCCTTTTCTGATTCGGATTGGGCTAGTAATGTTGTTGATCGACGTTCTACTACTGGTTATTGTATTTTTCTTGGTTCAAATCTCATATCATGGGTGTCTAAACGTCAAACCACGGTGTCTCGTTCTTCAACTGAGGCTGAATACAGAGCCATGGCTCATGTTTCAGCTGAGATGAAGTGGTTCTCCTTTTTATTTCGCAGCTTACATATTCAGCTACCAGCTCCTTCTCTTGCGTGTGATAATATTTCAGCAATTATGCTCGCTACTAATCCAGTGTTTCATACGAGAACTCGCCACATTGATGTGGATTTTCACTTTGTTCGTGAGCAAGTTCAAGCTAAAGAACTAAGACTGCATCATGTATCATCTGCTCAACAAATTGCAGATGTCTTTACAAAGAGTCTTGGTCCTTCTCTGTTTCTTTCTCTTCGTGACAAGCTACCTATACTACGTATACTTAGCTTGAGGGGGGATGATAAGATGAAGTCCACAACAAGAATAGAGACTGCATCTTAGAGGATAAAAACCTTATCAACTTGTGCAACAAGTTGATAACAGAATTGGTTATCAAATATATGTAAAGTGTGTGTATAACACACACGTATCTGATATGAATTGTAATCTATAAATACAAAACAACACTCATGTAATTACACACAGAAATATATAAAATTCCTCTTTCTTCTCTCCTTCTTCTCTCATATTCTAATACATTGTTGATAGAGAAATTTCTCCAAATACCGTGTTATTATGGACCCACATTACAAGTAAACAGAGTTTTTTTATCTACCAAGAACTGCAATTCAAACATGTGAAAGTAAATAGCGTTTAAGCACTCCTTCGATACTAAAACCAATAGTGTTTTATGGATCCCCATCAGATCTTTGTAATTCATTTTGAATTTTGAAAATGTGCTCTCTGGCACATTTTTCAAAAAACCCAGCCACCGAACCTACCTACACCAACTCTCAACTCCGCCCCTTTTGGGCTGCTCAGCCATACCTCCTAACCATCAAAACCAATCTTCCTCCTCCACCACACCAAGCCTTCTCCAGCCACCGAACCTACCTACACAATCTCCCACCTCAAAACATCCCAACAGGTTTACACATTCCTCACCCATCCGAGCCTCAGCCACCAAAAATTTTCCTGCACCACATTCGATCTCCAACCGTCCTACAACCATGGCCTTCCTCAGATCCGTCCTATCAAGCTCTTTACTCGGCGAAACCCACCTTCGGCAACCATGCTTCTACAGCCACGCATATTGGCCTGCAACTGGAGTTCATAGAAGATGTCCGAACAAAGCCAAGCGATCCAGGCCCATCAGCAACACCCTTTGGGGCGGCTTCCAAGGCCCATGATGCTGTTAATTTTTTCAGCCCAAACAGGTATTCTCTAAATTGTGGCCGTTATGTTATTAATCTTGAGTTTTCAGAAACGGTTTTTTCAACCGTGGGTAAAAAATGTTTTACTTTCATTATTAATAATTCTTTTATTAATTTGAGATTGTTATGGAAAAACTTAAGAACAGAAACTATGATGTGCCTGAAACCATTAAAAGAGGTCACTCTGTTATGCTCTTTTATGGATTTTTTTTATTAATAATGTGATGGAAGTTTATTTCACAAAAAAAGCTAAGAATAATGGAAAACAGTGTATTGTTGTATTCTTTTTCTTAGCTTTTATGCTTGATAATGATACTAATTGTAAAACTCATAATAAAGTGTCCAATGAGATTGTAAAGGAATTATCCAAATTAAAAGGAAGGCCTTCTGGAGTTGAGCCGGATCAATTCCATCGCAATCAATGATACATATCGCCTGGAATTGTCAGGGAATTGGCAATCCCCTGACAGTCCAGGCCGCTCGTGACCTCTGTGCAAAGCATCGCCCGGAGGTACTGTTCTTATATGAAACCAAAAATAATTACAATAAACTTGATAATATTGCTAATATTTTGGATATGAAATTGATTAAAACCGTTGAACCTATTGGAGCGAGAGGTGGTCTTGCGTTAATGGTGAAGAAAGAATTGAAAATTAAAGTTATAAAAGCTTCGGCTAATTTTATACACACTAAAATATAGGGTTATAATATGACCCCTATATTTTATACATATATATATTTAAACCCCTATGATATTGAAAAAGAAATTTCGTTTAATTTCTTAAATGCTTTAAAACCCCAAAACTCTCCTTGGACTCTAATAGGTGACTTCAATTGTATTAGATTTCTCAAGGAAAAATTAGGGGGTATTGTATGTCATAAAAAATCCATCAAAAATTTTAATAAGTTTGTTAACCTCCACAATTTGGAGGAAACAGCCTCTTATGGTTGTAGATTCACATGGACAAACAAAAGAGCTAATAAAAAGCTTATAAAAGCTATCTTAGACAGAGCTTTACATAACTCTGTATGGGATAAGCTCTTTCCTAATGCTTGGATAGCAATATTACCAGCTATTGGGTCAGATCATTGCCCTTTGGTACTTCATCATGATAAAACTGATAACAAAAATAAAAGAAGATTTTATTTCGAAAGTTTCTGGACTACAGAAATTGATTGCTTAAACATTATTAAAAAAGTTTGGAATGATTATAGCTCTCTTAGGGGAAACCCTAATGCAGTTATCAATCACAAACTTAAAAAATGTAATCAAGCACTAAGAGATTGGAATAGGAAAAAATTTGGTAACAACAAAGTCCAAATAGAAAAGCTTATAAAAAAATTAGAAATTATTTCTAATAATAATAACCCCAATTTTAACTGGGATGAATATAATTGTATAACCAAGGAACTTGAAGAAACTTGGAAAAGAGAAGAAAGTTTCTGGAAAGAAAGATCTAGAAACATCTGACTTAAAAAAGGTGAAAAAAATACAAAATATTATCATGCTTGCACTAAAGAAAGAAGAAGCAGAAATAAGATTTTTAACATCACTAATGAAAATGGTGAATGGATTGATAATAAGAATGATATAACTTTGGAAATAGTCAATTACTTTAATAATATTTTTACAACAGTAGGAAAAAGAGATTATACTAACACTATTAATCTTATTACTAGTAAAATTGATAAAAAATCTGCAGATAATTTGAATATGCATATTAATGAAGAAGAGGTTAAAAAAGCAATTTGGGAATTAGGACCTAATAAGGCACCAGGTCCTGATGGTTATAATGGTATATTTTTTAGAACATACTGGGATATAATTAAACTTGATCTTATGAGAGTAATAAATAACTTTTGGAACAATAAGGGTGACTTGTCTGATTTAAATCAAACACTTATTACCCTAATTCCAAAAATTAATAAACCTACTAATATTAAACACTATAGACCAATTAGCTGCTCTAACTTTATCTATAAGATTATAGCAAGAATATTGGTTAATAGATTACAACCATATATGAATTTCTTAGTTGGTGAAAATCAAAGTGCATTCATTCCTAACAGAATGATACAAGAAAATACTATGATTGCACATGAATTAGTAACCCATATTAAAAGAAAAAAAAAGACTAAAAAATATATGGTTGCAGTTAAAGCAGATATTAAAAAAGCTTATGAATATATAGAATGGGATTTTCTACAAGATCTTCTACTTAAAATGGGATTTAATAAAGATTGGGTAAGGAAACTTATGGTATGTATTACCTCGGTAACCTACTCAATTCTGATAAATGGTGAGGTTCATCAAATACAAAAACCTACCCGGGGAATTAGACAAGGAGATCCACTTTCACCTCTAATTTTTTGTCTAATATCACAAACTCTGAATGATCTAATTAGAGATAAAAAAGAGAATTACCTTCTCAAAAGAATTAAAATTGGAAACAGTTGTCCAGCTATCACTCATCTACTTTTTGCTGATGATAGTCTTTTCTTCCTTAATGCTGATAATATTGAAATACAATCCTTTAATGATATTATGAACAAATATAAAAATGCCACTGGCTTATGTCTTAATCTTAATAAATGTGGGGTAATTTTTAGCCCTAATACACCAACCTTTATACAAAATGTAATGGCCAAAAGATTAAATATGAAAAGTACTAATAACCTAGGTAATTATTTAGGAATTCCAACTGAATGGAGTAGATCAAAATCAAAGGACCTCCAATTTTTAATTGATAGAATTCTAAATAAATTTGAAAATTGGAAAACCCTCTTCCTATCTGAAG
The DNA here is from genome assembly GCA_029959085.1 of Nemophila menziesii. NCBI lineage: Eukaryota > Viridiplantae > Streptophyta > Magnoliopsida > Boraginales > Hydrophyllaceae > Nemophila > Nemophila menziesii. The sequence goes on from JARWIR010000001.1 coordinate 55,418,871, forward strand.
GAGGGAAAGAAATATTAATAAAGGCAATAATCCAAAGCTTGCCTAACTATTTAATGTCTAACTTTATTTTTCCAAAAAATATAATAAATAAAATTCACTCTATTATTGCTCATTTTTGGTGGGGTGATAAAGGTACAAAAAGAATACATTGGGCCAAATGGGAACTACTCACTAGCTCAAAATTTGAAGGTGGTTTAGGTTTTAGGGACCTACACCTAATGAATAAAGCCCTATTAGGAAAACAAGCTTGGAACCTAATAAATAAAAAAGAATCTCTTCTTTATAAACTTCTTAAAGGAAAATATTTTAAGAATTGTAGTTTCCTTGAAGCTAAAATTGGAAGCTCACCTTCCTGGGGCTGGAGAAGCATCCTCATAGGTAGAGATATATTTAAAAACAACATAAAATGGAAACTAGGCAATGGTAGTAGTATTAATATCTATGAACATGATTGGATATGTAATGATAAGCAACTTATTAAACCAAAAAGCTCTAACCTGGTTTGGGTTAATCAACTAATTAAACATGATAAATTTTGGGATATTGACTTACTAAACCAAATATACCCAAAAGAAATCAAAGAAAAAATAGAAAGAATGATAATACCTAAGGTTTTATGTGAAGATCAAATTAGTATTGATTATTGTAAAAAAGGTACATATACCGTCAAAGAAGCTTATCATAAATTGAAAGAAGATGAAACTTCTATTCAAAACATCAAAGATATGAATAAACCTACATCCTCTATTACTAGGGATAAAAGTCTTTGGAAACTCATTTGGAAAATGGAAACCCAATCTAAAATTAGGAACTTTATATGGAGAGCGGTTAGAAACCTTTTATCTACAGAAGAAAATCTTTTTAACCGGAAATGCAGTAAAAATAATATTTGTAAAATTTGTGATAATAGTATTGAAACAGTGGAACATATGCTCTTCAGATGCCCTTGGGCTAAAAGTGTATGGTTCATTAGCCCTCTTAATTTAAAAACAGATAATGATTCAACTGTAAGGTTAGATCTTTGGATGTTAAATCAAGTACAAAACATAGCAAAGAATTTTAATAATCATGATAGGATTCTTGAACTTATCTGCATTATAATGTGGCATATTTGGAAAGATAGAAATAATTTTATCTATAATGGCAAAAAGTGTGATCCCTTGAACACAATTAGAAAAGCTATGGAAAACTGGAAAGAATATTATAAAATTTCAAACCCTAACGATATCAACTTTTAGATGTTAAAGGTGGGGTTAATAATAATGATAATCTAGGTAAAAAGGTTAATGAAAACATTAAACAAAATCCAAAATTTAAAGATAAATGGAAAAAACCTCCTCCTAATAAATTTAAAATTAATTGTGATGCAGCTTTTTCTGATTTGGGAGCTGCAATTGCTTGCGTAGTAAGAAACTCTAATGGTGAATTTGTATCAGGTAATAGTTGGAAAATTGGGGCAGATTCGGTGTTAGAGGCAGAGGCCACGGGAATTTTGAAAGCTACGGAGATGGCTTCAAATTTTCCTTTTGGGAGCGTGATTATAGAGAATGATTCAGCAACTATCATGAAGCCTCTTTCTTCAGGGCTTCCAGTTTTGAGTCATTCAATTAAAAATGTAGTTTGTAATATTTATTATTTCGCTGAACTATCTTCTCCTTCTTTCTCTTTTGTATCTAGGAGTAGAAATGGGGCAGCTGACTGGGTTGCCAAACAGGAGCTCCTTAGCACCTTGTTTGGTAATTGGGGTACCTGTATCCCTCCCCATTTAGCTACTATGATTTGTAATGAAGCCGAACCCTCTGGGGTAGGCTAAACCTTGTAACAGCTTTTTCTACTATCTATATAATTATGCATTCGAACAAAAAAAAAAAAATTAGTGTTTTATGAAGGAGTTTCCATTTTTTTTGTCAAGTCCCCCAAATCGAATCTAGAGAGAAAAGACCGCCAGAAAGCTAAGATATTGCAATTTAAAAGATAGATACGAATAATTCACTTGATTTTCCTTTAGAAAGAGTTTATATACTCAAATAATCGTCAGATAACAGTGAGGTAGTTCACACCATGTATGCCTTAGTTGGCTTAAGAAGCTTAGCTTACATACCATTTTAAGTGGGTGAATGACGGATACTTTTCTAATTTTTTTAAAAAAATATTAAATTCCTTGATCTAAAATAATACTCAAATACCTTCTTAATTATTTATAAATGCATAAAATTTCTCTCCAACTATTTATTTTAGCGATGAGTGCATTAAAATAGTCAATTTTTTATTGGAGATGTGTTATATTATTTTTTTTCGGAAAAATCTTATTTTTTTGCATAAATTTACATATTTATCGCATTAATCAGTAAAAAAAACTATTCCACCACCTAATGAAACACAAACCTTCAAATCATCACTCTAAATCCTCAAAACTCATATTTTCACCATCATCACCATACAACCTCAAAACTTATATATTCAATTCTTTTATTATGTTTCTTTATCTACAATGTTTTTGATTATATACAATTTGTATTTAAAACTGGTATTTTTAATCTGAATTTGGTCTTCGATTTTCTATTCTTGTTTATATATGTAACATGCAATGTTGATGATGAGGGAAGAGATCGAGGTTTAATGTTTCATCATTCTTCAAGATTTTCGATTATGAGTTTTTAGAAATGTTTGAAAAAAATTGAAGATTTATGAATTTGTTCATGGTGTTTTTTGGTTGAAACACCAAGACCACCATGAACAAATTCATGACTTAGTTTTTAGTTTTTATCCTAGAAATGCGTAACCGAAAATCTTGAAAAATAATAAAATATTAAACCAAAATCTCGATCTACCATCATCAACCCTACCTCGATCAACCATTTCTTAGGAGTTATATGTCTTGAAATATCAAACACGATTCGATCTTGCGGGTAGTGATCATATTGAAAAAAAGGATAATATCAAAACTCAATCCAATTGAGGATTACACATGAATTAAACTTAAAAACCTCAAACTCATCTCTTCAATCTTTACCTTCATATGGGAGTCAAATGGTAAAATTGAATATTTACCTTAGTTTCAGAAGTTGAGAATCCAATTTATCAAAATAATAATAATAATAATTAAACATAGAATAAATATGAAAGTTCTACAAAATCATATTACAATTACTTGTAAAGGTAATTCTTAGCCTCAGACTCATCAACATTGGTTCGGCAAAATTGTGAAACCTCAAATTCATATTCATCATCATGGATTAAAATTATAACCTAATCTAAATACTAAAAAATCTGAAAAATTGTACAAAATCATCGAAATTTCATATATCATAAAAAAATTTGAAAAACTTGTAACCAACATAAGGATTCCTAAATATAGCAATGAACGAAAAAAATGGGGTATCCTTGGCGGGGGTTGTACTGTTTTTGATGTTGTGATGGGGTTGTTGGGCTAAGAATTCGAAGAAAGAGATGAGTGTGAAGAGACGCGTGTTCAATTTTATGTTTAAATATTTTTCAACGGTTTAATGGCCATAGGGAAGACTAAGAATAAGACGAAGAAGAGGGGGGATGTAGTAATTTTTATTTAAAAATTATATATGTCTTTTTAATAAATATATAATTTTTTAAGTAATTAGTGGTATTATAGTCTTATAACACATTTTATGTAAAAAACTAGCGGACGTTAGTTTTTTTTAACAAGAAACCAAGTGCAGGGTGATTGTGCATAACTGTAATTATTCAGAGGGGAGTGGGGGTATTCTGGCATTGTTTTGGATCACTAGAGACAAATAATATTAAAATAAATTACAAATTAAACTAATAAAAAATTTAACTAATGAAGAGATAAGAGATGCGAGTATATCTCAGGTTGCAAGTAATCCCCTATCGTGACAATGATTTATTCTAGTTTTGAGGGTAAATTTGGGTAATTCTCATTAATTGGGTTTCTAACATCCTTTTAACTCTCGCCAGAGTAGCTTGGAAGGATTCCTAACAATTACTAGAGTACTCTGGTGTGGTGGTTCTACGTAAAAGATTGGCTTTAACAAGTAACTATCCTATATGATTATCCGATAAGTCAAGCCTATCAGGATCACTAGCGCACACTGGGCGAATATGAGTTATTTACATTCCCAAATTCCCCGTCAAAGTGAAAGTCTAGGGCACTAAAGAGCTACTTATATTTGATTAAATATAAAAACTAATAAGAACAATTCATATGCAACAAAATTTAAGGAACCAATAAATTAAATTAATCCAAATAACATTAAAAATAATCAATCGTCATTCAAGGTTCATACAATTAAGGATCTCAAGCTAATGAGATCTAGTTCATAATAAAAGCAATCAAATCTAAGGATAAAAGTATAAGAATCGTGTTTAAGACAAGAAACTCATACTAATTTACCCCAATATTGATGGTGGAATGGTTAGAACTGGTGCAGTATGGCTCCAACTTCTATTCTTCTCCTTCCCAAGTGTTTTCCTTTTCTCTCTAGTTTAATTGAACCCTTATCTAATGATTTAGAACTATTTTATAGAGATAAAAAATTATATATATATATATAGTGTGAAACGTTTTAGGTTTTTTGGGCCTCTTTTAAATGGACCAAGTCAACCCAAAAACGTTTTACTAATGGAGTGGACTAGTTCGAGTCACAGAAGCTGAAACTTTAATAACTTCTTCATCTTAACTCCAAATCATAAACCGTCAACTCTCATGCGCTCCTGACTTCAAGTGATATCCAGAAAGAAAATAGATCCTATAGAATCCTCATGAATTTCATATGGTTTCACTATCTAGTAAATTTCCAAAGTTAGCTCCAAAATTGGCTTTTTTGGTCTTTTAACGTCTTGACTTGGGTTTAAACTTTTTTTATCAACTTATAATACTTGTATTGGGATGTTGTATCATCCAAGTACCTAAAAGCTACACAGTTAACACACAAATTATGCACAAATAGCTCTAAAAGTATTAAATACAAGTTTTGAGAATATGTCTCAATATATTGAATATTACCACAAATAAGTACTAATAACCCCTAAAAAGATATCTCATGACTAAATTAATCTATCCATAAAATGAGACATCAAGACACCCAACTCCAAGTTTTGTGGTCCCAACATTATAAGAACTAAACTAGGGAATCTAAATCAACTAAGTATGGAAGAGAAGAATTAAAGAATGATCTCAATGCAATTACCTAGAAAGTTTCATGTAATAATATCTACAAACTAAATCAAACATATCATTTATAAAATCAACATGTTATAATATTAAGATTAGATTAGCTTCATAATGCAAGAAGGATGGGTTTTTCACTTAGTCCTATATTGTGGCTATAAGTTGTTCCTCAGTCCTAACATAGTATCCAATGATCCACTCAACTACTCCCTATTAGTTCAATCGTTTCTAGATCACGTAACTAAGAATCATAATGTCTTTAATGTTGTAATGTCATCTTATGGATGGTATGATAAATATTTGGATAGTTTGAAGTGATCTTTTGGCCCTCTCCTCATTAGACGTTAACAAATCACCCTAAAGTTTGAGTTTACACTAAAATATGTATTCACTCGACCCTCTTGATACACTTCATCTCCTCTTTACCGGCTCATTTATTTCATTTCTTTTTCATTCATTTTTTTGTAAGTTAGTCATGACACTCTTTTTAATGTGAGATGTTATGCTTGTTAATTTTCTTGTTTTTTTCTCAGTATTTTTTCAATAGACGCACCATCAGTGCATACAGACAAGATAAACCCACCTTATGTGTTTCCCATAATCAGACCCACCACCCACCACCCAAAACTCAAACTCAATGGACCAAGATCTTAGCGCTGCGACTTGAATGCGGGTTAGATGAAAGTCCTATAAGCTAAGGGGCATGGTTTATAATGTGGATACAAAGAAAGACTAAAGTCTAGAAGGGGACAAGAATGAATTAATATTTGGTTAGAAAGCTAAAGACAACAAGGGGCTTATCAAAGAATTTTCTTAATCATTTTTCCTAACCACGTGATTTTGTTATTTTCTCATGTCTTGTACATTCATTAAGTGGGTTTTCAACTAGCTCAGATCTCATGTTCTACACACCACTCGTTCGCCCCAAGTTCAAACTTACTTCTACCTCATTGCTTACTAATCATTTCTATATTTTATGGTGTGTTTTCATGTCCATACTTTAAGCATTTTATGACTACTTCATAGACATATTGCTTATCTATCCTTAACTCGATAAAGTTATGATTTTGGTTGACATTTTACATATTTTACACCTAATTACTTATAGTATATACTAAAATTTCATTTTAAATTTTCCTAATAATGCAATACAAGCACATAAACTGGTAATGATGGATAATGAATCCCCACACCCCAACTTAAAAGTGAGTCATGTCCCCATGACTCTAAACAGTCTCGGTAAGAAAAAAAATTTAAAAATGCACAAATAAACACACAAGATACAATTAATGAGGCGAAAGGAAGAGAAGAAAATATACTCTTGAGGATTATTGCCTCGTATTGTCGTCACCCAAGGTAGGGTGAGGTGGATGCTTTGCAATATCACGATGAATTTGATCTAGGAGTGTGATATTGTGCATTTGATATGCTTTGATTTGCGCCAGATCATCCACCAACAAAGTTTGAGCCGTCTCTACTTGGTCAATCACTCACTCATTGCTTTTGCCACGAAAGATCCTTATCTCTCTAACCCGGTTCTTCTTATTATTCTCATGAGGAGTCTTTATACTTGAAGGATTCTTTGTGACTGCTTTGGATAATGATCGCATAATTATTTGAACTAATAGCTGAAATTACCTTGATATTAATGCTTAGATATTAGTTCAATCATTCACTGCTAGCCAATGCTCGATCGATCCTTTCATCAACTAATTGATCATGTTTCCTTTTGTTCATCCACCTAGATTAACATCTCTTTAGAGGGATACCGATAAGTTCATTATCATTGATGAATTCATTACATTGAAGGATTCCATCAAAATTTACATCATTTTCCTAAGTATTCTGAGATTTTTGCAACGTAGTTGAAATCACCCATGATAATCACTGGTTTCGAGAAACTAGCTCTCCATTGGGTGATTTTGTCCCACAATTTTGGTCTTTGGTTAAATATGTTGGAGTATGAACAAACATCATAGACCAAAAAATACTACTAGGTTTATTGAGTTAACTATTACCAAATAGCTACAAGAACAAACGATAGTAAGTTTAACATGATCCTTCAGAACTAGAATTATACCCCAGACCTAAATGCTCTTTCATTGGGTTATACAACATGGACATTATTGATTTTTTTAAGATGACTTCACGACCTAAAATATTTATTATAGACACATGCCTTAAATAAATAATTTTTAGTCAAAGGTGCCTTAGCCCCTTTACTGTTCCACACAAGGATACTATCCATCGACCCCGTCCATTTTAGAGGACCAAACGACGTCCTTCAAAGGGTAATATATGACACATTTCTTCACAAATATAACATGTATATTGACATCATTTTCGAAACTACTAGAACTGCTCTCGTCTTCAATTGCGTGACATGCACAGTTAATTCCATCACAACATGAAATAAAGAGGATCTTACCATAATTTCAAGTCAGCTTACACATGGCCTTATACTTAATTCAACCTTCATTCCCCATTTTCACAAAGACCATATAACCTGAAACCTTTATCTTCTATAAACCACTTGTGCCAGTGATATGTAAGATATATAGGAAATAGATTGAATAAACACACACCATCGGACATCTTCAATCCATCCTAGCTCCAATCAATATATTCCCCAACATCGACATCTCCAATTTAACTCTGAAATTGTATGATTTTCCAAAAATACTAGTACCTTATTCCATCGATAAGAAATCGTGAATGGAACGAATCACGAGTTGTTAAACAACATAAATTAAAATAATTTTTTTCACGATTAGTAGTTGGCCAATACATGACCCAATATTTAATCAAAACATCAACCCACATTATTCCAAAGTCCAAAAAAAGAGAGGCATGTTTGTCTTCTCAGTACACCTTGCACCATTTATCTGTAAGACAACCATGAATGAGATAGAACAAATCCAATCTATTCACCTCCTTTACTCCACCATACCTTCAATCAAGAGTAACATTTTGCACGAAATCCAAGTAAAAGTTTAGTATCAAATATAAAAACATGACAAGTAATGCTAGATAGTCAACAATCTAAACATGCATACTAAAAAGATAACATATTACTCCTTCTAATTTAACACCATGATAATGAGTAGATTTTGGTTAAACCAAATAAAATTAAAAAATTCTTACAAGTATGAGTAGATATTTTACAAATCTTTACATGCATTAATAAAAAATATTAAACTGTATTTTTCTTTTTACATGCAAAGTATTCACCGTTGTTCTTAATGAAATACCCATTTGTAGATTTTTTTTGGAACAATGGGGAGAAAAAAGTGAAAATAATTTGATTGAAGGGTAGTATAATTAATATAACCATTTATGGTTTTTAGATTTAGATTGAATTATCATGATAAAAAGGACATGGAAGATGAAGATGATAGGATAACCACACAAAAGGGATAAGATAGAGAGAGATGAGAGAAAAGTTTTAGAGAGGGTGTTTTTTATAATTGTCTAAAATACCACCTCGAAAATTATATGATAGATTTTATGATATGTAAACTTTATAATACAATAAGTAAACAAAAATGTCATCCAAATGATATAAATTATTATTATATTAAATGCTTCAAGCTTAACATGCAACTCATCTAGTTTAAAATTTCTTAAAAATAATTCAATAAGGCATCCTGTGTTCTTAAATTTATGTAATTTAACCAACACTATATTTGGACAAAAAAATATTAAAGTTATAAGAAAAATCATGACATTTTTTTTAGGTTGGTAAACAGTTGTATAAAATGAAGTAAAGATGTACACTGTACAAGTTATATGTTCTACTTAAGCATGAAAGCTTAAGTTAGTATCCGTCTACTTGATAAGACTATCTCAACGAGTTACAATTGAAATTTCATTATCATCCATGAAAGCATGATGAAGGTATAATGCGAATAAAATATTAAATATGCACACTTTCACTTCCTTGACAATCGCCACGTTCGAGGGTGTTGAATCACTCGTAGTAAGTTTATCCTCACTTTCCAAATGTGATAAACCATAGATGCAAATAAATGCTCCACCCTTTTCTTTTCCAATTCTCCCAGGCTTTTAGCTTCTTACAGAATTTGAGCGAGCACAGTCGAGTGTTAATTTATTAGTCAATACCAACCATTTTTTCACCTCCTTCCAAATGTCATTAGCAGAAACAAATTTAAAGAATGAATGGGCATTTAATTCAAAATCCTCACCACACAACCCACAAATGGGATTCAACTCCATATACACATCTTTTGTTTTAAACCTCTATGTAATACCATTCAAACGAAGATTGCATGCTTAGGGATTAGGCATGTATCCCACACAATATTAGCCCATGGTCACAAGATCATTAATATATCATAGGGCTTATTATTTGAATCATAATGCTCACCACTAGAAAAATCATTGGCGGAGGAAAACCATCTAGATAGTATTTTCTCACCTTCCACATATCCAAGTAAAGTTCCAATTTCATTATTTATCTCCCAATAATTTCTCAAAAAGGGAGAATTCATTTTAGCCACTTTCCAACTCCTAACACTTTTCTCCTTTAAATGGTACACATGTACCTCTCTAATCCATGAGTTTTTCCTGACAATAATTCTCCACAATATTTTTATAAGTAATGTAATGTTTCAAGAACCTAACTCTTTAAGACTAAAGTCGTCTTCTTCTTTTCGGGTATAAATAGCTTTCCATTTAATTTACGCAGATTTTCCATCCCAATAAAAACTTCTACAGATACTCACTACTCAATCTCTCACACAAATTAGAACCAGATATACAGACAAACGAAACCACATTTCTTCTTGAAGAATCGATCTAATGAGCTCCAACAGACACACATAAGATAGAGAAGACATTCCAAGAGCGATCATAGCTCTCAATTTTTGCAATAAGATACTTGTAAAATCTAGAAAGCAATACGGAAACTCCAAGTGGCACACCCAAGTATCTTTAATGCATTTCCCCTTACTCGATTTGTTTAATTTCCAATATATCCTCAAGTTCTTCATTATTTATCTCCACATAATAAATGTTTGGTTTGAGAATTTTCACCGACGCGGGAGCTCCTTTAGCAAGTAACATGAGATCATCGGTAAAATCTAAATGTGTGATCTAAATTGTTCCACATTTGGGTTTTATTTAAATCTACAATTCGTATTCTTATTCAAGGGACTAGAGAGAAATTCAAGATCCAAAATAAAGAGCTAGAGTGAGAGGGGATCACATCTTCTCAACCCTTCTCATCATTGAAAAATCCATGAATTTCGCTATTAATTTCTACCTAATCTGTAGGAGTTGTTACACACGACACGACATTATTCAATTAATAGATTGAATAGGAAACTTGAGATTATTGAGAACCTTAAGAAGAAACTCCGACAAAACTAAGTCATAATCTTTACAATAGTTGATTTAATCACACACCTCGATATATACTATTGATATTATTTTACCTCAATAATTCTTGCACAAGATAGATATTAACGACCATCGATCTTCAAGAAACAAAAGCACTTTATGATTCATTGACAATAACATCAAAAATTAGTTTCATTCTATTAGCTATAATCGTCGTGATGAATTTATAAATAGCGTTGCAACACGATATTGGCCTACAATCTTCCACTTTTACGGGACATTCTTTCTTTAGAATGGGAGAAACAATCGTGATATTTATATGTTTAAAAAAAAAATCTGGAAGAGAAGAATTCACGTACCGCCAATAACTTCATCATCGATAAAATTTCATGATTCCTTGAAGAAAATGGATGAATAACCATCGGATTTGGGAAATTTATCGCTACCTCTTCAAGAGATTACCTCTTTAAATTTTTTCGTCAGAGATCTCTTTAAAAAACTCCAATACTTTCTCTCTTGACAAGACTTTAGCCAAAACGAAAACCCATGCATCTACTATTTCTGTATCAACGCTCAAACCAAAAAATTATGATAATATTTCACAAATGTTTCTTGTACTTGAATACTAGAATTAGTTTCGACGCCATCAGATAGTTGTACTTTTGAAATAACCCTTTTTTGTCGTTTACTTTTCATGATGCCATGAACTAGTTTAGTGGATTGACCGACTTTAAGTTTATTCCCCTTTATGCTTTTTGTTGGGGAAACTAATCTCGACTTTCTCGACTCTAGTTGTCGTTTTTCAAAATTCCACACTTTCTTTAAAATTAGAATTAATACCATAATCGTGTTCTCGTCTGACCTCGGTTGCCTCTAATGACTCACTTTTCTTTTAACTCTCTCGAAAATGTGAGTAAATTATTGTTTATTGAAACTCCTAAAATTCGATATAAACTTTCGAAACTTTTTATAAGTGATGTATTGGTTCGTTCCTTGTATAAGTTCGTTATTCTGGTCATTACTAACCTTCACTCCACGAGTCTCATGATCTACCCATATATTAAAAAATCGAAATGACACAACTCTTTTGATATTCTGCAAGAACATATATACAATGTACAATGATTCGAGACGCTAAAGTGATCCAAAGTCTCAAATTTTTTATTCTTCATTGTTCGATCGGGTAAAAAATATAATTATAGTGCCACGTGTAAAATTAATCAGAAAAATATAAATCTTTTAAGTTCAATTTTATTATCGATTGCCATACAACATTTGACTTACCATTGGGGATTGATCAGTTTTGTAATAAAAATTTAAAGATGTTGGACTTAGCTTTAAAAATTAGAGCATAATTAAAAATGAAAAGTTGTGACCCTACTTGAGGGACGAAAACTTGATTTGTTGACTAAAGTTCATATTAAAAAGATGAACATCTTTGTTGAATTCATAGTGCAGCATATATATCAAATATATAATGAAGAAGAATCAAATATGATTGTACGTGTTATGCAGCCTCATTAAACGAAGAAAACCGTTTTACCCACAACTTTTTCTTTTTCATACATTCATTATATTGGAATACTATTTTGATTCGATTTTATTCGCAATTCTTCCCGACTTTAATAGTTACGTCCTTATAAGATTTCTTCAATGTTTGGCCTTCCAGACTTGTCCGAAAAGATCTCAACTTACATGTATCCATTGTGATAGTGCTTTGTAGAACAATTAATTTTGTAGTGACCTTACATTAACACATGTGATTCTATTTTTTCTCAAAAAATTTGCTCTCTACGCTCTCTAGCCTTGTGGCTACGGTAACTTTATTTATTGCCTTAATCGAACATTTCTTACTCCGACCAAAAAAAAAAAAAAAAAAAAAATTCATACATTTCTTGGAATTATTCACGGTGGCCGCCACCACCTCTTTGGACCGCTTCCAGTGGTGGGAGAGGCCTACCACCTCTGGGGTTAATCGAAAACGGATCGGCCTCTGCACCTAACACACCCAAAACCTCGGTCGGGCATCAAAAGACAATTCCCATAGCGTTAAATGACTTTCGACCAAGCGAATCATATTCTATTCCCAAGAAGATGGTTCGAAGGGTGACAACAGCGGGGAGGAATCCGGCTTGGCGAGGGGAAGAAGCGATGTGTCAACACGGGTCCCAAAGCGTGCTCTAGTATATATCGATCGGGATGAATTATCACCGGTAGAGGATCAAAATGTGAGGGGGCTGGAAGGAAACAAGGTAGGTTTGGCAGAAGCGCTTGAGGTATATCGCCAACAGGAGTCTCACAATTTGGGCAAGGAAGGAATTCCAGGTGGGGGAAAAAGGATGATCAGTAATCTTGTCTTCATTGATTCTCCAGTCAAGGACATGAACGATGGCGAGCTGCTCAAAGATGATAGCGTGTTGCAAGTAGCGGCGGTCAACGCAATGGGAACGGCGGACACAACGTGTAGTGCTTTTCAATTATTAGTAACTCAATTTCTGTGGAAGAGATTGGTGCAGGTTATAGGGGAGGAGAGCTCAAAGACGCATATGAGTACTTCTAACACGGAGCAAAAAAAGTTGGATGGGATAGATTACATGTTACGATCGTATAAGAAGGCTATTTTCGGGGAGCTCAATTGTTATGATCAAGCTGGTTTGGGGTCTGGAAGCAAACTGCAGTTGGAGCAGGTAGGGGAGAAGAGTAAGACGAGTAAAGAAGGGATTCCGAATGCGATGAGCTTGGGGGAGTTCGTAATGGTTGATGATATGCCGGTGGAAGATGAGACGTATCCAAAGCTTATTCGGACGGTCGAGAAAAAGATTCTGGGAAGTTAGGTATGGCAGATATCCTTAACCATTCAATTATTAGGGTATAATGTTGGCTATAAATACTTGTTGAATAAGTTGAACCAAATATGAGTACTGAAAGCGCACTTAGAACTAGTTGACATTTGGTTTGGGTACTTTATGGTCCGGTTTATGAGTGGCGAGGATTAGGAGAAAGCGTCGGGAGGAGGGCATTGGATGGTTTTAGACAGGTATTTGATTGTGAGGTCGTGAAATCCGATTTTCATGCCGCAAGAGGCCCCACCATTAAGACTATGGTGTGGGTGTGTCTCCCATGTCTACCTTTAATCAATTATAATGAAGATATTCTCTCAACTATATGTAATATCATAAGTAAAATGATTCGAATTGATTTGTTCGCTAAATCGAGGCAAATGGTAACCTCACTAGACTCGCGGTTGAAATAGAGTTGGATAAACCGTTAGTGTCGAAGATACAAATCCAAAATCACCTTTAGAAGGTCGAGTACAAGGAATTACACCTCATTTGTTTTAGTTGTGGTAAATTTGGGCATCATAAGAATTAATGCAAATTTGGGATTCATAAATATTAATGTTTGAATGAAACACAATCCAAGAAGGCGGTCACTCAGGATGAATGAAAGAAGGCAGATGAAGTCTCGAGACAAACAAAACATAATCCCATAAAGGTTTATGGGGAGTGGATGATGATAGATAGAAGTCGGGTGAGACTAAGGGGAAATGGGTCGGTCAAAGTGGTGAAACCAGCGGCAAAAATGTAAGGGGGTACTCCAGAAAAAAGGAGTATGATACAAACAAAAACAAGTAATCACAAGGGCAGATAGAGGATTAAGGTTATTGTGAGCTTGGATGCGAAGAATAGAAGAGGACTGGAAAAGGGAAAGAGGTTGAGACTGGGCAACTGAGAGGTCCGACGTCAACTAAAGTAAATGCCAAAGTTGTAACATTTGTATCTCATATGGTGGTGCAAATGGTGAATAACGGTCTCGAATGAGGTTTTTTTGTAGTTCAGTACCTTAAAATATAGTGAATGGTGAAGGAGTCGGGCCATCAAGTAAACAGAAAAATAAGGATAGACCGAGTAAAAAGGAGAAAAATCAAACATCGGGGTGCATACAGGAGGGGCATCTCAGGGATTTTGTGCCGTTTAGAGGTCCGAATAAGGAGGTGGAAGCAAGTACAATGGGCTGGCGGGGTCGAGGTAAGTAAGTTCGAGAAGGTGATGGGCGGAGCGGATAGTGGGTAGTTAACACAAGGGTTTCAAGAAGGTAATGTGAATAAATATATTAATATCAGTCAGGGGAGTGAGTGGTGGGTCCTGGGGTGTTAGAAAATAATGCGATAAATAAAAGGAACCACAATACCGCAAGTGCACGGTTGTCCAAGTAATATCCGATAAATCGGGTTTCGTTCTCAGGGACAGATTAGGTTCAACCCAAATATTAATCAAGTAGTAAGAATAATTGTTGACAGAAAAATAAAATAGAAGATTTTTGTTTGGTTTTCTAGACTAAAAAGATGCAAATAAATAAAGACTAAAAGTAAATAACTAGAAAGAAATAAAACAAGTAAATTGACTAACTTCAGAGATGAGAGATACTTGAGTTTCGCAAGGAATCCACCTAATTAACGTAACCTATGATTCTTTAAGGGTAGAATTGGTATTATAATATTAGTCGGGACTCTAATGTTTCCTATCCCCTGTCGGGTGGACCTAGGAGTTATCCTAAAGTACTATAAACCCCTATATGGGCGAATATGCCTCTTCAGATGATAATAATTTACCTCTTTGGCTATGTAATTGGTTAAGCATGTCGGTCAATAACGGACATTACACGGGTATTACCTAAGTCTGTATTCAAACCCCCCTGTCGGATGATCACTTCGCAACTAAAGTGAATAGCCCAAATACTAAAAGCTAATTCTAGTTGCGCATAAAAGAATTAGTAATGAAAACAAAGTAATATAAAATATCTAATACTCAACTCAAATTAAATCATAGCAATCCCAAATTCAAAACATAGATTAAATTAATTAAGGTTCATCCCTTCATTGCTATTCTCAAGTATATGGAAATTTAGCTCATAATGAAATTAAAGGCTAAATATAAATAAAAGCAATTCATATTCAATTACAGAAAATAAATTGATAACCTAAATGGTAGGATGACTGTTGATGGAAGAACAAGATTCTCCCAACTCTAGTTTCTCCCTGCCTTCTTGCTCTGACTTGAAAACCTTAAGCCTCTTGTGTAATTCTATGAAGTGTGTGTAAAGAGGAGGCTAAGGGGTGTATTTATAGGTGCTAGGAAACCCTAATCCGTTTTTACTTGGAGTGGAAGACAAGTTAAAAACTCTTTAATTCGCAGGCCTAAAATATAGGAAAGGTAAGATTTTGTTGCTGATTTGTTTTAGTCATATCTCCTTCAATAATTATCCGTTTGACGTGTTCTTTATATCTAAATAACTTGTCTCAGAAAGCTCTATCCATTGGTCTAGACCATTCTAATAAATTCCTAGCCAATATTAAGTTATGATCTCGTCTTTGAACGTGGCTGGAATTTCAGATTTATTTGGTAACTTTATCTTTTCCTTCTTTGCATATATCCTTCCTTAATCTTCTTATTTCCATGTATATCTTCTTTCCTTTACTCATTAGAATTGACTTGGTCTCTAATTAATTACCATATATCTTTTAAAGCTTCACAATAAATAAATAATTAAACCACATATGCTTTAAAAATTAATAAATCATTAAATCAAGACTAGAAAGAAGAAAGTGTGGAAATCGGAGGATATCTCGGTCCATATTTTATCGGATGGTAAGCAAGCTATAAACGTATGAATTTATAGCAACTCTTGTCTTTCATGGATCTTTAAAGCTGTATACGCAAGCCTAAAGGCTTGGATTCGAGACCATCCCTAGGACGCGCTAAAAGGTGCAACATGGAACATCCTGGAACCATGGCCGGTGGTGAGGGACTTCAGTCAAATAGGGCTTACAAAAGATAATCACAACACTTATGACTAAGTTCGAAAAATGGAGGTGTAATTGTGGACTTGTTGACTTGGGTTTCGTAGGGCCGAGATTTACGTGGAGTGACTTGTGGAATTCAGGGATGCAAATCATGAGGAGGTTGGATCGAGCGTATCACAATGATCTTTGGCGACTGGATTATGAGTACTTGAAAGTTAGACACCTGCTCCGTTTACATTAGAACTGTGTTTCACTACTTATCACCTTGGATTCGATTACTCCTCAACACAAGAGGTTACGCAGATTCAGGTTTTTAGAGTGCGTGGGCTCTTCATGATGGTTCAGACTTCAGAGACCTCGTTGATGATAAGTGGAAGAGTGGACCAACTGGATTAGGAGAAGCTATTGAGAGCATGAGAAAGGAGCTGGAGAAGTGGTAGATTGAAACGCTTGGGGACATTTTTCAAAAGAAGAAGAGGCTTATGGCATGGATTACAGGAATTTAAAACTCACTCCAGGTTTCATATAATGGTTAGTTAGTTGGTTTGTAGAGAAGACTTAGAAATGAGTATGAGAGCGTGTTAGCACAAGCGGAGCTATTCTTTTTTTAGAGAGAGAGAGAGATCGAACTGGATATATTAGGGGAACGCAATACTAAATTCTATTATTTATTAATTTTGGTCAACATAGGATTTCATGAGAGATATAGAATCTGGGATATTAATAAAGACTTTTTTGTAGATAAGGTGGAGGAAGCTACATGGATTAGGGAAATTTTTAAGTCTCTTTACTCGATTGAAGACGGTATTACATCTCGTTTCTCGTTACCGGATTTGAGGGAACTCGATAGAGATTCAGTGAATGTGTTTCATAAGTATGTTTCAGTTGAAAGGATAAGGGTTACGCTGGTGTCTCCTTGTGTGTTTTAAATAAACACACCTAAAAAGGCAAGACATGTACCGCAAGTGTACGGGTCGTCCAATTAATATCCGGTAAACGGGTGTTCGATCTCAGGGACGGATTGGATAAGACTAAGATGTTATGCCGTAAATAGGAATAGTTGTTTAAATACTAAGAAAAGTAAATGGAATAGATATTTGTTTTGTTTTTAATTGAATACTAAAGTGCAATTAAACTAAAGTACTAAATAAATAATGCAACTAAGCTAGACGCAAGTAAAAATTGAGTAAACGCGAGAGAGAGGGATATTACTTGAGTAACGCTAGGGTTTCAACTAAATATATTCATTCCATGTATTGTTTTAAGGGACGAGTTGGTAAATAACAGTGGTCGGGATTCGATATTCTCCTTACCCCCATCAGGGTGGACTAAGGAGCTATTCTTAGGTGCTACAAACCCCGTCAGGGTGATTATAGTCCACATTCGAATGACTAAATTCTAATTACCCAATTGTCCATAGGATTAATTAAGCCTGTCAAGGTCAATAATTTCTATCCTACATTAATTAATTATGTCGGTATCTAGACCCCCCGTCAAGGTGATCCATATGCCACTATATGGAATAGCCTAAATACTAAATCCTATTGTTGATTCATGACTTCAATAATAGTTGATAACTGCAAATTAAGGAAAAATACTAATTACCCAATTCGATTTCAATTATAATAATCCCAAAACCAAAAACATGAAATAAATAGGGGCTTAACCCATTAATGCGTTCTCAAGTACTAATTAAATTTAGCTCATGAATGAAATAAAAACTAAGAAAATAGAAAGAAAGGAATTCATAATGTTTTACAGAAATAAAAAGATAAGAAACCTAATTAGGGGATTGATTTGGCTGCGAATTTGGAGAAGATGACTTTCTCCAGCTTCTAAGCTTCTTCTCTTCCTTGCTCCGACTTTCTTTCTGATGCTCTGACTTGTGAATAATGAACTGTGTGTAAAAATAAAGTCAAAAGACCCTTTTATACTACTGAAATCTGACTTGGGCTATATTTAAAAGAATAATTAAATGTTAATTGGCCCAAGTCCATTCTTCAAGCCCAAAATCCCGTAACTGTTGTACACCCTTCACGAAAACGGATGTAACTTTCTCAATATAACTCCGAATTGACTCATTCAACTTTCTAATTCTTCGTAACTCGGTAGGGCACGAATCTTCTTCATAGCGCAGGGGCTGAATCCATCTTTAAGTAGCTCGAAATCAGCACTTTCCATCAGCCTTCCAGTTTTTCAGCTCAAATTTGTCAACTCCGTGGGATATTCCTTGTAGCTTTTGACTTCTTTACACGATCTTTGACTTCTATTCTTGATTCCTCTCCTTGATAGTATTAGAAACCTACAAACTTTTCACTAAAACAAACCATATTACGCGCAAAAGCTTAATAAACCAAAAATACTAGAATTCAAGGATGGGAAATGAAATATAACGATTTAATACAAAAAGTCTATCGAATTAATCAATTAAACACCAAAAATGATGTCTCCAATAGGCATATTATTAGAACAAAATGGGAGACATCAAGACCCCCAACTCAAACCTTTGTCGTCCCGACAAAGTAAAACTAAAAACAAGGGCCTAAAGTAGATGCAAGAATGTAGAAGCTAGTGAATACACCCAAAGCAATACTCAAGAAAAACCTCATATAGAAAACATTAGGAACTAATGTACACATACACTAATCATGCAAAATCAAACACAAATAACTTCAATCTTAAAATTAACTTCACAATGCTAGAAGGTTACACTTGTACTTATCTCAATATGATGGCTATAGGTTGTTCCTCGATCCTTACTCGCTTTGAACGCTCCACTTAGTATACTCCCTATTAACTTACCATGTACCTAGGAATCACGAGGACTTTACGGTTTTAGCGTAGGCTTAAGGACGGTGTGGTGTGTATATTTGGTAAATTTGAAGTGAGCTTTGGGCCCTCTCCTCACTTACCATCAACGAATGTCCACGAGCTTGAGTTTACACTCGAATAATTTTCTCACTCAACCCATTTGATGCACTAATTTCGCATCCCCAAGTTAACCCAATACCTATAAGACGATTTCCAGAAATCTCCACTCTGTCGGGTAGTTTATTCATTCTATTTTTTTCTTTTTCAAACTCTTTTCTTTTTCTCTTTTTTTGTGTACAGGAGAAACCGGGTTCCCGGTTTTGTGAAATCCGGTTGCCGGATCCTACTGTATTGAGAACTTTTTTCACTTTTTTTTTTCAATCCCGGCAAAGGGTTACAAATAATATTATCATCTGAATTTGTGCCTTAATACAAACATATACAACTCCCTCCCAACATAATTTTCCAAAGATGGGCCCACCACCCCAAACTCAAGCTCGTGACAGGTCTCAGGATCGTGATTCAAGTGCGGGTCATTTGGAAATGCTTAATAAACAAAGGGGGTATGGGCTTATATCGTTGGTGTCGCCTAGGGTGTGATAAAAATATGATAAAATAAGGTCAAGAAACTACGCACTCTCACCCTAGACAGGCACAGTACTGCAAGTATTACAGGACGTATGCAAGTTTTAATGATAAGTTAAGTTCGTTCTCAGGGACTTAAGTGTGTTATACGCGTGAGTAGGAATAGCGAGTAAAAGTAAATAATTAAAAGACAGTAAATTAAAGGGAACAGATTTCGAAATTAATTAATTAAAACTAAGAAAATAAAGATAATAAAATAAAAGATAAGAAATATGAGATGAGAAGTATAGCTCAGGTTTTGCTAGTATGCACTAATCCTTCTAATTCTATCTATAAATCTAGTTAATAAGGGAGAATATTAGCTCTTGGTATACTTAGTCAGGATTCTAAATTCCCATACCTTAGACCTTGAGAGCGACTAAGGGGGCTACGGCACAACCAAGACGTGATTTCAAATAGGGTTATCAAACGCTACTAAGGCCCTAAGCAAATACTGCAATCATTGGTGATATGGTGGTTAAAACAAACCCTAATGACTATCTAGTTAGAATAATGTTTTGTCAGAACTAATATCGACACTAGACATTATGTTGTGGTTTAATAGTTAAACACCCTGTCAAGGAGACCATCTAACTACTATTAAAACAATCCTAAAGTGATCAGTTCTAGGAAAGACAATAAATCAAAACACATAAGCAAATATTAAGTAAGTAGCTAATATCAAATTAAAACATATAATTCCCAAAGAAACTTAGATAGAAGAATTAGAATTCATAGATTATACATTATGCAAAACCCAAGCTATGGGGAGTTTAGTTCATACCTGATGGAAATAAACTAAAAGAAATTAAAAAAGACATCATCTTGCTCTCTACAATAAACTGGAAGAATAAAACCTTAAGGACTAATTATTATGAGGCAAGTATGCTTTTACAAGTGATATAAGGGTGTATTTATAGGTGTTTTGAAGACCTAATT
The DNA here is from genome assembly GCA_029959085.1 of Nemophila menziesii. Taxonomy (NCBI): domain Eukaryota; kingdom Viridiplantae; phylum Streptophyta; class Magnoliopsida; order Boraginales; family Hydrophyllaceae; genus Nemophila; species Nemophila menziesii. The sequence goes on from JARWIR010000001.1 coordinate 55,439,576, forward strand.
CGTTTTCTTGAGGAAGAGATAAAGTATTGGACTCCTAGCCCAACTCAAATTCGTATGGAAATAAAGATAAACACTGCTGGACCGTTTTTCGCATATCTTCTTCGTTATCGGTCGGATTGAGCTCCATAAGATACCAAAAGAATCGTAACAGAATTATCTTTGTCCATATGAAAGGAAATTACCAAAATCGGCCTATTTCTTGGGTAAAATAGTACTTCTTTAGGCGTGTACAGCAGAATCCCAGATTAAACAGCTTTTCCTTTTCCATCTTTTTAGCTTTTGTTTCCTTATCTCCAATTACCATGCAAATCTCTTTCCATAAGTTGTAGTCTTTGACTTGGACTCTAATTAAGCTCCATAATTATCTTTAAAGCTGCACACTAAATAAACAATTAAACCCAATATGCTCTAAAAATATTATTTTACTAAATCAAGACTCAAAATAGGAAAGTGCACTATTTCTCAAGAAAATCGACATTTATGACTTCTAAATCACTAAAAATGATGTCTCATCCTAACATTATTCTATCACAAATGAGGAGACATCAAGACCCCCAACTCAAAGTTGTATCGTCTCGATACAATAAAGATAAAAACAAAGGGAAGTCTATAAATACACACTTATAAAATTCTCAACACAAGGGAAAAAGCATAGCAGAATATATAGAATAAACCTAAAGCAACAACTCAGAAAATTTCATGCAATAATATTCATAAACTACATACCTGTATACTTCTCATTTCCACAGTCAACACGGCTTGAATTCAAGATCAGATTAGTTTCGCAATGTAAGAAGGATTGGGACTTTACTCAGTTTCCCAAGAGAGCTATAGATTGTTCATCGATTTTCACTAGTATTCAAAGCTCCACTTAACTCCTCTCTAATGGCTCAATCACTTCTCAATTACATAGCAAAGAATCAAAAGGTCTTTAAGGTTGTAATGTAGGCTTAGGGATGGTATGATATATTTGGATAATTTGGAGTGAGCATTTGGCTCTCTCCTCACTAGCCATCAACGAATCGCCCTATAGCTTGAGTTACTCTCATAAACGTTTCTCACTCAACCCAATGAATTCCTTGATGCACAATTTAGCATCCCTAACAACCCAATTAAAGCTTAAGATGTTTACATAAAAATCCACTTTGCCGGTCCGAATATATATATTTTCTTCTCTTTTCAAATTAATTTCTTTATAGCTATGACTCTCTTTTAATGTTGAGATATCACACTATTTTCTCATATATATATATATATATATATATATATATATATATATATATATATATATATATATATATATATATATATATATATATATATATATATATATTCTTTTAATGCCCTTGTTGGCAAAATTAGCTCGTAGCTTCTTTTTCATTCACTATTACCCCGGCAAAGGGTTGCAATAAAAATCTGTGAAACATCATCAATATAAAGCACAAAGCACAATTAATAAGCTCCAAAATCCCAACCCAATAACAATTACCATAATGGTGGACCCACCACCCCAAACTCAAGCTCTAAAACAACTGTCTATGCATCGTGATTCGAGTACGGGTCATATGGAAAAGTCCTAAAATCTAATGGGTATGGCTTATAACGTGTTTCAATAAAAAGCTTTAGAAAGTCTAGAAAGGGCTGAGAAGGATATAGCATATAAAATCAGAATTCACAAGGTGAGAAGGTATAAAAAGGCTTCAAATATGAAAAAACCGCCTTAATCACTTTCTACACTATGTAATTTCGTTATTTTCTTACCTTTAGCACTTTTATCAAATGGTTTTTCAACTAGCTTGGATCTCACGGCCTACACACTTTCAAGGTTCCCTGAGATCGAACATACTTTCTATCACATTGCTCACTAATCTTTTCTTTACTATCAACGTGTGTTTCCTGCAAATACTCAAAGCATACAAATACATAGCTCATAAACATACTACTTACTATCATCAATTCACTGAGCTTATGCTTTCAAGCTATTAAATACACTCTACATCTAATTCCCATGTATCAAAAATTTTAATTTCTACCAAAAAACAGAAAAATGGAGATGAGAGACAACGAATCCCCACACCCCAACTCAAAAATGAGCCGTGTCCCCACGACTCGAAAAAGACTCGAAAAACAGAAATTAAAATTAGCAGATAAACATATTTACAGAAATGGTAAGGAAGAAAGAGAACATACTCTCGAGGCTATTGCCTCGCATTATTGCTATCCAAGGTAGGATTTGCTGGACCTTTTGTTAATTGCTCAAGGAGTTTCATGATGTGCACTTGATTTGCGTTGATTTGTGCCACATCATTGACTAAGGAAGTTTGAGCTGCTCCGAATTTCGTTAAACGATCCTCCATCTTCTCTTGCCAATTTTGCTCCTTTTCTTCTTTCGAGACTTGCGTAGAACCCGCTCTTCGAAAGATATCCTTGATCCAAGCATTATCAATATAACTCGTCTTAAACTCGAATTTCTCTTCTTCACCCAATATAACATCCGCTTCTCGCACAAGACACGTGATCATAGTAGGAAATTTAACATTATAAACTGATTTAGGAGAGACCGAAAATCGTATCACCTCCTCATAGATCAACTGTGCCACATCGACTTCTTCTCCTCTCAAAATACAGTCCAAAAGTAGAGCATACTTCATAGTCACATCCAAAGTTCGTGTGTTTCCAAAGATATTAGGGATAAGGAAATTGTGCCAAATTCTCGCATCTGCTTGAAGATATTTGTAAGGCCAAGGTGCCTTCAATTCTCCCTTATGTGATTGCACTTTCTCCTTGTCTAATACATGCTCAAAAAGTGATTCCTCATCAAATATTTTTCGTTTAGCAACCTCTTCTTCAAATTTGCAATAACCTTTCAATTTCTTAAACTTGAAGTGGTTTCTAATCTCCTCAACTGTGAAAGGAACTAGCTTTCCTCTAATCGGAACACAATTACTATCTCGGCTAAAGAGGCCTAAATAGAATTCTAAAACTAACTCATGACATAATTCAGAACGTCTTACCATGAACGTAGACCAACCCAGTTTCTCACCAAGCTCTAAGAATCTCGCGTATTCTCCTGTACCAACTTCTTCCTTGAATACTTTCTCATAAGCTCAAGGTAGTTCTTTCAATTGTTTCTCTGCAGAAGCTTTCAAGATTTTTAAAGCTTCCTCTTTCTCCTCTTTGGGTGTAGGACCTTGTGGAGGTTGTGTTTTCTCCTTTGCATAAAAGTAAAGCTTTTTGCCATTACGATCAAACAAAGGTATTCCACTCTTCTCAACTTTATCTTTACCCTTTAATTTAGAACTAGCACCTTTGTCAATTGATTTCTTCTTGTTTAAATCCAATCCCTTGTTGCTCTTCACCTCCCTCTTGTTAGCTAAAATTGTTGTTCTATTAGTCATCTTCAATTAACCCCCAACTCAAAGCTTTAGCAACCCTTGAAATTTGAACTTGTGAATTAATGGTTGAACAAGCTTGAATTGGCTTAGGATAGGTGAATTGATGATGAATCTCTATGTGGGTGAGGTGGATTTGTAATGGGTTGGCTTGGATTTAAGAAATTGTAGGAGGAATTTTGAAAATTTGGCTCTTTGATTCTTCAATTTGAATGGATTTGGTGAAGATTGGGTGTTTGATTCTCTCTTGTATTGATGTGGAGAGAAGATTTGATGTGTTTTTCTTGATGATTGGGTAGTGTTTTGGTGATTGGTGAAGGTTTTGATGAGCTTCAATGGAGTTAGGAGAGTTTTGGAGAAGAGAAAGAGGCTTTAGGTTTATAAAATTCGGAATAATGGCTTTATACCTCTTTTATACACTCACATCCCTTTCTTTTCTCTCTTTGGCGGCTCGTGCGGACCATGGGTGTACCGCGGGGTACACCGCAGCATCTGTTGCTCGAAAATTTTTACCCACTGGATGATACCCGTGGTAGGACCCGTGGCACGCGTTTTTGAGCTCGCGGACCATGGGTACACCGCGAGGGTACTCCGCGCCTTCTTCGTCAAAATACCCGTGGATCTACCACGTGGCACGTGTTTTTGACCTGCGGACCAGGGCACGGTGCAGGGGGGTAGTCCGCGGGTTATTTTCTTTTTCTCGGTTCTGGACAAGACTCGCGGTGTAACCCGTGGTACGGGTTTTTACCCTGCGGTGCATACCTGCGGACTAGGGGTAGTCCGCGGGGGTCATTCCTTCGCTCCAAAAATTTTTTGCTCGCGTCCCTAACTCGATTTCTCCAATTCCTACACACCAAAAACACTAATACCTTTCTCAAATATGCATTATCAACTAAAAACAACTAAATTAAACTTAAATTAAAAACGTAAAAGACATAAAAACTAAAAAACTACGGGTTGTCTCCCGTACAGCACTTTTGTTTACCGTCTTTCAAAGTTAGACGTGTTACCTCTGTCAAGATTTGCGAATATAGCCTCCCCAACAACGAGTAAGGCTATGAACGTCAACTAATCTGCGCTTGACCCCAGTTTTGGGGCGAATTTCTATCACCTTGGCTGAAACAACCTTAGTGACAATGAATGGTCCCATCCACAAGTCTTTGAAACTTTGTGGCCTATTCTCGCGTTTGTGAGCTTTCCATAGAACTTCATGGCCAACCCCAAACTCAATGTTTGGCTCAGTATCCACAGGCTTTGAGTGGATCTCCTCAGGAGGGACTTTGTGATGTGAAAGGCTGTGGATGACAGGAACGGTGGGATCTAACTTCCTCGGTTTCTTACCCAAGACATAGAAGGTCTCGGATACATTCTTTGCATGAAGGGTGATGGTCCCTTCTTGGAAGTTGATCACACTTTGACTTGTGGCCATGAAAGGCCGTCCAAGTATGATTGGAACCTTCTTATCTGCATCAAACTCAAGAATAACAAAGTCAGTAGGGATGGCGATATTACCTGCACGGACTAAGACGTCCTCCACTGTTCCCCATGTCCTTTTAACTGAGTTGTCAGCAAATTGCAACTTCACTGGAGTTTTCTCTGATTTCTGAAGTCCAAGTCTCTCGAACACGGACTTAGGCATAAGATTCACACCAGAAACCACATCGTACATAGCTTTCACCTTTAGCATACCATGTAATTGAATAGGAAGGTTGAAACTTCCCGGATCTTTAAGCTTTGTGGTATCTCTCTTTCACTTCTTCTTGAAACCCTCAGGTTCTCTCTTGGGATCTCTATGCTCGCCTCTTTCTCAGGAATAACTTGCGTATACACTTGTTGCGGTGTAAGTCCTCTCTTCGCAATCTCAAGCATTTGGGCGTTGATATTTTCAGGTTGGTACGCCTCTACAAATGTCTTGAGTACAGTGTCATCCTTTGGATTTGTATCAGGAATAGTTGATGACACTGTTTGAACAATAGGTGGCGATTCCACCTTCTCTTCTTCTTTCTCTTCATGCACAGTAGGTGCAACTTCATCTTCTTTCTCTTTCTCTTTAGCCAGCTCAGCTGCATAATCCACGACCGATCGAATTTCCTCTTGCATCTTCCTCAGTAGCTGTATAAATTCGGCTTTGTCTGCATCGTCTTCCACATAAACCTCAGAACAGTCAGATTCCACGGGGCTAGACTTGGTTGGTTCTTCTTCGGTACTCGGAACTTCCACGGCACTAACGGCAGCATGCGGTACTTCCTCTTTTGCTTCTTCAATTTCAAGGCAAATAGTCTTGCAAGCTTCGAACCCAACATTATTTTCACCTCCTTCAGTTGCCTTTACTTCCTTTTGTTCTATTAAATTTGTTAGAACTTTGTTTAATTTTTCTACTTGAGTACCTAAAATATGAAGTACGGCATCTTGTCCTCGGACCTTCTCTTCTTGAGCGTTCATAGTCGTGGTCAAACGGTCTAGAGCTTGTGCTATCTGTTGATTGTCCATAGATCCTTCTTGAGGATACTAAGGTAAAGCTTTCTGATCTAATGAATCGGTATAGGCATCTTGCGCAGGTTGTTGAGGGGGAGCAGGTCTATGTTGATTTTGATTTTGGTACTGACCTCTCTGTTGGAAAGAGTTGTTCTGGGGGCGCGGTTGATAATGACCAGGATTAGCGGCCCCTTGTGGATTTGAATACTGCATACCCGGATGGTTTCGGTTACCCCATTGACAACCTTGTGCTTCTTGTACTACGTTTGCAGCGGCTAAATTCTTTTGCATCGCTATTTTCAGCTCTTTGATTTGATTTTCTAACACGGATATTTGAGCTGAGTTCGCAGTTTCTGCGTCTAAACGAAGCGTTCCTCGGGTCTTTGCTACAGAATCTCGCGTTGAAGGCCAACTTATTTCTTGTTCCATAATATTTTCTAACACCTCGGAAGCTTCATTGTGATTCATGGACACAAAATTACCCTTTCCAATGTTATCCACCTTCTCTCTACCTTTATCATTAAGACCTTCATAGAACATAGCAAGTTGTAGAGCAGGTGTATAACCATGGAGCGGACATCTAGCTAATTTTTTTTGAAACCTTGTCCATGCTTCTCCCACTGTTTCTCCATCTTCTTGGCAAAATCTTGCAAGCTCGGTTTGATCTTTGAGTCTCATGCTCTTCGGATAAAATTGGTTAAAGAACGCGGCTTGAAGTTCTCTCCAAGAATGAATAGTTCCATGCGGTTGTCTCTCTATCTAATCGCTAGTTCTACCGGTTAAGAAGAACGAAAACATATGACAATACAGTTGCTCGCGTGTAATGCCCTGAGTAATGTAGGCATCACAAATCTGCATGAACTTCTGAATCGATCTTACCGGATCTTGAATTGATGTACCAGTGTAGAGTCCGAAACTTTGAAATTGACTAAGCATACCCGGATCGGGTCTAAATTTAATATTCGGAATCTCAGGAGGGCGGTAACCGATGGGTTGAACATGGAATGGTACATGAAGGTCAGGAAGGTCTTGTTCAACTCGGTTCTGTTGATTATTCTGCCCATTACCTCCTCCTAAAGGTTGTTGTACACCAGGTGGAATGAACGCAGGAGGTCCTCCTGGTGCAAAGTAAACTAACTCCGGATCATTATCTTGTATGTCTGCCATAGCTCTTCTCAAAGCTCTTTCCTCACGAATTCGTTTATTATAAGATCTGAAGCTCCTCTCAGGCTCCGGTAACGGAGGCCAAGAATTAAACACTGTGAAACCTGAAAAAGACTAAAGCAAACCACAAGCGTAAATCTGGAAAAATAAAAACTAAAACTGAAAAATAAAAACTAATTAAAAACTACTACTCGAAAAAGATAACCCACACGCTAACGAGACACAAGTCCCCGGCAGCGGCGCCAAAAACTTGGTGTCGCCTAGGGTGTGATAAAAATATGATAAAATAAGGTCAAGAAACTATGCACTCTCACCCTAGACAGGCACGGTACTGCAAGTATTACAGGACGTATGCAAGTTTTAATGATAAGTTAAGTTCGTTCTCAGGGACTTAAGTGTGTTATACGCGTGAGTAGGAATAACGAGTAAAAGTAAATAATTAAAAGACGGTAAATTAAAGGGAACAGATTTCGAAATTAATTAATTAAAACTAAGAAAATAAAGACAATAAAATAAAAGATAAGAAATATGAGATGAGAAGTATAGCTCAGGTTTTGCTAGTATGCACTAATCCTTCTAATTCTATTTATAAATCTAGTTAATAAGGGAGAATATTAGCTCTTGGTATACTTAGTCAGGATTCTAAATTCCCATACCTTAGACCTTGAGAGCGACTAAGGGGGCTACGGCACAACCAAGACGTGATTTCAAATAGGGTTATCAAACGCTACTAAGGCCCTAAGCAAATACTGCAATCATTGGTGATATGGTGGTTAAAACAAACCCTAATGACTATCTAGTTAGAATCATGTTTTGCTAGAACTAATATCGACACCAGACATTATGTGGTGGTTCAATAGTTAAACACCCTGTCAAGGAGACCATCTAACTACTATTAAAACAATCCTAAAGTGATCAGTTCTAGGAAAGACAATAAATCAAAACACATAAGCAAATATTAAGTAAGTAGCTAATATCAAATTAGAACATATAATTCCCAAAGAAACTTAGATAGAAGAATTAGAATTCATAGATTATACATTATGCAAAACCCAAACTATGGGGAGTTTAGTTCATACCTGATGGAAATAAACTAAAAGAAATTACAAAAGACATCAACTTGTTCTCTACAATAAACTGGAAGAATAAAACCTTAAGAACTAATTATTATGAGGCAAGGATGCTTTTATAAGTGATATAAGGGTGTATTTATAGGTGTTTTGAAGACCTAATTCGTTTTCTTGAGGAAGAGATAAAGTATTGGACTCCTAGCCCAACTCAAATTCGTATGGAAATAAAGATAAACACTGCTGGACCGTTTTTCGCATATCTTCTTCGTTATTGGTCGGATTGAGCTCCATAAGATACCAAAAGAATCGTAACAGAATTATATTTGTCCCTATGAAAGGAAATTACCAAAATCGGCCTATTTCTTGGGTAAAATAGCACTTCTTTAGGCGTGTACTGCAGAATCCCAGATTAGGCAGCTTTTCCTTTTCCATCTTTTTAGCTTTTGTTTCCTTATCTCCAATTACCATGCAAATCTCTTTCCATAAGTTGTAGTCTTTGATTTGTACTATAATTAAGCTCCATAATTATCTTTAAAGCTACACACTAAATAAACAATTAAACCCAATATGCTCTAAAAATATTATTTTACTAAATCAAGACTCAAAATAGGAAAGTGCACTATTTCTCAAGAAAATCGACATTTATGACTTCTAAATCACTAAAAATGATGTCTCATCATAACATTATTCTATCACAAATTAGGAGACATCAATCGTGGCGACAAAAGAAAAGGCTTTAAGCCTTAAAATTGGGCCAAGACGGATAATATTAATACAAGGTATAGAAGGCTCAAAAGGTCTCAAATGGCTAACAAAGAACTGCCTCTATCAGTTTCCTAGTTATATGGTTCGTCTCTAGTTCATATCTAAGTGGGTTCTCTACTAATTTAGATCTCACATTCTACAAACCAAACATTTTCCTTAAGTACAAGTTTACTTCTTTTGCATTGTTTATTAATTTTTCCTATTCATTACTTATGTTTGCATGCAATTAAAGCACGTTATATTAAATCCTAAAGTCCACTATTTACTATCATAGATTCATCAAAAGTATGCTTAATGGGGACATTTCAGAACTTCTACAGTCAAACGCAACTCTTAATTAATTTTATTGAAAGCAATTAAAACAAATAACACATAAAACTGGGATGAGGCAACGAACCCCACCCCAAATTCAAAAATGAGTCGTGTCCCCACGACTCAAAAAGATTCAAAGCAAGTAAACTAATCTACACTAAATTATAAGGGAAGGAAAACGTATCTTAACCAGCACGAGGCTGGTCATCGGTGTTGCGTCCAAGTAGAGACTCCTTCGTGAGTAAACCATAGGTGGCGTGTTAGATTGTGCTCACCCCAAGTATCATATTGCGAAGAAGATCTAACTCTTTGGTTTCGTTTCCTAAAGTATAAATCATCTTTTCTTGATTCTCTTTCAACACTCGAATTTCATCTTCCAACCCATTATCAGTATGTACCTTCTTCTTTGGTGGAGGAAACATAGGGTTCTTAATTTGATAGGTTGCTTCATTGTAAGCGTTTTCAATAGAGTCCAACGTCATTGCTCTCCCTGTTCTGAAGGCTCAACCTCTTCGCTCCTACGCGGTACTTTTGCGTCTAAACACAAGGTAGTGATGGTACAAGGGAACTTAAGGTTTTGTTGACTAGTAGGGATTTTCTCGAACTCCATTATCATATCGTAAATTACACGTGCAACATCCACCTCTCTACCCTCAACAATACACTTAATAAAGATAACATGCTCCTTCTTCAATTCAGAAGTGTGAGTAATACCAAAGAAAGTAGGTACTACGAATCTTGACCATACCTTAGCACAAGGTAACAAACAACTACTATAAACTTGCCCAGCATATCTCTCACCATTCGGAATAGGGCGTTTCCCATGAACTAAAACTGTGTCCCAAAGAGATTCCCACTCAAAAGATGGGTCATTAAGTGTTTCAAAATAAGGACAAGGACTAGTAAAGTTGGGCAATTTCAAAGCTTTGCGAATAAGTTCAACTGAGAAGGGTAATACCTTTTTGCGGAAAATGATTGCTTGTTTATTCGAAAAGGCTACCCCTTCATAAAAATCAGGGACCAAGGTAGGGATAAAAGTAAGGTTTCTCTGTCTCAAATCAGTCCACCCAAACTTATCACAAGTAGTTGCATAACTCTTAAATTCGCTATTCATAATACCAGACGGAAATACTCTTTCAACTCCGAACTTCAAATAATTAATTCTGTCACGAACCTGATCAGGCCAGCTCATGGCTACCCTCTTGGGTTTGTGTGCAATATCTTTTCTTCGTGGAGCTCGTGGTTCTGGAACAGGTTCTTTAGGAATTTCCTCTTCAATCTCCTCCTCTTCTTCTTCTTCATCAACCAAACTAGGCTTAGCAAGAGTGGCCTTACTTGGGTTTTCTTTTCTCTTCATAGCAGTCTTAACCTCTTCAATCTTGCGTTTAGGACCCGAATCTGGAACCTCAATAGCTCTCTCTTGTTCTTGGGTTGTTTCTTCTCGTATAACTGAAAGAACCTGTCCTGTTAGTCATGGCTTTTCACCCCAAACTCAAAACTTCAAAAAGTAAAAAACTAGAGAAAAGTTTCGATCTTTGATGTTTTGAGAGAAGATTAAGGTGAATTTATGTGAGATATGAGATGGGTAAGGTTTAATTTAAGGGATTGGAGAGGTTTAGTGGTTCAATTTAAGGTTTAGGTGAAGAAAGAATTGGAAGAAAAAGTGGAATTTTTGTGAAGTTTTGGAAAGATCTTGGGTTGATTGCGTGTTTTTAGGGTGAAAGAGAGATGAATTTGATGATTAGAACTTGTTTTGATGATGATTTTCAGAGTTGTGTAGAGCTGAAATCGCAGGTGGAGGCTAACTTGAGAAAGAGGCTAAATAAATAGGTTTAAAAGACACAAAACCGCCTCTCACAGTGGCGAAACCGGGTTCCCGGTTTTCGTCGCTATGTCGGAGAGAAAAAATTACTTTATTTGAATTCTTTTTTCTGGACGCAGCCAACTTGCGTTTCGAGCCACGCAGTGGTCAGAACTTTTAGAATTCTCAGCTCTCAAAACCGGGTTCCCGGTTTGTGCGAAACCGGGTTCCCTGTTTGCGTCTAGGGTGCGAGCGCGGGATGGCTGGACGCGACCCCTTGCGTCTGGGCTCACACAGGGGTCAGAATTTCTGAGCCTCTTCATCCATGGAAACCGGGTTCCCGGTTTTTGCGAATCCGGGTTCCCAGATTTTGTCGCTGGCGCGAATTCAGACGCATCATGTTGCGTCCCGAGCCACGCCATGGTCAGAGAAGTTGGTCTTCACAGCTCACGAAACCAGGTTCCCGGTTTGTGCAAAACTGGGTTCCCGGTTTTTCTCTTGGATTTTTCCCAAAAATTTGTTTACTTCTCCAAACTTTTAACCCCAAACTCATGACTTTTTGCACTCCTAAAATCATCACAAACAACTACCCTTTCTCATTTCTTAAAAATAAACACTAATCAACAACAATTAACTAATTTACACAACAAATTAACGGAAACACGGAGCTAATATACAATGAATTGGCTTTTGTTTAACGTCGTTAAGCTCGACGGTTACCTCACGCTTCTAAGGGGCTTCAAGGAGGTACATGACCTCCCCGGGATGTGGATCCTCCGCACGATTAGTATCCTCGCCTCAGTGATAAATCTCCAATCGATGACCGTTCACCATGAAAGTATGGTGCTCGATTGGATTTTCGATCTCAATAGCTCCATGAGGCGTGACTTTGTTACAACATAAGGATGAGACCATTTTGATCTCAACTTATCCGGATAATTGTTGAACTTCGAGTTGTATTTTAGGACCTTTTGCCCAACTTCAAACACCTCTTCACACGAATGCGATTATCATGCCATCTCTTCGTGTTTTCTTTGTAAAGTTTAGCATTCTCATAGGCATGTAATCGAAACTTATCAAGTTCATTTAATTTCATCATACGATCTCACCGGCTAAAGTAGGATCTAAATTCAACTGTGCTATAACCCAATATGCACCAAATTCAAGTTCAAGAGGTAAGTGACAAACCTTACCATAAACCATTCGATACGGAGATGCATTAACGGGAGTTCTGAACGCAGTATGATAAGCCCACAATGCATCATCTAATTTCAGTGACCAATCTTTTCTTGTAGGACCAACAGTCTTTCCAAGGATAGATTTTACCTCTAGATTTGAAACCTCAGCTTGACCATTGGCTTGTGGATGATACGCGGTAGATACATGATGTCTTATCCCATTCTTCTCTAGAACTGTCTTCAGATATTTGTTCACAAAGTGTGAACCTCCATCACTGACAATAACTCTGGGTGTACCATGTCTAGTGTAAATATGAGACTTCAACAACTTAATCACTTCTCTCGAATCATTTGTTGGTAGAGCTACAGCCTCTACCCATTTAGACACGTAATCAACTGCTAAAAGGATGTGTTGATTTCCATTGGATGGTACGAATGGACCCATGAAATCAATACCCCAAACATCAAATATTTCTACCTCAAGAATGTTGTTACGTGGCATTTCATCCCTCTTGGATATATTCCAGTAAATTGACATCTATGACACTTCTTCACGTACTCGTGACAATCCTTATGTAATGTAGGTCAATAAAAACCAGATTGCAGTACCTTAGCAGTTGTGCGGTCGCCTTTAAAATGTCCTCCATAAGGTGAATTATGACAACCTGCAACTACTGAATAAATCTCATTTTCAGGTATACATCTTCTTACCATTTGGTCACCACATACTTTGTAGAGGAAAGGGTCCTCCCAAAAGAATTGTTTAGCACGACTGATTAATCTCTTCTTGTCTTGTGAAGTAGCCCCTTCAGGAAAAGAACCACTCACCACAAGATTTGCAATATCGGCATACCAAGGGGCTCCATTAGAAATAGCAAATTAACTCTCATCTGGGAACTCCTCTTTAACTAATTCCACACTACTATTCGATTCCGATCAATCAAGACGAGATAAATGATCTGCAACCTGACTGTCACAACCCTTTCGATCTCGGATCTCTAAATCAAACTCTTGAAGTAATAAAACCTATCTTATCAACCGGGGCTTAGCATCTTTCTTATCCATAAGGTACTTTATAGCTGAATGATCGGTGAACACAACGATTTTCGCTCCAAGAAGATAGGAGCGAAATTTGTCAAAGGCATAAACGACCGCTAGGAGTTCCTTCTCAGTTACCGTATTATTAATCTGAGCACTAGTGAAGGTCTTGCTCGCATAATAGATAGAGTGAAATACCTTGTTCTTTCTTTGACCTAACACCGCACCCATAGCTAAATCACTAGCATCACACATCACTTCAAAGGGAATCTTCCAATCCGGTGGTAACACAATTGGTGCAGTAATAAGTTTCTCTTTAAGCTATTGGAATGCCTTCATGCAAGCTTCATCAAAAAGGAATTTGGTGTCCTTTTCGAGCAAGTTACACAAAGGTTTTGAAATCTTGGAAAAAACCTTGATGAAACAGCGGTAGAATCTAGCATGGCCTAGAAAACTCCTTACCCCCTTGACAGAAATAGGAGGGGGAAGAGTTTTGATAACTTCAATCTTCGCACGATCAACTTCTAAACCAACGCTTGATACCTTGTGTCCCAACACTATACCTTCACGAACCATAAAATGGCATTTCTCCTAGTTTAAGACCAGATCGGTCTCCTTGCATCTAATTAATACTTTCTCTAGATTCTGCAAACAATCATTAAAGTTATCTCCAAAAACAGAAAAATCATCCATAAATACCTCAAGGACACAATCCAAAAATCGCCATTTCCGACCTTACCAAGCTTTTCCGAGGCAATCCACCACCAAATCCAACATCAAGGTAATGATTTTAATCCAAAAACACATTCTAATCACTAGTTTTTTATTTTTCTTTTTTAATTTCCAATATCTTTTCTTTTGTTTTTGTTGTATGATTCCTTCTTCTTGGCATGGATTCATGGACGAAATCTACACCATTTCCACATATCATGTTCCAATTTTTCGGATCCAAATTGCAGTTTTTTTTTAATTTTGGGTTGAAAAATTTCATGAATATATACATGTTTTTATTGATTCCGAATTGTTTGTATGTTATTCTGGATTGTTTAAGATTTTTATTGTGTTAAAAAAAATAACATGTAATTTGAATTGGTTTAAAGTTATAGTAAATTAGGGTTTTGTTAGGATTTTTGGATATTTAGATATATATAGGGACCTTTTGTGTAATTTGTAAAATTTTGATATTGTAATTTTATTGTTTTTTAAGATATAGGGACCTATTTGCAATTTACTTAAGATTATTTGGAATTGTTAAGAATGTATAAATTTATGGACCTATTTGCAATTTAATTAAATTTTATAAATAAAATAGTTTAAGGACTAAAATGCAAATTTTAAAAATTTAAGGACCCATTTGCAATTTAATTAAATTTTATGAAAAAATAGTAAAGGACTAAATAGTAAATTTATAAAATTATAAGGACTAAATAGCAATATGTAGGAAATTAAAAAAAATTAAAAGGAAAAGAAAGTTTAAGGACTAAAATGAAAATAATAAAAAATTTAAGGACCTATTTGCAATTTAATTAAATTTTATGACAAAAATAGTAAAGGACTAAATAGTAAATTTAGAAAATTATAAGGACTAAATAGCAATATTTATGAAATAAAAAATTAAAAGGAAAAGAAAGTTTAAGGACTAAAATGCAAATTTTAAAAATTTAAGGACCTATTTGCATTTTAATTAAATTTTATTAAAAAGAATAGTAAAGGACTAAATAGTAAATATTTCCTTTAAATTATAGATGGCAGATGTAATGGCCCGAGGACATGACGGGGATGGGAGCGGTAACGATCCCCCGAGGGGTCCCAATCGACCAATGGCTGATTGTGCCCAACCATCGGGTAATAAAAATAACTGAACAATTTCAATTAGAAAAATTTCAATTAATATAAATATATAATTAATAAATATTATTCAATAAAACAAGTACTCGTAAAAGACAAAGATGCCCTCGAGCTGCCACGTCTATAAGAACAGCTCAGTAGACTTTAAAAAAAGTCGGCTGGCCCATTCCAGTTGACTTTTCGATTATCGATGGCACGTGGAACTTTGTCGGGCCATACAGCAAACACGTGGGTGAAGTGGTGGGGAACGCAGTTCGAGAAGCCGTGCCTCCTTGCTACAAAGGATGGATAAATGTCCCCGAGCATAATAAAGAGGTTATTATGCAGCGACTCCAGTAGTTTTTTGACCTAGAGGAGTGGAGGCAGCGAGAGGATTGGGAGGAAATCATTAAGAGATTGACCACGATGACATCTACGGCCTACAGGCGATGGAAGTCGGATCTGAAAACCGACTTCACGAATACTGTACTACCAGATGTTTAACCGAAGTTTTGGGCGTTGGCGAAGAAGATGTGGGATGACGAGAACGTACATGTGCAAAATAATAATTTATTAATTATTTTATACGTCTTTATTTATTAATTTTATAACTCTTTATTTATTAATTGTAACAGAGTCAGGCGGAGATCAATAAGAAGAACCGTGAGCTGCAGACAGTTCCTAGCAAGACGGGGTCTAGGAACTTATCCCAAACTCGGGAGGTGATTATAAAGGTATAATTTTTAATTAATTATTATTTGTTATTGTATACTGTTCAGGGGAAGCTGAAGACGGAGACGAAAGAGCCGTTGACTTTTTTTGACGATGATACCCAGGAGGAGATAGAGCTTCCTCCTTTAAGCGGCTATTTCGATCACCTGTCTTACGATCCGATTACAGATACCTACTAGTGTAAGTTTTTTTTAAATTGCTTTAAATTAATTATTTATTTTTAACTTTACTTTTTTATTAATCTAATTTATTTTTAAATTAAAATCTAATTACAGGGTGTTCTTCGGGAGAAGATGAAGAAGAAAGCTGTGGAGGCCGGAACCGAGGGAGCTGAAGTTTCTGTCCAAGAGCAGATGGATGCCATGCTCGAGACTATCATGGAGGTCTTGGCCCCACCCAAGACAAAATATTAGGTGCCCACCATTGGTCCGGTCCGAAAAAGAGCCCGGACTCCTACACAGCCGGATAGGCAGAACGAGGAGCTTCTCAAGGCGATGCTGGCAGGAATGAACGAGCTTCGCGAGGCTCAAGGACTTGAACCTATACCAGATCCAGCCTCCGCATCAACCGGGCACACAGCTTCTTCGTGTCGGCCGAGTCAGGAGCCGAGCATGGTGGACACGCTCCTCGAAGCGTTAAACGACATGAGACTCACCCAATGACTTCCCGCGATCAGCGTTCCTGGGCCCTAACCCACTGGTGAGGAGAGAGGAGATGAAAAGAGAGAAGATGAAGACGAGAATTTGAGTGATCCTTGATTATATTTATTTTATTAAGTTGGTTTGTAATATGACTTTACGTTTTTTTCCTATGTTTGACTTTGACTTTGACTATTATTCGGATATGTTTGAATTTTATTATCGAATGGGTGTTTGTTTGCACTTAATGAGATCTTCATCTGGTTCATTAAGACACTGGATCAATCAGACTGTTTGTTTTTCCTGGCCAATTCAGATCTGAATGCCTCTTAATCGGTCTGTTTCATTAAGATTTCAAACTAAGTCTGAATCATCCAGACACTGCCTCTTAACAGAATAAGTTCTATTCAGCTGTTCATTCAGCATTCAGCACTTATTACTTAAAAAAACAAACGACACCTGATTTCAATTTTACGATCGTATTTTCTATATATTTTTGGATTTTTATTTATTTGTGAGTTTTGCATTATATTTAAAATAAAAACAAAAGTTTAAATCAAAACAAATTTTAAAAAAATAAATTTAAAAAAAATTTAAAAAAATAAAAATATTATTGATTAGCGACGACGATGATGTCGTCGCTAACACATAAAATAAATAAATAAATAATCATTTACGGCGAAATAAAAAAAATTAAAAAATACTTAGCGACGAAATATTCGTCGCTATAACTCCTTCGTTAGTGTAATAAAAAAAGAAAATGTAATTAATTAATCACCGAATGAAAAAAAAAAAACTAATCACTTAATTACCGACGACGCAACCTCGTAAACATAGCGACGAGCCACGTCGTCGATAATCTTCTGAGTAATTAGGGGCGAAATCACAACATCTCGTCGCTAATGGACCAAATAGCGATGAATCGATAAGACGACAGTCGGTAATCATGTTTAACGACGAAATACGGGTTATTTACCGACGACGCATATCGTCGGTAAACAAGCAGAATGTAGGAGTGCTAACACGGGACTTTCTCTCTCCTTTATGGCCAAACATGGTGATTCATGCATTAATTCCATACTAGATCTCAAGTTTCGTTTTGGATCTGCGGCTTCCTCCATTCCATTTTGTTTGAAACTTATCACAGTGATTCTTCTATGGAAGTTTTGTTCGAGATAATGAAACTTTGTTCGATATCTTCTTTAATGGAAGTTTCGTTTCAGACAAGTTCCATTGATAGAACAAAATTATGACAGTTTCACCATAACCGAGTACTCAATGTTAATCAATTAAGAGAAACCATGGTATTTATCCATTATGGAAGGTTTCTCAAGAATGGCATTGGATATGATCTTTTGGAAATTTATCTTATTCGTCCAAAAGAATTTATTTAATTATATGTTTTCTTATCAAGGAGGCACGGCTTCTCGAACTGCGTTCCCCACCACTTCACCCAAGTGTTTGCTGTATGGCCCGACAAAGTTCCACGTGCCATCGATAATCGAAAAGTCAACTGGAATGGGCCATGGATAAATGTCCCCGAGCATAATAAAGAGGTTATTATGCAGCGACTCCAGTAGTTTTTTGACCTAGAGGAGTGGAGGCAGCGAGAGGATTGGGAGGAAATCATTAAGAGATTGACCACGATGACATCTACGGCCTACAGGCGATGGAAGTCGGATCTGAAAACCGACTTCACGAATACTGTACTACCAGATGTTTAACCGAAGTTTTGGGCGTTGGCGAAGAAGATGTGGGATGACGAGAACGTACATGTGCAAAATAATAATTTATTAATTATTTTATACGTCTTTATTTATTAATTTTATAACTCTTTATTTATTAATTGTAACAGAGTCAGGCGGAGATCAATAAGAAGAACCGTGAGCTGCAGACAGTTCCTAGCAAGACGGGGTCTAGGAACTTATCCCAAACTCGGGAGGTGATTATAGAGGTATAATTTTTAATTAATTATTATTAGTTATTTTATACTGTTCAGGGGAAGCTGAAGACGGAGACGAAAGAGCCGTTGACTTTTTTTGACGATGATACCCAGGAGGAGATAGAGCTTCCTCCTTTAAGCGGCTATTTCGATCACCTGTCTTACGATCCGATTACAGAACCTACTAGTGTAAGTTTTTTTTATAAATTGCTTTAAATTAATTATTTATTTTTAACTTTACTTTTTTATTAATCTAATTTATTTTTAAATTAAAATCTAATTACAGGGTGTTCTTCGGGAGAAGATGAAGAAGAAAGCTGTGGAGGCCGGAACCGAGGGAGCTGAAGTTTCTGTCCAAGAGCAGATGGATGCCATGCTCGAGACTATCATGGAGGTCTTGGCCCCACCCAAGACAAAATATTAGGTGCCCACCATTGGTCCGGTCCGAAAAAGAGCCCGGACTCCTACACAGCCGGATAGGCAGAACGAGGAGCTTCTCAAGGCGATGCTGGCAGGAATGAACGAGCTTCGCGAGGCTCAAGGACTTGAACCTATACCAGATCCAGCCTCCGCATCAACCGGGCACACAGCTTCTTCGTGTCGGCCGAGTTCGGAGCCGAGCATGGTGGACACGCTCCTCGAAGCGTTAAACGACATGAGACTCACCCAAGGACTTCCCGCGATCAGCGTTCCTGGGCCCTAACCCACTGGTGAGGAGAGAGGAGATGAAAAGAGAGAAGATGAAGACGAGAATTTGAGTGATCCTTGATTATATTTATTTTATTAAGTTGGTTTGTAATATGACTTTACGTTTTTTTCCTATGTTTGACTTTGACTTTGACTATTATTCGAATATGTTTGAATTTTATTATCGAATGGGTGTTTGTTTGCACTTAATGAGATCTTCATCTGGTTCATTAAGACACTGGATCAATCAGACTGTTTGTTTTTCCTGGCCAATTCAGATCTGAATGCCTCTTAATCGGTCTGTTTCATTAAGATTTCAAACTAAGGTGTCGTTTGTTTTTTTAAGTAATAAGTGCTGAATGCTGAATGAACATCTGAATAGAACTTGTTCTGTTAAGAGGCAGTGTCTGAATGATTCAGACTTAGTTTGAAATCTTAATGAAACAGACCCATTAAGAGGCATTCAGATCTTAATTGGACAGGAAAAACAAACAGTCTTATTGATCCAGTGTCTTAATGAACCAGATTAAGACCTCATTAAGTGCAAACAAACACCCCCTAAGTCGGAATCATCCAGACACTGCCTCTTAACAGAATAAGTTCTATTCAGCTGTTCATTCAGCATTCAGCACTTATTACTTAAAAAAACAAACGACACCTGATTTCAATTTTACGATCGTATTTTCTATATATTTTTGGATTTTTATTTATTTGTGAGTTTTGCATTATATTTAAAATAAAAACAAAAGTTTAAATCAAAACAAATTTTAAAAAAATAAATTTAAAAAAAATTTAAAAAAAATAAAAATATTATTGATTAGCGACGACGATGATGTCGTCGCTAACACATAAAATAAATAAATAAATAATCATTTACGGCGAAATAAAAAAAATTAAAAAATACTTAGCGACGAAATATTCGTCGCTATAACTCCTTCGTTAGTGTAATAAAAAAAGAAAATGTAATTAATTAATCACCGAATGAAAAAAAAAAAAAAAACTAATCACTTAATTACCGTCGACGCAACCTCGTAAACATAGCGACGAGCCACGTCGTCGATAATCTTCTGAGTAATTAGGGGCGAAATCACAACATCTCGTCGCTAATGGACCAAATAGCGATGAATCGATAAGACGACAGTCGGTAATCATGTTTAACGACGAAATACGGGTTATTTACCGACGACGCATATCGTCGGTAAACAAGCAGAATGTAGGAGTGCTAACACGGGACTTTCTCTCTCCTTTATGGCCAAACATGGTGATTCATGCATTGATTCCATACTAGATCTCAAGTTTCGTTTTGGATCTGCGGCTTCCTCCATTCCATTTTGTTTGAAACTTATCACAGTGATTCTTCTATGGAAGTTTTGTTCGAGATAATGAAACTTTGTTCGATATCTTCTTTAATGGAAGTTTCGTTTCAGACAAGTTCCATTGATAGAACAAAATTATGACAGTTTCACCATAACCGAGTACTCAATGTTAATCAATTAAGAGAAACCATGGTATTTATCCATTATGGAAGGTTTCTCAAGAATGGCATTGGATATGATCTTTTGGAAATTTATCTTATTCGTCCAAAAGAATTTATTTAATTATATGTTTTCTTATCCTTGTTACAAATTACAATAAGCACTATTACAATCTCTGCCTCTCCAAAATAATATAAAAAGTCTAATTTCGCTGTATCTTTATTCTCAAAATTAATCTCATGAGCACCTGTAAGTATTCTAATAATGTAAACAAAATCTTGATCACTATAAATATATCATGGATTGATTCTATAATCGCTGTAAACGGATTTGGACTCCATACTTGGGTTTGATAGTGAGGACAATGACAGGTGCATGTCGATAATTATCTGAAATGGTGAATCTGAATCTTGATATTAACATAGAAAGTATGATTTTAGCTTCCATTAATGCAAAAGTTTGACCAACACAATTTCTTGGACCAGCTGCAAATGGTAGAAAATGTTTTCCAGGAGTGAAGGATTTCGAAGCAAAACGATCAGGCTTGAATTCATTTACATCTTTACCCCATATATCTTCACTGTGATGTATGCTTAGTACTGGAATCCATATTGATAATCCCTTTGGAATATGGAGATCACCTAATTTAATATCTTCAAATGCCATTCTTGGAAGTACCGATGCTGGTGGATACAGTCTAAGTGACTCATTAATCACCATATTCAACTGTAAAACAAAAAAAGTCTATCATTAATATATATTTGAGTTTAATTATTATTGAATAAAATAAGTAAATCAAGAAACTAAAATATTATTATTGATTTAGGATAGATGGTGAATATTGTTGTCATGTCTCAGAAAGATTCCAGACACCATATTCGATCATTACCAGCTGGAGAGGGCTTAAAATGTTTATATATATATCTATATTCTTCTTGCCTTTTATAGGCAACCCATTTATTAATTGATTCTATTTTTCAGTGAATTAACAAAGTGACACCACTTTTCAGGGTGAGCCATATAGAATAGAGTGCATAGCATTTTCAAAATAAAAATAAAATTGGGTAAAATATTAGTACTATATTTTACTAGAACGAGGCCAGGTTATTTACTTAAGTGTGACATAATATTATTCTTCTCGTATAACCCTCCTCTTGATGACAAGACAAAAGGAATATTTTGTAACTTTGATAGTACGGTCTCAACATGCAAGTAATTATTAATTAGTAATAAATATATTTTCTAATCAAAATGACATACTATAGTGTTCAGCAGAATAAAAGTCAAAATCAGCAGAATAATTACAGTTAGCTAAAATGATTGCATACCATAGTGAGCTTTGAGAGGTGATCAGGAGAAAGTGAAGCACCCTTGCATACTTGATTAAGCTCCTCGCGAAGTTTATCTTGCCATAAGGGATTACTAGCGAGTAACATAACAGTCCAAGTGAGTAAAAGAGCAGTGGTTTCATGACCAGCAAAAAAGAACGTTTTGCATTCATCCATTATTAACTGTAAATTCATATTACTGTTGCTGTTTTTGCTACTACACATCTCATTCAATAACATTCCTAATAAATCATTTCCATATGAACTGCTTCGACCAATCTCTACACAATCTTTTCTGCTTTGAATTATCTCCATTAATAATCTTTCCACCTCCATCTTTAATGATTTTATCTCTCTATTGTATTTACTTGGAAAAAACCTGTAAAAATATATAAAAGATATTATTTTTAAAGAAATCTAAAATTTTAGATGAGTTGAGAGAATTTATCAGGGCTTACCGGCTACCGGGAAAGCACAAATGGCGGCTAGATCGTGCGCAAAGATGTTGTAAAACTGTTAGCAAATGAAATATTTGTTTTCCTTTCTCATAGCTAGAATCGAACTCCGTTCTTGCAATAATTTCTGCCGTAAGATGAGTCATATACTCTCCAATCTCAACCTCAGCTTGACCATTAATCTGTACTGCATCTTGAAGTGATTGAAGCATCTCCTTAGTGCATTCCACCATATATCCCGCATAACTCTGTTTAATAATTTATAATTCCAATGAAATTAGCAAGTGGAGCACCATAAATTATACTATAATGTGTTGTTAGATCAGCATATATGAGTATCTTATTTTGTGCATATTTGACTTATCTATCATGGTGGACCAAACCATCCTTGATAAACATCGCAATACACATACCGGTTTAATTCGTTATTATATGTATAATTTAATCCTCACCTTGAGTTTCCCTCCCATGAAGGCCGGTGCGACTATGTGTCTCTGGTGATACCAATCATCACCATTAGCCATTAATAATCCTTTACCAATAAAATGCTTAGAGCCTTGTTGTTGTAACCATGATTTTCCAGAAAGGGTGCTATATTTTGATAAAAGTTCTTTAATTAGCTCAGTTTCTGTTAAGCACATTCGTGGCTCAGTTCCATTCCAGTATATGAATCTATTACCTGTAAAACAACAAATGAATTATATATCAAAGTTGAGTAGGGCCAGGGGATGACAAGTTAATTTGTTACGATCGCATAATACATATGATATGGCATTTTTACCGTATAATTTAGACCAGGCAACATAATGTGGTAAAAGGCGACCGACTATGTCATGGCTGATGGTTTCCATGTCCCGAGATGTAGATTTGGCTACAAGGGAGGCCATGTCTAATATATTTCCCACAAGAAACCTCGGTTTCGGACCACACACTCCTTGTTTTTCCATGATTCTTTTGATGCGTCTCGGTGTTAGCCAGTAACATGATAATGTTTCATACGCAACTTTTAAGAACAAAGAGATAGGTACAATTAATAGTATTGCTACCACCATATTATCCATGGTGGTATAATCAATAGACACAAGTGTTCACGTTACACTTAAACGGGGACTCTTTTAAAAACAAATTAAGGGACGAGAGAGTATATGTGATATTGTCTTAACCTTGTGGTGAGACCATATTTATAATGCAAGGGCATAGATACAAGCGCCTAAATCAGAAAAAGTTGGCAACCTCATTTTATATTTACTAAATAAAAAACATTGTGTCAAATCATATTCTTTCACATATATATTAAGGGCGTAATTAACATTTTATAATTTTTTCCAAAACATAAAACATAATTATATTAATTATAAAACACTGCTACAAATTTCACCTGCGGAAAAAACATTTGTCGCCAATGATTGGAAATGTCCTCGCAGATCGATCTATGATGAGAACTGTTAAAAAAAAAAGAGAAATCACCGATTTGAAAAACAACAGAAATGTTTATCCAAAAAATAATAATATTTCGATTAAAATAAGTCTAGTCTATTACAATAATGAAATATTCAAACAAAACACTTACACGGAATAAAAAAGAACAATACATGGGAATAAGGTTGTTAAAAATATATTCCGGCGTACCGGTTATCTCTAACATAAATTCTACTGAATATTTTAGATAGAGAAATATTTCTTTTGTTCTTTTCTGATTGGTTTCGCAGCTAAGACAAGTGAGGAGGAGCTATATATATATATATGAGAGAGTAGGTGAGGAGTGAGCTCTTTTCAGAATCGTCAGCAATAAATGTACTTAATTTTCTCCATGATTGCTGACGTTTTGATTGACATATGTTAAACGTTTTCAATTATCAGCAATGAACCTGGACACTATGTTGACTTGATTCATTCCCGTGTTGACCAAGTTCTATAACAGTTGACTGGTGCGTAATTGGTGGACCTTTATCTTCTGGTGCGTAATTGGTGGATGTTTGTCTTCTAGCTGAAAGGTTTTGACTTGCCACCGACTACTATAAGAATTAGTCTTCTTCGACCAGATTTACTTCAGAAAACTTGTTTCATTTTTCATTTTTTGACTCCTTAAACTCCCAACTCCCCCGCGGCCCACGGTACGTCGCCGTCGCCGGGTCGGGCGAGTGTTGGTGGTTCGCGCGTGTGGGGCATTGTCATTTCCTTTTTGGCTTCCATAGCTTCTAGTTCTTTGGAGGTAATAGATGGGTAAAATATTATAAACAACTATTTTTTCCATCTCTCCTCTTATGTGGGACTCATTCTTCACAAAAAGTGACTTTCCCACTTCACCAAAGAAATAGGAATGGATTAATTGATTTAATACTTCATATTAAATTGAATCTTTTCCACTTTTTCAAAAGAACATGATAGATTTATGTTAATCAATAATATAAATCCTAACAAGAACTTGTCCTCATTATTGATACATCGCAATAGTTTTCTCGTTAATGACCCCCATCGACAACGACTTTGGCGTGTCATCGCAGTTGGACGCATGTCACTCTCGAGAACAATTGCCATCGACGTTGATAGTCTTATTCGCGAGGAAATATGTACTCGGAAATAATAGTGACATTCATGAGGAATTTTTCGTCGAAAAATGACTTATCTTCGAGGACCCACTTTGTTTTATTTACGAGGACATTATCCTTGCAAGTTTATTTTTTTTTTATTTTTTTTAATTCTTTTATTAATGTTTAATTTATGTATTAATTTTATAATTTGTAATTAATTTGTTTTATTATTTAATAATAGACTCAAATAAAAACCCAATAAACTATAATAAATTAAAATCGATTCAAATATATTACAAAGCCATAAATTGCTTCAAAAGACAATAATAAAAAATCCACTATAGTTAAACATTACAAATATATATAAATTAAGATTCATCTTTCTCGTCTTCGAGTCTTAATCGGGGGGTTGGCTAACTGAAGGACGGGTAGGAGGAGGATCAGACGGACATGTAGGTAAAGGATCCCAATAACAGGTAGCAGTAGTAGCGGAAGGACCGATGGGAGGTATGTAAGTCGATAGGCCTTAATCTGATTAACAAAGGCTAGGGATCCACTCAATTGATCCAGGAGGTTGTACGTGTGTTAGGTTGCAACAGTGGAGCTCGTGGATCGAGATCTTTCCTTCTTTAGAATGTATGGCTCCTTGCCCACCAAGATTAGATATTCGTTAATGGCCCCCATCATCCCGTTAAAGTCTCAGACCATATGCTCTGATGCCTGATCAGTAGGCCTCTTAGAATGTTTGGCCTTGGGAGGCGCTCCAACTCCGGGGATCCAACTCTGGGTCCCTTCACCCATACCTTGACGGACCTCCTCCATCTGATCCTTTTGCATGAGCGACGGTGTAGATGATGGCGAGCCAGATTGAGTCTAGGATTCCTTGATTCTATCACGCATGATGGCTCTCAGTGCATTATGTTAGTGAAAAATAATAATTAATATTTAATTAAATTTCAAATGTGAAATAAATAACTGAAATTTTATTTAAATACTTACATTCGATCTTTGGTACGCTTCCACTTATTCGTTTGCTTGTTAAAGTCGACATCGAAGAAGAATTCGACAATCCGAGGAGGGGGCAACTCCTACTCTTGATACTCGACGGGTTCTTGAAGAACTACCGGGTTCTTCTACCCTTCGTGTTTCAGTCAAGTATACATGTGTTAGTATTATGTAAGGTTAAAAAGGAATGAGTTGTGTTCCTTACCACAAACATTTCCTTTCGTGTCTGGGAGTAAGTCCTCGATCCTACCTCACTTGGGCATTTTTGCTTTTACCAGTTTTTCTGATTCGCTTTACCCCGATTCTATTTTTAACAAACAAATTATTATAATAATAAACTATATAAGTATATAAATAATAACTAAAATCAATAATATTACCTTAATCTTCTCCGAATCCTACATCTTACAGGTGACCTCTAAATTTTCTAGTGTTTGGTCATCAGGAATTTTACCCTTTAGGTAAAAACTCTTCTTCATCCTATGTTTGAAATTGCAATAGCCCTTGGCACATGTGGAGATCATGACCCGATCCACCTTTTGTATCCAGTCATCGATTGGGAAAAAATCCCATTCACAAATATTTTCAACGATTAAAGTTTTATACATTGGGAATTAAAAAGATTGAATGTTAAGGTTAAAAAAATTACCCGCAATGATTCTGGACCTGGCACTGAAGCTCAATCGGGACCGCTGCCCGGCTCTCGAAACACGGTGGCACCTTCTCTTCGATCGTGAGTTCGAGCACCTGGCTCACCTGTTTCCCGTACAGATCCCCGGATTCCTCATCTTATCGAAGACACTGAAATCTACAAAAAGTTCCCCCCCTTCTTCAGCACAGCCTTGAAAGTTGATGGTAGTGTTGCCCGACTTGTAGGCTTTCGGGTCTTTTACCATGTAAAAATAAGGGATTAATATAAAAACTAAAAAAAATACCGAATAAATCATACCCTGCGAATCGCAACCCGATATCGGCTGATTCGGGTTGCGGGAAGGATCCTGGCCATACTATCACCTCCGTGACCATGGGGCATAACTGATGCCATCTATATTTCATATCAATTTAAATTACAAATATTCCTAAAATAATATTAAAAATTATTTTCAAACCCTTAAATTTTATTAAATTACGTCTAAGCCCCTAATTTTTCTAAAATTTACATTTAAGGCCCTACATAATATTAAAATTTATTTTTATACCCTAAATTTTATTAAATTACATCTATGACCCTAAATTTTCTAAAAATTATATTTAAGGACCTAAATAATATTAAAAATTATTTTTATACTCTAAAAGCTTATTATATTACACTAAGATCCTAAATTCTAAAAATTACATTTGAAGCCCTAAATAATGTTGAAAATTATTTTTAAAACCTAAAAATTTATTCAATTAAGGCCCTAAATTTTCTAGAAATTACATTCAACGCCCTAAATAATATTAAACAATATTTTTAAACCCTAAAATTTTATTAAACCACATCTAAGGCCCTAAATTTTTATAAGTACATTTAAGGCCTAAAATAATATTAAAATTTATTTTATACCCTAATATTTTATTAAATTACGTCCAAGGCCCTAAATTTTCTAAAAAAATACATTTAAGGCCCTAAATAAAATAAAAAATTATTTTCATCTCTAACATTTTATTAAATTACATCTAAGTTCCTAAATTTTCCAAAAATTATATCTAAGGCCCTAAATTTTACGAATTTACATTTAAGCCCCAAAGTTTTAAAAATTGCGTTTAAACCCCAACTTTTTAAAAATTAAATCTAACCCCCAAAGTTTAAAAAATTATATTTTAAACCCCCTAAGTTTCAAAATTTAAATTTTAAACCCTAAAAATTGATCCATTACGTTTTGTTTAAATTGTACAAATTTCATAAACATAAATTAAAGATATAATTTCAACTAATTCAACCAAGCATAAAAATTCAAAAATAGCTACAAATTTACATAAAAATTTAAAAAAACATGTGTTTTGCACAACTTAAACAACTTATTGCCAAGCATTTTAACCACTAATAATTCAAATCTCATAAAAACATTAAATGGAAATAAAACTTTTAATATTTGGAAATCAAAAAAATATATTGGATGGATTACGTACCTTGATTGATGAATATTAGTGTCGATTGAGTGTTATTGAATCACCACAAGGAAAAGTCAAACAAGTTAGACAAAAAATAGACAAAATCAAGCTTTATTGAATGAGATGGTTGTAATGAATGTTACCTTTGATGATGCTTGTAATGGATGTTGTAAGCTGGAGAGAAATCGCGCATAATTTTGGATCTTAAATGATTTTTTTACAGTTGTGGTAAAATGAGATGTTTCGGCTTCTATATATAAAATTTTATCATTGGCAAGGACACTAGTCTTCGCTAATGAAGACTTGTCCTCGCTAATGACCCACAAAAGTAGTGTGTACATAGCTGAAGACGTGTCCTCGAATATTAAAATTTGGTAATTGGCGAGGACAATTTCCTCGCGAATGATGATCCCCCTTTTACAAGGAGTCCTTTAGGAAACACTCCTCGCTAATGATAATATATCTCTTTCGAGAAGTTCTTCAGTCATTAGCGAGGACAAGTACTCGCAAATAACTGAATTATTATGTTTTTTCCTTTTTTAATAAATCATTAAACCTTATTTCCATGTTTAAACAATAACACATCATAAAAATATATAACAATCTAACACAATAACACCAATTACATTCCACAATCAAAATGAAAAACATTCCAAACGTAAATTATTTCGATTAGATTAGAAAATGATAAATACTCTCAAAATATCTAGTTAGTATCGTACCCATCAACGCTTAGGTTATTGTCATCACTATCGATATATATATATAGTCTCCTTGTCAGTCTCGTACTCATCCAACGTGTCATCATGTACTTCTTTATTGACTTTAATCAAGTTCTCGTGTCCAAGATCATACATGGAAAGATCAATCTCTATCTCTTGACCACTAGTCAACTGCAACAAGGAGTATTCCGGGTCCAAGTTCATATCAACCAAAGAATCATGATCGAATTTAGACTAGTGGATATCGGTTGTGCACCCCATAAATCAGGGCTTCATCAGTGTCGATCACTTACCTCCCATACAACTTTTCACCCCTTTTTTGTCTTATTTGCATTAACATCATCGATATAAAAGACCTTTTTTGCTTGAGTTTCTAAAATATAGGCTTCTTCAGTCCATCAGAAATAATTTGTATTGATCATTGTTGCCCCGTGTTCCGACTTCCTCTTTTTTGTTTTCTCATCAGTGTTAAACCACTTACACTCGAACAACATAACTGAACACCCACCAGTGAATTCCACCTTCACAATTTTGACTAACTCATCGTCAGGCCCGGCCATATATCTAGGCAATGTGGGCGACCGCCCAGGGCCCAAGTTTAAGAGGGGCCATTTTTCTTAAAACTCTTCGTATACCTACATCGAGAATATTTGACAAAATAAAAAGACAAATCTGAAAAAAAAAAAAACTTTTCAATTTTCAATTTTCATCCACCATTGATAGCTTCATTTTCCAAAACATATTACTGTTTAAATTTTGATATTTTTAAAGAATATGATTCAATATCTTTTATTTAACTCTTTGCCTCTATTTGAGTTTCATTTTTCATATGAAAAAAATAATATTTACACAAAAGTTTCTAGTTTGTCCATTTTTCAGAAATCAATCACAAGTCTTTGTATGGACTTTAATTTTTTTTTAAATTTTTTTATCCATTATCTTCAGATTGATTATATAGTTTTGTTACGGTGAAAAAAAGTGCTGCGAGAACGGGTAATTTGGTCTTCAATTTCATTCTTAGTCAATTGACAATTGGTTATAAGTCGATTGATAAAATCTCTAAAGTTTTTCTGCAAGTTTTCATTTTTATTATATATAAATTGATGGTAAAAAATTATAAAATTATATATTTTTCAAAATATTAATTAGAATGTCAAGGATAAATAATTTCACAAGTTGATGCAGTTGTATTCTTCTTGGTTATCTATTAAAGTGTTTGATCGTTTGTTTGTTCTTATTAATTTTGATTGTTTATGTGTTCCAGTTACAGGGTCAAGGCATTTTTAGAATTTTTTTAGTGAATACTGAACAACTAAAAAAGACCGACAACAGAACTTTGAGAGTTGGAATAATTGGAGGTGCATTGTGCAAGGATCTTATAATCCAAATCTCGATCAGAAAAGAAAAAAGAACAAAGAAGTTCGAAAATTAATGTTCTTCCCGTTATATATCACTATATGTATGTATAACCCTGATTAAATATCTTTGTTTTTTTGTCTACTATTCTTGATTATCATTGTTATCTATGCAGACAAGCATCAACGCTGCTCAAAATTAAGGGCAAGATCGATGGAGATCCAGACAAAGTAAGACTAACGAATTACTAATTTTAATGATTATTATACTAGAATTAGCTAACTTCTAAATAATTTGTAGGTTAGCGTTTGTAGTAAATTTCTGAATCTTAAATAAAATTGGTGGTTTGGATGAATGGATGTGGCTTGTATTAGGAACACGATTCAATTAGAATTAGACAGGAGGTTGAATTAGTGGGAAAAATATTGCTTTAGGCATTATTTTTTGTTTCTAAAGAATTTACATTGCCTAATACCGTAAGTACATTTTCTCACACTATTATTTGTTTAATTTTACCTATTCGCTTTTGTTTTGTTTTTTATTAAGTATAAAGGAAGAGGGAAATTCCCATAGTTAATTTCTTGAAATATGAGCTTTCCTATAATGACGTTTTTTGCATTATACAAGGACAAATTATCTTTTTTTTTTTCCTTGAATTAACAGTGGCCTATGAAGTAATTACTGCATTAGAATTTAAAAAATAATTAGCAATTTAAAGGCTTTACTTCAAAAAAAGAATCGATTATGATTTATTTTTTTCAAACCAATAGATTACAATCTATCTGCCAGATATCTATAAAAAAAATGTAAAGTAGATGGAGTAAGGAAACTAAATAGGTGGCAATGCAATAAACTATACAAAGTAATGGAGAAAGCAAAAGATTTTAAACTAATCTTATGCCTTTTCATTAATGCAAGTAGACCCCTGAACTATCACACAAAACTTGAAACACACCTCATATATTTTACGTACTTGTTTTTTTAATTTTTTGTTTTTAATCAAAAACTTATTCTTTTTGCTAGGAAAACAAGACGTTGCACCATAAAGAAAATATAAATGGATATATATCTTATCACACTAGTCAAAACCTAGAGAAAATTAAAACAAGATATAAATATGATTTTTATGAGCACGAAAAAAGCTAAATCGTATGGATTTTTGAAGTTCGACGTGTTACCTCAAGGTCGATTCTTTCTCACATAGCCTCCCCAACAACGGGTGAGGCGATCAACTTCTACTAAGCAAGGTTTACAACCCTTCTTGGTATCAACTTCAACTAACCTATCGGAAACAACGCTTGTGACCTTGAAAGGGCCACTCCAAGAACTCTTGCGGTTGCGTGGTTTGTTTTGTGTATCATGAAATTTCACTGCTACTATATCTCCTA
Organism: Nemophila menziesii; assembly: GCA_029959085.1. NCBI lineage: Eukaryota > Viridiplantae > Streptophyta > Magnoliopsida > Boraginales > Hydrophyllaceae > Nemophila > Nemophila menziesii. The sequence continues at coordinate 55,470,951 of JARWIR010000001.1, forward strand.
GCCAAAACTCACCATCTCTCCAATTTCTCTTGGTTTCTCTAGGGACCTTTCTGGTGTAGCCTAGGGTGTGATAAAAATATGATAAATAACTATGGGAAACAATGCACTAATCACCCTACACTAGAACGGTTTTGCAAGTATTACAGGACATATGCAAGTCTTAATGATAAAAAGATTCGTTCCTCAGGGACTTAAGTGTGTTAGACGAATGGGTAAATAAATCAGAGTAACAATAATTAATTAAAGAGACGGAAAATAAATACGATTGATTGAGAGATTAATGATTAACCTAAATAAAAGCAAAAGACAATAAAATAAATATGGAAGAAATAAGATGAGAGAGTATAGCTTAGGTTTTGCTAGTATGCACCAATCCTTCTAATTCTTTCTATCAATTTCAGTTTATAAGGGAGACAATAGCTATTAAATATGTAGTCAGGATTCTAAATTCCCCCTATCCGCAGAGAGTGAACTAGGGTGGCAACCTCACAATCACGAGGGAACTCACAAATGGTTAACCTGCGCCACTTGGGTCCTAGGTGTAGTCCTACCTACTAATGATGTTTGGTGATGAAAATAAATCTTAATGACTATCTAGTTAGGCTGGTGTTGTCAGGACCAATTCCGTATTCTAGACGTGTATGTGGTGTTGCTATAATTAGACACCCATTCCGGGCAACAATCTAAATACTATTAGCAAAACCCTAAATTGATCAGGTTTAAGACAGACAATAAATCAAAGCACATAAAACAAATATATAGTTAACTGCTAGAATCAAATTAAAATATATAATTCCCAAAGAAACTTAGATAGAAAGAAAATATAATTCATATATTATACATAATGCAAAACCCAAGCTATGGAAAAATTAGTTCTTACCTGAAGGAAATAAACTAAAAGAATGATACATAGATTTCATGTTTCTCTCTTCATTAACTCTAATGATATAGCCTCCCCAACACCGAGCAAGACTATGAACGTCTACTAATCTCCGCTTAGTGCCCCTCTTGGGCCTGATCTCTATCACCTTACCTGAAACAACTTTAGTGACTACAAATGGTCCCATCCACGAGTCTTTGTGACCTCGTGGCCTATTGTCTAGTTTGTGGGCTTTCCATAGAACTTCATGGCGGACCCCAAAATCAATCTTTGGCTCAGTATCCACAGGTTTTGCGTGGATCTTCTCTTTAGGGACTTTGTGATCTGAGAGGCTGTGAATGATAGGAACGGTGGGATCTGACTTCCTTGGTTTCTTACCCCAGACGTAGAATGTCTCGGATATATTTTTAGCATGAAGGGTAACTGTCCCTTCTCGGAAGTTTATTATGCTCTGACTTGTGGCCATGAAAGGCCTTCCAAGTATAATTAGAAACTACTTATCTGCATCGAAGTCAAGTATAACAAAGTCAGCAGGGATGGTGATATTACCTGATCGGACGTGAACGTCCTCCACTATTCCCCATGTCTTGGTAACTAAGTTGTCATTAAAATGCAACTTCACTCGAGCTTTTTCTGATTTCTGAAGTCCAAGTCTATCGAACACGGACTTTGGCATAATATTCACACCTAACCCCACATCACACATAACTTTTACCCTGAGTATACCATTTATTTGAATAGGAAGATTAAAGCTTCCTGGATCTTTGAGCTTCACTAGTAACTCTTTCTCTACTTTTATCGAGACTCTCACAGTCTCTTTCTTGTCTTCTACACTCGCTTCTTTCTCAGGAATAACTTATTTAAAAACTTGTTGCAGTGTAAGCCCTTTCTTCGCAATCTCAAGCATTTGGGTGTTGATATTCTCAGGAGTGTACGCCTCTACAAATGTCTTGAGTTCAATGTCACCCTTCAGATTTGTATCAGGAATAATTGGTGACACTGATTGAACAACTGGTGGCGATTCCACCTTCTCTTCTTCTTTCTTTTCTTGCACAGCAGGTGCAACTTCTATTTACTCTTTTGAGGCTTCTTCCTCTTTCTCTTTAGCTCTAGCAGCTTGTAAAAACATGACCGGTCTAATCTCTTCTTGCATATCTCTCAGAAGTTGTATAAATTCGGATTTTTCAAAATCTTCATCCTCATCTTCAGAACAACCAGAGTCCACGGGGCTAGACTTGGTTGGTTCTTCTTTGGTTTCTGGGATTTCCACGACAATTTCTGCAGCGTGCGGTACTTCCTTATTATCTTTAATCCTAAGGAAAATAGCCTTGCAAGCTTCGAACCCAACATTGACATCACCTCCTTTGATAGCCTTCAATTCTTTCGCTTCCATAATATTAGTAAGAACTTTATTCATCTGTTCTACTTGCATACCTAATATTTGAATTGAAGCTTCTTGTTCTCTTGACTTCTCGTTCTGTTAATGCATATTAGTGGTCATAAGATCCATAAAATTCTTCAATTGTTGATCACCCACAACTCCTTCTTGAGGATATTGTGGTATAGCCTTCTGAGCTAAAGCATCAGTATATGCATGATTAACCGGTTGTTGTGGAGGAGCATGTCGATTATAATTCTGATTTCCTTGAGATGGAGCTTGACCTCTTGGTTGGAAAGAGTTACTCTGGGGACGAAGTTGATAATGACCTGGATTAGCGGCCCCCTGTGGATTTGAATACTGCATACCCGGATGATTCCTGTTACCAAATTGATAATTTCCTTGGTTGGATATGAAATAAACAGATGCTGGGTTTTCTTCGCAATTTTCCCATGTATGATTTGTGACCCCACACTGTGGGCAACCTTGTGCTTCTTGCACTACATTCGTTGCGGCTAAATTCTTCTGCATCTCAAGCTTAATCTCTTTGATTTGATTCTCTAATGCGGCCAATTGAGCTGAGTTTACAGTTTCTGCATCTAATTTAATCGTACCTCTGGTTTCTATGATGTTTTCCAAACCTTCGACGGCTTCTACAGGATCCATGGACACAAAATTTCCCTTTCCAAGATTATCTACCCTCAGTCTACTTTTGGCATTGATACCCTGATAAAATATAGCTAACTGTAAAGACGGGGTGTAACCATGGATTGGACATATAGCTAACTTCTGTTGAAACCTTATCCATGCGTAGGGATGGAAATGGCTACTGTTAAAAACCGAATCCGATGATAACCGAACAGATAAAAAACCGAATTATATAACCGTGGTTAAAACCATTAGGTTATGGTTTTGAAAAGTGTAACCAATGGTTAAAACCGTTAGGTTATGGTTTTAGATAAAAATATAACCGAATAACCGAAAACCGGTTTTATCATATATATTCTCATATTTTATAATAATCAAGTTAAAATTAGATATATTAAAATTCTAAAACCAAAATCCAAATAGTATATTTAACCAACTAAATAATAAATATGTTATTTAATAATAAACCAACACAATATTTTATATATCTCGGAGATTTTTATCATATGTGTGGTTTGATTTTATGAAAAATTAATATATTTATTAAATTATCAATTGATTATGGTTAAAAACCGCAAGACCGTTTAAAAAACCGAAACCAAATAACGGGGTTATGGTTTTAAAATGTATAACTGGTGGTTAAAACCGTTAGGATATGGTTTTTAATAAAATAAACGATTATGGTTATGGTTTTTGATATTTTTGCAAAAAATCGATCAGTTGCCATCCTTATCCATGCGTCTCCTACTTCTTCTCCATTCTCGTGACAAAACTTCGCAAGCTCGCTTTGGTCTTTGAGTCTCATACTCTTCAGATTAAAACGGTTAAAGAATGCGGCTTGAAGTTCTGCCCATGTATTAATTGTACCTGGTGGTTGTCTATCTAGCCAATCACCAGCTTTGTCGGTCAGAAAGAACGAAAACATGTGACAATATAGTTGCTCGCATGTAATGCCTGGAGTAACGTAGGCATCACAAATCTGCATGAAATTTTGAATCGCTCTTACCAGATCTTGAACTGCTACACCACTATAGAGTCCGAAATTCTGAAATTGACTAAGCAGGCTCGGATCGGTCCTGAACTTGATATTCTTGGTATCTGGAGGACGATAACCTAATGGTTGTACTTGAAAAGGTGCTCCCAAGCTTGGGAGATCTTGTTCAATTCTGTTGTTGTTTCTGTTATCTCCTGGTGGTGGTGGTGGTACAGGTCCTAAAGGAACAATTGGTGGATCCAATAGTGGTGGATCTACTCCGTGTTGTTGATTTTCTACCATAGCTCTTCTTCGGTCGCTTACTTCTCTGATATGTCTGTTATAAGCTCTGAAGCTCCTTTCGGGCTCCGCAAGAGTAGGCCAAGGATGCACTAAAAACTGACAAAGACTAAAGCAAACCAAACAGTGTAAATCTAGAAAAATAAAAAAAAATCTAGAAAAGTAAAAATTAACTAAAAACTACTACTAGAAATAGATAACCCACACGCTAACGAGACACAAGTCCTTAACAAAAGCGCTAAAAACTTGGTGTCGCCTAGGGTGCGATAAAAATATGATAAATAACTATGGGAAACAATGCACTAATCACCCTAGACTAGCACGGTTCTGAAAGTATTACAAGACGTATGCAAGTTTTAATGATAAGAAGATTCGTTCCTCAAGGACTTAAATGTGTTAGACGAATGGGCAAATAAATCAGAGTAACATTAATTAATTAAAGAGACAGAAAATAAATACGATTGATTGAGAGATTAATGATTAAACTAAATAAAAGCAAAAGACAATAAAATAAATATGGAATAAATAAGATGAGAGAGTATAGTTTAGGTTTTGCTAGTATGCACTAATCCTTCTAATTATTTCTATCAATTTCAGTTTATAAGGGAGACAATAGCTATTAGATATGTAGTCAGGATTCTAAATTCCCCCTATCCCTGGAGAGCGAACTAGGGTGGCAACCTCACAATCATGAGGGAACTCACAAAGGGTTAACCTACGCCACTTGGGTCCTAGGTGTAGTCTTACATACTAATGATATCTGGTGATGAAAATAAACCTTAATGACTATCTAGTTAGGCTGGGGTTGTCAGGACCAATTCCGTATTCTAGACGTTTATGTGTTGTTTCAATAATTAGACACCCCTTCTGGGAGACCATCTAACTACTATTAGCAAAGGTCTAAATTGATCAGGTTTAAGACAGACAGTATATCAAAGCACATAAAACAAATATATAGTTAAGCAGCTAGAATCAGATTAACATATATAATTCCTAAAGAAACTTAGATAGAAAGAAAATAGAATTAATGGATTATACATAATGCAAAACCCAAACTATGGGAAAATTAGTTCATACCTGAAGGAAATAAACTAAAAGAATGATACATAGATTTCATCTTGCTCTCTTCAATAACTCTAATGATATAACTAACTTATGGGAGGCAAAGTATCATTTACAAAGATTTAAGGGTGTATCTATAGGTATTTAGAAGACCTAATTCGTTTTCTTGGAGTGGAAGACAAGTAACTTGGACTTCAAGTCCAACTCAAATTCGTAACCCTAGAATATAGAAAAGTTAATAATTTGCCGCTGTTTTGTTTTGGCCGTAACGTCTTCTAATCAACTCCGATTGATGCGTTCCATATGTCGAAACTGATCGTCTCGGAAAGCTCTATTACTTTTCTTTAGACCATTCATCGAAATTCCTAGCCAATCATGAGTTATTGTCACTTCTATGGTCGTAGGTGTTGGAATTTAGATTTACTTGGCAGCTTTATCTTTCCATATCTTATCTTTTCTTTCCTTTATCTCTGATTTCCATGCATATCTTCTTTCCTTTATCTTTTTAGACTTGATTTGGCATCTAATTAATTACTTTATATCTCTAAAGATTCACACTAAATAAATAAATTAAACCAAATATGCTCTAAACATAATAAATCATTAAATCAAGACAAGAATTAGGAAAGTGCAATAATGCATGATAAAATCGAATACTAGACTTCCTAAAACAACTAAAATAATGTCTCCAACTAAGATTAAATTTTCACAAATGGGGAGACATCACTTTCTATTACTCTTCTTAGTTCTCTTCAGCCTATCAATGAATGGATCACCTTTGGGGTTGGGAAGAGCTATGAATGGTGGCTTCTTCATGGGCTTTTTCTCCTCCAACCCTATGTTGTCCACCCCATTGATTGGATTCTTCTTCACATGATTGAGTGTGTCCAAGAAGAAACAATTTTCCGGTGGAATAGGGAACTTGATAGCCTTGAACACACTAAACTTCTCTTCCTCGTCTTGTACCCTCATGACCAATTCTTCGCGTTTTACATCAATCAAAGTACGCCATGTGGCTAAAAATGGCCTCCCCAAAATGATTGTCACATTCTTATCCACGTCGTGGCCAGGAATAATAAAATCACATGGTAATATAGGGTTACCTGCTTTGACGAGCACATCTTCAATTTTTTGCCCAGGATGGGAAAATGTCCTATCTGCCATTTGCAAAGTCATCGTAGTGGCTCTTGTTTCACAAATATTCAATTTCTCGAATAGTGACTTAGGAATAAGATTGATACTTTCTCCCAAATGAAACAAGGCTTTCCCGGCCCATCTCTCACCAATGGAAATCGTAATGTTGAAACTACCGGGATCCTTCAATTTTGTAGGCAACTTACTTTGGCATATCGCACTACATTTATCAGGTAAATCAATCATCTCTCCCTTAAAATATTTGCGTTTGTTGGAAAGTACGTCCTTCATAAATTTTAAATATTGTGGCATACCTTGGATGACTTCCACAAATGGTAAATTGATGTGCAATCTCTTCACCATGTCCATGAACTTCTTGTACTCTTTGTCATTGTCCCTATATTGGAAACTTGAAGGGAAAAGTGGAGGAGGAAGAGTCTAACTAACAACTTCTTTCTTATTCTTTTGATCTAATGTTATCTTCTCACTGTTCTTTTTCACGATCACCGGCTGGTGGGGGCAAAGGTGTGTTAAATAAACAGATAAATAAGATAATAATAAAGGACACACACCCCTGACTACCACGAGAAACTGACTGCAAGTATTACAAATCGTTTGCAAGTTTAGTAAGTAAGTAAAGTTCGTTCGCATGGGTTTGATCTGTTAGATCTACTTTTGTATATAGAGAAGTGTAGAAAAATTATTGTTAAATAAAAAGACAATAAAAGAAATAATATTTATTTGGTTTTAGATCAAAGATAATAATGCAAATAAATAAATCCTAAAGAATATAGATGAGAAATATAGTTTAGGTTTGCTAGCATGCACTTATCCTTCTAAATCAATATTCTAGTTATAAGGGCGAATTGAGCTCTTTTTTGAAAATATCCATGACTCTATATTTCTCCTAACACCCTTCCGGGTGGACTTAGGAGGCAACCTAACAATTACCAGGGGACTTGGACAAGGGGATCCTGCACAATGATCGGTGGTAAATCTCAAACCCTAGTGACTATTTAGTTAGGCAAGCCCGTCAGGATCACTATCGTACACTAGACGTTTATGTGGTGTTCAATAGTTGAACACCCCTTCCGGGTGACCATTTAAATACTAATGGGGTAACCCTTTACGCATGCATTCAAAAGGACTAAAATCATTAAGTCAAAGCACATAGATATATAAAGTAACTAAGTAGCTCAATCAATTTAAAGGTTAATCCCAAATAACATAAAAACAAATTAAAAAATTAGAAATCAAAGATTATACATATGCAAACCCAAGTTATGGGGAAATTAGTTCATATCTAAAGAAATAGAAATAAACTAAGGATAAAAGTACTTATTAACAAATTTAAGCTAAATAATCTAATACAATTTACCCTAATGACAGAGGGATAGGATGGAGTTAGGGAGTTTGTGACTCTCCAACTTCTTGTCTTCCTCTCTAGGTCTTCTGGCTTCTTTGGATGATAAAACTTGATGCTAAGGACTAATATTCAAGCAAGGACAATGTTTACATAGGTAAATAAATACATTTATATGTGTTAGGTTGAAATCTTGGAGTGGAAGGCAAATTATTGGAATCCTTTTCCAATTCAAATTCGTTTCCTAAAACATAGAACAAGATAAACACTGCTGAGTAATTTGGTCATGTTTCCTTCGTTACTTGTCCAAATTTAGTGTACAACCTATCAAAACGACCACAGCTAAATGTTCTATTTGACACTATAAACTCTCCTTCAAATTCGTAATCAATTTGATGCAGTGTTTAATACAATGGACATCATTACAACTTTGTCAGATTTATTTAGCAGCTTTTTCTTTCCTAATTCAACTTTGTTTCCTTTTAACTCTAGATTTCACCTTGGATCTTCTGTCCTTAACTCTTTGATATTAATTTGGAACCTAATTATATTCCATATTACCTAAGAGCTTCACATTAACACACAAATTATACCAAATACGCTATAAAAGGAATAAATCTCCATATCAAGGTATGAATTAAGAAATTATCAAATAACAGGGAAAATACCTTAACAATTAATGTAATTCACCTAAAATGATGTCTCATGAATATATTAATTTATCACAAATATGGAGACATCAAGACCCCCAACTCAAGGTTGTTTCATCCCGATACAATAAATAATAAGAACATGAATGTCTCTAATACATCTAAGTCAATTAAGCACAAACAGAAAATATAGAAGAATATGAATAATAATATCAAAGCAACTACTTATCAATTTTTGTGTACAAATATTCACAAATTAAATTAACTATACACTTATCATACAAACAATCAACATGGTTCAAATTCAAGATTAGATTATCTTTACAATGCACGAAGGAGAGATACTTCACTTAGTTCATCGTTGGAGGCTATAGATTGTTTATTGATCCTAAAAAAGTCTCCTATGATTCATCTAACTACTCTCTATTGGTTCAATTAATTGCTCCTAACTGACATAGTCAAGAATCATAAGGTCTTTAAGGTTGTAATGTTAGGCTTAGTGATGGTATGATCGTATATTTGGATAATTTAGAGTGAGCTTTTGGTTCTCTCCTCACTAGCCATAAACGAATCGCCCAAGAGCTTGAGTTACTCTCATTAAATTTTCTCACTCAACCAAATGATTTGATGAACTAATTAGCATCCCAATAACCCAATATAAAGCTTTAACATGATCACATAAAAAATTTCACTTTGCCGGTCCAAATCATATACTCTTTTCTTATCACTTTTCTTTTGTAATATAGCTATGACTCTCTTTTTGATGTGAGATATCATGCTACTTCTTTTTCACATATTTCTTTTTCTTTTCAATTCTTTTCTCATTTACTTTTACCCCGGCAAAGGGTTATAATAGAAAAAAGTGAAGCATCATCAAATATAGAGCACAATTACATAAGCTAAAAAAATACCCAACCCAACAATGTTTCCTATAATATGAATCCACCACCCCAAACTCAAGCTCTAAAACGACTATCTATGCATCGCGATTCGAGTACGGGTCATATGAAAAATTCCTAAAATCTAAGGGGTATTGATTATGATGTGGCTAATAAAAAGGTTTTAAAAAGTCTAGAAAGCGATGAGAAGGATATAAATATAATAAATAGACAGCAAGCTAAAAGGCAACAAATGGATTATCAAAGAATCGCCTTAATCACTTTCTAAACTATGCAGTTTCGTTACTTTCTCACCTCTAGCATGTTAATTAAATGGGTTTATCAACCAGCTCGGATCTCACAGCCTACACACCTCTCAAAGTGACCTAAGATCAAACATACTTCTACCGCGTTGCTTACTAATCTTTTCTTTACTATCAATGTGTGTATCATGTAAATACTCAAAGCATACAAAAGGAAACAACTCATAGACAAATTCCCTACTATCATTAACTCACTAAGTTTATGCTTTTAAGCCATTAAACATAATTTACATCTAATCCCATCTATCAAATTTTTTATTTTTTCCTATAAATAGTAAATCACAAAAAGTGGAGATGAGGGACAACAAATCCCCACACCTCCAACTCAGAAATGAGCTGTGTCCCCACGACTCAAAAAAGACTCTATAAAAAAATAAAACTAAAACATATATTTCAAGTACATAAATGGTAGGGAAGAAAGAAAATATATTCTTCAAGGCTATTGCCTCGTATGATCAATGTCCAAGATAGGGTGCAGTGCTTTTATTGTATGTGAACTTCTTGTATCACCAATTTCACATTTCCTTACCTACCTAATATCCCTATTAATCTTACATCTCTAGAAATCTCTTGTTCTTACTTTCTCCAATTTCATTTTAAAATACTTTCTCATGTGAGGTGTTCATCCATGAATCTTTGTTGTTGTGGAAATAACTAATAAGGACTTTAGAAGCTTTGCTCATCTCAGTCTAGGGATCTCGATATGGAGAGGTTGTGGTGTTCTTCTTGAAAGATTATCTTCTTTGCTCTTTGATTTCACCACTGCTAGCCCCTCTCTAATTTCGTGACCCGCTTTACCTTTTTGTTTGTTCCTGAATTAGTACTAATCTCAATTGATTTCTTGATCTTACCCAATACCTTGCTTTTATTCTTCATCTCCCTAGAACAAAAAGTGTTTTCGTTCTTTTCGACATCTCTGGTAACCCCCAACTCAAAGATTTAAAACACTCTTGAAATTTTACCCCTTAAATTTGGGTGATTTGAAGTGTTATTTGGGTTAGGAAGGGTGTAAGGATTATGATTCTCTATGTGGGTATAATGAACTCTTACTTGGATGATATGAGTTTAAGGAATTTCGGGACAAAGGTTTGGAAATTTTGGCTTTTGATTATTGGATTATAGGTGTTGTGGAATGATTTGGGTGCCTGAATCTTGTTTAGAGGAAGGTAGGAAAGGATTTGGATATAAATCTTTGGTGATTTGGTGGTGTTTTGATGAAGCTTCCATGGTGTTCTAATGGAGTTTGGGACTGAAATATTCGTTTTAGTGAAGTTGAGGCAGGCTAGGGTTAGGTTTTGCAATACTAGAGACTCTAAAATCTCATAAATAAGCTTTTTACCTCCCCTGGGCCGGCTAGCCATTTATAAGGCCTGTATGCCGGTCAATCTCACTGTTTTGGACTGTCGCGACCCTTCTGTCGTGTTTGTCGATATAGTCGGGCCGGCTAGCCGTCCAAAATGGCCGGTACACCGGTTGTAGTTTTTTTCACTATTGGACGCGGTTTAGGCTCAATAAAAAATAAATTCTAACCTCTGAGCGCAAAGTTATGATTTCTTGAAGTTTCCCTGGATATGCTAACCTCGAACCTGTTGCGTACTTTCTTCATGGGCCGGTTGGCCGGTCATGGGACCGGTATGCTGGTCCTAAGCTTCTATGTTTCTGACCTCGAACCGTCTTATACCGTCGCCACCCTTGTGTCGCGAATGACTATACGGTCTGGGGATCGGCTAGCCGCTCATAGGGCCGGAATGCCGGTCACAGCTTCTGACTTTCTGACTTGAATCGTATTGCTAACCGTCGCGACCCTTGGAGCGGGAACGGGCCGGTTGGATGGTCGGTAGGCCGGTCGGCTCTACGTGACTTAATTTTCGCGATCTTCTTCACCCCAAACTCAATTCGTACCTTACATGTGTATCAAAAACACTAATACCTTCCTCATTACTGCAATACTTATTAAAAATAACTAATCTAAACAAAATAAAACATAAAACATTGCGGGTTGTCTCCCGTAAAGCACTTTTGTTTAACGTCTTTCAAAGTTAGACGTTTTACCTCGATTATCTCTTGATTACATAGCCTCCCCAACAGCATGTGAGATATGCATATCTACTATCCGAAGCTTGTGACCCTTCTTAGCTTGTCTTTCAATTTGTTTTACCGAAACAACTCTTGTTACGACAAACGAACCCATCCACGAATTCTTGAATCCCTGTGGCCTATTCTCTCTCTTAGGGTCTTTCCAAGTGACCTCGTCACCAACCTCAAACTTATTTTTGACTCTCTTCTTCACGGGTTCATTGTGGACTTTCTTTTTAACTTCCTTGGTCATAAATAGGAGTGTTGGGACCTCACGTGACTCCTCAAGCTTCTCATCCACAAAGTGGAATATTTTTCTTCTTCTTTAGAGCGGAGGGTCACTGTTCCGTCATGAACGTCAATTATGATGTGACTTGTGTCAAGAATGGACGTCCAAGTATCAATGAGACGTGTTGACCAGCAATGCTATCAAGAATAACGAAATATGTAGGTATAGCTAAAGTACCTACTTGGACAAACACGTCTTCAATGACTCACATGGATTTATCGTTGAGTTATCTAGGATCACCAAATTAATATATATTTTCTTTTGGAATCTCCCATGCCTAACTTCTCAAACATATTCTTGGGCATGATATTTCTACCTGAACCCAAGTCACACATCGCTTTAGATTCAAAGTTACCACCTATATTAATTTGGAGGTCCAAAACTCCCAGATCTTGCATCTTTTGTGGTAGCTTCTTTGAAATTTTTGTTATAAAGATTTATTTAATAATATCCATAGTCTTGATCTCAACCTCAACACTCTTACTCTTCTTGGAAGAAATTTCTTTGAAGACTTTTGGTGTAGTAGGTTCTTTCTCAATACCTCAAAGACTTGGTCGTTGGATTCTTCTGGGCTTGACAACTCTACTCTTGTTTTGGTTTTGGTATCACCACTCAGATATGTAATTCTAAGTAGGTATGGTGGTCATAAAAGCGGATGTGTAAGCAGTACCTCCGCCTTATTCTTTTCTCTTCCAACCTCTTTAATCCTATCTCTGTTTTTCACATTGTCTAAATTAAGCTTCGTGAGCTCTTCTAGTGTTGATATTACTGCATACCTTGTAGTTTTATTTTCAACCTCATCCTCACTATCCCAATCTTCGATTGTTACTTCAATTAAGTTCAACTCGATTGGTGATGATGGTTGTGTAGGTTGTGGATCCACCTTACTTTCTTCTTCTTTCACCTTTACTACAATAGTCTCTTCTTCCTTAGTCCCTTGTTTAACTACTCTAACCACAGGCTTGAATTCTTTCTCAACCTCTTTCTTCTATCGTTTCTTAACAATTTTCTCTTCTAAGCTAAGCTTGGTTTGTTCTTCTAAGATTGAAACCTCGAACCCAACGTTGTTATCGCCGATTTTTATATGTAACTCGTGTTGTAATTGTTGATTGATCGTAGTGACCTTCATTAATCTTTGCTCCATCGCCTGAATTTGTTGGTGCATGAGCTACACTAAGAATGCAATAGTATTGATCCTTGCCTCATTTGTCTCCACCATAATTTTCAAATCATTTATACCTTCTTGTGGATGAGATGGGAGTGCCTTTTGAGCCTGATCCTCCGTTATACCTCGGATTAACTATGGAAGCTCTTGTTGAAATTTCAAGGAGTTACTAGTTACTTGGGTGACATGCGTCTCCAAGGTTTCTACTTCCGCAACTTGCTTCTTGAATCTTTCATTATTGACTTGAATGGAGTTTTGAATTAATTCCCGTAGTGATTTTATCGTTTGTTGGAGATCTGTTATGGCTCCTTCTTGCGAACTATACATGGGTTGTGGTAAGGCTTGAAATTGATGGCTCAAACCTTCTTGAAAAAATTCTAGCTTCGTCCTCCATGCATATTTGGTGCATAATAATTCTCCATACCTAAGAAACCTGATAAGAGACTAAAAAGGAAATGCGTAAAACTGTAAACAACTACAAACTTCTACACTAAATAAACACAAATAAACTAACTTAAAGATAAATCCTCGGCAGCGGCGCCAAAAAATTGTTGCGGGTAAAGGTGTGATAAATAAACAGATAAATAAGATAATAATAAAGGACACACACCCTTGACTACCACGAGAAACTCACTGCAAGTATTACAGATCGTTTACAAGTTTAGTTATAAGTAAAGTTTGTTAGCACGGATTTGATCTGTTAGATCTACTTGTGTATATAGAGAGGTGTAGGATAATTTACTTGTTAAATAAAAATACAATACAAGAAATTATATTTATTTGGTTTTTAGATCAAAGATAATAATGAAAATAAATAAATCATAATATAGATGAGAATTATAGCTTAGGTTCGCTAGCATGCATTTATCCTTCTAAACCAATATTCTAGTTATAAGGGCGAATTGAGCTCTTTTATGAAAATAATCAGGATTCTATATTCCTCCTAACCCCCTTCTTGGTGGACTTAAGTGGCAACCTAACAATTACCAGGGAACTTGGGTAAGGGGCCCTACGCAATGATCGGTGGTTAATCTCAAACCCTAGTGACTATCTAGTTAGGCAAGCCCGTCAGGATCAGTACCGTACATTAGATATTTATGTGGTGTTTCAGTAGTTGAACACCCCTTCTGGGTGACCATCCAACTACTAATGGGGTAACCTATACGCATGCATTCGCAAGGATTAAAATCATTAAGTCAAATCACATAAAACAACTATATAAAGTAACTAAGTAGCTCAATCAATTCAAAGGTTAATCCCAAATAACATAAAAAACAAAATAAAGAATTAGATATCAAAGATTATATATATGAAACCCAAGCTATGGAAAAATTAGTTCATAGTTTTAAATATGCATTGAGATCCATTTCATTCATGTGGGGGTTGTTGATAAAAGGTTGTTAACCCATTAAGAAATGACCATGTTAGATCAAAATAATTTTGCTTTTCGCAGTTTAGAATAACTCAAAATGTAAATCAAAATTGTGCTCCTATTCGAGATTAATAAAATGAAATTGTATCGTCAAAACCATTTAGTATTGAATGAGATATTAAACTCTCAAAGTGTCTAGTTCGGGGTGTTGTGGAAAGACGCCACATCAAATATTTTGAAGATTTATATGTGTATATATTCTACTACCTAACGAAAAATACATGGGTCATTAGGGTACCACACTTTTGTAAAGGTGCAAGGACCTAGACCCCTACTTGGTGAAACACATGCATTCACGCATGCACCGCCTTACCAGCTTGGCTCGTGCTCGTGACGTGGTGAGACGCCTGCGTTTTGGTGTGTGTGTTGGCCTTGACACATTAATCTTTTTGATGAAAAATAATTAATTAATTTATAACTTCATTTTGCTACTTTTTGAATATATCTTCTTCAAATATCTTTTCTAGCTAAACACCAATTCCTAACATGTGTCATTCAAAAATAACCTTTCTTACCTGGTAACTTGTTAACTCATCTTCAATATGTGTTTTGAACCTATAAATACATGACTATAAGATATTTTAATCGTCTATATTTTCAAATCATTAGCATTAAATGAGTAAGGAAGATATTAGCAACATAATTTTCGATGTGATTTGAAATATTCGAGAACCCGGTTGTTCAAATAGTTTGTCGTTATATTTTTGGAAGTTGAAACCAAACCTACTTAAAATGTCTATACATGATCTAATTGCCTTAACGATATCATATCTAATCCTAATTTCGACAAGTAATGTTAAGATTTTGTTTATTTTTTTCTGTCATTGTTAATGTAATTAAGACAGCAGATTTTGTTGATAAAAATATGGTTTTCAATAATAAAAACCTAATTTTATTTTGAGATAAAATAAATAATTTATTATTTTTATCAAAAGCTAATCTTATATATATATATATATATAAAAACAATTAGGTACACTTAAATATATGTTGTATATTGTGCTTAGTTGTTCCAAATAATTAAAAGCAAACGTTAAAAAGCACTCGCGTCCAAAAAAAAAAAAAACGTTAGAAAGCACTCCCATGTTCTAAATAAGATCTTAAGATTGCTAGAATCTGTAATGATCAATTAGAATAATCTTTGGTTGAGATAAAGGAAATATATATATTTTTCTTTAACAAGGATCAACATCCAAATTCACATGGAAATTAGATTATTAGTTGAGAATTTTTTAAATTTGATGAGTGACAGAAATTATTAATGGTTCTAAAGTAGAGATTGTGGCCTTTTGTGTTAAGCAAGAGACTATTTTTGACATTATAATCTAGGCAAGTTTGTCTTTATATATGAAAGGTTACGTTCAAGCCTTTTTCAGATATCTATTGCCCATTTAAAAATAATTACTTTTTTGTATTCTGACACAATGAGCTTGGTTTTCCATAGAAAAATGAAATATCTGAGTATACTATATTAAATTTCTAAGATTTCGAAAAAAAAAATTATAAGTTAGTATAATATCAGTCAACCAATGGCAATCGGTAACAAATTTAAAAATATAAATAAAAATGAGCTTCAATAACAATGAAGCTTGGAAATAATGTCTATTTTTTTGGTATTTATTCAATATTATATGAAATAAATAAATTTAATGATTTAATAAAAGAGCCAATTATAGGTAAATGCCTATTTAAAAAGTTATTTAAAAAAAGGTGCCCCAATAAGACATTTTATAGAAAACAGCCCCACCCCAAAATACCCTTACAAATGATAATTAAAAAAAAAATAGATATCGGTTATTAAAGTATAAAAGAAAAAAAAAAAAAAAACACACACACGACACACAAACACACACAAAACACATACTAGAAGAAACGAAGAGCAGGAGAAGTATCGGCGGCGAACGGTGGCAAACGGCGGCGACGGTGAACAAGAAAGAGACAGTATACTCCGGCGAGCAAACTAGGAACAACATCTATCGATCAAACTAAAGATTAGACTCCAAAATCCAAAAGAAAACCATAAGTAAGTAAAATATAATCCTATTTTTATGTTAATTTTGAGGTTTTTGAAAGTGTTTTTTGGATTAGAAACTATTTTTGTGTGAATCATGTTGATTTTGTTTGATTTCTTACACATTTCTTATTCAAATCTTACTGATTTCTAACTAATTTTCTTCCTGATTTCTATAAAAATCTGAGTTTAGAAGTTTCTAGGGTTTAAAATAGGATTTTATGATGAATGCCATCAAATAATGTCATCAACAAGAACGAAAATTGGATTAGAGTCATAAAATGTGAATAATGTGTTAAACAGGGACCTAAAATGCAATTACTGCATAATATAGAATTCTGCATAATATTTTTCGTAACTGTATTAAACATGGAATTCCATGTTTAATACAGTTATCAAATCATGAAATTTCATGTTTTGATAATTGTATTATAGACAGAATGTGTAGTTTAGGGCCCTTATAGTGTAATTACTGCATAATATAGAATTCTGTAGAATGTTTTTAGTAACTGTATTAAACATGAAAATCCATGTTTTGATAAATGTATTAAACATGGAATTAACTCAATTCAGGCTACTAATATGTTTTCTTGTGCTTGGAGTTTGTGTAAAAACAGGTGAAAACGACAGCAAGAAAAGTTATCAAGCCAAGACAACGGAGTGTATGTATGCATGTGTGCGGATGACATATACAAAACCGCAAAAGTAAGGGAGGCATATGAATAGATTGCAGCCGACAAGTACCGAGCAAAGATGTATATGCAGTTCATCGACAACAAAGACCAAAGCATCAGTTATGAAGAAGAAAAATGAAGAATTTGTTTAAGTTTTTTACAATTTTGTTGAAATTAGTATTTAGTATTTCGTATATTATCGGACTTATTTGTAAAAAATTTAGTTTCTAATGTTTAAAATGAATTGTTAAGACTTGTTAACAATATTATCAAGGAATTGATTAGTAATGTAACTTCTATGGTTTATTATTATTTTTGTTAAAAACTAAGTGTTAAGAAAAAGAAAAAAATGTTATGTATTAGTTAACTGTCATGATACAAACTACAACATCAAAACAAACATATAAAAAAAATAGGCATGGTTGTGTATGTAGAAGTATGTGTCACAAATACAAAGTTCATGGAAAAAGTAAAGGTTAGCAAAACACGGGGGAAAGTCAAAACAGAGAGAAATTCCATGTTTTAAACATAAAAATTCAGACATTGGCTTAAGCTACATGGCTCGAAACCTGTATTAAAAGACAATAATACTAACACAATGAAGCACAAGACAAACATAAACACAAAAAGGTACAAAAACTTAACAATACAAATGTAAACAATGTTAAATACGTGAATATTAATCGACCGTTACAAGAATATAAAGATCGTAAAAACAAAACATCACTCATTGAGGAGCTTTACAGGTTTTAGAGTTATGGTGTCCTTGGGTGTGGCAACGTCCACATGTTATCATCTTAGGTTCGTGCTCAAATTCACCACGAGACTTGAAACGCTTTGTTTTTTGTCTTCCGGGAGGAACCTTGACGATTAGAGGGTGGACAAAAACATCGCCGAGCCCGGGGATTGGTGAAGGTGGACTGAACATGTAAAAAGCAGGAACGTTAGCGAGTAGCATTCCCTGTATAAAGTCGTGTAGTAGTAACTCTCGATGTACTCTAGACGATGAGATGGAAGGCCATTTAGACAACACGTAATCGAAAACAGAATCTAGAGTCGGGAAAAGATCAAACGAACGCATAGAACGTTGAGAACCGAACCTAACTACAGCCATAACCATTTGCATAAAACAAGTCATGACATAAGTAGTAGAATACAATAACACAAACAAAGGAAGAAGTAGAAAAGGGAAAAAATTATGTGAAGTCTCAGAATTCCATGTTTAAAACATGGAATTCTGTAACTGCATAAACCTCTTCACAGAATTCCATGTTTTAAACATGGAATTCCATGTTTCATACAGTTTCATACTGTACAAAACATGGAATTCCATGTTTAAAACATGGAATTCTGCAACTGCACAAACCTCTTCACAGAATTACAAATCAAACACACAATATACTGCGAGTAAAACAGTTTAAACACAGAATTTAGTAGTATAGAAGCAAAAAATGAACAAAATGAAGAATGTAACACAGAATTTACAAAAAATTAAGCAAAATATGAAGAAATGAAGAATATAAACACATTATCATAACAAAAAGAGCTTAAACACAAAAATTTGCTAATATCAAAGCAAAATATGAACAAAACTAAGAATATAAACACAAAATCATAACAAAACAAGCAATTAGAAGATAAATACCTTCAAAACAGTAGAATTGCTACAAGTTGTAAAGTAAGATGAAAATGTGAATCAAAATGCTTTCAAAATAGAGATCACATACACATATATACGTATATATAGAAACTAAAACTTGCAAAACAGCAAAACAACAAAATGAAATAAAAAATTCAAAAAAAAAAAATAGAGCCGAGAGAGTAGAAAGCATGAGAGGTAGAGGAGATGTTAGTTTACCTTTAGAGAAGAAGAAAAAATCAAGTAATCTTCGTGAGTTAGATTCGTGAGTGTGAGTGAGATGCGTGAGCTTCGTGAGCTTCGTAGCTTATCAATGGAGATGGGGAAACGGTTAGGGGAGAGAGAGAGAGAGAGAGAGAGAGAGAGAGAGAGAGAGAGAGAGAGAGAGAGAGAGAGAGAGAGAGAGAGAGAGAGAGAGAGAGAGAGAGAGAGAGAGAGAGAGAGAGAGAGAGAGAGAGAGAGAGAATCTGTGTGTAGTGTGTGATAATAATTGGGGAATTAATTACCTAGTTTATAATAAATAGTATTTATATTGGGTAAAAAGGGAAAATAAATAATTAAAGGGAGTTTTTTTCTAATTACTTAATTAAGAAGACATTTATCTCTAAATAAAAAAGTTAGAGGCTTAAAAAAATTAGTAGCCTAATTAAGAAGGCATTTTTCTCCAATTACCCCTTAATAAAATCATATAAAGGTAAAAAAATTACAAATGTCTATAATATCCTATTTAATTATTATATTTATTCTTTTTTTTTTCTCTTTATATAAAACATATATGGTTCTATCAATTAAGGCATAATTTTACATGTATAAATGAACAATTTTTTACCAATTAATGTTTATTATGATATTGAAAAAATTAACAAAAGTATAAAAAATGCCTGATATCTTTTGATAAATTATTAATAGAGTAAAAATTATAATAGGAGTATAATATAATTTTAAAGTTAAACTTTGAAGTTAAACGGGCTAAAAATCTAATAATAGATTGGATTTTAAAAATAATTAAATGGGTTAAACTGTTTTTATTGAAAGATTTGAGGGCGAGTTTGAGTCCATGCTTTAATAGTGTAGATCCGCTTCTGATGAGAACTTGAGCCGGTCCTTCGAGTTTGGTACCTTAAGCGAAATTTTTATATCAGGATGTTTCAAATTCGATAACAATATTTATAACATTCAATTAAATAGAAAATATTTTATATATAGTAAATTAAAATAGCAAAATATATAAGTTTACTAAAAGTCTAAAACCAAATACCAAATACCAAATTGACAATTATTTAAACTTTGCAAAAATAGTTTGAACCTTTAAAAATTTGTGAAACTATCATATGTTCTCTTTCTTTTGGACCTTTAATCAATTTTAATTTTAATTCCTTTATACTTTAACTTCTTCAATACTTAATTTCCAAAAATATATGTGACCCTATATAGGCTCTTTAAAATTTGGATAAGATTTTCTGCAGTCTTCAGTATAGTAGACGTCGTTACAGATTTGACAGATTTATTTGACAGCTTTTCTTTTCCTAATTCAACTTTATTTTCTTTTAACTCTAGACTTTGCCTTGTATTTTCTTTCCATAACTCATTGACATATATTCATTTTACCTAAGAGTTTCACATTATAACACAAATGATACCAAATATTCTCTAAAAATAAATCTTCCAATCAAGGTATGAATTAAGAATTTATCAAATAATGGAGAAACATTTCTTAACAATTAATATAATGCACCTAAAATGATGTCTCATGAGTGGATTAATTCATCACAAATATAGAGACATCATCTACGTAAAACCTCGCTTCTCTTCCATTATTTCCACAAATTTTGAACAGCTCTCACTACATTCATGGTCCCTATATTTTAATATTGAATACCGTGTCTAGGTAACATGCCATGTTCGGTAACGTACCTTTTGAGATCGGGGGGTATCCTCGTTGATGGCTTCGAGCATAATGGCTTAATTCAGAAGGCATCCTTCTTTACGAGTCATTTGTCTTGTAAACTCAGGATCTTTCAGGGTCTCTTTTTCAAGGAAGAGAATAAGGATGACACTTCACATGATTGGTAATTTACCTACTCAAGGTTTAGGTGAGATTTTCTTCCTATAAATTACTAGGAAGTAGGAGTACACTACTTTTGTGTTTGGTAGGGAAAGGATAGAGGGATATTACAAAAAAATTCTAGATGTGGGATTATTGTGAGGAATTGAATAATTCTACTATGATTTTAGGAACCACATATAATTTGGATTTTAGGTTAACCGGTTTTGGAGACTTTATGCTTGTTTGGAAGAGTGTATGATAGGATGTGTGGTGGGATAAAGGCCAGTGTTAGGTTGGATGGATGCCATTTATAAAAGACCATCCTGAAATTATCTTAACTGTAGTAGTTAGTGATAGAAACAATTGCATATTTGTAGTTGTTTATAGTGTGGTTGAAAGGAGATAGGGAGAAATGGAAATGGCTTTTGACACTTTTGGTAAAAACATAAACCTTCATTACAAGGGAGAGTGGGTCATCATTAGTGATACAAAAAAGGTATGTAATTTTGTTTGTATTTATCTATACAAGATTTAATATTATTAAAATTATTTATAAATAAGAATACTTTTGTAATTCTATATGCATATTTAGGGACTTATGCTAAAAATTCCTAATATATTGCCTCAGGTGGAACAGAAACACTATGTTAGGCACTTATATCATAATTCTGAAAAATCATGAATCGATCATATTGAAGGAATTTTCGGAATGCAACAAAGGCTCCATATACGGAGATGTTCGATGAGGGGATGGCAAAAATTGAAGGCTTAAATACAACTGGTAATGATTAGCTTTCTTTTAACCCATCCATACATTGGATTACTGATGTCTCCTCATTTGTGATAGATTTATGTTAAGATGAGACATCATTTTTAGTGATTTAGAAGTCTTTCTAATCGATTTTCTTGAGAAATAGTACACTTTCCTATTTTGAGTCTTGATTTAGTAAATTAATATTTTTAGAGCATATTGGGTTTAATTATTTATTTAGGGTGAAACTTTAAAGATAATTATGGAGATGAATTAGAATCCAAGTCAAAGAATAAGAGATATGGAAAGAGATAAGCATGGTAATTGGAGATAAGGAAAGAAAAGCTAAAAACATGGAAAAGGAAAAGCTGCCTTAAATCTGAATTTCTGCACCTACGACCACAAATCAGCTTATATATCAAAATAAGTGTGGAATTTAGAGAAACGGTCAAGAAACAAGTTGAAGATCTTTCCGAGACAATGAATTTAGACTACTCATACGCGTCAAACAGATAAGTATTAAAGCTGCTAGGACCAAAACAAAAACGGGCCTGATTTCATGTTTTAGGGTTACGAAATTGAGTTGGGCTTGGAGTCCACTACTTACCTTCTCCTTCAAGAAAACGAATTAGGTCTTCTATACACCTACAAATACACCCTTATATCACTTGTAAATCATCCTTGCTCATCCTTGCCTCATAGTAATTAGTTCTTAAGGTTTTATTCATCAGAGTGTTGTAGAGAGCAAGATGATGTCTTTTATTATTTCCTTTAGTTTATTTCCTTCAGGTATGAACTAAACTTCCCATAGCTTGGGTTTTGCATCATGTATAAACTATGAATTCTAATTTCTTTCTATCTAAGTTTCTTTGAGAATTACATGTTTTAATCTGATATTAGCTGCTTACCTTTATATTTGGTTATGTGTTTTGATTTAATGATTGTTTTCCTTGTTAGTGCACGAGTATAGGATTACCTTAATAGTAGTTAGATGATCGCCTTAACTGGGTGTCTAATTATTGAAACACCACATAACGTCTAGTGTCGATATTGGTCCTGACAACACTAATTCTAACTAGATAGTCATTAGGGTATAATTTAATCACTATCACCATGTATGGAAATTGATTGCTTAGGGCCTTGGTAGCGCTTGTAAACCATATTTGAACCAGCCTCGTGGTGTGTCCGTAGCCCCCTTAGTCGCTCTCAAGGTCTAAGGTATGGGAATTTAGAATCCTGACTAAGTATCTAAGAGCTAATTATCTCCCTTATTAACTAGATTTGATAGAAAGAATTAGAAGGATTAGTGCATACTAGCACAACCTAAGCTATACTTCTCATCTCATATTTCTTCGTATTTAATTTATTGTCTTTAATTTCTTTAGTTTAATTTAGTAATCTCGAATTATTCTCTCTTTATTTTCCTGTCTTTTAATTAATTACTTCTTACTCGTTATTGCTACCCATTCGATTAACACACTAAGTCCCTGAGAACGAACTCAACCTATCATTAAAACTTGCATTCGTCCTGTAATACTTGCAGTATTGTGCCTGTCTAGGGTGAGAGTGCGTTGTTTTCTGACTCATTATTTATCTTATTTTATCACGCCCTAGGTGACACCAAGTTTTTGGCACCGCTGCCGGGGACTTGTGTCTCGTTAGCGTGTGGGTTATCTATTTCGAGTAGTAGTTTTTAGTTAATTTTTATTTTTCAGTATTTATTCTTTGTTTTTCCGGATTTACGCTTGTGGGTTGCTTTAGTCTTTTTCAGGTTTCACAGTGTTTAATTCTTGGCCTCCGTTACCGGAGCCTGGGAGAAGCTTTAGACCTTACAATAAACGTGTTCGTGAGGAAAGATCCTTAAGAAGAGCTATGGCAGGCGTACAAGAGCAGTTAGATCCACCACTTGTAATCCTACCTGGAGGACTACCATTCGTTCCACCAGGAGGACCACCTCCACTTGTCCCACCTGGTGGACAAAAACAAGGACAAATCCACTGGGAAGAGGTAACGGGCAAAACAATGTTAATCAGAACCGAGTTAAACAAGACCTTCTTGGCCACCGAGTGCCGTTTCATGTTCAACCAATAGGTTACCGTCCTCCGGAGATCCAAAATATCAAATTTAGACCCGATCCGGGTATGCTCAGTCAGTTTCAAAGTTTTAGACTCTACAGTGGTACAACAATTCAAAATCCGGTAAGAACGATTCAGAAGTTTATGCATATTTGTGATGCTTATGTTACTCCAGGCATTACACGCGAGCAACTGTATTGTCATATGTTTTCGTTCTTTCTGGCCGATAGAGCTAGTGAGTGGCTAGATAGGCAACCACAAGGGACAATTAATTCATGGACAGAACTTCAAGACGCTTACTTTAACCGTTTTTATCCGAAGAGCATGAGACTCAAAGACCAAAGCGAGCTTGCAAAGTTTTGTCAAGAAGATGGAGAAGAAGTAGGAGAAGTATGGACAAGGTTTCAACAGAAGTTAGCTAGATGTCTGCTCCATGGTTATACCCCCTCTCTACAATTAGCTATATTTTATGAAGGTATCAACAGAGAAGGTAGACTGAAGGTGGATAACATTGGAAAAGGGAATTTCGTGTCCATGGACCCTACTGAAGCTACCGAGGTTTTGGAAAATATTATTGAACAAGAAAGGAGTTGGGCATCTTCGCGATCTCCTGTTGCAAAGACCCGAGGTACGCTTCGTTTAGATGCAGAAACTGCAAACTCAGCTCAAATAGACGCATTAGAAAATCAAATCAAAGAACTTAAGCTTGAGATGCAGAAAAACTTAGTCGCAGCAAATGTAGTGCAAGAAGCACAAGGGTGTCAACAATGTGGGGTTAATAATCATACTTGGGAAGAGTGCGAAGGAAATCCACAATCTGTTTATATCGTATCCAACCGAGGAGGTTATCAATTTGGTAACCGAAACCATCCGGGTATGCAGTATTCAAATCCTCAGGGGGCCGCTAATCCTGGTCATTATCAACCGCGTCCCCAGAACAACTTTTTCCAACCAAGAGGTCAGTATCAAAATCAATATCAGAATAGACCTGCTCCCCCACAACAACCTGTTCAGGATGCCTATGTCGATTCATTAGATCAGAAAGCCTTACCACAATATCCTCAAGAGGGAACTATGGATAATCAACAACTAGCAAAAGTCTTAGACCGTTTGACCACGAATATGAACACTCAGGGCGAAAAGTTACGAGGACAAGAAGCCGCAATTCAGATTTTGGGTACTCAAGTAGAACAAATGAACAAAGTTCTAACAAATATAATGGAACAAAAAGAATTGAAGGTTATCGAAGGAGGTGATGACAATGTTGGGTTCGAAGCTTGTAAGGCTATTTGCCTTGAAATTGAAGAAGAAAAGAAGGAAGTACCACATGCTGCCGTTAGTGTCGTGGAGGTTCCGAGTACCGAAGACGAAGCAACCAAGCCTAGCCCCGTGGAATCTAACTGTTCTGAGAGTGATGTGGAGGACGATTCAAAAAAATCCAAATTCATACAGCTTCTGAGGGATATGCAAGAGGAGATTAGATCGGTTATGGACTTTCAAGCTGAGCTGGCTAAAGAGAAAGAGGAAGAAGCCTCAAGGGAAGAACCAAGAGTTGAAGTTGAAGTTGCACCTGCTATGCAAGAAGAAAAAGAAGAAGAGAAGGTGGAATCGCCACCTGTTGTTCAATAGTGTCATCAACTATTCCTGATACAAATCCAAAGGATGACGCTGAACTCAAGACATTTGTAGAGGAGTACACTCCTGAAAATATCAACGCCCAAATGCTTGAGATTGCGAAGAAAGGGCTTACACCGCAACAAGTTTTTACGCAAGTTATTTCTGAGAAAGAAGCAAGTGTAGAAGCCCCAAGAGAAAACTTGAGAGTCTCAAGAAGAAGTGAAAGAGAGCTGCCAATGAAGCTCAAATATCCGGGAAGTTTTAACCTTCCTATTCAAATAAATGGTATACTCAAGTTGAAAGCTATGTACGATGTGGTTTCTGGTGTGAATCTTATGCCTAAGTCCATGTTCGAGAGACTCGGACTTCAGAAAACAGAGAAAGCTCCAGTGAAGGATCTTTGAGCTTCGTTGGTAACCCCATTTCACTTCTTCTTGAGACTCTCAGGTTCTCTATTGGGATCTCTACACTCACTTCTTTCTCAGGAATAACTTGCATAAAAACTTGTTGCGGTGTAAGCCCTTTCTTCGCAATCTCAAGCATTTGGGTGTTGATATTTTCAGGTGTATACGCCTCTACAAATGTCTTGAGTTCAGTGTCATCCTTTGGATTTATATCAGGAATAGTTGATGACACTGTTTGAACAACAGGTGGCGGTTCCACCTTCTCTTCTTCTTTCTTCTTTTGCACAGCAGGTGCAACTTCAACTTCAACACTTGGTTTCTCTTTTGAGGCTTCTTTCTCTTTCTCTTTAGCCAGCTCAGCTTGATAATCCATAACCGATCTACTCTCCTCTTGCATATCTTTCAGAAGTTGTATAAATTCGGATTTTTCTGAATCGTCCTCCACATCAACCTCAGAACAGTCAGATTCCACGGTGCTAGACTTGGTTGGTTCTTCTTCGGTACTCGGAACCTCCATGGAACTAATGGCAGCATGTGGTACTTCCTTCTCTTCTTCTTTTTCAAGGAAAATAGCCTTACAAGATTCGAACCCAACATTGTCATCACCTCCTTCGATAGCCTTCAATTCTTTTTTTTCCATTAAATTCGTTAGAACTTTGTTCAATTTTTCTACTTGAGTACCTAAAATCTGAATTGCGGCATCTTGTCCTCGTAACTTTTCATCCTGAGCGTTCATATTCATGGTCAAACGGTCCAAGACTTTTACTAATTGTTGATTATCCATAGTTCCCTCTTGAGGATACTGTGGTAAAGCTTTCTGATCTAATGAATCGGTATAGGCATCTTGAACAGGTTGTTGAGGGGGAGCGGGTCTATTTTGATATTGATTTTGATACTGACCTCTTGGTTGGAAAAAGTTGTTCTGGGGCCGTGGTTGATAATGACCAGGATTAGCGGCCCCCTGTGGATTTGAATACTGCATACCCGGATGGTTTCGGTTACCGAATTGATAACCTCCTCGGTTGGATATGAAATAAAAAGATTGTGGATTTCCTTCGCACTCTTCCCAAGTATGATTATTAACCCCACATTGTTGACAACCTTGTGCTTCTTGTTCTACGTTTGCTGCGGCTAAATTTTTCTGCATCTCTATCTTAAGTTCTTTGATTTGATTCTCTAATGCGGATATTTGAGCTGAGTTTGCAGTTTCTGCATCTAATCGAAGCGTACCTCGGGTCTTTGCTACAGGAGCTCGCGTAGAAGGCCAACTCCTTTCTTGCTCAATAATATTTTCTAAAACTACGGCAGCTTTGTTATGGTTCATGGACACGAAATTTCCATTTCCTATGTTATCCACCTTCTCTCTACCTCGATCGTTGAGACCTTCATAGAATATTGCTAATTGTAAAGAGGGTGTATAACCATGGAGCGGACATCTAGCTAATTTATGTTGAAACCTTGTCCATGATTCTACTACTGTTTCTCCATCTTCTTGACAAAATCTCGCAAGCTCGCTTTGGTCTTTGAGTCTCATACTCTTTGGATAAAAACGGTTAAAGAAAGCGGCTTGAAGTTCTGTCCATGAATTAATTGTCCCTGGTGGTTGCCTATCTAGCCACTCACCAGCTCTACTGGTCAGAAAGAACGAAAACATATAACAATACAGTTGCTCGCGTGTAATGCCTGGAGTAACATAAGTATCACAAATCTGCATGACCTTCTGAATCGATCTTACCGGATCTTGAATTGTTGTACCACTGTAGAGTCCAAAACTTTGAAACTGACTGAGCATACCCGGATCGGGTCGAAATTTAATATTTTGGATCTCCGGAGGACGGTAACCTATCAGTTGAACATGAAACGACACTCGGAGGCCAGGAAGGTCTTGTTCAACTCGGTTCTGATCAACATTGTTTTGCCCGTTACCTCGTCCTAGTGGATGTTGTCCTTGTTGTTGTACACCAGGTGGAATAAAAGGTGGTGGTCCGCCTGGTGCATAGTATTGTAATCCTTCAGGTGGGATTACAAGTGGTGGATCTAACTGCCCTTGTACGCCTGCCATAGCTCTTCTTAAGGCTCTTTCCTCACGAACACGTTTATTATAAGGTCTAAAGCTCCTCTCAGGCTCCGACAAACGGAGGCCAAGAATTAAAAACTGTGAAACCTGAAAAGGACTAAAGCAAACCGCAAGCGTAAATCCAGAAAAATAAAAACTAAATACTGAAAAATAAAAATTAATTAAAAACTACTACTCGAAATAGATAAACCACAACTAACGAGACACAAGTCCCCGGCAGCGGCGCCAAAAACATGGTGTCGCCTAGGGTGTGATAAAAATAAGATAAATAATAAGTCAGAAAACAACGCACTCTCACCCTAGACAGGCACAGTACTGCAAGTATTACAGGACGTATGCAAGTTTTAATGATAAGAAAGTTCGTTCTCAGGGACTTAGTGTGTTAATCGAATGGGTAGCAATAACGAGTAAGACGTAATTAATTAAAAGACAAGAAAATAAATAGAGAATAATTCGAGATAATTAAATTAAACTAAGAAATTAAAAACAGTAAATTGAATACGAAGAAATATGAGATGAGAAGTATAGCTTAGGTTTTGCTAGTACGCACTAATCCTTCTAAATCTTTCGATTAAATCTAGTTAATAAGGGAGATAATTAGCTCTTAGATAATTAGTCAGGATTCTAAATTCCCATACCTTAGACCTTGAGAGCGACTAAGTGGGATACGGACACACCATGAGGCTGGTTCAAATAGGGTTATCCTACGCTACTAGGGCCCTAAGCAATCAATTTCCATACATGGTGATAGTGATTAAATTATACCCTAATGACTATCTAGTTAGAATTAGTGTTGTCAGGACCAATATCGACACTAGACGTTATATGGTGTTTCAATAATTAGACACCCAGCTAAGGCGATCATCTAACTACTATTAAGGTAATCCTATACTCGTTCACTAGCAAGGAAAACCGTCATTAAATCAAAATACATAAATAAATATAAAGGTAAGCAGCTAATAGCAGATTAAAACATGAAATTCCCAAAGAAACTTAGAAAGAAATTAGAATTCATAGATTATACATGATGCAAAACCCAAGCTATGGGAGGTTTAGTTCATACCGGAAGGAAATAAACTAAAAGAAATAATAAAAGACATCATCTTGCTCTGTACAATAACTTTGATGAATAAAACCTTAAGAACTAATTACTATGAGGCAAGGATGATTTACAAGTGATATACGGGTGTATTTGTAGGTGTTTAGAAAAAAATGATGTCTCATCTTAACATAAATCTATCACAAATGAGGAGATATCACCGTTCTTCTAAATTCCTATCCAATCTTGAGATATAAGCCCTTTTGTGGTCGTAGCTGCTGGAATTCAGATTTATTTGACAACTTTATCATTTTCCTTTTTCATATTTCTTGCATTTATCTCCAATTTCCATGTTTATCCTCTTTCCTTTATCTCTTAGAATTAACTTCGCCTCTAATTAATTACCATATATTTTTAAAGCTACACACTAAATAAACAATTAAACTCAATATGCTCTAAAAATAATAAATAATCAATTCAAGACACAAAATAGGAAAGTGTACTAAATCATGATAAAATCGACCTATACTCTAATAAATACACCTAAAATGATGTCTCCAACTAGGATTAATTCATGACAAATAGGGAGACATCAATTACGAATACGGAAAATAAAAGATAAAAGATATATTTGTTTGGTTTTCAAAGATTAAACTACTAGATGCAAAGAAATAATTTACTAAATATTAAAAGAAAGTAAATGAATCAAAACTAAGAGATATAGAAGCAAGGATTAGAGGGTTTACTTGAGTCTCGCAAGGGATCCACCTAAGTTCATACAATTAATGCTTTTGTTTAAGGGTCAAGTCGATATTTATGTATTAGTTGGGACTCTACTATCTTCAAACTCCCGTCAGGGTAGAGTTAGGAGTTATCCTCCGGTATTACAAACCCCGTTAGGGTAATTATAGGTACTTTCAGATGTTGGAGTGTTTTACCCAATTGGCTGGATGGTTAGTCAAGCCCATCAGGATCATTGACGAATACCACAAGTCTATTATACCTAGGTATGTAATTAACCCCCTGTCAAGGTGATCACCACCCCTAGTGAATAGCCTAATTACTCAACCCTATTTCTAATTGATCAGATTAAAAACAGTTCATAAGCATACGATAATAATCAATACAAAATACCCATCTTAAATTAAATTAGGATAATCCCAAATTCGAAAAAACATAAAATTGCATAAACTAGGGCTTAACCCATGTTGCGATTCTCAAGCACTAAATGTTTAGCTCATATTGAAAGTAAAAACAATAAAGAATTCAAAAGCATACATAATTCCGAACACAAAAATAAGATAAAGAACCTAGTTAAAGGAATGGGTTTGGTTGTTGTTGAAGAAGAATGACTTCTCCAGCTCTTCCTCTGCCTTCTGACTTTTTGCTCTCTATGGAACTTTGGATAATATGATCTGTACCAAAAAATAAGGTTTAAAAGGCTTTATATACTAGCCAAAATTGGATTGGGCTTTTATTTTATTTAATTATGATTGAAAGCCCAAGTCTAATTAGTAATTCTCAAAACTGATGTACACACTCTAATAAAACAGGCATAACTTTGCGTCTTAAGTCCAAATCACATGATTCAAGTCCTCAATTCGAGCTAATTAACTCAAAGGAGCACCTTTTTCGTTTGAATCACCAGACCTGAATCAGTACCGTTTAGGCTCAAAATCAGCAAGAATTAACTGTTTTCTAGATTCTTATGCTCTTCTTCAACTCTTTTTTTTTATCATCAAATCAAACTTTTATTAATTAAAGTCAACTTGCATTGTCTTTACAACTTTACTTCTTTTTAAGTATTTTTTTTTTGGGTTACATGGGTTCCGGGCTAGCTTACGCGCACCCGACTAATCCCACAGAGATATACATGCCTCCCCATATATATTCTCATGGTAAATCAGAACTAGGTGACCCATGTTCAGGGAGGGGTTCGAGCCTTGTACCTCTCACTTTACGCCCGTTAGGGAGGGGATTCGAACCTTGGACCTCCCCTTTAAGTGCTGAAGAAATAGCAAGACTCTGGCCAGTTGAGCTAACCCAACTGGTTTTCTTTTTAAGTATTATACCCAAGCATGGGCATAAAGCCTTAAACAAGAAGTTAAACAAAACCTTACTACATTACTACTACTCGGCCCAAAATAAAAAGGATAAAATTTGGCCCATTACAAGAAATAATACATTTAGCTACAAAATAATATTTTCAACTATCTCTCTAGCTATTCTATCTTTGACTTTCTACCTCTGCAGTTTGATTTTTGTTAAGCCAAGAATTTTAGCACAAATCTGCTCTTCAGTCAAACCATTACCACCATGCTCCAGCTTATTTCTCACCCACCACACCTGATAAATATAAGAAGTACACACGACACTTCTAACTATCACTTGCTCTTCACACTTATTCACTATAACTTCATCACATAATTCCTTAAAATCTTTTGGCATCTTATCAATTTTACACCTAGTGAGAATATTTTTAAGAATTCTACCAGTAAAGGAGCACCCAAAAAAACAAGTGAATATGATCTTCTTCAACTCTTTGAGTTGTATCTTTTGCTCTTTTGACATATCTTTTTGATCTACGACTTTAAACTTCACTTATCCTCCTCATCTTGGTTCTCCCTAACATCCATGTACCTAAGAACTCCATGCTAAACCAAGCAAATTAACGAACAAAAACTCTAAAAACGCAAATAATATAATTCTGATGGGAGAAAGTGCAATATGATAAAATAAGCTCAAAATTATATCTAATAAGTTCAATTTCTACCTAAAATGATGTTTCGTAAGAGCATACATTTATCACAAAAGGAAAACATCAACTATTAATTTGGGGGTTTTCAAATTTGTATTACTAGTTATGAGATTTTAATAACGAACATAATATTATATGTAGACAGTGTTATGTTAATAACCACCAGTTGTACAAAAGAAATGGTTTCCCGAAAAGAAAAGTAATGAAAATAAAACCGAGTTTAAGTGAAAACAAACTCTTACACGGAAAAAACGAAATAACAATTACACGGAAATTGAAATAACGTTTACACGGAAATTGAAATAACAATACACGGAAATTCCAATAACAATACACGGAAATAGAAAATACACTTACACGATAATAAAGGAAAACAAAGTCACCGTCAAACTATTGTTGTTAAAAAGATATTCCGGAGTGACCGGTATCTCTAACAGAACTAAAGCTACGTTTAGGAAAATATAGAGAGTAAGTGGTGAGGCAGAGAGTGTTTCCTTTGTGTATTTTCGTAGTCTTCTAAGAGTGTAGAGAGAGCTCTTTATATAGGGGAGTGGAAAGGAGGACCCAAGCCTTTCAGAAACGTCCTCATTAAAGCCCATGATTTCCTCCCGAAATTGGCTTAATTGGGTTGACGTTTTTGAGTCTTGTAACCCCCACGTTTTATTTGATTGGATTTTCTGTAACAGCTTAGTTGACCCACGTGTTTGACTTGTCTAAGTAACAGCTGGGATATTCTTTCACCTTAACGTGTGCGAGATTCGTGGAGTTTGTCTCTACGTTTTAAGTTGAGTAGTCAACTTTCCACACTATAAGAGCTGGTACAAAATCCATTTCATTTTTCATTTTTTGACTCCCCAAGTTTTCCAACAATCCCCCACACACTTGAAAGTCAACAAAAGGTTTGGAGAGAAGGTTCCAGAAAGAAGAATGGGTGAATTGTACTTAAGTGTCAATATCTTGCGATTTGAATTGACACGTAGTGAAGTGAGGCAACCACCGAATTCCGTTTAAGTGAACTTACTCTTGAACTTTAACGGTTATCGATCGAGACCCTCACAGCACATACTCTACCCGATTCAAGGTTATGGCTCCCTCTAACATCACCTTTTGGTTCATCAAGTCCTTCTCTAAGGACCACCCTTTAAGGGCTATGAACTTGGTGGTTTTATTCATTTGAGAGTGGTGTAAGGACGTCTCCTCAACACTCTACCATGAATATTTGGGTATCAAAGTTACCCTCGAATTCATCAAGTCCTTTTAGGAGGACCACCATAAAGGCTATGAGTTCGAATGTGATTTTCAACACTTGGTACGCCTTTTTCATCAAGTCCTTCTCAACAAGGACCACCACAAGTGGCTATGAACAAGACGATTTGGGTTTGAGCCTTAGGGATGAGGACATCACATTGACTCATTAGTCACATGTTCCCACTTAATGGGTTTTAGACCCATCCCCCTCGACGTCTCCAGGACTAGTCTCCTGGTCAAGCCTTTGGTGAACGGATCAGCTAGATTCTCCTCTGATCGTACGAATTCCAAGGCTATCACACCATTTTTCAGTAATTGTCTTACTGACCCATGTCTGATGCGAATATGTCTCTTCTTACCATTATAGGCGCTATTATGAGCGACTCCAATGGCTGCTTGTGAATCACAGTGGATACATACAGGTGTGGCACTTCCTTCCCAGAGTGGCACATCCGATAAGAGACTTCTCAACCACTCAGCTTCTTGCCCAGCTAACTCTAGTGCTATGAACTCAGACTCCATGGTGGAGCGTGCTATACAAGTCTGTTTGGAAGACTTCCACGATACAGCACCTCCCCCTAAGGAGAATACATAACCACTGGTGGAGTTTACTTCGTCATTGTCAGAGATCCAGTTTGCATCACAAAAACCCTCAAGGACTGCAGGGAATTTGTTATAGTGCAAGCCTAGATCGATGGTACCCCTCAAGTATTTCAATAGACGGCGAAGTGCAACCCAGTGGTCACTACTCGGGTTATGAGTATAGCGACTAAGTCTGCTTACGGCATAGGCAATATCGGGTCGAGTGTAGTTCATTAAGAACATTACACTTCCTATGATTTTAGCATATTCATTTTGGGATACAGCATCCCCTACATGTTTAGATAAGTTAATGCTAGAATCATAAGGAGTATTTACAGGCGTTACATCAAAGGAATTAAACTTCTTCAGCATCCTTTCTACGTAATGAGACTGATTCAGGGTAATGCCATTACTGCTTCTAATGATTTTTACCCCAAGTATTACATCAGCTTCTCCCATGTCTTTCATGTCGAATCTGGAAGACAAGAAACGTTTAGTCTCATTTATAATATGAATAGTAGTACCAAAGATGAGCATGTCATCTACATAAAGGCAGATGATAACACACTCTGAATTTGTTACCTTGGAGTAAACACATGAATCAGAAGTGTTAGCTATAAACCCATATGAAATGAGAGTACTATCTAGTTTTTCATACCATTTTTTCGGTGCCTGTTTCAATCCATACAAGGATTTTTTCAACTTACACACTTTGTCCCCTTGACTAGGGACCACACACCCTTCAGGTTGAGCCATGTAGATCTCTTCATCTAGATCTCCGTTCAAGAACGCGGTTTTGACATCCATTTGATGTATTACAAGTTCGTGAATGACGGCTAAAGCAATAAGGGTTCTTATCGTGGCAATTTTGGTCACTGGGGAATAGGTGTCAAAGTAATCTTGACCTTTCTTTTGGGTGAAGCCCTTAATAACAAGTCTGGCCTTGAATTTTTCTATTGAACCATCGGGTCTCAATTTTTTCTTAAAAATCCATTTGCTACTAATTGCTTTGCTACCCCTAGGT
Source organism: Nemophila menziesii (assembly GCA_029959085.1). Classification (NCBI taxonomy): domain Eukaryota; kingdom Viridiplantae; phylum Streptophyta; class Magnoliopsida; order Boraginales; family Hydrophyllaceae; genus Nemophila; species Nemophila menziesii. Next base: position 55,505,448 of record JARWIR010000001.1, read on the forward strand.
AAGTTGGTTAATTCCCATGTATGGTTACTTTTTATTGACTCAAGTTCACTGTTAATAGCCTCTTTCCAAAAACTAGCATCTATAGATTTTAAAGCATCATCATAAGTTTTTGGGTCATCCTCCATGAGGAAACAATTGACTACCTGTTCGTCTAATAGGTCGATGTGAGAACCTTCTGTTATAAAGGCTGTTATAAAGTCAGGGCCGAAGCTAGACTCAATCCTGCGCCTCTTACTTCTCCTAGGTTCTTCCTCGGGAATACTACTAGGCTCCATGGAAGTGGAGGGGTTAGGAAAAACATCACAAAGAGGTACCACATCATTAGTAGATAAATTATCAACAGGTAAAGAAGTATTGACAGTATTTAAAGCTTTCAAAGGGAAAACATGTTCAAAGAATTCAGCGTCTCTAGATTCACAAATAGAGTTATCTTCTAATGTCAAGAATCTGTATGCCGCACTATTTTGAGCGTACCCTATGAAAATTGAGTCAATGGTTTTGGGACCAACGGTGACTGTTTTAAAATCAGGTAGTTTGACTTTGGCTAGACACCCCCACACTTTTAAAAATTTCAGGTTTGGTGGAAAACCCTTCCACATTTCATACGGGGTTTTATCTAGGGATTTATGAGGTACCCTATTAAGTACATAACAGGCTGATAGGACAGCTTCCCCCCACATGTTGTTTGGTAAACCTGAACTTATTAACATGGCATTCATAGTCTCTTTAAGGGACCTATTCTTTCTTTCTGCTATGCCATTTTGTTGGGGTGTATAAGGGGCACTAAGTTCGTGGATAATCCCATTTGTTTCACAAAACTCTTTAAGGGAATTAGAACTATACTCGCCTCCTCTATCGGACCTAAGTCGTTTAATTTTACAATCTAGTTGGTTTTCAACTTCGGCTTTATATTTTAAAAACGCATTTTCCGCCTCATCTTTAGTTTTAAGAAGATACACTTTAGTAAACCTAGAGTAGTCATCTACAAAGGTTATGTAATAAAGTTTTCCACCTCTACTAGCGGAGTTTTTAAAATCAGCTAAGTCCGAATGAACTAATTCAAGTAGTTTAGTTTGTCTCGTGGTAACGGGTTTAAAAGGTTTTTTCGCAAGTTTGGACTCTACACATATTTGACATTTATCAAAGTCATCCACGTTGTTAACGGGTATTAGTCCAAGATTTTTAAGCCTTTTAATAGACGCAACATTTAAATGGCCTAGTCTACCGTGCCACGTTTGAACGGACTCAACAATATAAGCGGAATTAGATGCATTCTCATTAAGGGTTACAGTGTTTAAAACAAACAAGTCGTTATTAAGGTACCCTTTCCCCACGAATTCGTCATTTTTGGTGATAATGACTTTACCCCCCTCGAAAACAAGTTTGAGACTAACTTTATTAAGGAGAGCCCCGGAAACTAAGTTCCTACGGAGAGAAGGAACGAAGAGAACATCATTTAGTTCAAGAGTCTTACCAGATGTGAGTTTGAGGGGAACTTGACCCTTACCAAGAACAGTAGCGGTGGAAGAGTCACCCAAGTACACACACTCACCATCAGTTGCCTTTTCGAATTTCTTGAACAAGGATTTGTTTGCGCAGAAATGGCGAGAAGCTCCAGTGTCAAGGATCCATTCGCTCTTATTCTCTACCAAATTTACCTCAACCATTACCGCAGCGATGATTTCTTCGGTCTCAGTCAGATTCGCGGCAGTTTTGGGACCCTGGCCAGCTCTCTGGGGACATTCAAAAGCTTTGTGCCCTTCTTTGCCACAACAGTAACAGGCCCCTTTAGTTTTTTGAATCTTACCAGAGATTTTGAATCCTCCGCCTTGTTTGTTGGAGTTGCCGCGATTCTTGTTTCCCCCAGACTTAGATTTGTTGGACCCTTGTTGCTTTCCCTTCCCTTTGAACCTGTCTTTGTTACCTTGGCCAGAACCTTCGACTAGGTTAGCTTTGGAGGAATGAGAAGGGAAAGAGATTGACTTATCCTTTAATCGATTCGCTTCTTCGACTTGGATGTGGCTGATGAGCTCTTGGAAGGTCATTTCTTTCTTTTTGTGCTTGAGGTGGTTGCGGTATTCACTCCAAGATGGGGGAAATTTCTCAAGCAAAATGTTGGCTTGAAGAATTTCACACATCTTCATGCCTTCGGCGATAACCTCCGCGCATAGGTTCTCGTACACGTGAAGTTGTTCACTCATGGGTTTCTGATCCGTAAGTCTAAAGTTATACCAATTCCCAGTCACGTACTTTTTCTTACCCGAATCATCAGCCCCATATTTCTTCTCGAGAGTTTCCCATATGACCTTTGCCGATTTCTCTTTGGCAAGGAGGTCAAAGATGGGATTAGTAACATTGTTCAACATCCAGCCCCGAGCCATGGTGTTAGCTCTTTTGAACCTAGATTCGAGGGCAGCATGCCTAGCTAGCTCTTGTTCAGTATGGGCTCCAATTTCCAAAAGTGGAGGAGCCTCGACTATAACAAAGTCGAGTTCATACTGTTCAAGGCATATCATTAATTTTTGCGCCCAACGCTTATAGTTAGAACCATTAAGGGGCTCTAACTTGTTCGCGTCGAGAAGTGGCTTAGTGTTCAAAGAGGAACCAACAGCCGAAATAGGAAGAGCCATTTTCTAAAATAACTGGTGGAAAAGAAAATGAATATCTTTTTAAATTGTTATGTTAATAACCACCAGTTGTACAAAAGAAATGGTTTCCCGAAAAGAAAAGTAATGAAAATAAAACCGAGTTTAAGTGAAAACAAACTCTTACACGGGAAAAACGAAATAACAATTACACGGAAATTGAAATAACGTTTACACGGAAATTGAAATAACAATACACAGAAATTCCAATAACAATACACGGAAATAGAAAATACACTTACACGATAATAAAGGAAAACAAAGTTACCGTCAAACTATTGTTGTTAAAAAGATATTCCGGAGTGACCGGTATCTCTAACAGAACTAAAGCTACGTTTAGGAAAATATAGAGAGTAAGTGGTGAGGCAGAGAGTGTTTCCTTTGTGTATTTTCGTAGTCTTCTAAGAGTGTAGAGAGAGCTCTTTATATAGGGGAGTGGAAAGGAGGACCCAAGCCTTTCAGAAACGTCCTCATTAAAGCCCATGATTTCCTCCCGAAATTGGCTTAATTGGGTTGACGTTTTTGAGTCTTGTAACCCCCACGTTTTATTTGATTGGATTTTCTGTAACAGCTTAGTTGACCCACGTGTTTGACTTGTCTAAGTAACAGCTGGGATATTCTTTCACCTTAACGTGTGCGAGATTCGTGGAGTTTGTCTCTACGTTTTAAGTTGAGTAGTCAACTTTCCACACTATAAGAGCTGGTACAAAATCCATTTCATTTTTCATTTTTTTGACTCCCCAAGTTTTCCAACAGACAGATTCAACAAGAACATACTTAGGTAATTAGCTTCATATTATAATTTCACTAACATGGACTAAAATATTCATATTATGATTTAGTTAACATGGACTAAAATATAGAGTTAGATTAAAACACAAGTACTTGGCGTTAATCAGATATGACAAGTTAATTTGAAGGTAAGTCCTCACACTTTACCAATACGGCGACCACCGTTTCAGTCTTTGTTATTCTTCAAGAATAAGTTTGCTTCAAGGGAAACCTACTATGTTGTTTGATATGGTTAGTCATTTTAGCAATTGGTTTTAATGGAAGAGACTACTAAGTCATACAAATCAAGAAGCATAATAAGAAAAATTCTAAAAGTCTGCAACACAGATATAAACAAACATTTGAAGAAAAAGTAGAGACTACCAAGTTGATAACATGTGAGTCGGGTAAATATGGGAAAATATAGGGTAAGTTGGAGCTGAGGTTGGCAGAGGAGCTGAACGAGAAAGTTTCCTCATAGTTTGTTCCCTTTCTAGGTGTTAAGAAGATAGATATGGAGGAGGTAAAATTGACCTTCTTGGAGGAAGAACCTTCGTTCTCACTCAACACTCATAACTCGATGTAGGTGGTTCACAATTCTCTGCACATGAGTTAGATGTTCCTACAAAAATATAGAAAACATAAGGTGATCTCGGTCTTTGAGTAGAAAAGTGTACGAGCATAAAGAAAGAAATAAATAAGACACATGCTCTAACTAGACAAAAATTCATCTTTTTATGCCATGGTAGTCGGTCTTACTCGGTTGAACCCTTAATTGGTCAAACAGGTAGGTCATTAACAACACGACTCCCACCTGCCCTAGTTCTATAATCGCTGACACCAGTACATCTATTAGACTATTACAACCACGAGTTAATCTTGACTTCCTCAAAAAATTATTATTAGTATTATCTCTCACCACATAGGAATTGATGTGCACTTGTATTTGTTTGAGAATCAACACCTCAAAGGTCGACAATGTGGGGATTAAATCAGCAGCATTTCCTTCACCCCAATTAGCCAGGAAAGACTACCCATGCTTCTTCATCACAAAGATAAACTCATTATGCCACCTCCTTTGGCTAGACAAAGTAGTAATTACGTGCCTAACTCCAAAAGAGACTGATCGAGCCGCAAGATTACAACCACATCATGGTCCATCTTGATGACTCGGATAATGGTAACCAAAAAAATTTATAACGAATTCTAAACAGATGGTGGTAGGAGTAAAACCTACGTGAGTTATACAAACAACTTAAAAACCAACAACCATACCCCAAGAATTGGATGTCAGTTAGAAGGAGATGGATTTTAAACAGAAAAAAATCCAAAATGGAAGGAAGGAAGAGGAAAGAAGAAAAACAGTAGATGTAAATTGAAAAAGTGAACGTAAAACTCACCATAAAAGTCCCTTTAATATATGTCATTTACTAGTGAGAAACATGAACTCTATAACCAGTTCAAATATCCCCGACTCATTTGAGTGAAAAAACTTATTTGGGACATCAAACATATTTACGACAATCAGATTGGGACAACAGAAAGGATTCTAGGTGCACTCCATTAAGTAATGGTATACACATCAACCATAATTGTATGCATGTTCACACCACCAGAATGAGAGTAACTTATACTCCCACTAACATCCCTACCACTCTCCAACAAAGGACCCTCCCTAAGCATTTACACAACTAGTATAAGAATGGACAAGGTTATTGTTTAAAAATGACACAGCGTCAAAGCTAAAGGAATATGTTGACTAATACCCTATTAAAGGATCCACCGAGGAATATGGGTCGTATTCACTCACTTGATTAGACCTAAAGCCCATTTGAGAAGAAGAAGACATAATGCATTGAATCGAAGAATTAAAACGTAGAGAAATTATGGAGCTAAAGTGCCTTCGGGTGCAAGGACGATCAAATGATGACGAGGAGGGTCACTTAGAAGGTCTGTGTTTGGATATTCTTTGGATATTTCATCAAAAGAAAATATGCAAGTGAAGAAGTTCCCTTAAAATTTATTGAGCAATATATGGACTCAAAGAGGCATCATTAATTAGTATAGGTAATTAATTAATGAGTAAACATATATATCATCCCTTTTTGCTTCAATCCATGTATCGATCAACTCATATATGAAGGTTTTAAACACCAATAATAACGTTTATCTCTTTTAAATGATTATTTTCTCTATCTATTATTTAATGCCACATTAAATGACATATAGGAGGTGATAAATGGGTGAAGCAAAAAGAGGTGATATATAGCATTGCTCTTAAATAATACATATAGTTTCTTCTACTGTCTGTCCACTTAAGTTTGTCTTTCTATCTAAAAAGAGGTGTCTAACAATATTTTGTCCTTTTACATTATCAAGACTTCTTTCCCCCAATTTTTCAAATATCACCCTTAACTAATTAGTTAAAAATAATGGTGTAATAAATAACCTTATACTTAATAAATAAGGGTAATATAGTAAAGATAATATGTAACTAATATTCATTTTAAGATTTGTGCCATAAAAAGTAGGACAAACATAAATGGACAGATAAAGTAATATACACCATGTGAGAAGTGGAGACAATATGTATTGTAAAAAGAGAAGGCGAAAAACAAATAAAGTGTATGAGTCATCAATCGAAGAAAGAGGTGCTCAAAACGCCTCAGTAGTAGTTGAGAAGTAGGTTTTGACTCAACATCCTTGGTCTTCTAAGAATAAGGACTACAATGCTTCACCTGAACACAATATGGAGGAATCTGCACCTGACACATCGTTTAAGTGGGACCTAGTTTGGAAAATGAAGTGTTTCCAAAAAAATCGGTTGTTCCTTTGGAGATTTGTTTTAAATAAATTAGCCATAGCGGATAATTTGTGCAGAAAAAGTATCATTGATTCGCGAAAATGCTTTATTTGCGACGCTGATAAGGAAGACCTCTTCCATAATTTTTTAAAGTGTAAAATTGCAGTTATAGCTTGGAACTCACTGGGTTTTAATGCATGTACACCTACTGGAGTTGGGCTGGTGCGGGGTGCTGGACGAGCTGATGGAGGGAATGTAGTGCCTGCTGTCTCATGGTGGGAGGCTGGTATTGCTGGAATGCGGGCTGTGAGGGAGGCGGATCCTGCTGCTGGAAGAAGGAACTGTGATACTGCTGTGGTGATGAACGCGGGCCAGGCTGGTTGAGCTGGAAGAACGGACGTGGACAAAACTGATGGAATGCTGCTACGCGATAGGCTGTTGCTGTCAACACTGAATTCAACGTGGATGCAGGACCACTTCAGGCGCGAGAATGTGCTTAGTTCTTCTGCTGCTGCTGGTTCGGGGATACATGATTCTGTAATAGTAAATGTTTCGGCTATAAAGGAATGGATGGCGGCACATCTCCAATCCAAGGTTTGTTTTGAAGTGCTAGATTGGCCTTATATATTCGTTGCCACTCTTTGGGTTATATGGATCAAACGAAACTACATTGTATTTAATGAGGAGACAAAAGTTCCCCATAGTCTAGAGCTTAAGAACGAGATTGTTTCTCTTGCCAGCAATATTATACTAGCTTGGGGAAAGAGTGTTGATGGTGGGATAGTTAAAATGGCTAAGAATGTTATGGTCAAATGGACAAAACCTAGTGTGGGACTTAGAATGAATCTAGATGGTTGCTTCATCATCGAAAAAGATCTAGCAGGTATAGGAGGACTGGTGAGGGATAAATTTTGTACGTATATTTCTGGTTTTTCAGGTACCTGCCTCGTTGTTTCTCCCTTTGTTTCGAAATTACTTGCTCTACATTTTGGCCTATGATGGGCTGTTAGTAATGGGTATATTGAGATGATTACTGAAACAGATTCGGAGGAGCTCCACGCGCTAGTGAAGGGCGGTGGGAGCTCTACTCACTATGAGATGGACTCGAGGAAGTTCCACGCGCTAGTGAAGGGCGGTGGGAACTTAAGTAGTTGCTATGTTTCAATAATCAAGGACTGTTGCGCAATACTGGAAAAGTTTTCTAAGTTCGAATTAAGACATATATTTCGTGAAGCTAATCATTGTGCAGATAAGTTAGCAAAAGAAGGGGCCTTGTTGAATATGCAACCTGTGACTCTTACTGACCCACCAGAGTATCTTTGGAACCTCATTACAAGAGACAGAAGCGGATGTGAAACACCTAGAGTTATACTAGATAGTTGATAAGAATTCGTGTTTTTAGTTGTAATGTTTTGTTCTTAACGGCTTTATAGCCTCTCATGTATGCAAAAAAAAATTGTTTTTGACCAATCAGTGGCTAGAATTATATATTACTCTAATATTTGACATATCTCTACATTCACCAACAACCACTCAACCTACATGGTAATTAGAATATCGACAAAAGAACATACCAATCGTTCATGCCGATCAATAACAAAAATTACGCTTGATCTCGTTGAGTTCACATGATGGTGGAGTCTCGTCCCTATCGACAAGACGATCGATCATGAGATGTAGATAGAGGGCTTTACAAAGCGAGATAAAGAAAAAAAAACACAAATCGCATAAGATAAGAAACAATATCTATAATGTTGTCACTCGGTCGAATCAGCTAGAAATATTTTTTGAATAAGGCATATATGGACCAAAGATTCGATCCCGGAGGAGTCCTAGCCCGAGTAAAAATTGACTATGATCAAACACTTTGCATGTAAATACAAGTGATCATTTTACAAACATGTATCTCACTTTTGTCATCTATACTCTCACTAAAACAACATGAAACTGTTTTTCTTCACCACTTATTGATTTCTACATAATACACAGTCATATTACTGACCTAAGAGTTAGAGTATCGTCGGAAGAACACTTCTCTCTAGGCTCTTAGTCATGGTTTTGCAAGCAAGAAGAAAATATTTAAGACGATAATTGCCGACTCAATGAATTCCATTTCAGACATTTGTTCACCTAATCGAACACAAACTAAAATAAAAACAAAACACTTTATTTGTTAAATATTTGCTCTATCAAGCCCAATAAAATTGTTTAAATAATAGAATTTTATAATTCAAACATATTAAGTATCCAAAAATTCATGATAAATTATAGGGCTGTAAATGAACCAAGCTGCTCGCGAGCGGTTCGAGCTCGGCTCAGAGAAAATCTCGTGAGACCGGCTCGAATATAAACAAGCTCAAGCTCAAGCTTCATTTTAAACTCGATAAGTAAACGAGTTTGCTCAAACTCGGCTCGTGAGCTCGTTTAAAATTATAAATTATAAATTATAAATTAATATATTATCTACTTATAATTACATTATTAAACCTTCAACATCAAATTGGATATTTTTAATTTCTTTAGACATTTATTTTTTCATTAATGTTATAAATCATTTTTTCATACCACACACTCCCCCAAATACCAAGCGTTCATGAAAGTCTCATTTCAACCATAAAAAACAAATTGTTCATGAGCACTCTACTCTAAAAAAGATTGTTCTATAAGTTAAACAAACAAGTTCAAACATTTATGATTTGGATCATTAGAAGTTCGGGCTCAGCTCGTTTAAATTTGAGCTCGGCTCGATCCGGCTTGTTTAAATTTGAACTCGGCTCGGCTCGAGAAATTAAACAAACAAACCTGTACATCTAGTATTCGACTTGGCTCGACTCGTTTGCAACCCTAATAAATTATTACACAAAAATTGAAGTTTAACTTGGACCATTATATGATTAATTAATTTAAAAAATGTGAAAAATGTTGGAATTTTAAATGAATAATTATTTAAAATTAATTGTTAGAAAGTAAACAAATAATATAACATGGAATATATTGGAATCCACTACTACCGGCCAGTTAACTTGGATATTGCCTACATGTCATAAATCAGTTAACAAATATAAAAAATATAATTGTAATAACTGCTTTACAAACAGGCAGAGGTTGGAATTTTGCTGAAAGTGAATCCATAGAAATAAAGTGATGGTGGACTCTTGGCTCTTTGTTGATTAAGCCAAATCATGCATTTTGTATTTCATACATTCTCATGGCATATGCAGGGGCGGATCCAGAAGTTAAATTGAGGGGGGGGCTTGAAATATATGGAAATTTGGATGTTAGCGCTTTACATAATTTTTTAAGGTAAAAAAGGATACATAATTATATAACTAGAAATATCAAAATACAAATATAAAAATCCAACACTGTTACGTTGCTTATCTCTTTAATTGATGCGTATACATATTCCTAATTACCCATAAAATATGTAGACCGACACTATTATATACCTTTAATTTATATAGTAGTATTAGTATTATATTAATATACCATATATTATATTAATATTCTAATTTATAAATATAAGGAATAAATCATCTATAAAAATTATACATTATAATTTTTATTGGAGTAATGTAAATAATATATTACTAAGTAATGCTATCATCAAATTCGAAATAGAGACATGTATAAAAGAATTGCATATTTAATAAATTGATTTATGAAAGTTGACAAATTTATAATTTAAATCTAGTATATTAAAGAACAAAGTTTTATTTATAATGTTAAAGTATAAGAATAAAGTTGAAGTCTAGGATCAATTATAATATGTAAAAGTAACTAACCACTAAGCTACAATAACTCATATGTTCTTTAGAGCATGCACGCGTTATATAAATTTTCAGCAGAAGTTAATTATTTTTCAAATCAAAATTATATAATAGTATTTTAAATTTACGGGTTGGGGGGAGGGGGCTTGAACCCCCCTAGGCCTAAGATGGGTCCGCCCCTGGGCATATGTACCAATTGTGTCCACCCTATCATCCATACTCTTATTGTTCTTAATTTAAATTTTTTTCTCCTCTGTTACCCAATTGACAATAATTCAAATAAAATACTCCACCGCTTCTATTCCATCCGATATTAATTCCATCCTTATTCCTTAAACCGCTGATAATCAACCCAAATATACGAAACCACAAACCAAGTAACCATGGTATATGAATTTGGAAAATTAATCAAAAATATGTATTTTTTTTGTCAATGATCAAAACTATGTATCGAAGTAGCGAAATTAAAGGTTCGTTGTGAATTTGGGAAACTTAGTAAAAAGGAAACATGTGGATGTAAAGAGAAAAAGTTTTTCATGAATAACGGTAAAAAGAAAAAGAAATACACTAATATCCTAAAATATGCTATTAATTGTTTATTATACTGTGGTAGTAGTTGGACGTTGGAAATTAATCTAGTTAAGCATTAAATTAAATCATGCCAGACGAACGTGTAAAATATGATGGTGATTGATCACCTAGCGTTGAGATGTCATGGCCATTTCAGAGACAAAACATCTAACTGTATTTTTCTCGCGGCATTTATTGGGTTAGCTATGAGTATGTAGCGTAGACCCAGAAACTGGGTTTCTATTATAATAGGAGCCATACGATAGATGCCTTTTATTGCCTGCCTGCTTCCTAATTAAGTCTGCCCCTCCCTCACTTCCTATTCTCATGACAACAAAACTACCAGAATGGTCAACCCGGGTGTGCATGTAAATAATTACTTTTTAGAAAGTGAACTCGACCAAACTTGACAATATCTACAAATGAAATGAAATATATTTGCATACTCTTAATTCAATGTACCTGAAGACAAATTTTACTTATGATTTTCAATACATAATGAGAGCAATTTGCATCAAGCTGCATCCGGGAGGCCGTTAGGCCCACCCTATATGTGATTGACAATTTTAAACACACCAAGTGCCACATATAGAGAGGTTTTGGTCAAATTTGTAATATTTTATCGATCTCCAAAAAATTGTCATAATTACGAAAAAATAATTATCTAAAAAAAATAATCATTTTTAAAATTAAAATAATTTTTTATTTATATAAAGTTTTTATTTTTGATTAAATATTATAATTTATGTTTCAATATACATAAACCTTACCTAAATCATATTTTTAATTACTTATTTTCAATTAATCTTTTGAAATGTTTGTATTTACAAAATTTTCAAGCTTTGTTCTAGACTTTCATGGGTTTCAATCTTGTGATGTTATCTTTATTTATTGTCCTTTTAATATTGAAAGTTGATGTTTTGCAGTATGATGGTGAAAGGAACAATAATGAGTACGAAGTTTTATCCCCACAAATCCAAAAGGGTAGAGAGCATCCCCTTATGATGTCCGCCATGTCCTTATGAGTATCTTGTTTTGGAATTGTCAAAACATTCGAGCTCTCTTGACAGTTTCTAGTATCAAATATGTTCTAGCTCGCTTTAAACCTTTTGTTGCGGTGTTCTGTGAAACCATGATTCGTGAGATGGATTACTTGACACCATTCGCTTTGATAGGCCTTTTGTGTTTGATCCTACAGGTTTTGCTTTACATTTTTGTGGCTTTTTGGTCCTTTGGCACTCTTGTGTGTGTCTTGTTGTCTCGCTTTATTGTTCGTGTTTTGTAGTTTTTCATTTTAATCAAGCTAATTTTGCATACTTTTTAGTGTGTATTCATGCTCCCAACAGGTTTGAAGATAGGCTCAAAGTGTTTGAAGAAATAACCACTTGGAGTAAAACTTTCAAAGAACCATGGTTAATCATGGGTGATTTTTTAATAATGTGCTAAACATGAATGAAAGATACAGTAAAAACCCAGCTAATTTCAAGCATATAAATGAATTTAACAACTTTACTATCGACAATGGTCTTATTTACATAAATTCATATGAATGTTTCTATACATGGAATAAGTGATAAATTAGTAAACACAAAGATTGATAGAGGTCTAGCTACTTATATATGGAGCAGTGAATATACTTTTGCAATAATTTATATCCTTCTAGCTATTGGATCAGATCATTCTCCGTTAATACTTCAATTGGACATTTCTTCTAATCTTGGATTTAGGCACTTCAAATTCGAATCTTCATCGCTTGATAATCCACACGTTAATGAAGTTGTGGAGAAAGCTTGGAGTAAAAACGACTTCCGACCAGCTATTCAAGAATTCACGTTCAAACGAGATACTATAAAAAATTTAAAGAAATAGAGTAAAAAACCCCCAAAAATCATGGAATGCACATAGAAAAGTTAGAGACTCACTGGAATCAACAATAGACCATATTCACCAGAATTAAAACAAGAAGAAATCAATATAAGGAAGGAGATTAAGTTTGAAATGGAATGCGAGGAGAAATACTGAGCTGGCAGATCTAGGCAAAATTGGCTAAACTTTGGCGACAAAAATACAAAATTCTTTCATTATCTACAATTCAAAGACGCGCGTACAATAGAATTATAACTATTAAAGATGTTAATGAGTAATGGATTGAAAATATGGAAGCCTTTAAAAATTGATTTTAAAATTACTACTCACAACTTTTCAATGAACTAGATATAAAATACCTCGAGATGGAAGAGGCAGCTAAATACATTAAACCTAGAGCTACGAAAAGTATAAATGCGGCTTTATCTAAAGAACCCACTACGGAGGAAATTGAACAAGCTATATGAGATCTTTCTCCGATATAAAACAGTGAATCATCATCAAAATATAGAGCACAAATACATAAGCTCAAAAACCCAACCCAATAATATCTCCCATAATGGTGAACCCACCACCCCAAACTCAAGCTCTAAAACGATTGTCTATGCATCGCGATTCGAGTGCGGGTCATATGGAAAAGTCCTAAAATCCAAGGGATATGGCTAAGAAAAACACTTTAATAATGATAGAAGGGGTTGAGACGGATATAAATATAATAAATGGATAACAAGCTAAAAGGCAACAAGGGGCTTATCAAAGAACCGCCTTAATCACTTTCTAAACTATGCAATTTCGTTACTTTATCACCTTTAGCATATTTATTGAATGGGTTTATCAACTAGCTCGGATCTCATGGCCTACACACCTCTAAAGGCGCCCTAAGATTAAACATACTTCTATCGCATTGCTTTTCAATCTTTTTCTTTACTATCAATGTGTGTTTCCTGTTCATACTCAAAGCATATAAAATAATTAGCTCATAAACATATTACTTACTATCATTAACATACTAAGCTTATACTTTCAAGCTATTAAACACACTCTACATCTAATCCCATGTATCAAAAAAAAATTAATTTCTTCCTAAAAACAGTAAAATTACATAAAATGGAGATAAGGGACAACAAATCCCCACACCCCAACTAAAAAATGATTCTTGTCCTGATGTCTCCCTATTTGTCATGAATTAATCCTAGCTGGAGACATCATTTTAGTTGTATTTATTATTTTATAGGTCGATTTCACATGATTTAGTACACTTTCCTATTTTGTGTCTTGAATTGATTATTTATTATTTTTAGAGCATAGTGGGTTTAATTATTTATTTAGTGTGAAGCTTTAAAGATATATGGTAATTAATTAGAGTCCAAGCAGGCCCGACCCAGGGCATGGGCGACCCGGGCGACCGCCCAGGGCCCCAAGCGGATCGGAAGCCCTAATTTGTTAAGTATAGGTGTATATAAATAAATATATATATATATATATATATATATATATATATATTTAGTTCCATATAAGTGGTACGAATTTCTTTATTAAGCCATTGTATGGTTTGTGGCTTAGTTGGTAAGGTTGTAGCACTTATTTTAAGTTGACCCAGGTTCGAATCTACCTTTTTGAACAAACTTTTCTTTATCCTAATTTTTTATTTATATAACAATTTTTTTTTGGACAAACATTTGTATAACCTTTACTTTAGAAAATTATTTAACTTTATAATTTAAATATTTTAAAATATAATTGATAGAAGTTGTATTTTTTACACCTAAAATTTTCAACACTTTTTTTTTAATATTTTAATTGTAATTTTTTATATTATTTTGGTTGAGTTTAAATTTTTATAAATCTGTTAAAGAAATAAACTATTTTAAGTTTTTAATTATATGAATATTAATAAGTATGTATCAAAAAAATACGAATAGATTAATATTATTACTTAGAGAATATTATATTTTTTCTTTTATTATTTAAAATTTATTTTGGTATTAGTTAATATATTTTATATTACATTGTGTATATCTTAAACTCATTCAAATTCGCCTGAACATAAAAAATCCGTACAATATTTGAATTAATTAGAACCAGATTTATATATTCATTATTCACCAACATAAGGTTGTCGTATTATAATTTATTTTAGTTTAATTTTTATTTCACTATTATAAGGGTCAAATCTTGATTTGGGCTAAAAGTAAGGATGGATCCACGGGAGGTAGGGGGTCGCCACCCGGATCTCAAAATGCGTTGCAAATATTTAACATGATTTTTTTAACAAAAATCCCTTACAAAAAATAGGGGTTTGCCCCCAAGGCCTCCCCAAACTAGAAATTAAACTAATTATTTTAGGGCGAGGCCTCGAACCTATTTGGTGTTTCTACCTTTTCACTCCAATTGTAAATCATGGAACCCCCTAGGTAAGAGAGGAGAAATGGGAGTTACGATCAATGTTATCGCCAAAGTGTACTATGAATTTGTCATATATTAAGAATATGTTTTTTTTTGTTTGACACGTAAAAAATGAAAAAATATTAGATGTATACTTAGTTATTTCACTAAATCTAATATTCATTATAAAATATGTACTAAAGAAAATGCATGGTTCCATTAATATTTAGTCTAAATTTGTCGTTCTTCGGGCCCAATTTTAAGTTTCGCCTAGGGCCTCTAAATTATCAGGACCGGCCCTGAGTCCAAGCTGGTTCCAAGAGCTAAAGTAAAGAAGATAAACATGGAAATTGAATATAAGGAAACAAAAGCTAAATATATGGAAAAGAAAACGCTGCCATAAATCTGAATTCCAGCACCTACGACCACAAATTGACTTATATCTCAAAATAGGTAAGGAATTTGGAAGAACGGTAAAGAGTAAAGTTAAAGATATTTCCGAGACGATGAATTTCGACTACTCATAAGCGTCAAACGGATAAGTATTGAAGCTGTTAGGACCAAAACAAAAACGGGACTGATTTCATATTTTAGGGTTACGAATTTGAGTTGGGCTTGGAGTCCACTACTTACCTTCTCCTTCAAGAAAACGAATTAGGTCTTCCTATACACTATAAATACAACCTCTTATCATTAGAAAATCATCCTTGGCAAAACCTTAATCCAAGAGGAAGCTGCAACACAAGAGAAGAAGTCTGGAAGGAGCTGAACACCATATCATGTCTTCTCCAACCTTTAAATTTGTAATTTCTTTCTTTTCTTTCTCTAGTATGAACTAATTTACTTTTATCTTGAGATTTAGCATTTATGTATGAACCCTAGTTTTTTTATTTGATTCGGGATACTACGGTATTTAATTGGAATTTATGTTTTATGTTCTGTTTATGTGTTTAGATTTATTGTCTGTTTTCCTTGTGGTGCGCAACGTATAGGATTACCTTAATAGTAGTTAGATGATCACCTTAGCTGGGTGTTTAACTATTGAAACACTACATAACGTCTAGAACAAGGTTTAGACCTAACAAATCAACCTAACTAGATAATCATTAGGGCATGTTTTCACCACTATCATCATGTTTGGAATTGAATTGCTTAGGGCCTTAGTGGCGTTTGATAACCATAGGTTTAGGATGCCTCATGATGTGTCTGTAGCCCCCTTAGTCGCTCTCAAGGTCTAAGGTATGGGAATTTAGAATCCTGATTATTTCATAATACATAATTCACCCTTAGACGATAGAATAACCAAAACTAGTGGAGATTACTTGCTAATATCTCGAGCTAAACTCTCATACTACTTGCTTCTCTCTTTTATTTAATTTCCTGTCTTTTAATTTATTAGTTAATTTTGAGTTTTTCAAGCATACAAATCTTTTCCCTTTTTATTTTCTTGCGTATTATTTGTTCTAGCTTCTTAATATCCGCACTTGAATATTCACATAAGTTCTTCTTAACCTTCATAGTCTCTGAGGAACGAATTCTACTTATTCATTAAAACTTGCATACGTCCTGTATACTTGCAGAACCGTGCTAGCCTAGGGTACTTTATTGCACTTATTTATCTATTAATTTCTAACACCTTAGGCGACACCATGTCCTCACGATGCAAAAAAGACTCAATAAAGAAATTAAAAACAAGCAAATATTTCATATATAGAAACAGTAAGGAAGAAAGCGAACATACTCTCGAGGCTATTACCTTGCATTATTAATACCCAAGATAGGTGCAGTGCTTTTTTTGTATGTAACCTTCTAGTATCACCACTTTCGTATTCTCTTACCTCCTCTTATGCTCCCTCCCAATCAATCACACAACTATAAAAATATCTTGTTCTTCACCTTCTCCAACTTCTTTTTCAAATATTTTCTCATGAGCAAAAGGCAAGTCCGGTAAATGTGTTTTTGCGGAAGCTAACAAGGCGTTTGGTGTCGCCTAAGGTGTGATAAAAAGATGATATAATTTAGTTGCAAATAAACACCCTAAGCTAGCACGGTTCTGCAAGTATATAGATCGTATGCAAGTTTTAATGAATAAGTAAGATTCGTTCCTCAGGGACTACGAAGGTTAAGAAGAACTTATGCAAATTATTCAAGTGCGGATATTAAAGATAGAAAAGATAATACGCAAGAGAAAGAAAGAAAAATAGATTTTTATTTTGTTTTTAAATAAAGAAAACTAAACTAATAATTTAAAAGACAGAAAATTAAATAACAGAAAAGAAAAGAAGATAGTATGAAAGTTAGCTTGAGTAATTAGCATGTAATCCCTACTAGTTTTGCCGTTCTAAACATGTAAGGGTGAATTATGTAGTATTTCAATAATCGGTTCCGATTCGCTATCAGTAGTTTCAAATAGGATTTACCTGTGTCAATAAGGCTTCCTAAGCAAACTTTTCCTGTAATTGGTAAATAGTCACAAGAACTAAACCATAGTGATTATCTAGTTAGGTTGGGTTGTCAGATCAAACCTTGTACTAGACGTTATGTGCTAAACATGTAATTAAACACCGTTGTCAATGGTGACCTAACTACTAGATGGTAATTCTATATGGGTGCACTTCCACAAGAACACAGAATATAAATCCAAACACATAAACAGAGAATAAAAACTATAATTCAATTTAAAACATTAAATTCCCAAATTAGATAGATGTCAATCAAAACTAGGGTTCATACATATATGCTAAAAACTCAAGCTAAAAAGAATTAGTTCATACAAAGAAAAGAAGAGAAAAGAATTACAGAATTGAAGGTTGAAGAAGACATGATTGATGCACAGCTCCTTCCAGACTTCTCTTCTTGTGTTGCAGCTTCCTCTTGGCCTTAGGGTCTGGCCAAGGATGATTTTAGAGTGTTAAGAGGCTGTATTTATAGGCTATAGGAAGACCTAATTCGTTTTCTTGAAGGAGAAGGAAAGTAATGGAATCCTAGCCCAACTCAAATTCGTATGGAAATAAAGATAAACACTGATGGACCGTTTTGAGCATATCTTCTTCGTTATTGGTCGGTTTTTGCTCCATAATATATCAAAAGAATCGTAACAGAATTATATTTTTCCCTATGAAAGGAAATTACCAAAATCGGCCTATTTCTTAGGTAAATAACCACTTCTTTAGGCGTGTACTGCAGAAATTCAGATTTAGGCAGCTTTTCTTTTTCCTAATTGAACTCTGTTTCCTTCTATCTCCAATAACCATGCATATCTCTTTCCATATCCTGTAGTCTTTGACTTGGACTCTAATTAATCTCCATAATTATCTTTAAAACTTCACACTAAATAAACAATTAAACCCAATATGCTCTAAAAATATTATGTTACTAAATCAAGACCCAAAATAGGAAAGTGCACTAAACTAAGCTCAATTCAACCTATAAACTAATAAATAAGCCTAAAATGATGTCTCAGAAGTATATTATATTATCACAAATGAGGAGACATCAGCGTTGGAAGCTTCATTCATCTCGGGTACATGAGTCTCGATTTGTAGAGGTTGTGGTGTCTTCTCCTTTAAATTTGTAATTGCTTTGCTCTTTGATTTCCCCACAACTAGCTTTTCTCTAGTATCTTGCCTTGTTTTACCTTTTTCCTTTGTACTTTTCTCAGTCGTTTTCTTCTCAGTAGTACCTGATACCTTACTCTGATTCTTCTTCATCTCCCTAAAAGTAGATAATGTCGTCGTTCTTTTCTTCATCTCAATTGACCTCCAACTCAAAGCTTTGAACACTCTTGAAATTTTTACCCCTTGATTTTGGGTTGAAAAAGTGTAATTTGGGTTAGGAGAGGTGTAAGGATGATGAATGTCTATTTGGTAGGATGAAATCTTGCTTGATTGGTATGGGTTTAAGATATTGTTGGAAAATATTTGGAAATTTTGGTTTTTGATTCTTAGATTTCTAGATGTTTTGACTTGATTTGGATGGTTGAATCTTCTTTATAATGATGTAGAGAAGGATTTGGATGTGATTTTATGGTGATTGAGGAGTTTTTTGATGTGAGGTGAAGGTTTGAAGAAGCTTTAATGGAGTTGGGAAGTTTTGGGGAAGAAATAGAGGCCTAAGTTATAGAATTTCGTAGGTATAACTAACCTTATCTTTATTCCTTTTTGTTGGCGGCGTCGTACGTTGCATCGCGGGTGAGGTACAGTGTGCTACATCATGGTACTGACTTCCCCTTGTGGAACAGTCTAGTCGATACGGTTTTTCCCCATGTTCTTTTGTAATTGGCCCTGATTTACCTTACCGTTGCCACTATTTTATATTGATGTGGTGCACCCGAGTAGCCTGCGGTGTACCGCATATCTCTTCTATCTTGGACCGTGTCACGATTCAGAGCGAGTGACGACACGGTTTTCTTTGTTGGTTCTCGCAAATGGACATGATTTCTTAGACCGTGGTAACAGTTATCTTGATGCGGTGTACCGCATCTCCTTTGCGGTATACCGCACGAGCGCACTGAATGACACCGTCGCACGGTTTTGCGTGAGTGCCGACACGGTTTTTCCTCGCACGTGCTGATTTTCAAACCATCATGACCCTTTTCTGGGGTGCGGTGCACCGCAAGGATGGTTCAGTGTACCGTAGGCACCTGCTGTTTTTTGCCAAAATTTTTTGTTTCTTCTCTCGAACTTGTTTTTCTAAGTCCCTGCACATCAAAAACACTAATAACTTCTTCAATACTGCAGTATCTACTAAAAAACTAATCTAAACACAAATAAAAACATAAAACTTAAAAAATTGTGGGTTTTCTCCCGTACAACACTGTTGTTTAACGTCTTTCAAAGTTGATGCGTTACCTTTATAAGATTTTATGTATATAGCCCCCCAACAACGATCAAGGCTATGAATGTCTATAAATATTTGTTTGTTACCCCTTTTGGGTTTGATTTCAATCACTTTTCCCGAGAAAACCAGTGTGACGACAAATGGTCTAATCCACGAATTTTTGTGACTTCGTGGCCTATTCTCGGGTTTGTGGGATTTCCATACAACTTTATGGTCATCTCTAAACCCACTCATTGGTCTAGTATCCACAGGATTTGCGTGGATTTCTTCTAGGACTCTGTTTCTGGTAGAAATGTGGATGAAAGGATCTGTGAGGTCTAACTTCCTTGGTTTCTCACCCAAGATGTAGAATGTCTCAGATACATTTTTAGCACGGAGGGTAACTATTCCCTTTTGGAAGTTGATGATGCTTTGACTTGTGGCCAAGAACGGCCTTCCCAGTATGATTAAAACCTGTTTATCTGCATTATAATCAAGAATAACAAAGTCATTAGGGATGGTGATATTACCTGCTTGGACATGATTGTCCTTCACTATTCCCCATGTCTTCGTCAGGGCTATCCACAAATTGCAAGTTTACGGAAGCTTTTTCCACCTTCTTGAGGCCAAGCCTACCGAACACGGACTTGGGCATAAGATTCACGCTCAAACCCACATCACACATGGATTTCACCTTGAGGATACCACTAATTTGAATAGGAAGGTTAAAGCTTCCCGGATCTTTGAGCTTGAGTGGTAACTCCTTTTCAACTCTTCTCCAGATTCTCTCAGTATGAGCCACAATCTCTTTTCTGGCCTCTACACTCGCTTCTTTCTCTAGAATACCTTGCGTGAATACCTATTGTAGTGTAAGACCTTTCTTTACAATCTCAAGCATCTGGGCATTGATTTTCTATGGACTATACGCCTCTCCAAATGTTTTGAGTTCAATGTCAACCTTTGAATTTGTCATAGGAATGGATGGTGACATGTTTGGAACAATATGTGGCGAGCCCACCTTCTTTTCTTTTTTCTCTTTAGCTTTACTAGCTTGTAACTCATTGACCGATCTAATCTCTTCTTGCATGTTCTTGAGAAGATCTACAAAGTCAAATTCTTCTAGGCTAGGCTTAGTTGATTCTTCTTCAATTTCTGGAACCTCCACGGCAATTTCTGCAGCAGGTGGTGATTCCTCTTTCTTTTCTATTTCAAGGAAGATTTCCTTACATGCTTCGAACCCAACATTGTCGTCACCTCATTCTATTACTTTAACCTATTTTAATTTTAAATAAGCATTCATAGTTTTTGCTATTTGGATTAACTGTGTGTGTAAGATCTGGATTGTGGCCTCTTGCTCTCTGAACTTCTCTAGATGCACTTGATTATGGCCACTAAATATATCCTTAAAGTTTGTAATTTCTTATCAAACACTACTCCTTCTTGAGTATGTTGTGGTAAAGCTTTCTGAGCTAAAGTATCGGCATAAGCATCATAGGCTTGTTGCTGTGGAGGAGCTGATCTATTATAATTCTGATTTCCTTGATAAGGACCTTGAGCTCTCTATTGGTAAGTGTTATTCTGGGGACGTGGTTGATAATTATTTAGATTTGCGGCCCCTTGAGGATTTGAATATTGCATACCTAGATGATTTATATTACCAAATTGGTAATTCCCTTGACTTGATATGAAGTATACAGATGATCACATGAAAAATCCATTTTGCCGGTCCAAATATATTCAATCTTTTCGTATTCCTTTTTCTTTTGTAATATAGCCGTGACTCTCTTTTTAATGTGAGATGTCATGCTACTGTTTTTACATATTTCTTTTCATAAATTTTTTCATTTACTTTTACCCCGGTAAAGGGTTACAATAATACGATAGTGAATCATCATTAGAATATAGAGCACAAATACATAAGCTCAAAATTACCAACCCAATAATATTTCCCATAATGGTGGACCCACCACCCAAAACTCAAGCTTTAAAAACGATTGTCTATGCATCGCGATTCGAGTGCGGGTCATATGGAAAAGTCCTAAAATATAAAGGGATATGGCTTATAATATGGATAAATAAAATTTCTTTAGAAGGGCTAGAAGGGGCTGAGAAGGATAATAATATAATAAATCGACAGCAAGCTAAAAGGCAACAATGGGCTTATCAAAGAACCGCCTTAATCACTTTCTTAACAATTCAATTTTGTCATTTTCTTACCTTTAGCACGTTCATTAAATGGGTTCATCAACTAGCTTGGATCTCACGGCCTACACACCCCTCAAGGCGCCCCAAGATCAAACATACTTCTACCGCATTGCTCACAAATCTTTTCTTTACTATTGATGTGTGTTTCCTGTTCATACTCAAAGTATACAAAATAAAACAATTTATTCTATCATTGACTTACTAAGCTTATGCTTTCAAGATATTAAACACACTCTACATCTAATCCCATGTATCAAAAATATTTAATTTCTTCCAAAAACAGTAAAATCATATAAAAATGGAGATGAGAGACAACGAATCCCCACACCCCCAACTAAAAAATGAGGCGTGTACCCACGACTCGAAAAGACTCAATAAAGAAATTAAAAAGAAGAATTTATTGCATATACATAAATTATAAGGAAGAAAGAAAACATACTCTCGAGGCTATTGCCTCCCTTTATCAACATCCAAGATAGGATTTACTGGATTTTTTGCTATGTCGCGATTTAATTGCTCAAGGAGTGTCATTATGTGTACTTAATTTGCTTTGATTTGTGCCACATCACTGGCCAAGAAGGTTTGAGATGCTTCAACTTTATTCAATCTTTCTTCTATCCTTTCTCGCCAAATAAGATCCCCTTCATTTGATTCCTCTTGTTGAGGTTTCTTAGTTCCTGCTTCTCTCAAAATTGTCTTGATCTAAGTGTTGTTGATATTGTTGCTTACTTTATACATTAATTTCTTTTCTTCACTCCGAATCACATTCACTTTTCGTACAAGGCACGTGATCATAATAGGATATTTCACATTAAATAACGAAAGTGTAGAGACCAAAAATCGCATCACCTCCTAAAAGATCAATTGTGCCACATCTACTTCTTCCTCTCTTAAAACAAAGTTAAAAAAGATGGCATTTCTCTTAGTTACATCCGAAGTTTGCATGTTTCCAAAGGCGTTTGGACTGAGGAAATTGTGCCAAATTCTTGTATCCGCTTGAAGATATTTGTAAGGCCAAGGTGCCTACGATGTTCCTTGCGTGATTTCACTTTTTCTTCATCTAATACATGCTCAAAAATTTGATTCGAATAAAAAATATTGATATTTTCTACCTCTTCTCTAAACTTACATGGTCCAACCAATTTCTTGAACTGTAAGTGGTTTCTAATCTCTTCAATTGTGAAAGGAACTAAATTTCCTCTAATTGGAACACGACCTTCACTATCTGGTGGTGCCTAGGGTGTGATAAAAATAAGATAAAAATAAGTCAAGAAACTACGCATTCTCACCCTAGACAGGCACAGTACTGCAAGTATTACAGGACGTATGCAAGTTTTAGTTAGTAAGTTGAGTTCGTTCTCAGGGACTTAAGTGTGTTAATCGCGTGAGTAGGAATTACGAGTAAAAGTAAATAATTAGAAGACAGAAAATTAAAGCAAGTAAATTCGAAAGTAAGAATTAAACCTAAGAAAATAAAGACAATAAAATAAAAGATAAGAAATATGAAATGAGAAGTATAGCTCAGGTTTTGCTAGTATGCACTAATCCTTCTAATTCTATCTATAAATCTAGTTAATAAGGGAGAATATTAGCTCTTGGTATACTTAGTCAGGATTCTAAATTCCCATACCTTAGACCTTGAGAGCGACTAAGGGGCTATGGAACAACCAAGAAGTGATTTCAAATAGGGTTATCAAACGCTACTAAGGCCCTAAGCAAATACTGCAATCATTGGTGATATGGTGATTAAAACAAACCCTAATGACTATCTAGTTAGAATCATGTTTTGTCAGAACTAATATCGACACTAGACATTATGTGGTGGTTCAATAGTTAAACACCCTGTCAAGGAGACCATCTAACTACTATTAAAACAATCCTAAAGTGATCAGTTCTAGGAAAGACATTAAATCAAAACACATAAACAAATATTAAGTAAGAAGCTAATATCAGATTAAAACATATAATTCACAAAGAAACTTAGATAGAAGAATTAGAATTCATAGATTATACATATGCAAAACCCAAGCTATGGGGAGTTTAGTTCATACCTGAAGGAAATAAACTAAAAGAAATTACAAAAGACATCATCTTGCTCTCTACAATAAACTGGAAGAATAAAACCTTAAGATCTAATTACTATGAGGCAAGGATTACTAGGGTAGATTTACAAGTGATATAAGGGTGTATTTATAGGTGTTTAGAAGACCTAATTCGTTTTCTTGAGGAAGAGTTAAGGTATTGGACTTCTAGCCCAACTCAAATTCGTATGGAAATAAAGATAAACACTGTTGGACCGTTTTGAGCATATCTTCTTCGTTATTGGTCGGTTTGAGCTCCATAAGATACCAAAAGAATCACAACAGAATTATCTTGACCCTTAGAAGGAAAATACCAAAATCGGCCTATTTCTTAGGTAAAAACGCATATCTTTGGACGTGTATGCAGAATCTCAGACTTAGGCAGCTTTTCCTTTTCCATCTTTTTAGCTTTTGTTTCCTTATCTCCAATTACCATGCAAATCTCTTTCCATAATTTGTTGTCTTTGACTTGGACTCTAATTAAGCTCCATAATTATCTTTAAAGCTACACACTAAATAAACAATTAAACCCAATATGCTCTAAAAATAATAATTCTACAAATCAAGACTCAAAATAGGAAAGTGCACTAAAACTCAAGAAAATCGACATTAAAGACTTCTAAATCACTAAAAATGATGTCTCATCCTAATATTAATCTATCACAAATGAGGAGACATCAAGACCCCCAACTCAAAGTTGTATCGTCCCGATACAATAAAGATAAAAAACAAAGGGAAGTCTATAAATACACACTTATAAAATTCTCAACACAATGGGAAAAAGCATAGATGAATATATAGAATAAACCTAAAGCACATAACTCAGAAAATTTCATGTAATAATATTCATAAACTACATACCTGTACACTTCTCATATCCACAGTCAACACGGCTGGAATTCAAGATCAGATTAGTTTCGCAATGTAAGAAGGATTGGGACTTTACTCAGTTCCCCAAGAGAGCTATAGATTGTTCATCGATTTTCACTAGTTTAAAAGGTCCACTCAACTAATCTCTAATGGCTCAATCACTTCTCAATTACATAGCAAAGAATCAAAAGGTCTTTAAGGTTGTAATGTAGGCTTAGGGACGGTATGATAGTATATTTGGATAATTTGGAGTGAGCTTTTGGCTCTCTCCTCACTAGCCATCAACGAATCGCCCTAGAGCTTGAGTTACTCTCATAAAACGTTTCTCACTCAACCCAATGAATTCCTTGATGCATAATTTAGCATCCCCAATAACCTAATTAAAGCTTAAGATGTTCACATAAAAATCCACTTTGCCGGTCCAAATATATATATTTTCTTTTCTTTTCAAATCAACTTCTTAGCTATGACTCTCTTTTTATGATGAGATATCATGCTAATTTCTCATATATATATTTTTTCTTTTAATGCCCTTGTTGGCAAAATTAGCTCGTAGCTTCTTTTTCATTCACTATTACCCCGGCAAAGGGTTACAATAAAAATCTATGAAACATCATCAATATAAAGCACAAAGCACAATTAATAAGCTCAAAAATCCCAACCCAATAACAATTCCCATATTGGTGGACCCACCACCCCAAACTCAAGCTCTAAAACAACTGTCTATGCATCGCGATTCGAGTGCGGGTCATATGGAAAAGTCCTATAATCTAAAGGGATATGGCTTATAACGTGGTTAATTAAAAAGCTTTAGGAAGGCTAGAAGGGGCTGAGAAGGATATAGCATATAAAATCAAAAATCACAAGGTGAGAAGGTATAGAAAGGCTTCAAAATATGAAAAAACCGCCTTAATCACTTTCTACACTATCTAATTTCGTTATTTTCTTACCTTTAGCACTTTCATCAAATGGTTTTTCAACTAGCTTGGATCTCACGGCCTACACACTTCCAAGGTTCCCTGAGATCGAACATACTTTCTATCGCATTGCTCACTAATCTTTTCTTTACTATCAACGTGTGCTTTCCTGCAAATACTCAAAGCATACAAATACATAGCTCATAAACATATTACTTACTATCATCAATCTACTGAGCTTATGCTTTCAAGCTATTAAACACACTCTACATCTAATTCCCATGTATCAAAAATTTTAATTTCACTTAAAAACAGAAAAATGGAGATGAGAGACAACGAATCCCCACACCCCCAACTCAAAAATGAGTCGTGTCCCCACGACTCAAAAAAGACTCGAAAAACAGAAATTAAAATTAGCAGATAAACATATTTACAGAAATGGTAAGGAAGAAAGAGAACATACTCTCGAGGCTATTGCCTCGCATCATTGATATCCAAGGTTGGAATTGCTGGACCTTTCGTTAATTGCTCAAGGAGTTTCATGATGTGCACTTGATTAGTGTTGATTTGTGTCACATCATTGAATAAGGAAGTTTGAGCTGCTTCGAATTTCGTTAAACGCTCCTCCATCTTCTCTTGCCAATTTTGCTCCTTTTCTTCTTTCGAGACTTGCGTAGAACCCGCTCTTCGAAAGATATCCTTGATCCAAGCAATATCAATATAACTCGTCTTAAACTCGAGTTTCTTTTCTTCACCCAATACTACATTCGCTTTTTGCACAAGACACATGATCATAGTAGGAAATTTAACATTATAAACTGATTTAGGAGAGACCGAAAATCGTATCACCTCCTCATAGATCAACTGTGCCACATCAACTTCTTATCCTCTTAAAATACAGTCCAAAAGTAGAGCGTACTTCATAGTCACATCCAAAGTTCGTGTGTTCCCAAAGATATTAGGGACAAGGAAATTGTGCCAAATTCGCGCATCTGCTTGAAGATATTTGTAAGGCCAAGGTGCCTTCAATTCTCCCTTATGTGATTGCACTTTCTCCTTGTCTAATACATGCTCAAAAAGTAATTCCTCATCAAAGATTTTTCGTTTAGCAACCGCTTCTTCAAATTTGCAAAAACCTTTCAGTTTCTTAAACTTGAAGTGGTTTCTAATCTCCTCAACTGTGAAAGGAACTAGCTTTCCTCTAATTGGAACACAATTACTATCTCAGCTAAAGAGGCCTAAATAGAATTCCAAAACTAACTTATGACATAGTTTAGAACGTCTTACCATGAACGTAGACCAACCCAATTTCTCACCAAGCTCTAAGAATCTTGCATATTCTCCTGTACCAACTTCTTCCTTGAATACTTTCTCATAAGCAAAAGGTAGTTCTTTCAATTGTTTCTTTGCAGAAATCTTCAGGGCCCTTGAAGTATCCTCTTTCTCTTTGGGTGCAGGATCTTGTTGAGGTTGTGTTTTCTCCTTTGCATAAAAGTAAAGCTTTTTACCATTACGATCAAACAAAGGTATCCCACTCTTCTCAACTTTATCTTTACCCTTTGATTTAGAACTAGCACCTTTGTCAATTGATTTCTTCTTGTTTAAATCCAATCCCTTGTTACTCTTCACCTCCCTCTTGTTAGCTAAAATTGTTGTTCTATTAGTCATCCTCCATTAACCCCCAACTCAAAGCTTTAGCAACCCTTGAAATTTGAACTTGTGAATTAATGGTTGAACAAGCTTGATTTGGCTTAGGATAGGTGAATTGATGATGAATCTCTATGTGGGTGAGGTGGATTTGTAATGGTTTGGCTTGGATTTAAGAAATTGTAGGATGAATTTTGAAACTTTGGCTCTTGATTCATTGAATGGAGTTGGTGAAGATTGGGTGTTTGATTCTTGTAATGATGTGGAGAGAAGGTTTGATGTGTTTTTCTTGATGATTGGGTAGTGTTTTGGTGATTGGTGAAGGTTTTGATGAGCTTCAATGGAGTTAGGAGAGTTTTGGAGAAGAGAAAGAGGTTTAAGGTTTAATAAATTCGGAATAATAGGCATTAGATCTCCTTTATAACTTGAAACCCTTTCTTTTCTCTCTCTGGCGGCTCGTGCGGACCATGGTGCGGACCATGGGGTGTACCGCGGGGTACACCGCAGCTTCTGATGGTTGAAAAATTTTACCCACTGGATAATACCCGTGGTACAACCCCGTGGCACGTGTTTCAGGGCTGCGGACCATGGCACGGTGCACCGGAGGGTACCCCGCGCCTTCTGTAGCTTTCCACGTCAAAATACCCGTGGACCTTACCCCGTGGCACGTGTTTTGACCTCGCGGACCATGGCACGGTGCAGATGGTAGTCCGCGGGTCATTTTTTCTTCGGTTCTGGATCAAACCCGTGGCTCCACCGGTGGTACGGGTTTTGACCCTGCGGACCAGGGCACGGACTAGGGGGTCGTCCGTGGGGGTAGTCCGCGGGGTTCATTCCTTCGCTCCGAAAATTTTCCTAGCGTTCCCTAACTCGATTTCTCCAATTCCTACACACCAAAAACACTAATACCTTTCTCAAATATGCATTATCAACTAAAAACAACTAAAATAAACTCAAACTAAAAGACATGAAAACATAAAAAAACTACGGGTTGTCTCCCGTACAACACTTTTGTTTTACGTCTTTCAAAGTTAGACGTGTTACCTCTGTCAAGATTTGCGAATATAGCCTCCCCAACAACGAGTAAGGCTATGAACGTCCACTAATCTACGCTTGACCCCAGTTTTGGGGCGAATTTCTATCACCTTGGCTGAAACAACCTTAGTGATAATGAATGGTCCCATCCACGAGTCTTTGAAACTTCGTGGCCTATTCTCGCGTTTGTGAGCTTTCCATAGAACTTCATGGCCAACCCCAAACTCAATGTTTGGCTCAGTATCCACAGGCTTTAAGTGGATCTCCTCAGGCGGGAGTTTGTGATGTGAAAGGCTGTGGATGATAGGAACGGTGGCATCTAACTTCCTCGGTTTCTTACCCAAGACATAGAAGGTCTCGGATACATTCTTTGCATGAAGGGTGATGGTCCCTTATTGGAAGTTGATCACACTTTGACTTGTGGCCATGAAAGGCCGTCCAAGTATGATTGGAACCTGCTTATCTGCATCAAACTCAAGAATAAAAAAGTCAGTAGGGATGGCGATATTACCTGCTCGGACTAAGACGTCCTCCACTATTCCCCATGTCCTTTTAACTGAGTTGTCAGCAAACTGCAACTTCACTGGAGTTTTCTCTGATTTCTGAAGTCCAAGTCTCTCGAACACGGACTTAGGCATAAGATTCACACCAGAACCCACATCGTACATTGCTTTCACCTTGAGCATACCATGTAATTGAATGGGAAGATTGAAACTTCCCGGATCTTTAAGCTTTGTTGGTAGCTCTCTCTCACTTCTTCTTGAAACCCTCAGGTTCTCTCTCGGGATCTCTACGCTCGCTTCTTTCTCAGGAATAATTTGCGTATAAACTTGTTGCGGTGTAAGTCCTCTCTTCGCAATCTCAAGTATTTGGGCGTTGATATTTTCAGGTTGATACGCCTCTACAACTGTCTTGAGAATAGTGTCATCCTTAGGATTTGTATCAGGAATATTTGATGACACTGTTTGAACAATAGGTGGCGATTCCACCTTCTCATCTTCTTTTTCTTCATGCACAGCAGGTGCAACTTCATCTTCTGATCTTTCTTTTGAGACTTCTTCCTCTTTTTCTTTAGCCAGCTCAGCTGCATAATCCACAACCGATCGAATTTCCTCTTGCATCTTCCTCAGTAACTGTATAAATTCGGCTTTTTCTTGATCGTCCTCCACATAAACTTCAGAACAGTCAGATTCCACGGGGCTAGACTTGGTTGGTTCTTCTTCAGTACTCGGAACTTCCACGGCACTAATGGAAGCATGTGTTGTTTCTTCTTTTGCTTCTTCAATTTCAAGGCAAATAGCCTTGCAAGCTTCGAACCCAACATTGTTTTCACCTCCTTCGATTGCCTTTACTTCCTTTTGTTCTACCAAATTTGTTAGAACTTCATTTAATTGTTTTACTTGAGTACTTAACATTTGAAGTACGGCATCGTGTCCTCGGACCTTTTCATCCTGAGCGTTTATAGTCGTGGTCAAACGGTCTAGAGCTTGTGCCATTGTCCATAGATCCTTCTTGCGGATACTGAGGTAAAGCTTTCTAATCTAATGAATCGGTATAGGCATCTTGAGCAGGTTGTTGTGGGGGAGCAGGTCTATTCTGATATTGATTTTGGTACTGACCTCTATGTTGGAAAGAGTTGTTCTGGGGGCGCGGTTGATAATGACCAGGATTGGCGGCCCCTTGTGGATTTGAATACTGCATACCCGGATGGTTTCGGTTACCCCATCGGTTAGATATAAAGTAAACAGATTGCGGATTTGATTTGCACTCTTCCCATGTATGATCGTTAACTCCACATTGTTGACAACCTTGTGCTTCTTGTACTACCTTTGCAGCGGCTAAATTCTTTTCCATCGCGATTTTTAGCTCCTTGATTTGATTTTCTAAAGCGGATATTTGAGCTGAGTTCGCAGTTTCTGCGTCTAAACGAAGCGTTCCTCGGGTCTTTGCTACAGAAGCTCGCATTGAAGGCCAACTTCTTTCTTGTTCCATAATATTTTCCAACACCTCAGAAGCTTCATTGTGATTCATGGACACAAAATTACCCTTTCCAATGTTATCCACCTTTTCTCTACCTTTATCATTAAGACCTTCATAGAACATAGCAAGTTGTAGAGCAGGTGTATAACCATGGAGCGGACATCTAGTTAATTTTTGTTGAAACCTTGTCCATGCTTCTCCCACTGTTTCTCCATCTTCTTGGCAAAATCTTGCAAGCTCGGTCTGATCTTTAAGTCTCATGCTCTTCGGATAAAATCGGTTAAAGAACGCGGCTTGAAGTTCTCTCCAAGAATGAATGGTTCCATGCGGTTGTCTTTCTAGCCAATCGCTAGCTCTTCTGGTCAAGAAAAACGAAAACATATGACAATACAGTTGCTCGCGTGTAATGACAGGAGTAATGTAGGCATCACAAATTTGCATGAACTTCTGAATCGCTTTTACCGGATCTTGAATTGCTGTACCAGTATAGAGTCCGAAACTTTGAAATTGACTGAGCATACCCGGATCGGGTCTAAATTTGATATTCGGAATCTCAGGAGGGCGGTAACCGATGGGTTGAACATGGAATGGTACATTAAGGCTAGGAAGGTCTTGTTCAACTCGGTTCTGGTGATTATTCTGGTTATTCTGCCCATTACCTCCTCCTGGTGGTAGTTGTTGTCCTTCTTGTCCACCAGGTGGTGGATCTTGAGCACCAAGGGGTGGACCAAGTGGTGGTCCAAGTGGTGGATCTTGGGCTGCCATTACTCTTCTCAAGGATCTTTCCTCACGAACACGTTTGTTGTAAACTTTAAAGCTCCTCTCAGGCTCCGGTAACGGAGGCCAAGAATTAAACACTGTGAATCCTGAAAAAGACTAAAGCAAACCACAAGCGTAAATCTGGAAAAATAAAAACTAAACTAAAAACTGAAAAGTAAAAACTAATTAAAAACTACTACTCGAAATAGATAAACCACACGCTAACGAGACACAAGTCCCCGGCAGCGGCGCCAAAAACTTGGTGGTGCCTAGGGTGTGATAAAAATAAGATTAAAATAAGCCAAGAAACTACGCACTCTCACCCTAGACAGGCACAGTACTGCAAGTATTACAGGACGTATGTAAGTTTTATTTAGTAAGTTGAGTTCGTTCTCAGGGACTTAAGTGTGTTAATCGCGTGAGTAGGAATTACGAGTAAAAGTAAATAATTAGAAGACAGAAAATTAAAGCAAGTAAATTCGAAAGTAAGAATTAAACCTAAGAAAATAAAGACAATAAAATAAAAGATAAGAAATATGAGATGAGAAGTATAGCTCAGGTTTTGCTAGTATGCACTAATCCTTCTAATTCTATCTATAAATCTAGTTAATAAGGGAGAATATTAGCTCTTAATATACTTAGTCAGGATTCTAAATTCCCATACCTTAGACCTTGAGAGCGACTAAGGGGGCTACGGCACAACCAAGAAGTGATGTCAAATAGGTTTATCAAACGCTACTAAGGCCCTAAGCAAATACTGCAATCATTGGTGATATGGTGATTAAAACAAACCCTAATGACTATCTAGTTAGAATCATGTTTTGTCAGAACTAATATCGACACTAGACATTATGTGGTGGTTCAATAGTTAAACACCCTGTCAAGGAGACCATCTAACTACTATTAAAACAATCCTAAAGTGATCAGTTCTAGGAAAGACATTAAATCAAAACACATAAACAAATATTAAGTAAGAAGCTAATATCAGATTAAAACATATAATTCCCAAAGAAACTTAGATAGAAGAATTAGAATTCATAGATTATACATATGCAAAACCCAAGTTATGGGGAGTTTAGTTCATACATGAAGGAAATAAACTAAAAGAAATTACAAAAGACATCATCTTGCTCTCTACAATAAACTGGAAGAATAAAACCTTAAGATCTAATTACTATGAGGCAGGGATTACTAGGGTAGATTTACAAGTGATATAAGGGTGTATTTATTGGTGTTTAGAAGACCTAATTCGTTTTCTTGAGGAAGAGTTAAGGTATTGGACTTCTAGCCCAACTCAAATTCGTATGGAAATAAAGATAAACACTGCTGGACCGTTTTGAGCATATCTTCTTCGTTATTGGTCGGTTTGAGCTCCATAAGATACCAAATGAATTGCAACAGAATTATCTTGACCCTAACGAAGGAAATTACCAAAATCGGCCTATTTCTTAGGTAAAAACGCATATCTCTGGACGTGTATGCAGAATCTCAGATTTAGGCAGCTTTTCCTTTTCCATGTTTTTAGCTTTTGTTTCCTTATCTCCAATTACCATGCAAATCTCTTTCCATAATTTGTTGTCTTTGACTTGGACTCTAATTAAGCTCCATAATTATCTTTGAAGCTACACACTAAATAAACAATTAAACCCAATATGCTCTAAAAATAATAATTCTACAAATCAAGACTCAAACTAGGAAAGTGCACTAAAACTCAAGAAAATCGACATTAAAGACTTATAAATCACTAAAAATGATGTCTCATCCTAATATTAATCTATCACAAATGAGGAGACATCATTATCTCAGCTAAAGAGGCCAAAATAGAACTTGGAAACTAACTCCATACATAAAGTTGAACGTCTCATCATGAATGTAGTCCAACCCAATCTATCTCCCCTCTCTAGAAATCTCTTGTAATCACCTTCTATATTTTCTTTTTCAAATATCCTCTCATGAGCAAAAGACAATTCTGGTAGATGTGTTTTTGCAGAAGCTAACAAGGCCTTTGAAACTTCATTCATCTCGGGCATACGAATTGCGATTTTTAGAGATTGTGGTGTCTTTTCCTTGAATTTTGTAATATTTTTGCTCTTTGATTTCACCATAGCTATCTTTTCTCTACTTTCTTGACCTTTTTTACCCTTTTTCTTCATACTAGAACTTGAACCTTTCTCAGTATTTTTTTTTCAATAGTACCCAATACCTTACCTTGATTCTTCTTCATCTCCCTAACAGTAGATAATGTTTCTGTTCTTTTTGTCATCTTAATTGAAATCCAACTCAAAGCTTTAAACACTCTTGAAATTTTGTATTTCTTGATTTTGGGTTGAACAAGTGTTGTCTAGGATGATAAGATTTGGAATTTCAGGCTTTTGATTCTTGGATTCTAGGTGTTTTGATTTGATTTGGGTGGTTGAATATTTTTTATGATGTGGGGAAGGATTTGGATGTAAATTTATGGTGATTAGGGAGTGTTTTGATGTAAAGTGAAGGTTTGTAGAAGCTTTAATGGAGTTGGGAGAGATTTGGGGAAGAAAGAGAGGCTTAACCCATTCTCTGGAGGTGCGGCGTGGTGCACCGTGAGTGAGGTGCGGTGTACGGAAGGTATCTTCTGTTGGAACCCGTGCCATGGTCTTGACGATACAATTTAGGTCATGGGGTCTCCGCAAGGACCCTAAAGTCTTGTACCGTTGTCACGGTCTTTCTGTCGTACGGTGCACCGGACTGGTCATGCAGTGTACCGCATGGAATTTCTGTTTGGGACCGAGTCACGGTCTGCCGTGACTGACGACACGGTATGTGGCTTATTCTCAGCACTGGACCGTAATTTTGAACCGTGATGATGGTTTTCTTCGTACGGAGCACCCGTGCGGTTTACCGCACGAAAGGAAATATGAATGTTGGCTGTAAATACCACCCAAAATATGGGAAAACCAAGATTACACACTTATCCTTTGTCGATGACCTCATGCTTTTAGCAAAATGTGACCATGCATCAGAAAAATTCTCATTGATAGATTGAAAGAATCTGAAAAATGCTCGGGCTTTCACCTTAATGACCTCAAATTAAATATTGATTACGTGGATATTAGGAGTGAAGTTGTTAAAAATATATTAGAAACTTTTCACCTTGAGAACGGTGTTATGTTGTTTCATTATTTGTGGTTGAAGTCTCCCCATTTGTGATGATTTAATCTAAGTTGGAGACATCATTTTTAGTGTTTTAGAAGTCTAAATTATCGATTTTCATATGTATTAGTGCACTTTCCTATTTCGTTCTTGATTTAATGATTTATTATTTTTAGAGCATATTTGGTTTAATTGTTTGTTAATTTTGAAGCTTTAAAGATATATAAGGTGATTAATTAGATGTCAAATTAATTCTAAGAGATAAAGGAAAGAAGATATGCATGGGAAGTGGAGATAAGGAAAGAAAAGATAAAGTTGCCAAATAAATCTGAATTCCAGCACCTACGACCATATAAGTTATCATAACTCAAGATTGGCTAGGAATTTGGAAGAATGGTCTGAAGCAATGTTATAGAGCTTTCCGACTATTGGAACACGTCAAATAGAGTTGAAACGAAGAAGTTATGGCCAAAACAAAACAGCGGCAGATTATTACCTTTTCTATATTTTAGGGTTACGAATTTGAGTTGGGCTTGGAGTCCAAGTTACTTGTCTTCCACTCCAAGAAAACGAATTAGGTCCTATAAAAACCTATAAATACACCCTTTAACCGTTGTAAAGTAATCCTTGCCTCCCATAAATTAGTCCTTAAGTTTTATATCATTAGAGTCATTCAAGAGAGCAAGATGAATTCTTTGTATCAATCTTTTAGTTTATTTACTTCAGGTGTGAACTAATTTTCCCATAGCTTGGGTTTTGCATTATGTATAATCTGTGAATTATATTTTCTTTCTATTTAAGTTTCTTTGGGAATTATATGTTTTAATCTGATTCTAGCTACTTAACCATATATTTGATATATGTGTTTTTATTTATTGTCTGTCTTAAACCTGATCAATTTAGGGTTGTGCTAATAGTATGGTCGCCCGGAAAGGGGTGTCTAATTATTGAAACACCACATAACGTCTAGAATAAGGAATTGGTCCTGCCAATACCAGCCTAACTAAATAGTCATTAGGGTTTGTTTTAATCACAATATCACCAATTGAAGGAAATGACTGCTTAGGAACCTAGTGGCGTAGGATAACCCTATTTAAGCTCACCTCATGGTTGTGTCGTAGCCTACTGATGTCTCCTCATTTGTGATAGATTTATGTTAGGATGAGACATCATTTTTAGTGATTTAGAAGTCAATAATGTCGATTTTCTTGAGTTTTAGTGCACTTTCCTATTTTGAGTCTTGATTTGTAGAATTATTGTTTTTAGAGCATATTGGGTTTAATTGTTTATTTAGTGTGTAGCTTTAAAGATAATTATGGAGCTTAATTAGAGTCCAAGTCAAAGACAACAACTTATGGAAAGATATTTGCATGGTAATTGGAGATAAGGAAACAAAAGCTAAAAAGATGGAAAAGGAAAAGCTGCCTAAATCTGGGATTCTGCATACACGTCCAAAGATATGCGTTTTTACCTAAGAAATAGGCCGAATCTGGTGATTTCCTTCCAAGGGTCAAGATAATTCTGTTGCGATTCATTTGGTATCTTATGGAGCTCAATCCGACCAATAACGAAGAAGATATGCTCAAAATGGTCCAGCAGTGTTTATCTTTATTTCCATACGAATTTGAGTTGGGCTAGAAGTCCATTACCTTAACTCTTCCTCAAGAAAACGAATTAGGTCTTCTAAACACCTATAAATACACCCTTATATCACTTGTAAATAATCCTTGCCTCATAGTAATTAGTTCTTAAGGTTTTATTCTTCCAGTTTATTGTAGAGAGCAAAATGATGTCTTTTGTAATTTCTTTTAGTTTATTTCCATCTGGTATGAACTAAACTCCCCATAGCTTGGGTTTTGCATCATGTATAATCTATGAATTCTAATTCTTCTATCTAAGTTTCTTTGGGAATTATATGTTTTAATTTGATATTAGCTACTTACTTTATATTTGTTTATGTGTTTTGATTTAATGTCTTTCCTAGAACTGATCACTTTAGGATTGTTTTAATAGTAGTTAGATGGTCTCCTTGACAGGGTGTTTAACTATTGAACCACCACATAATGTCTAGTGTCGATAGTAGTTCTGACAAAACATGCTTCTAACTAGATAGTCATTAGGGTTTGTTTTAATCACCATATCACCAATTGATTGTAGTGTGCTGGATAGGGCCTTAGTGGCGTTTGATAACCCTATTTGAGTCCTCGTCTTGGTTGTGCCGTAGCCCCCTTAGTCGCTCTCAAGGTCTAAGGTATGGGAATTTAGAATCCTGACTAAGTATACCAAGAGCTAATATTCTCCCGTGTTAACTAGATTTATAGATAGAATTAGAAGGATTAGTGCATACTAGCAAAACCTGAGCTATACTTCTCATCTTATATTCTTAATATTTTATTTTATTGTCTTTATTTTCCTTAGTTTTAATTGCTTAATTTCGAAATCTGTTCCCTTTACTTTTATGTTCTCTAATTATTTACTTTTACTCGATATTCCTACGCACGCGATTAACACACTTAAGTCCCTGAGAACGAACTCTATTTATCATTAAAACTTGCATACGTCCTGTAATACTTGCAGTACTGTGCCTGTCTAGGGTGAGAGTGCGTAGTTTCTTGACTTAATTTTAATCTTATTTTTATCACACCCTAGGCGACACCAAGTTTTTAGCGCCGCTGCCGGGGACTTGTGTCTCGTTAGCGTGTGGGTTATCTATTTCGAGTAGTAGTTTTTAATTAGTTTTTACTTTTCAGTTTTTAGTTTTATTTTTCCAGATTTACGCTTGTGGTTTGCTTTAGTCTTTTTCAGGATTCACAGTGTTTAATTCTTGGCCTCCTTTATCGAAGCCTGAGAGGAGCTTCAGACCTTACAACAAACGAGTTCGTGAGGAAAGAGCCTTAAGAAGATCAATAGCAGCCCAACTAAATCCACCACTTGGAGGGGGTCAACAAGATCCTCCCCTTGGTCAACAAGATCCACCGCTCTGTGGACAAGAAGGACAACAACTACCAGTAGGAGGAGGTAATGGGCAGAATAATCTTAATAATCAACAGAACCGAGTTGAACAAGACCTTCCTGGCCTTAATGTACCGTTCCATTTTCAACCCATCGGTTACCGCCCTCCTGATATTCCGAATATCAAATTTAGACCCGATCCGGGTATGCTCAGCCAATTCCAAAGTTTCGGACTCTATACTGGTACAGCAATTCAAGATCCGGTAAAATCGATTAAGAAGTTTATGTAGATTTGCGATGCCTACATTACTCCTGGCATTACACGCGAGCAACTGTATTGTCATATGTTTTCGTTTTTCTTGACCGGAAGAGCAAGCGATTGGCTAGAAGACAACCACATGGAACCATTCATTCTTGGAGAGAACTTCAAGCCGCATTCTTTAACAGATTTTATCCAAAGAGCATGAGACTCAAAGATCAAGCCGAGCTTGCAAGATTTTCCCAAGAAGATGGAGAAACAGTGGGAGAAGCATGGACAAGGTTTCAACAAAAATTAGCTAGATGTCCGCTCCATGGTTATACACCTGCTCTACAACTTGCTATATTCTATGAAGGTCTTAATGATAAAGGTAGAGAAAAGGTGGATAACATTGGGAAGGGTAATTATGTGTCCATGAATCACAATGAAGCTTCCGAGGTGTTAGAGAATATTATGGAACAAGAAAGAAGTTGGCCCTCAACGCGAGCTTCTGTAGCAAAGACCCGAGGAACGCTTCATTTAGATGCAGAAACTGCAAACTCAGCTCAAATATCCGCTTTAGAAAATCAAATCAAAGAGCTGAAGATAGCGATGGAGAAAAATTTAGTAGCTACAAAAGTAGTACAAGAAGCACAAGGTTGTCAACAATGTGGTGTTAACGATCATACATGGGAAGAGTGCGAATCAAATCCGCAATCTGTTTACTTTATATCCAATCGTGGAGGTTATCAATGGGGTAACCGAAACCATCCGGGTATGCAATATTCAAATCCACAAGGGGCTGCTAATCCTGGTCATTATCAACAGCGTCCCCAGAACAACTCTTTCCAACAAAGAGGTCAGTACCAAAATCAGAATAGACCTGCTCCCCCAGAACAACCTGCTCAAGATGCTTATACCGATTCATTGGATCAAAAAGCTTTACCTCAGTACCCTCAAGAAGGATCTTTGGATCAACAAGCTCTAGAACGTTTGACCGCGAATATGAACGCTCAGGAAGAGAAGATCAGAGGACACGATGCCGTACTTCAGATAATACGTACTCAAGTAGAACAGATGAACAAAGTTTTAACAAGTTTTGTAGAACAACAGGAAGTAAAGGCAATCGAAGGAGGTGAAAACAACGTTGGGTTCGAAGCTTGCAAGGCTATATGCCGAAGCACCACATGCTGCCATTAGTGCCGTGGAAGTTCCAAGTACTGAAGAAGAACCAACCAAGTCTAACGCCGTGGAATCTGACTGTTTTGAAGTTAATGTGGAGGACGATCAAGAAAAAGTCGAGTTTATAGAGTTACTGAGGAAGATGCAAGAGGAGATTAGATCGGTGGTAGATTACGCAGCTGAGCTGGCTAAAGAACAAGAGAAAGAAGCCTCAAAGGAGGAATCAGAAGATGAAGTTGCACCTGCTGTGCATAAAGAAAAAGAAGAAGAGAAGGTGCAATCGCCACCTATTGTTCAACCAGTGTCATCAACTATTCCTGATACAAATCCTAAGGATGACACTGTACTCAAGACATTTGTAGAGGCGTATCAACCTGAAAATATCAACGCCCAAATGCTTGAGATTGCGAAGAGAGGACTTACACCGCAACAAGTTTATACGCAAATTATTCCTGAGAAGGAGGCGAGTGTAGAGATCCCAAGAGAGAACCTGAGGGTTTCGAGAAGAAGTGAAAGAGAGCTACCAACAAAGCTTAAAGATCCGGGAAGTTTCAACCTTCCTATTCAATTACATGGTATGCTCAAGGTGAAAGCGATGTACGATGTGGGTTCTGGTGTGAATCTTATGCCTAAATCCGTGTTCGAGAGACTTGGACTTCAGAAATCAGAGAAAACTCCAGTGAAGTTGCAGTTTGCTGACAACTCAGTTAAAAGGACATGGGGAATAGTGGAGGACGTCTTAGTCCGCGCAGGTAATATCGCCATCCCTACTGACTTTGTTATTCTTGAGTTTGATGCAGATAAGCAGGTTCCAATCATACTTGGACGGCCTTTCATGGCCACAAGTCAAAGTGTGATCAACTTCCAAGAAGGGACCATCACCCTTCATGCTAAGAATGTATCCGAGACCTTCTATGTCTTGGGGAAGAAACCGAGGAAGTTAGATGCTAGAGTTCCTGTCATCCACAGCCTTTCACACCACAAAGTCCCTCCTGAGGAGAACCACTTAAAGCCTGTGGATACTGAGCCAAACATTGAGTTTGGCATTGGCCATGAAGTTCTATGGAAAGCTCACAAACGCGAGAATAGGCCACGAAGTTTCAAAGACTCGTGGATGGGACCATTCATTGTCACTAAGGTTGTTTCAGCCAAGGTGATAGAAATTCGCCCCAAAACTGGGATCATGCGCAGATTAGTTGACGTTCATAGCCTTACTCGTTGTTGGGGAGGCTATATTCGCAAATCTTGACAGAGGTAACACGTCTAACTTTGAAAGACGTAAAACAAAAGTGCTGTACGGGAGACAACCCGTAGTTTTTTAATGTTTTCATGTCTTTTACGTTTTTAGTTTAAGTTTATTTTAGTTGTTTTTAGTTGATAATGCATATTTGAGAAAGGTATTAGTGTTTTTGGTGTGTAGGAATTGGAGAAATCGAGTTAGGGAAGAAAACGAAAATTTTTGGAGCGCAAGAATGACCAGCGCGGACTACCCCACGGTGTACCCCCTATACCGCAGGGATGGTCCGCGTGGTCAAAACCCGTACCACGGGTTTGATCCAGAACCAAGAAAAAGTTGACCGCGGACTACCCCATGGTCCGTGCCATGGTCCGCGAGCCAGAAACACGTGCCACGGGGTGAGGTCCACGGGTATTTTGACGGAGAACGCTACAGAAGGCGCGGGGTACCCTCCGGTGTACCGCGCCCTGGTCCGCAGCTCAGAAACACGTGCCACGGGGTCCTACCAAGGGTGTTAACCAGTGAGCAAAAATTTTCAACCATCAGATGTCGCGGTATACCCTGCGGTACACCCCATGGTCCGCAGGGGAAGTCCGCAGCGCCGCCAGAGAGAGAGAAACCTACGGGATTAATGTATAAAGGAGGTATTAAGCTTTTAGTTCCGAATTTTATAAACCTTAACCCTCTTTCTCTTCTCCAAAACTCTCCTAACTCCATTGAAGCTCATCAAAACCTTCACCAATCACCAAAACACTACCCAATCATCAAGAAAAACACATCAAACCTTCTTTCCACAACATTACAAGAGAGAATCAAACACCCAATCTTCACCAAATCCATTCAAATTGAAGAATCAAAGAGCCAAATTTTCAAAATTCATCCTACATTTTCTTAAATCCAAGCCAACCCATTACAAATCCACCTCACCCACATAGAGATTCATCATCAATTCACCTATCCTAGGCCAAATCAAGCTTGTTCAACCATTAATTCACAAGTTCAAATTTCAAGGGTTGCTAAAGCTTTGAGTTGGGGGTTAATTGAAGATGACTAATAGAACAACAATTTTAGATAACAAGAGGGAGGTGAAGAGCAACAAGGGATTGGATTTAAACAAGAAGAAATCAATTGACAAAGGTGCTAGTTCTAAATCAAAGGGTAAAGATAAAGTTGAGAAAAGTGGGATACCTTTGTTTGATCGTAATGGTAAAAAGCTTTACTCTTATGCAAAGGAGAAAACACAACCTCAACAAGATCCTGCACCCAAAGAGAAAGAGGATACTTCAAGGGCCCTGAAGACTTCTGCAGAGAAACAGTTAAAAGAACTACCTTTTGCTTATGAGAAAGTATTCAAGGAAGAAGTTAAAGATGGAGAATATGCGAGATTCTTAGAGCTTGGTGAGAAATTGGGTTGGTCTACGTTCATGGTAAGACGTTCTGAATTATGTCATGAATTAGTTTTGGAATTCTATTTAGGCCTCTTTAGCCGAGATAGTAATGGTGTTCTGATTAGAGGAAAGCTAGTTCTTTTCACAGTTGAGGAGATTAGGAACCACTTCAAGTTTAAGAAACTGAAAGGTTGTTGCAAATTTGAAGAAGCAGTTGCTAAACGAAAAATCTTTGATGAGGAATTACTTTTTGAGCATGTATTAGACAAAGAGAAAGTGCAATCACATAAGGGAGAATTGAAGGCACCTTGGCCTTACAAATATCTTCAAGCGGATGCGCGAAGTTGGCACAATTTCCTTGTCCCTAATATTTTTGGGAACACACGAACTTTGGATGTGACTATGAAGTACACTCTACTTTTGGACTGTATTTTGAGAGGAGAAGAAGTTGATGTGGCACAGTTGATCTATGAGGAGGTGATACGATTTTCGGTCTCTCCTAAATCAGTTTATAATGTTAAATTTCCAACTATGATCACGTGTCTTGTGCGAAAAGCGAATGTTACATTGGGTGAAGAAGAGAAACTCGAATTTAAAGGGAGTTATATTGATAATGCTTGGATCAAGGATATCTTTCGAAGAGCGGGTTCTACGCAAGTCTCGAAAGAAGAAAAGGAGGAAAATTGGCAAGAGAAGATGGAGGAGCGTTTAACGAAATTCGAAGCAGCTCAAACTTCCTTAGTGAATGATGTGGCACAAATCAATGCTAATCAAGTGCACATCATGAAACTTCTCGAGCAATTAATGAAAGGTCCAGCAAATCCTACTTTGGATATCAATGATGCGAGGCAATAGCCTCGAGAGTATGTTCTCTTTCTTCCTTACCATTTCTGTAAATATGATTATCTGCTAATTTTAATTTCTGTGTTTTCGAGTCTTTTTCGAGTCGTGGGGACACGGCTCATTTTTTAGTTGGGGGTGTGGGGATTCGTTGTCTCTCATCTCCATTTTTCTGTTCTTGGGTGAAAATTAAAATTTTTGATACATGGGAATTAGATGTAGAGTGTGTTTAATAGCTTGAAAGCATAAGCTCAGTAGATTAATGATAGTAAGTAATATGTTTATGAGCTATGTTATTTGTATGCTTTGAGTATTTGCAGGAAAACACACGTTGATAGTAAAGAAAAGATTAGTGAGCAATGCGATAGAAAGTATGTTCGATCTCAGGGAACCTTGAGAAGTGTGTAGGCCGTGAGATCCAAGCTAGTTGAAAAACCATTTGATGAAAGTG
Organism: Nemophila menziesii; assembly: GCA_029959085.1. Taxonomy (NCBI): domain Eukaryota; kingdom Viridiplantae; phylum Streptophyta; class Magnoliopsida; order Boraginales; family Hydrophyllaceae; genus Nemophila; species Nemophila menziesii. The sequence goes on from JARWIR010000001.1 coordinate 55,547,987, forward strand.
CTAAAGGTAAGGAAATAACTAAATTACATAGCGTAGAAAGTGATTAAGGCGGTTCTTTCATATTTGAAGCCTTTGAAGCCTTTTTATACCTTCTCACCTTGTGATTTTGATTTTATATGCTATATCCTTCTCAGCCCCTTCTAGCCTTTCTAAAGCTTTTTATTGAAACACGTTATAAGCCATATCCCTTTAGATCATAGGACTTTTCCATATGACCCGCACTCGAATCGCGATGCATAGACAGTTGTTTTAGAGCTTGAGTTTGGGGTGGTGGGTCCACCATTATGGGAATTGTTATTGGGTTGGGATTTTTGAGCTTATTAATTGTGCTTTGTGCTTTATATTTATGATGATTCATAGATTTTTATTGTAACCCTTTGCCGGGGTAATAGTGAATGAAAAAGAAGTTTCGAGCTAATTTTTGCCAACAAGGGCATTAAAGAAAAAATATATATATGAAAATTAGCGTGATATCTCAACATTAAAGAGAGTCATAGCTATAAAAGAATTTGAATTGAAAAGAAAAGAAAATATATATATTCGGACCGACAAAGTGGATTTTTATGTGAACATCTTAAGCTTTAATTGGGTTATTGGGGATGCTAAATTGTGCATCAAAGAATTCATTGGGTTGAGTGAGAAACGTTTTATGAGAGTAACTCAAGCTCTAGGGCGATTCGTTGATGGCTAGTGAGGAGAGAGCCAAAAGCTCACTCCAAATTATCCAAATATACTATCATACCGTCCCTAAGCCTACATTACAACCTTAGAGACCTTTTGATTCTTTGCTATGTAATTGAGAAGTGATTGAGCCATTAGAGATTAGTTGAGTGGACCATTGGTACTAGTGCGAATCGATGAACAATCTATAGCTCTCTTGGGGAACTGAGTAAAGTCTCAATCCTTCTTACATGGCGAGACTAATCTGATCTTGAATTCAAGCCGTGTTGACTGTGGATATGAGAAGTGTACATGTATGTAGTTTATGAATATTATTGCATGAAAATTTCTGAGTTATGTGCTTAGGTTTATTCTATATATTCTGCTATGCTTTTTCCCTTGTGTTGAAAATTTTATAAGTGTGTGTTTATATACTTCCCTATGTTTTTATCTTTATTGTATCGGGACGATACAACTTTGAGTTGGGGGTCTTGATGTCTCCTCATTTGTGATAGATTTATGTTAGGATGAGACATCATTTTTAGTGATTTAGAAGTCAATAATGTCGATTTTCTTGAGTTTTAGTGCACTTTCCTATTTTGAGTCTTGATTTGTAGAATTATTGTTTTTAGAGCATATTGGGTTTAATTGTTTATTTAGTGTGTAGCTTTAAAGATAATTATGGAGCTTAATTAGATTCCAAGTCAAAGACAACAACTTATGGAAAGAGATTTGCATGGTAATTGGAGATAAGGAAACAAAAGCTAAAAAGATGGAAAAGGAAAAGCTGCCTAAATCTGGGATTCTGCATACACGTCCAAAGATATGCGTTTTTACCTAAGAAATAGGCCGAATCTGGTGATTTCCTTCTTTAGGGTCAAGATAATTCTGTTGCGATTCTTTTGGTATCTTATGGAGCTCAATCCGACCAATAACGAAGAAGATATGCTCAAAATGGTCCAGCAGTGTTTATCTTTATTTCCATACGAATTTGAGTTGGGCTAGAAGTCCATTACCTTAACTCTTCCTCAAGAAAACGAATTAGGTCTTCTAAACACCTATAAATACACCCTTATATCACTTGTAAATAATCCTTGCCTCATAGTAATTAGTTCTTAAGGTTTTATTCTTCCAGTTTATTGTAGAATGCAAGATGATATCTTTTGTAATTTCTTTTAGTTTATTTCCATCAGGTATGAACTAAACTCCTCATAGCTTGGGTTTTGCATCATGTATAATCTATGAATTCTAATTCTTCTATCTAAGTTTCTTTGGGAATTATATGTTTTAATTTGATATTAGCTACTTACTTTATATTTGTTTATGTGTTTTGATTTAATGTCTTTCCTAGAACTGACCACTTTAGGATTGTTTTAATAGTAGTTAGATGGTCTCCTTGACAGGTTGTTTAACTATTGAACCACCACATAATGTCTAGTGTCGATAGTAGTTCTGACAAAACATGCTTCTAACTAGATAATCATTAGGGTTTGTTTTAATCACCATATCACCAATTGATTGTAGTGTGCTGGATAGGGCCTTAGCGGCGTTTGATAACCCTATTTGAGTCCTCGTCTTGGTTGTGCCGTAGCCCCCTTAGTCGCTCTCAAGGTCTAAGGTATGGGAATTTAGAATCCTGACTAAGTATACCAAGAGCTAATATTCTCCCTTGTTAACTAGATTTATAGATAGAATTAGAAGGATTAGTGCATACTAGTAAAACCTGAGCTATACTTCTCATCTCATATTCTTAATATTTTATTTTATTGTCTTTATTTTCCTTAGTTTTAATTGCTTAATTTCGAAATCTGTTCCCTTTACTTTTCTGTTCTCTAATTATTTACTTTTACTCGATATTCCTACTCACGCGATTAACACACTTAAGTCCCTGAGAACGAACTCTATTTATCATTAAAACTTGCATACGTCCTGTAATACTTGCAGTACTGTGCCTGTCTAGGGTGAGAGTGCGTAGTTTCTTGACTTAATTTTAATCTTATTTTTATCACACCCTAGGCGACACCACTTATCTATTTGCTCTCCGGGTATAGGTAGGAATTTAGAATCCTGACTAAGTATTTAAAAGTTATTATCTCCCTTATTAACTGAGATTGATAGAAAGTATTAGAAGGATTATTGCATACTAGCAAAACCTAAGCTATACTCTCTCATCTCATATTCTTTCATATTTACTTTATTGTCTTTACTTTTAATTAGTTTAATTATTTATCTCTCAATCAATCATCTTTATTTCCTGTTTCTTTTAATTATTAATTGCTACACTAATTATTTGCTCATTCGTGTAACACACTAAGTCCCAGAGAACGCATTCTTCTTATCATTAAAGCTTGCATACGTCCTGTAATACTTGCAGTACCGTGCCTGTCTAGGGTGATTAGTGCATTGTTTTATGGCTTATTTTATCTTATTTTTATCACACCCTAGGCGACACCAATTTTTTGGCGCCGTTGCCAGGGACTTGTGCCTCGTTAGCGTGTGGGTTATCTATTCCGAGTAGTAGCTTTTAGTTAATTTTTATTTTTCAGTTTTTATTTTTAGTTTTTCCAGATTTACGCTTGTTGGTTTTATTTAGTCTTTTTAGGTTTTTAACAGTGCATCTTTGGCCTCCTCTCCCGAAGCCCGAAAGGAGCTTCACAGCTTATACCAAACGTATTCGAGAAGAAAGACACCAAAGAAGAACTATGACGGAATTTCAACAGAAAGAAGTGGATCCACTACTTATTCCTATAGTTCCACCACTTGGACCTATAGGCCAACAACAACTACCACCAGGAGATAACAAAAACAATAACAATAATCAGAACAGAGTTGAACAAGACATCCCGGGCTTGGGAGCACCATTTCATGTTCAACCATTAGGTTATCGTCCTCCAGAGATCTAGAATATCAAATTCAGGCCCGATCTGGGCATGCTCAGTCAATTTCAAAATTTCGGACTCTATAGTGGTGCAGCTGTTCAAGATCCGGTAAGAGCGATTCAGAAGTTCATGCAGATTTGTGATGCCTATGTTACATCAGGCATTACATGTGAGCAACTGTATTGTCACATGTTTTTGTTCTTCCTGATCGGTAAAGCTGGTGAGTGGCTAGATAGACAACCACCAGATACAATAAATACATGGACAGAATTTCAAGCCGCATTCTTTAACCATTTTTATCCGAAAAGTATGAGACTCAAAGACCAAAGCGATCTTGCAAAGTTTTTTCAAGAGAATGGAGAGGAAGTAGGAGACGCATGGACAAGGTTTTAACAGAAGTTAGCTAGATGTCCACTCGATGGTTACACCACGTCGTTACAGTTAGATATATTTTATCAAGGTATCAATAGAGAGAGTAGACTGAGGGTAGATAATCTTGGAAAGGGAAATTTCGTATCCATGAATCCTGCAGAAGCCGCCGAAGGTATGGAAAATATTATCGAAATAGAAAGGAGTTGGCCACTTTCACGAGCTACTATTACAAATACCAAAGGTACACTTCGATTAGATGCAGAAACTGCAAACTCAGCTCAATTGTCCACATTAGAAAATCAAATCAAAGAGATTAAGCTTGAGATGCAGAAGAATTTAGCCGCAGCAAACGTAGTGCAAGAAGCACAAGGTTGTCAACAGTGTGGGGTCACAAATCATATATGGGAAGAGTGCGAAGGAAATCCAGCATCTATTTATTTCATATGCAACCGAGGAAATTATCAATTTGGTAACAGGAATCATCTAGGTATGCAGTACTCAAATACACAGGGGGCCGCTAATCTAGGTCATTATCAACCTCATCCCCAGAATAACTATTTCAAACCAAGAGGTGAAGCTCCATATCAAGGAAATCAGAATTATAATCGACCTGCTCCTCCACAACAACCTGTTAATGACGCATATACCGATACTTTAGCTCAGAAGGCTCTACCGCAGTACCCTCAAGAAGGAGCTGTGGGTGATCAACAAATGAAGAATTTTATGGATCTTATGACCACTAATATGCATTCGCAGAACGAGAAGTTAAGAGAACATGAAGCTTCAATTCAGATTTTAGGTACGCAAGTAGAACAAATGAATAAAGTTCTTACTAATATTATGGAAGAAAAAGAATTGAAGGCTATCGAAGGAGGTGATGCCAATGTTGGGTTCGAAGCTTGTAAGGCTATTTGCCTTGAAATTGAAGAAAATAAGGAAGTACCGCATGCTGCAGAAAGTGTCGTGGATGTTCCTAGTACCGAAGAAGAACCAACCAAGTCTAGCCCCGTGGACTCTAACTTCTCTGATGATGAGGATGAAGATTCAGAAAAATCCGATTTTATACAGCTTCGGAAAGATATGCAAGAAGAAATTAGATCGGTTATGGAGTTACAAGCTGAGAGAGCTAAAGAGAAAGAGGAAGAAGCCTCAAAAGAGAAAGTAGAAGTTGCACCCGCTGTTCAAGAAAATAAATAAGCATAGAAGGTGGAATCGCCACCAATTATTCAACCAGTGTCACAAATTATTCCTGATACGAATCCGAATGGTGTCATTGAACTCAAGAAATTTGTAGAGGCGTATACTCCTGAGAATATCAACGCCCAAATGCTTGAGATTGCGAAGAGAGGGCTTACACTGCAACAAGTTTTTACACAAGTTATTCCTAAGAAAGAAGCGAGTGTAGAAGCCAAGAAAGACACTGTGAGAGTCTCAAGAAGAGTAGAGAAAGAGTTACCATTGAAGCTCAAAGATCCAGGAAGCTTCAATCTTCCTATTGAAATAAATGGTACGCTCAAGGTGAAAGCTATGTGTGATGTGGGTTCGGGTGTGAATCTTATGCCAAAGTCCATGTTTGATAGAATTGGACTTCAGAAATCAGAGAAAGCTCTAGTGAAGTTGCAGTTTGCTGACAACTCAGTTACTAAGACATGGGAACATTGGAGGATGTTCTTGTCTGATCAGGTAATATCACCATCCCTACTGACTTTGTTATACTTGATTTCGATGCAGATAAGAAGGTTGCAATCATACTTGGAAGGCCTTTCATGGCCACAAGTCAGAGCATAATCAATTTCGAAGAAGGGACGATTACCCTTCATATTAAAAACGTATCTGAGACATTCTATGTCTGGGGTAAGAAACCAAGGAAGTCAGATCCCATTGTTCCTATCATACACAGCCTTTCACATCACAAAGTCCCTAAAGAGAATATTCTCGCAAAACCTGTGGATACTGAGCCAAAGATTGAGTTTGGGGTCGGCCATAAAGTTCTATGGAAATCCCACAAACCAGAGAATAGGCCATGAGGTTACAAGACTCGTGGATGGGACCATTTGTAGTCACTAAAGTTGTTTCATCTAAGGTGATAGAGATCAGGACCAAGAAGGGAATTAAGCGAAGATTAGTAGACGTTCATAGCCTTGCTCGTTGTTGGGGAGGCTATATTTGCAAATCTTGATAGAGGTGACACGTCTAACTTTAAAAGACGTTAAATAAAGTGATGTACGGGAGACAACCCGCAATTTTTTATGTTTTTAGGTCTTTAAATTTTGTTTAGTTTAGTTGTTTTTAGTTCATATTGCATATTTGAGAAAGGTATGAGTGTTTTTTATGTTCATGTACATAAGAAGTCGAGTTAGGAGAAGAAAAACAAAAATTCGGCGAAAATATGACCATCTTTGCGGTACACCGCAGGACAGGTCCAGTATACCGCAGAAGAAAACAGTGACCACGGTATAGGCCACGGTACATTGCCGAGAAGAGAAGACAAAAACCGTGACTCGTAGCGTCACCACGGTATGAACAGAAATCAGGTGCGGTACACCGCACCATCAAGAACCATGACCATGGTTTCCACCACGGTGTATTGCCGAGAGGTACATAATCAGCTATTCAAAACCGTGTCGACAATTCGCGAACACGGTTTCCAAACCCTCAGGTCCGGTACACTGCAGCTCAAGTCCGGTGCACCGCACGACGCCGACAGATCCAAAAAGAAAGGGTATATTACGGGAATTAAAAGAAGAGGTTAGTTTTTACATAAAATTTTCAATCCTTAAGCCTCTCTTTCTTCTCCAAACCTTTCCCAACTCCATTAAAACTTCATCGAACCTCCACATAATATCAAAACACTACCCAATCACCATAAAAACATATCCAAGTCTTTCTCCACATCATTATAGAGAAGATTCACCCACCCAAATCATATCAAGACACCTAGAATCCAAGAATCAAAAGCCTAAATTTTCAAAATTCATCCAACAATTTCTTAGATCCACACCAATCAAAGAAGAAATCATCCTACCCATATAAAGAATCATCTTCATAACACATTTCCTAACCCACATAAAGCTTGTACAACCTGTAATCAAGAGTTTCAAATTTTAAGAGTGGTTAAAGCTTTGAGTTGGAGGTCAATTGTGATGACGAAAAGAACAGAAACATTATCTACTGTCAGGGAGATGAAGAAGAATCAAAGTAAAGTGTTGGGTCCTAGTGAGAAGAAATCAATTGAGAAAAGTTCAAGTTCCAATTTGAAAGGTAAAACAGGTTCAGAATATAAAGGAAAGCTAGCTGTGGTAAATCCAAAGAGCCAAAAGGTTTCAACTTTAATAAGGAAGATACCACAACCTTTACAAATCGAGAATCCTGTGACCAAGATCAATGAAGCTTCCAAGGCCATGTTAGCTTCAGCAGAGAAACACTTAACAGAACTTCCTTTGGCTTATGAGAGAGTATTTGAAAAAGAAGTTGAAGAGGGTGAATACAAGAGATTCATAGAGATGGGTGGTAGATTGGGTTGGTATACATTCATGTTGCGAAGATCGAACTTATGTAGAGAGTTAGTTTCTGATTTCTATTTAAGCCTCTTGAGCCGAGATAGTAATATTCGTGTTCCAGTTAGAGGCAAGATAGTTCCTTTCACAGTTGAAGAGATTCGAAGCCAGTTCTGGTTTAAGAAATTGGTTGGACCATGTAAGTATTGAGAAGTGGTGGAAAATATAAAGACTTTCAATTGGAATATACTTTTTGAGCATGTATTGGACAAGGATAAAGTGCAAGCAAATAAGGGAGAATTGAAAGCACCTTGGCCTTACAAATACCTCCAAGGAGATACAAAAGTTTGGCACAATTTCCTTAAATCAAATGTCTTTAAAACCCAAAGAAACTCAGAGGTAACTAAGAAAAACGCAATTTTGTTAAAATTTTATTTTAAGAGGAGAAGAAGTGGATGTAGCACGAATGATCTTTGAGGAGGTGATGCGATTTTTGGTCTCTCCTACTTCGTTCTTTAGTATGAAATATCCTACTATGATCACGTGCCTTGTTCGGAAAATGGATGTGATTCTGGGAAAAGAAGGGAAGCTGTATTTTAACTTGATGAATAATATTGATAACAACTGGATCAAAACAATTTTGAGATGAGCGAGAATTACGCAAGTCTCAAAGGAAGAAAAGGATCGTATTTGGCAATAGAAGGTAGATGAGCGATTTAACAAAGTCAAAGCATCTCAAACTTCCTTAGCCGAAGATGTGGCACAAATCAAAGCCAATCAAGTGCACATCATGACACTCCTTGAGCAATTAAAGAAAGATCCAGTAAATCCTATCTTGGATATCGATAATGCGAGGCAATAGCCTCGAGAGTATTTTCTCTTTCTTCCTTACCATTTCTGTAAATGCTTTATCTGCTAATTTTAATTTCTTTTTCGAGTCGTGGGGACACGACTCATTTTTGAGTTGGGGGTGTGGGGATTTGTTGTCTCTCATCTACATTTTTCTGTTTTTAGGTAGAAATTAATTTTTTTTTATACATAGGAATTAGATGTAGAGTGTGTTTAAAAGCTTGAAAGCATAAGCTTAGTAAATTGATGATAGAAAGTAGTATGTTTATGAGCTGCTTTATTATGTATGCTTTGAGTATTTGCAGAAACACACATTGATAGTAAAGAAAAGATTAGTTAACAATTTGATAGAAAGTATGTTCGATCTCAGGGAGCCATGAGTGGTTTGTAGGCCGTGAGATCCAAGCTAGTTGACAAACCCATTTGATGACCGTGCTAAAGGTAAGAGAATGACGAAATTGCATAGTTTAGAAAGTGATTAAGGCAGTTCTTTCATAAGCCCCTTGTTGCATTTTTAGCTTGATGTCCAAATTTATTATATTATATCCTTCTCAGCCCCTTCTAGTCTTTCTAAAGCCTTTTTATTTAGACATATTATAAGCCATATCCCTTTAGATTTTAGGACTTTTCCATATGACCCGCACTCGAATCGCGATGCATAGACAGTTGTTTTAGAGCTTGAGTTTGGGGTGGTGGGTCCAGCATTATGGGAATTGTTATTGGGTTGGGATTTTTTATCTTATTAATTGTGCTCTGTTATTATATTGATGATGATTCATATGTTTATATTGTAACCCTTTGTCGGGGTAATAGTAAATGAATATAGATGAAAAGAAAAGAAAAGAAAAAAATCTATGAGAAAAATAGCGTGATATCTCAACTTCAAAAAGAGAGTCATAGCTATACAAAAGAAAAAAAGATTGATTTGAAAAGAATATATATTTGAACCGGCAAAGAGGAATTTTTATGTGAACATCTTATGCTTTAATTAGGTTATTGGGGATGCTAATTAGTGCATCAAGAAAATCATTGGGTTGAGTGAAAACATTTTTATGAGAGTAACTCAAGCTCTAGGGCGATTTGTTGATGGCTAGTGAGGAGAGAGCCAAAAGCTCACTCTAAATTATCCAAATATACTTATCATACCATCTCTAAGCCAACATTACAACCTTAAAGACCTTTTGATTCTCTGCTATGTAATCTAGAAATGATTGAGCCAGTAGTTAAGTGGATCTTTGGATACTAGTGAAGTTCGATGAACAAGCTATAGCCTTCGTGGTGAACTGAGTAAAGATCCTCTCCTTCTTACATTGCGAAGCTAATCTAATCTTGAATTCAAGCCGTGTTGACTATGAATATGAGAAGTGTACATGTATGTAGTTTGTAGATATTATTACATGAAATTTTCTGAGTAGTTTCTTTGAGTCTATTCTATATATTCTTCTATCTTCTTTCCCACTGTTCTTAATTGACCTAGGTGTGTATTTAGAGACTTCCCTTTGTTTTTATCTTTATTGTACCGAGACGATACAACTTTGAGTTGGGGGTCTTGATGTCTCCCCATTTGTGATGATTTAATCTTAGTTGGAGACATTATTTTTAGTGTTTTAGAAGTCTAAATACTCAATTTTTATATGTATTAATGCACTTTTCTATTTCGTGTCTTGATTTAATGATTTATTATTTTTAGAGCATATTTGGTTTAATTGTTTGTTAATTGTGAAGCTTTAAAGATATATAAGGTGATTAATTAGATGCCAAATTAATTCTAAGAGATAAAGGAAAGAAGATATGCATGAAAGTGGAGATAAGGAAAGAAAAGATAAGATATGGAAAGATAAAGTTGCCAAATAAATCTGAATCCCAGCACCTACACCATAGAAGTGATCATAACTCAGAAATTGGCTAGGAATTTGGAAGAATGGTCTGAAGAAAAGTTATAGAGCTTTCCGAGACGATCAGTTTCGACTATTGGAACACATCAAACGGAGTTGAAACGAAGAGGTTATGGCCAAAACAAAACAACGGCAGATTATTACCTGTTCTATATTTTAGGGTCACAAATTTGAGTTGGGCTTGGAGTCCAAGTTACTTGTCTTCCAGTCCAAGAAAACGAATTAGGTCTTCTAAACACCTATAAATACACCCTTTAACCTTTGTAAAGTAATCCTTGCCTCCCATAAATTATCATTAGAGTCATTCAAGAGAGAAAGATGAATTCTTTATATCAATCTTTTAATTTATTTACTTCAGGTATGAACTAATTTTCCCATAGCTTGGGTTTTGCATTATGTATAATCTATATATTCTATTTTCTTTCTATCTAAGTTTATTTGGGAATTATATGTTTTAATCTGATTCTAGCTACTTAACCATATATTTGATTTATATGTTTTTATTTATTGTATGTCTTAAACTTGATCAATTTAGGGCTGTGCTAATAGTAGTTAGATGGTCGCCCGGAAGGGGTGTCTAATTATTGAAACACCACATAACGTCTAGAATAATGAATTGGTCCTGACAACACCAGCCTAACTAGATAGTCATTAGGGTTTGTTTTAATCACCATATCACCAATTGAAGGAAAGAACTTCTTAGGAACCTAGTGGTGTAGGATAACCCTATTTAAGCTCACCTCATGGTTGTGCTGTAGCCTACCTATTTGCTCTCCGGGTATAGGTAGGAATTTAGAATCCTAACTAAGTATTTAAGAGCTATTATCTCCCTTATTAACTGAAATTGATAGAAAGAATTAGAAGGATTAGTGCATACTAGCAAAACCTAAGCTATACTCTCTCATCTCATATTCTTCCATATTTACTTTATTGTCTTTACTTTTAATTAGTTTAATTATTTATCTCTCAATCAATCATCTTTATTTTTATCACAACCTAGGCGACACCAGTGGTGTTCCTCTTATATCATCGGATTTATTTTAAAGAAACTATGAACTTATTATTGACAAGTTGGCGATTATTGTTAGGTATTTGGAATACCCTTATCTTTCTAATGCATGTCACCTCGAACTCACTATATGGCTGCCTCAAGGGGTTGGTAAGTTCTTAGTTATTTGTATTTACAGTTCAGTTTGTGTGCATGATAAGATCGTGAGTATTTGTAAAAACATTTATTGGGATGGAAAATATCCACAATTAAAATGGAATTCAATATCTACTATTAAATATGAAAGTGGTCTTGGTCATAAAGATCTTGGTGCGCAAAATAAAACACTACTTATGGAAATGTTATGGATGATTTTTGATAAGAAAGACTCTTTGGATAAAATGGGTGCATGAGCAATAATTGAAAAATGAGTGATTTTGGTTATGGAAAGTGAAGAAAATAGATTCGCCACTTTTGAAACAACTTTGGAAAACTAAATGCTGAATTCGTAACTTTGGTAGGGTATGAGAGAGGAGAAAGGATTCTGCATTGTTGTTCCCCACTTTAAGTGATCGTTCCACCACTTCGTTGTCGATATTTTACTAAAACTTGGACAAATATCGTGTGCAACTCTTGTGTTGACTCTTGTGTTGTGCCTATATGAAATTTTGTATGGATGACAATACATGAGAGGTTTTGAACAAAAAATAGGATGGTTTATATTGAGTTGGATATACTTTGTAAATTGTGTGGTGAATAGTTTGAGTCAAATAATCATCTTTTCTTTGAATGCGCATTTGCTAGAAGCGTTTAGGATGATATGAGGAGATGGTTGGGTACTGATAAAGAAATTAGTATGATCTTAAGCTCCCGTAAATACCTTAAGAAACTTAAAGACCTAGAAAATTTGAGGTCAAAATCATGGAGAGTCACTTTTGCCACTAGTATTTATCATATTTGGCGAGTGAGAAACAATCTTGTTGTGAGAGGTGAAACTCCCACTAAAGAAAGATCACGTAAAGAGATCAAACTATGCATATTTTCTATGTTATTCGGTTTATATCCTAATAAAGCCTTCAAGGATGATAGTGGATTCTTATTTATAACTCATTGAGTTTTGAATAGCGAATTGTTAAATACTACCAAATATTTAGAGCCTGCGTAGTGAGTTTTGTTTACAGTGCACAATTTCTTTTCGCATATTTTAATGAAATCATTTACCCAACGAAACAAATTGTATGAGAGAAAATGTTTTTTCAAGGAGATTTCCTTTACTTAATCATGAAAATTTTGAACATATCTTACTAGAATTCCCTCGAAACAAAGAACTCTAAGTATTTGATCATTTTCCCATATAATCAATACTACAATACTAGAGTTGGTGGAAATTTTGAAAAATAGATCATGGACTCTGTCAAAGAAGGATCACTATTGGATGGTGTCAGAAAAATTTCATGTTCTTCCCCTATATTACCATTTGGAACATTTGGATTGTCATAATGAACTGTTTGTTTAACGGTAATTAAAGTGAAAGCTATCCTAATCTTGATAAAATACGCCATGCAAGATAATTTTGGAAAAAATGAAATACCTCTGCCTATCTCTTAAGGCTTGGTATTTAGAATATTTTGGTTACCCTAGAGACTGATAACACTAGGTAATCTAATACTTCCCTTAGTATTTTTTGTGATGCTTCTTTCGTGGGAAGCGATACTCCTACTAGGATTGTCTTTGTGAGAGTGGATTACTCTAAAGACATTGTTATATGTGATGGAATTTGATGTAGGTCACTGAGTGAAGGCAAGACTGTAACGGTTTTTAAGGCATGTCAAAATGTCAATACCCTCAAGGACGTTAATATTACTATTATATTGATTGCACTGGTGTTACTATAGGCCTACAACTCAAACGAGCACTAATTCGAAGGTGTGCCCACTCATGCAGAAAATTCGAGATATAATTAGGTCTAAATCTCATATGTTTGCTAAGAATATCCGGGTTTAGGAATGAAGGGACAAGCCTTCTTTCTAGAGGTTTTCGTTGTAATTTATTGTCAAATAATTGGTGATTATACCCTGTCTCTATTTGATCAATTCTTTGGGATCATTTTGTAACTAATCAGACATCAAATGAAGTCTCTCTCTCTCTCTCTCTCTCTCTCTCTCTCTCTCTCTCTCTCTCTCTCTCTCTCTCTCTCTCTCTCTCTCTCTCTCTCTCTCTCTCTCTCTCTCTCTCTCTCTCTCTCTCTCTCTCTCTTTCTCTCTCTCTCTCTCTCTCTCTCTCTCTCTCTCCCCCTCTCTCTCTCTCTATATATATAATTAAATTTATGTTTTGATAAATAAAAAGAGGGGAAGAAATCTTCTTTTTTCCTTTTATATTTTCTTGTAGGTCATTTTATATTTTCTTCGATCTCTAATATTTCTTAAAAGTTGTAATATTGAGCTCTACATATGAATATATAGCCCGGGATAATTAGAACATTGAAACCAGATACTTGTATCTACCTACTAAAACAAAAATAAACTTATATCAAATTACTTTTAGAATTTACACTTGCAAAATATAACATGTGAAAAAGTATTTTACCACTAGTATATATTTACTAAACTCGTTGTTGTTATTATGACATATTATTTAATGGATATTACTAGATTAAGTAATGGAGATACATGAAATGTATAAAATCTTTATAACATCATACATTATACTCATCTATATTCCCTTATAATGTTAAACTTATTAGGGGAGTGAAAGAGTCTTGTAGGAATACAAATGGAATTTAAGCATTACATTTGTAAGTTAAATAAGAAGAAACTCTACAATTCTATATTATTTTCCAACATGTTATCAATACAAGTCTCTACCAACTAATTTAAAATCTTTATACGAAATTATAGATCAATTTTATGGTTAGTCTTTTTCGCAACCATGGTTTTTCAATTGAAAATATGATTGCCTTGATGGAGAAGGATTTTGGCAAGATAAGTAATTCATAATATATTTTTAACTAATCAATTAATGTTTTTTGTAAAAGAAAGATAACACGTGTTTGTTTTCTCTAACGTGTAGGAATATAAGTAAGAATATGTATTGGGTAGTCTTTTTTATTTTACTTTGCGGCCAATTTTTATAACATGGGAGGATGACGTTATTTCGTGAAAAAAAGGATGTGTTAGTTTAATATATGTAAGTTATAAAATAATATGAGATTTTTTAACCTAAAAAAAGAAACCGAAAATTATAAAGTGACATTAATTTATTTGTGAAAAGAAAGCGATGGAGTATATCTAAAGAGATTTATTCTTTGAAAAAATAAATAGGACAAACAAATATATTCTTATGAGTATATTCTTATAAATTGTTCAAAAACACTTAATATTCTTATAACTCTATATATTAACGTTGATTGTTACCATGAAATTTTACACATGTGAGCATCCATAATTTTTCAATTATCAAATATTCTATAACAGGGTTTGTGCATGAAAAGTATGATTCGATAATAATTTATGTGACTATATTATGTAAATTGTTCTATTAAGTGGATTTAGATGATTTACATTTGTATATAATATAGACGTATGCTGGGGCGGAGCCATGTAGGTTGTGGGGAGGGGGGGGGGGGGGTCCATGGCCCCCCTGATTTTTCAAAAAAAAAAAAGTTATAAGTAAATAACCCCTAAATTTTTTAAATATCTTCACTTGGCCCCCCCTAACTTATAAAATTTATTTTATTAAGCTTTAAATTATTTTATTTATAATTTTTTTTATACCAAAATATATGTTATTTTATATTAAAAAAAAGAAACTTATAGCATAATTAATTAGAAAAATTAATATCAAGACTTATATTGCAATCTTTACACAATATAGGGACCTTTAATGCAATTTTCCATATTATAAAGACCTATTTTGCAATTTTTGCATAATACTTAGACTTTTAGTGCAAATAGTGGCAAAAAAAATTTCGGGGGCAACGCCCCCGAACCCCCATGGCCCCCCCCCTAACAAAAATTTCTGACTCCGCCCCTGGACGTATGGTTATAAGACTTTGTAATGAATTAAATACAAGAGGTATGTTGTTATTTGCTGAAAATATTCCCGAGTTAATTTGTCAATATATCATGAAAAAAGGAAAGTCGATGATGACAATCATCTTAGCTTTGCTTGTCATATACACTTATAAGTATAAATGGATTTACATGAATAAAGAAGGTAAATGGGTGATAATATATCATAATATTATGGTTACATTCATATTAGAGATTTTCGTCTCCAAATTTGATGCAATGAATACAATCCTGAAGTAATAATATTATGAGACAAAAAATTATGAAATATTATAAACTATTTATTTAAAATTATAATTTACGATCCACTAAATAACTACCATTTCCCAAAGTGAATCGAATCGTATTCCCTAAAGTGAATGCAATTTTATTAATGTCTGACAAGAACAATGTGCTTAAATGGTGTATTCCTTCTAAAAATTGTTCCCTGTAATGAATAGAACGACATTCCTTGAAACAAATGTACCCGTTTATATGAAAATAGACGTGGTGAGTGTTGGCACAAACTAACTCAATTTTCATTTCCTTACTACAAAATATGCCCTAAATCGAAATTTGGAGTTAACATACTGACCCGACTTCCAGTCGAGGTTGAGGTCGTAGAAGAATCAATTCTTGGAATCTTCATAGTGGTTTGAAATAAATATCACAACATAAAAAGTCAAGAAATATAAGTCATCACGAAATTATAACCCTGAATATTAGAAATACAATGGAACGCTAGTCGTGAACTTGTCGTACTCTTAATCATTTGATCAAACTAATTAAAATATTTGAATTCCCAAAAGTTATGTTACCTTGTGATAAAATAACTGGCATAATTTTTGGATTATGTTTTAAGTAAATTCCAAAGAAATTTACTAGATTTAAGGTTATTCTCTAAAATAAATATATTGTATAAACCACAACTGTCCATAACAGCGTATATCTTTCTATTATTCCCTTAAAGTCACACCAGAAATATGTATTAGAAATTTTTTTGTTGTTTCTTTGTAGTTGTATTATATAAAAATTTGAGAAATTGAAACGCACCTTGTGCAAAATAAAAAATATTACAATTCAAAAACCTTCGTATTATGACATGATTGAATTGGTCACCCAGGGATAGTAATGATATGTCGAATTATAGAGAATTCACTCGTTCTCTACTTAAAAAAACCAAAAGATTCTTATATCAAGTGACTACCCATATTTTTTATATTCTTTTGTAAAATTGTTGACTATCCCAGCTGACGTATTTGGATTTATGTTAAATTTTATTCTCTTTCTATTATTGGACAATTTGAAGTCCTGGAAGATGACATTTTAACACTCTTTACGGAGTATCATTTCAAAGAGGTGATTACCATTATTAGTTAAGAGACAAGGCAACGTGAAGTACTGCGACAAATTGTAGAATATAATTTATTGTATCTTATATATCCACGAACTAAAAAAATAAAAGTTAAAGTTCAAAGGATGATTCAATTGAAATACTGCAAATAATATACAAAATGCTTCGCAAAAATAGAGAATATTGGGAAATCCCATCTGTTATAAATGCTTCATCATAGATTTCTTTTATACATGGATGACCCGGGCTTGTTTGCGCGCCCCACGAATAATCTCACAGAAAATATGCATGCAATCAGAATTAGTTTACCCATATTCAGGGAGGAGATTTGAACTGTGTACCTCTCACTTCACACCCTTTAAGTGCAGAAGAACTCTCATCTGATGTAAACGCTCCAACATAGATTTTTGTCCTACATGGACATATAATAAATATTTCAACAAATGCATCCAACCCACTCATGAAGCATGGTAAACCAGTAATGCATCCAACTAGTGCAGGAAGCGTGTTAGATATGTAATGCATATAACCAACACATAAAGCGTGGTAAGCATGTTAGTTCAAAATATACCATGTCACAAAGAAGGAATCTCATAAGTAATTGAAAAAATGATAAAATTTGTGTAATATGACAGTAATTATTGAGCCAACTAAAGAATGAACATGAATTCATCTTAAATAAATTAATCGTCCTTGAAGGGGCTAAGGTACCTAAATATGAGTAAAGTTATGTTGATTATTTGTATACTGAAAATATCAAACTGTGAGATAATTTATGGGATTGATATATTTTAATTTACATTAACTCTTGAAATAAAAAATAAGAATCCTAAACCACAAAATGGTAAAATGTGTCGACAATGATAAAAATGATACTAGTGAGTTTTGAAATCTAAAATCATACTTGAATCGATGAGGTTCCAACACACACCTACATTTAGTTATGGTGAGATGTCCTCATTATTGTTTTATTAATACATCGTGGTGATGATTATATGGATATTAATATTCTTAACAAACACAATAAGTTCTCGATCCACATAAGTTCCTAAAGGAAGACAATTTCCCAAGCACGTAGGGATTTGAAGCTCAACAAGTGTTTGAAGCACGATACATGTCCGAAGTACTTAAAGTGTCAAATTTCTTAATGATCGAGAAATCCTGTAGCATAAAAGGTCCTCAATAACATAATTTATTTAAAGTATGAGAGACAAGTGTCTAAATGATGAAAGGATACTCTGAATAATTATTGTCATAATTCATGTCATGATTAAGAGTATATGATATTCGTGTGTTTTTCTCTTGTTCTTCAATAAGGTTTTTCTCACTGGTATTTCCTAATAAGGTTTTAACGAGCCATGCCAAATATTTATTGTGAAACTAATCAAATGATGTTACTCACACTCAATACCCACAAATAAAAATTCATTAGATCTATTTATTTAAGTTTTATTAACGACGACAATCAAAGTACAAGTTCACAAGTATATATTGTAATAGGAAATTAGTAATATCGTAATGAGACGGATAATACCTTGAAATTTTTTACATTTTTTTACCACGGTTTCTCCCATTGGGTATTCCTAGTAAAGTTTTAATGAGGCGGCTGGAATATGTGTCATACCTATAATGAATGATGTACTCTTTGCTTTCATCAAGTTTTGTACCAATGGATTTTCATGATAAAGTTTTAATAATGCTTATCTTTCAGTGAATATCCAAGGGGGGACTGGTATGAAATGTTTATTTTAGTGTATATTTCAACATATCCAAGAAAAGTGTGGATTATCTTCAATAAGAAATATATCGATGATATTGTATAAGGATTATGTTGCTTGTATCACACGAATTCAAAATAGATAAATCAAAGGCGATAAAACGATACATATATCACTTAAATTTTTTATACACATATGATACAACAAAGTATCAATTATGCTAAGTTGATTAGTATAGCATTTTCAACCACAACATTTAAGAAGTTGATCCATAATATTGGGATACGTCAACTCAGAGATCTTTTACAAAAATTAGAGGAAACATTTTTAACGAGATAGTGTTTCCCAATGACTTGAATGCATGAATAGGAGATAATATACGTTTTATCTTTTTTGCTTAATTATATATCTCTCATTGGGTTTCACTAGTAAATGTTTTTAGCGATACAACATCTAATGCATACTGGAAAGAACATTCAACCAGAAATATTATGAAATGTTTTTTATTAGATATTATTATATTAAATAGTAAAGAAATATGGTTGGTGAAAACTTTTGTAACATTCGACATCATATCTTTATTATTCTTTTATAATAATAGACTTATTAAAGGAGTGAAAGAGTATTGTATTTTCTTCAGAAATGGAGGCATTATACTTGTGAAAGAATAAGAATATATTTTATAAATTATATATATTATCTTACAACCGTTGTCATGAATTTAATTAAAAGTTAATGTTTAATAAATTCTTGCAGTCTTGTATACTGTCCTGTAAAAGGAACTGTTCTTTCTTATGAACAGTGAGTTATGAGAATCTTTTCATAACTCAAACAGTTTTTTTATGGGCAAAAAAAAAGTAAAATGTATGGTGTCTTTTATGGGAAAATAATAATAGTTGTATTAAGAAGAAATTAATTCTAACTTGAAGGTTTCTTGAGCATTAATTTTTTAATTAATAAGAAAATATATAACAGTCTAAAATTGTTACATTTTCTAATTATTTTTACAATTTTTTAATGAAAGATTGCAGTTGATTATAAAATTAGAGGTTATTGTTGATAACCTAATTAACCTTTTTAATTATTTTTTTATGCTTTCAATAATTTATTTTATAAAAAAAATACCTAATAAAGTAATTATTTATAAAAAACATCTCCTTTATATTTTTAATATAAAAAATATCTCCTTTATATTTTTTATACCTTTACTATTTTCTTTTAAATTAAGAAAGGTAAATATATCCTCTACAATAGTGATCAAATAGTCATCTGGTCATTTGGAGTGTACTCGGTTTTTATCGGTTAGAAAACAAGAAATGTGTAAATAGAAATTCAAATATTGAGAAGGAAAGTCAATAAAGGATTATAAATTATTACGAGTACTTGATTACACAAAAAACTCCAGCTAAGATGATAGAGAGCGTTGTGTGAAGTGATGCTGTTCATTATATCCTTCCATCTGCCACCATTATTGCCTTCTAATGCCCACATTTTTGGCCTTTAAAACTCACACAAACACTTTCATCATCTTCAACTTTGTCTTCTCTCTTCCTAAAAGACCACAAAAATAGGGGAAAAATGCCAAACTTGTCCAATAATTCTGCCAAACCCAAGTATGTCAAACGTGTCTATCAATACCTTGTCAACAATTTCTTAACCTTCTTGCTCATACCAATCATGGGTGCAATCATCGTCCAGGTTTTGCGATTAGGACCAGAAGAAATACTCAACGTTTTAAGTTCACTCCAGTATGATCCTGTCCAAATCTTATGTTGTTTGTTTCTTATTATCATTGTATCAACAGTATATTTCATGTCCAAACCTAGATCAATTTACTTAGTTGATTATGCTTGTTATAAGCCTCCTGTTACATTTCGTGTACCCTTTTCAGCCTTCATGGAGCATTCCAGGCTAATCCTTAAAGATAATCCAAAAAGTGTGGATTTTCAAATGCGGATTCTTGAAAGATCGGGTCTAGGAGAAGAGACTTGTTTGCCACCAGTTATTCATTATTTACCACCAAAACCATCCATGGAAGCTGCAAGAGAAGAAGCTGAGCTTGTAATCTTTTCTACCATCGATTCATTGATGAAGGAAACTGGAATCAAGCCAAAGGATATTGACATTTTGATCGTGAATTGCAGCTTGTTTTCGCCAACACCTTCATTATCAGCTATGGTGATAAACCATTACAAGCTGAGGAGTAATATCAAAAGCTATAATTTATCTGGTATGGGTTGTAGTGCTGGATTAATCTCTATAGATTTAGCTAGAGATCTTCTTCAAGTTCATCCGAATTCATATGCACTTGTTGTTAGTACTGAGATTATCACTCCTAACTATTATCAAGGATCAGAAAGAGCAATGCTTCTCCCAAATTGCTTGTTCAGAATGGGTGGTGCCACAGTTCTATTATCCAACAAAACACGCGAGAGTCGAAGATCAAAGTATCGATTAGTCCATGTTGTTCGAACTCATAAAGGAGCTGATGATAAAGCATTCAAATGTGTGTACGAACAAGAAGATCCACAAGGAAAAGTTGGTATAAATCTTTCCAAAGACCTCATGGTAATAGCTGGTGAAGCTTTGAAATCCAACATTACTACAATAGGTCCTCTTGTGTTACCCACATCTGAGCAACTTCTCTTTTTATTTACACTTATCGGTAGAAAAATCTTCAACCCTAAATGGAAACCCTACATTCCTGATTTCAAAGAAGCTTTTGATCACTTCTGTATCCATGCTGGTGGAAGAGCTGTGATTGATGAGCTTCAGAAGAACCTTCAATTATCACCTGAACATGTCGAAGCCTCTCGGATGACCCTTCACCGATTTGGTAATACATCTTCGTCCTCTCTATGGTATGAGCTTGGATATATTGAGGCTAAAGGAAGGATGAAGAGAGGAGATAGAGTTTGGCAAATAGCTTTTGGAAGTGGTTTCAAGTGTAACAGTGCAGTATGGAAATGTAATCGCACTATAAAAAAACCAAATGATGGACCATGGCAAGATTCCATTGAGAGGTACCCAGTGCACATCCCAGAAATTGTGAAGCTCTAAGTAAAAGAAATTCCATTCATAATTTGATTTGTTTTAAGTGTTGCTTGTTGTTGATAATTTCAGCTGTTATATTTAATCTCAACATTATTTATTAATATAGTTTGTACACTTTTACCAAATGTGTCTCGACATTTCGGTAATGGATATATTTTTCATACTACATAGGCACAGAATGATAAGAGGATAGATACCATTAGTGTATTATTCAAATATAGGAATTACTTTCTTTTGCACCTCTCTCTTTCTCACACATATATATATACTCATTCTCTCTCATATGTTATATATTATGATAAGAAAGTAAATTGTGTATTGATTAACAAAGAAGGATCAGTATTACAATATCTATCGTTACAGACGACTTTTGTTAAACAATTTATCATTTGCGACGACTACAATATTTGTCATTACAAACAACTTTTGTTGTTAAACAATTTATCATTTGCGACGACAAGTCGTCACAAATGATTCATCGCTAGAGTTTCGTAGAGAAAAATACCTATTAGTGACGATCCATAGAGTGTCAACGGTATTAATCAAGTCTTATTAGAGATGAAACATGTTGTTGGTATTTATATCGTCGCAAATGATACACTATCAATACTGGAAATGAGTTTGATCATTAGAGACGACATCTTTCGTCTCTAATGATTAATGCTATTCGCGATAACATTTTCGTCTCAGATGATAAATGTCATTAGTGAAGAACGCGATCGTCTCTAATGATCAAACACATTATCGACAACACTATGTCGTCTCCTTTATTTTAAAGCAATTTTTAAAATAAATTTTATATTTAGTTTATTTTATTTGCACATTCTAAAATTTATACTTTTTTTTATAACAAACCAAAGTAATAAAAACTGTATGGAATAAACTTTCAAATATTAAAATAGCAATTTTTATTACAAACTGTGATAAAAAGTACGAACAAAAGTACGGATAAATAAAATTATTACAAAGTTTTAAATCTAGGTAGTCATAACAAATACCAATAATAGTATGATAAAAATTTATAAAAAACTAAAGAGCATTAAGGTCTTCTTCATCATCATCTTAGAGCCTTCTACGTTTACAATCGGAAGTAGAGGGACCGGGAGGAGGAATGTCGTAGAGGGGTCGGAATGAGGGCCACCAGTAGTAGCACCGGGAACACAAGTAGATAAAACATCGGTTGCGCGCTCCTTGTTTAACCAAGTGATAATCCTACTTACATCCTCTAGACTAAGTGCAGAAGGAGGAGAACTAGCAGAATGGAGGTCGTTGATTAATCGGTCGGTGGAACGTAGGGTTTTCGGTCCTTAGAGACCAGATACTCATTCATCGTCATCACCACACCCTCCAAGTTCTGAAGTATATTTAAAGGAATAGCAATTTCTGGTCCATCTCTTCTTCTTGTCCTTCGGAGGCAGACCCACACTAGCTGTCCAAATCCAAGAACTCTTACCCATTACCCTATTAGCAGCATGGACTACCAAAACCTTTTGGGTCACATGAGGGCTTGAACGAGCGGATCTGGTCCCTCAACACCTTATGTTACATGAAATATAACATTATTATTTTTTATTGGATAAATTTTTTCTCTCTCTAGAAGTCTGAGTAGCGTTACATTTTGGTCTTTATTTTCTTTACTTTTTGAGCTTTTTTACCTTTCCCATCATTTGACTTTCCTTCTTGAACATAACGGTAACATCGATGGCAGGCCGGGGGAGGCCTCCGCCGCCCAAACCGCCGGAATCCGGCGCACTGCGACAACCATCGGGAAACAGTGTTCAGAAACGTACAACTTCTCTCCCATCGACACCTTCCGTGAAAGTCGATTCTCCTAATGATAAGACTAACAACGTTCGAAAGCTTTCTTCTAAAAGACTAAAGTTGTTCTCCCGTCCGCCTAATTTATTACCACCAAAGAGCCCCATTGGTGGCGTCAAGAGGGGGTGGTAGGGAGGGATTCACGAGGCTCTAAAAGATCAATAAACTACCCTGAAAGAGATGAGATTTCCCCCGTACTCAGTGGGAGCTCCGCCCTTAATCACCACAATCCGCTCATGGTATATGTGAACAAAGAGCTAGAGGAGGAAGCTATGGAACAATCATCGGGGCGTGAATTATCCTTCCCGCTGGATAATATAATTCAAAATCCAACATTTTAGGTGGACGGGGAAAATCAGCAGGAGTCTCGGATGGAAATGGCGTCTCAGCGACCTGTGACAGAAGACTTCCCAACTTTATTGGCTTCGGTTCCACCTGGTACACTTTTATTGACCAATTCCAAACTAACCGGGGTTTTATCTTGTGATGTAGGTACTGAGGATGGAAAATCCATGATGATCAACCATGCGCCATCTTCCCAAGCTACTGTCGGAGTCGATAATGAACCTCCAAGGTCATACATAGCAGCGACTATGAACACAACACATTCTACTTTGGAGGAATCTGTTGGGATGGGTCAATCTATTGGAGGTCAAAGAATCCAGGATCCAGGGTCTCAAGGCCAAGATATGCCGAGCGAGATGGGGGATGAGTTTGATCAATATGGCATGCTGGATGATATACCATCTACGGACACAACCTATCCGCAATTGATTCGAACCGCCAAGCAAAAGCGTAACGGGTGTAAGGTATGGTAGCGATCATTAATTATCCGTCTGCTAGGTTATAATGTCGGTTTTAAGTATCCTCTCAATAAGTTAATGCAAATTTGGGCCCCGGAAGCACACATGGACTTAGTAGAGGTCATTTTTGGTTATTTTATAGCGATAATATGAATTTGGAGGATTATAATAAGGCACTTGGGGAGGGACTGTGGATGATATTAGACAGGTACTTAATTGTCCGTGCCTGGGACCCGTATTCCATGCCACACGATGCTCCTATTATTAAAACAACAGTTTGGGTGAGGTTTCCATGGTTGCCGCTAATGAATTATACGGAGGAAATTCTCACCGCATTGGGTAATATTGTGGGTAGAATTGTGCGAGTTGACCCGGTTACTAGATCAAGAGCTAGAGGAAATTTCGCTAGAATAGCCGTGGAAGTCGATTTAGATATGCCCCTGGTCTCGTTATTTGTATTGGACACCATCTGCAAAAGGTGGAGTAAGAAGGACTACACTTGACCAGTTTCGACTTTGGTAAGTTCGGTCACGTAAGGGAAAATTGTTTTAATTTGAGTGGGGTGCAAGAGAAACAAACAGAAGGTATTGTCGCGGAGAAACTTGAAGTCTCAGGGGACTTGGGTACGGAGTCGCATACTTTGTTATACGGTGACTGGATGACCGTTAATAGAGGAAGGGGAAGACCCCGTCAAAATAATCAGGTCGCACGAGGAAATCCCAAGGGGAATAGCTCAAGTAATTTCAGAGGCAATATTGCATCAAGTAGAAAGAAATCGAGATTTTCTAGTGACCGCGATATGAGGCTCTTGCTGATATTGATATTGGGGAAACAAATGGTGTGAACCCCATAGGAAATAAGTGATTCCAACTTTGGGTGAGGTCAGATAAAAAGGTGCGAAAGGTTCAATTCCGAAAGGGGATAATGGTGGTCCTTTGTGTGTTCTAAAATAAATGCAAATATAAATCGAACCACAACCGCAAGTGTACGGTTGTCCCAAGTAGTATAACTGATAAAACAGATTCGTTCCAAGGACGGGATGGTTGACTACAATGCTTATCTATTAATGATTGATGCACTTATGAAAGCAAATAAAAGATAATATGTTTGTTTGGTTTTTGTTATTAAAGCTACTGAATGAAAGACAATTATTAAAATGCAAATAAAAGCTAAGACGCAAGTGAAATGATGTAAAACGCAATATGAGAAGTAGCACTTGAGAACGCAAGGATCCTCCCAATCCTATTTCCTAACTTATGTTGTTTAAGGGCTAAATTGGTCAATTACAATGGTCGGGATTCTAAATTCCTTATACCCCCGTCAGGGTGGACTATAAGGCGATCCTAGGGTGTCACTAGTCCCGTCAGGGTAAATATGATCCACCTTTGGATGTTTAAGTTTTATTACCTCATTGGCCCTAGAATTAGCTAAGTTCGTCAGAATCAATAGCTTCTATCCTAGATTGAATAAATGGTTCAGTATCTAAACCCTCCGTCAGGATGATCCAATTGCCACTAATTGGAATAGCCTAAATACTAACACATGTTCCTAGTTCATGACTCTAAAAACAGTAAAATAATCTCAATTTATTGAAAAGAGTAAAAGCCCTAATCTAGTTTAATTTAACAGAAACCCAAATTCAACATTCGTTATTCAATAAAATTGGGATTCACCCATTGTTTGTTCTCAAGCACTATGAATTGTTTAGCTCATATTAAAAAGAAATACTAAATTAAAATAAATGGAATTCATAATTGATTACAAATAAAAGATAAAAAGAACCTAATTTCCGGAATTGGAATGACTGAGAACGGAGCTATAGACCCACTCCAGCTCTAGCAGTTTCTTCTTCCTTCCTTCTGTTGCTTCTCTCTGATGTTTTTAATTGTAAAGAATGAATTGCGTGAAAAATAGAAGTCCAGACCTCCTTTTATAAGCATAAATTCGGACTAGGGTTTGGACCAGAAAATAAAACACTAATTAAATGTCCAAGCCCAATTTCTAAGCCCAAAATCCCGTAACTGCTGATACACCTTCACTAAAACGGCTTTTCCCGATGTGTTATGACTCCGATTGACCTCATTCCAGTTGCTAAAGTTCTGTAACTCGATAAGGAATGTTTTCTCTTCAAAGGTAAGCGGCTAAATCATCGCTTAAGCACCTCGAAATCAGCAATCTATGGCCTGGAAAATGAATTTTCAGCTCTAAAAATAATATCTTCGGGATTTATCTTCAAGTCTTGACTCTAATTCACGATCTTTGACTTTCTCCTCGGATTTATCTCCTAGCTAACATCTAAAACCTGTAAACTTTACACTAAAAATACCAATATTACGCGCAAAAGTTTAATAAATTAAAAATGCTAGAAATAAAAAGGGAATTCCGAATTATTGCATATTAAGTCCAAAAGTCTATCAAATTAATTAAATAAACACCAAAAATGATGTCTCCCAAGGGTCTAAAATAAGAACAATTAGGGAGACATCAAGACCCCCAACTCAAACCTTTGTCGTCCCGACAAAGTAAAACAAAACAAAGGGGTATAAGTAAGCGTATAAACCAGTAGAAGCAGACAAATAAACCCTAAAGCAATTCTCAAAATAAATCTCATATAGCAAACTCTAGAAACTAATATACACATACATCTAGAATGCAACATCAAACATAAATAATCTCAATCATAAAATTAAAGTCGCAATGCTTGAAGGTTACACTTGTACTCATCTTTGTATGATGGCTGTAGGGTGGTCATTAATCCTACCTCGCTTTGAACACTCCACTTAGTGTATTCCCTATCAACAGAATTATAAATTCACTATGCACTTAGGAATCACGAGGTCTTTACGGTTATAATAATGGCTTAAGGACGGTATGGATGTATATTTGGTAAATTTGAAGTGAGCTTTTGGCTCTCTCCTCACTTACCATCAACAGTGTCCTCGAGCTTGAGTTAACGCTCAAAAAGATGTTCTCACTCACCCATATACGCAACAATTTAGCGTCCCATGTCTACCCACTATTAACAAGATGATTTTCAGAAAATTCCACTTTGCCGGATGTTTTATTCATTCATATTTTTTTTTTCTTTTCTTTTCTCTTTTTCTCTTTTTCTCTTTTTTTTTGTACAGAAGCAAACCGGGTTCCCGGTTTTGACGAATCCGGGTTCCCGGTTCCTACTGTATGAATTTTCGACTTTTTTCATTTTTTCTTTCTTTTTCATTTTCCTTCATTCCCGGCAAAGGGTTACAAGTACTCCCTCCGTCCCAAAAATAATGTCCACGTTACTAAATATGGTGTCCCAAAAATAATGTCCACTTATCATTTCAAGATAACTTTTTCTACTTTTTTCCTTTATTACCCCTACTTTTAATTTAATTTATAATTATTTGAATTATTATTTTATACTTGATTGCATTTTCCTAGGCATAGGAGTAGGTGTGCATTATGACATTTATTAGGGGTGTTTTTGTACATATAGGGTTCAATAATGACATTTCTTAATATGTGTGAAAATGCTAAGTGGACATTATTTTTGGGAAGGAGGGAGTATATATCATCTGCAATTGTGCTACAATACAAAGCACATCAATCCCAACCCATTAAATTCCCCATATGTGGTCCCACCACCCCAAACTCAAGCTCGAGACATGTCTCAGGATTGTGATTCAAGTGCGGGTCATATGGTCATGCCTAATAATCTAAAGGATAATGGCTTATATCGTGGCTACAAAGAAAAGGCTAAAGGCTCAAAGTGGGCTAAGACGGATAATCATTAATACAAGGGATAGAAAGCTAAAAAGGCACAAATGGCTAACAAAGAACTGCCCCTATCATTTTCCTAAGTACATAGCTTGTCTTTAGTTCATATCTAGGTGGGTTCTCTACTAATTAGGATTTCACTTTCTACACACCAAACATATTCCTTGAGTATAAGCTTACTTCATTTGCATTGTTCATTAATTTTTCCTATCAATTACCTATGTTCGCATGCAATTGTAAGTGCGTTTTACATCAATCCCTAAAGTCCACTATTTACTATCATAGATTCATCAAAAGTATGCTTAAAGGGATATTTAAAAATTTCTACAGTCAAACGCAACTCCGAAAATTCTTTTATTGAAAGCAAATAAAGCAAATAACACATAAAAACTGGGATGAGGCAACGAACCCCATCCCAAACTCAAAAATGAGTCGTGTCCCCACGACTCGAAAAGACTCAAAGCAATAAAATAATATACACTAAATGAGAAGGGATAGAAAACGTATCTTAACCAGCGCGAGGCTGGTTGTCGGTGTTGCGTCCATGAACTTTATCTCGCGTCTAGACATCGGAAGTTGTGCATTGAACAAATAACGTTCAGATTGTTTGTAATGTTTCCAAAAATATCAATCATCACATCTCGATTCTCTTTCAACACCTTGATTTTCGATTCCAACTCATCATCGGATCATTTTCTTCCTCACTTTCAGGTTCTTCAATCACTTCCCTCTTCTTCGGATTAACCTTAATTTGAACCTCGTCAGTCTTGTGTTTGAAACGTGAAATAGGAATCTCAATAGCTTGTTCTTGAATAGCACCAAAAGCGTTTCTTGGAGAATTCCTTCGATAAGCACACATGAAAACGGTTTTTTGATAGGCATCTCTTTCCACCCCAAACTCAAAACTTCAAATAGTGAGAAGCTAAGGCTTAGAACTTTGATGTTTTGAGGCTTAAGACTTGAAGATTGTGGTGGAATATGAGATGGGTAAAGGCTAATTGATGTTTAGGAAGAGGGAATTGGATTTTCTTTGAAGTATGGATGAAGAACAATCGGAGGAAAGTGGGAATTTTATCGTAATTTGGATGGGAGATGAGTTGATTGCATGTTTTTGTGGTGAAAGAGAGTAAGATTTGAGGATTGTGTGGTTGTAGATGATGATGTTCAGGAAATTCTGGGTTTTGGGAGTGTTTTTGGAGGCTGGGTTGAAGAAAGAGGTAAAAATATAGGGCTAAAAATCTTCAAAACGGCCCTATCACAGATGCAAACCGGGTTCTCGGTTTCGAAAATCCGGGTTCCCGTTCCGCGTCGCTGTGACGGCGCGGAAAAAATAAAAATACTCTTTTTTTTTCTTTTTTTTTTTTTCAACCCTCGAGACGCACCAAAACGCTGGACCCCAAGACGCTGGGTCAGAAATTTCAGAAGTTACAGCACCAAAACCGGGTACCCGGTTTTGCCAAATGCGGGTACCCGGATTTGTGTCGATGGCGCGAATCAAAACGCTGCAAAACGCAAGCCACCAAGACGCTGGGTCAGAAAATTTCAGAAGTTACAGCACCAAAACCGGGTTCCCGGTTTCGAGAAACCGGGTACCCGGTTCCGACGCTGTATCGTGAACCAAGACGCCAAGTGTTGCGTTGAAAAGGTTGGTACCAGCTCCAAAACCGGGTTCCCGGTTTTGCGAAACCGGGTTCCCGGTTTCTCCTGGACGTCCAACCTATTTTTCTCCTATTTCGCCTCATCGACCCCAAACTCGTGACCTTTTTACCCCTGAAATCATCAAAAACAACTACCCTTCCTCATTTCTTAATAATAAACACTAAAATTACGAAAATCAAACTATTCTAAATTGCAAAAATTTAAAAACTCAGCTAATATACAAGGAATTGGCTTTTGTTTAACGTCGTTAAGCTCGACGGGTTACCTCATTTATTAGTCATTGACATAACCTCCCAAGCAGTGAGTGAGGTTGTCAATATTTGCAACTCGAAATTTGCATCCTTTAGCTTTTACGCCCACTAGTTTGTCTGAGATAACCTTCGCGACCATGAATGGTCCTATCCAAGAACTTTTGGATTCACGTACCTTTGGATGGGGGTTCGGTTTCTTCATAGCTACTTCTTCACCTACCTTGAACCCCTTTTTCTTTCTTTCTTTCTTAGGTTCCTTCGGAACCTTCGTGGCACGTGCTTTCTCTTTCTTCTTCGCATGATTGAGTTGTGGATTTTTAGGGTATGGAGGAGCTTTAATTGGTGGTTTCTTTCGTAGCTCTTTCTCCTCCACCCCTAAAGTGTCCACAACATTAATTGGCTCTTTTCTTACCGGTTCCCTTACATTTATACAAAAACATTCTTCCTTGGAAACCGGAAACTTCATAGGTCTAAACACATTAAACTTCATCTCCTCGTCTTGGATTCTCATAATCATTTCTCCGTTCTCTACATCAATCAAGGTACGCCCCGTGGCTAGGAATGGTCTTCCCAAAATAATGGGGACATTCCTATCCGCGTCGTAATCAAGTATAATGAAATCAGCGGGAAAAATTAACGTACCTGCCTTAACGAGGACATCTTCGATTCGGCCTTCCGGATGTGCAAGAGATCGATCCGCCATTTGCAAGACCATAGAAGTGGGTCTTGCTTCGATATTAAGCTTATCAAAGATCGATTTGGGCATAAGATTTATGCTTGCACCCAAGTCACATAGTGCTTTTCCTCTCCACTCATTACCAATAGATATCGGAATTGTGAAACTCCTAGGATCAACTAACTTTGGAGGTAATTTACCTTGACAAATAGCACTACATTCTTCAGGAAGACCAATCATCTCATTATCACAATATGGCCGTTTGTTGGTGAGGGCTCTTTTTAGAAACTTAGCATACTTGGGCACATCTCGAATAGCTTCTAGCAACGGAATATTTATGCTAAGACCTCTTACCTTGTTAAAGAATTTTTGATACTCAGCCATATCACCCTTCTTTTGAACTCTTGATGGAAATGGTGGAGGTGGACGATTGATTATAATATCATTTTTCTTTTTCGGAATCTCATTAGACCTCTCCACTTCTTCCACTTCAACTTCTTTATCTCCATTCACCACCTCTTTCTCTTTTCTAACTTCTTTTTCTTTCATAACCGGGAAAGGAGGTGGAGGAAGGTTCTTACCACTTCTGAGAGTAATAGCTTTACAGTCTTCGATTTGGATTGGATTCTCAGTATCGCTAGGGAGTTGCCCTTGTGGACGTTGATTCAGTTGTTTGTTAATTTGACTTAGCTGATTCTGGAACAACTTCATATTTGCTTCAACTGCGTTTTGACGTTCCATAGCTTGTGTTTGAAGAGCAATCAAACTTTCAACATTTTTCTGAAGGGTAACTACACCTTCTTGTGGATAGGCAGGTAAGGCTTTCTGATTCATTGTGTCATCATAATTGTCTTGAGGAGCTTGTCTCTGAACATAGTTTCCCTGATTCTGTCCTCCTTGATAATTATTTTGTGGTCTTGGATTGTAGTTGTTACCTTGGGGACGCGGCTGATACGCATGTGTAGGATTGGCTGCCCCATTAGGATTTGAGTATTGAAACCCAGGATGGTTTCTGTTAGGCTGATATCCGTTTCCACTCGAATTGAAATTACCTCTATTGGACATAAACATCACGGACTCTTGATTATTCGGACAACTTTCCTCATCATGATCATCTACCTTACAAATCGAACACATATAAACCTCTTGTGCAGCATGCACAACTACCTTCTTACCCGAAAAACCTTCTTTTACAGCTAAAGTAAGCTGCTTCAATTGTTGCTCTATAGTATTCTGAATCTTATTCTCAAGCGTAGCAAATTTTTCTTCCATATCAACTTTATTCACTCCCTTAACTGGTGTTCTCACTGAATTCCACCCAACTTCATTCTTAACTATTCTTTCTAAAATGATCTTTGCATGAGCGGGTTGAATTTGAAGAAAACTTGCTCCACATAACGTATCCAATTTCTCTCTTGAAGTTCCATCAAGGCCTCTATAAAAGATCTTTAACTGTTGTTGTTCTGAAAAGCCATGATTGGGAACTTTACGCAAACACATCTGAAATCTTGTCCAACTCTTACCCACAGTTTCATCATATTCTTGACGGAAATGCGTCAATTCTAATTCAGCATCTAATCTCATATTACTTGGGTAATACCTGTCAAAGAAAGCAATTTCTAATTGGTCCCAGTTGGTTATCTTCGTAGGATCTTGCGTATCGTGCCATTCACTCGCTCCATCAATCACAAAAAATTTAAACGCAGCAAAATACATCTGTTCTCTTGAAACTCCTTGTGTGATATAAGAATCACATATCTGCTTAAACTTCTGTACTGCTCTAAGAGGATCTTCTGATGGTCTTCCGCGAAAATTCCCAAAATTTTGGAATTGAGCTAACATACCCGAATCTGGACGGAATCGCGGAACATTAATATCTGGAGCACCTACTCCTATAGCAGGAGCACGGAATGGAACTTCTGGTGGACCATTAGTAAACCATGGATCTTGAATATTCGCCATTTCTCTTTCCCCTTGTTCTCTTCTTTTCTTATTTGCAAGTCTGATTAACGAATCCGGGTTATCAAGGATTTGAACTGGTGGTTCAAATCTGAGCCTTCTTCGCATACACCAAACCTAAAAACCTAAAAAGACTAAACAAGCAAAAAGCGTAAAACTGATAAAAACAAAAATAAAAATAAATGCAACTATCACTAAAGGATAAACACCGTGGTCACACGCTACCGTCCCCGGCAGCGGCGCCAAAAACTTGGAGGTCCTTTGTGTGTTCTAAAATAAATGTAAATATAAATCGAACCACAACCGCAAGTGTACGGTTGTCCCAAGTAGTATAACTGATAAAACAGATTCGTTCCAAGGACGGGATGGTTGACTACAATGCTTATCTATTAATGATTGATGCACTTATGAAAGCAAATAAAATATAATATGTTTGTTTGGTTTTTGTTATTAAAGCTACTGAATGAAAGACAATTATTAAAATGCAAATAAAAGCTAAGACGCAAGTGAAATGATGTAAAACGCAATATGAGAAGTAGCACTTGAGAACGCAAGGATCCTCCCAATCCTATTTCCTAACTTATGTTGTTTAAGGGCTAAATTGGTCAATTACAATGGTCGGGATTATAAATTCCTTATACCCCCGTCAGGGTGGACTATAAGGCGATCCTAGGGTGTCACTAGTCCCGTCAGGGTAAATATGATCCACCTTTGGATGTTTAAGTTTTATTACCTCATTGGCCCTAGAATTAGCTAAGTTCGTCAGAATCAATAGCTTCTATCCTAGATTGAATAAATGGTTCAGTATCTAAACCCTCCGTCAGGATGATCCAATTGCCACTAATTGGAATAGCCTAAATACTAACACCTGTTCCTAGTTCATGACTCTAAAAACAGTAAAATAATCTCAATTTATTGAAAAGAGTAAAAGCCCTAATCTAGTTTAATTTAACAGAAACCCAAATTCAACATTCGTTATTCAATAAAATTGGGATTCACCCATTGTTTGTTCTCAAGCACTATGAATTGTTTAGCTCATATTAAAAAGAAATACTAAATTAAAATAAATGGAATTCATAATTGATTACAAATAAAAGATAAAAAAACCCTAATTTCCGGAATTGGAATGACTGAGAACGGAGCTATAGACCCACTCCAGCTCTAGCAGTTTCTTCTTCCTTCCTTCTGTTGCTTCTCTCTGATGTTTTTAATTGTAAATAATGAATTGTGTGAAAAATAGAAGTCCAGACCTCCTTTTATAAGCATAAATTCGGACTAGGGCTTGGACCAGAAAATAAAACACTAATTAAATGTCCAAGCCCAATTTCTAAGCCCAAAATCCCGTAACTGCTGATACACCTTCACTAAAACGGCTTTTCCCGATGTGTTATGACTCCGATTGACCTCATTCCAGTTGCTAAAGTTCCGTAACTCGATAAGGAATGTTTTCTCTTCAAAAGTCAGCGGCTAAATCATCGCTTAAGCACCTCGAAATCAGCAATCTATGGCCTGGATAATGGATTTTCAGCTCAAAAAATAATATCTTCGGGATTTATCTTCAAGTCTTGACTCTAATTCACGATCTTTGACTTTCTCCTTGGATTTCTCTCCTAGTTAACATCTAAAACCTGTAAACTTTACACTAAAAATACCAATATTACGCGCAAAAGTTTAATAAATTAAAAATGCTAGAAATAAAAAGGGAATTCCAAATTATTGCATATTAAGTCCAAAAGTCTATCAAATTAATTAAATAAACACAAAAAATGATGTCTCCCAAGGGTCGAAAATAAGAACAATTAGGGAGATATCAGATAATCCTCCCAAACACAATGTGCTTGAGATGGTTAATGATAAGCTACAAGGGGGTTTCTTTAATGGCAAGGGATTCCGTATAATTGATGACGAAAAGGTTGGTTGATGTTTCCCTATTTTTTCTAAATATAACCCCTTAGGATACATCATTTTAGGTTTAAAATGGTCTTTTTATATAGTCTATTGTGCTTAATTCGTAATATTCCTATTTGTTGTCTTGATTTGATGAATTATTATTTTTATAGCATATTTGTTTTAATTTGTGTGTTAATGTGAAGTTTTAAAGATAATATGGAAATAAATTAGATTCCAAATCAATTCTAAGGAAATAAGGAAAGAAGATCGTGAAGAAATCAGGAGATAGAAGGAAACAGAGTTCAATTAGAAAAAGGAAAAAATGCCAAATAAATCTGAATTTCTGCAGCTACGTCTAAAGAAGTGATGATAACTCCAAATATGAGATGATTCTGGAAGATCCCATTTAGATATAGATAGATCTTTCTGTGAGGATTCTTTTGGTATCTTACGGGCCAAAAACGGCCCAATTACGAAGAAGATATGGTCAAAACAAGTCAGCAGTAACTATCATTATCTACTTACGAATTTGTGTTGGGCTTGGACTCTTTTACTTGGTCCCTGCTCCTAGATTTCGACCTAGCACCTATATATATCAGTTCTAAACTTAAGAAAATCATCCCTTGGCTGCATAATCTTAATATACACAAGTAATTCGTCATAGAAGCAATCAAGAGGATCTAGAGGAGGAAGAAGTAAGAGCTAGAGCTTAACTACATCAATTCAACACTTCTCCATCTCTATTCTTTGGGTAAATTAGTATTAGATCTATTTTGTCTATTAGGTATTTCTAAACTAATTTTTCAAGAGTTTTATTATGCATAATTTCTCTTTAGGATTGTAATTATATGAACCATTGATTATTGTTTTTCTGTTTTAATTTGAATCTGGGATTTTAGTATTTAATTGAATTGGTTCTTAATTTCCATTGACTATATTCTTGTGCTTGTTCACTATCATTGACGTCTTGAATCAAGGGTAGGTTTTAGTAATTAGGCTATTCACTTAATTGGCAAAGTGATCACCCTGATGGGGGGTTTAATTACAGAATTAGGATATAGACGTGTGGTATTCATTATTGACCCTAACGGGCTTGACTAACCACGTAGCCAATTGGGTATAGATCCTAATCATCTGAACGTAGCTTATAATCGCCCTGACGGGGTTTTTAATACGGTAGGGTAGCTCCTAAGTCCACCCTGATGGGGGTTAGGAGATTAAAGAGTCCTGACTGTTGTGAAATTTCCCATTCACCCTTATTCTTAGGAATCATAAATTCAAT
This sequence comes from Nemophila menziesii, assembly GCA_029959085.1. NCBI lineage: Eukaryota > Viridiplantae > Streptophyta > Magnoliopsida > Boraginales > Hydrophyllaceae > Nemophila > Nemophila menziesii. The sequence goes on from JARWIR010000001.1 coordinate 55,583,399, forward strand.
AGGATAGATTCATACTTGCATCTCCTTATCTTATTTGCATAATTATTTATTATTTATTATTTAATATTTATTATTTATTATTTATTTTATTTAGTTAATTAGAAAACGAAGTCCTTTGCTACTTATCTTTTTTAATAAGACAATTAAAACTATTTATTCTAATATTGAACACGAAGTTAGAATAACTACTTAAATCTCTGTGGAGACGATTTTACCATATTTACTTATTTATTACTTGGAACGACCCGTACACTTGCTGTATGTGGATCCTTTATTCCTTTACTTATTGCTTTGTTTTATAACACACAAGGAACCACCAAGTTTTTTGCGCCGCTGCCGGAGATTTAAAGCGGTATTTTTATTTGTGTTTAAGTTAGGTTAGTAGTTTTAGTTGTTTTCAGTTTTACATTTGTTTTGTTTTAGTCTCTTTTCAGGTTTTTTTGCTTTAGGTATGGAGATTTCCCCCTATCAAGAGCAGAATCCGCCACAGACCGGGTATATGCCAGTACAAAAATTCATGGATCTAACACGAGGGAGATTTATAGATCATGAATATAGGCTCAGGAAGTTGGAGGACTCCCTCAATTGTTTCATGAAGGTCACAAAGGATAATATAGTAAAGAGTGATGCGAAAATCGATACTATCATATCATTAATGCAAGGCATGCAACAAAATCATCAATTAATGGAGCAACGATTGACGCAACTCATAGAAACAATTGAGCAATTACAATAAGTACCATCTATGCAAACGGTCCAAAGTACAAATTTTGAAGATGAGGCCATTCAAATTGATAGCGATGTTTGGTTCAATGTAGCTACAGAGTTTAACCTTCAAGAGAAGGAAGTGGAATCGCCACAAGTTGCACTTAGTGAACTAGAGATTACAACAATAGAAGAATCAACCACGCTAAGCATAGATGAGTCAATTGTTGGTAAGCGAGTCAAAATTGAAATTAAACCTTGTGAAGGGAAGATTACATCCATGGAATACCCAGCCAATCCACGTTTAGAGGAATCAAATATTGAAATCTTGGTGAGAAAAGAGATAGAAGGAGAAGATACTAGGATGGATTCGCCACCTAGTACTCTATTGGTGTCACCTTCCAACCTTATGAAGATGAATCATTCAAACGGTGACATCGATAAAGCATTTGTAGAGGCGTGCAAAGAAGACAAAACCTACACCCAAATGCTTGAAAGTGATACAAAAGAACTCACACCGCAACAAGTATCCACAGAAGCTATTCCAAAAACAAATGAGATTGCGAGTATAGAGATCGAGGTTGAAGACGTGGCCCTCATAACAAAAGAAAAGTCTAAAACATCCCTTGTTTTGGAAAAACTAGAGGAGGTGCCACTTGAGTTCCCCATTATTCCAGAAGTATCTGAAGAGGTTAAAGAGAAGGACCACCACCATGAACCCGTGAAGAAGAAAACGAAAAATGTGTTTGGGTTCGGACCCACAATTGCTTGGAAGGCCGCCAAACAAGAGAATAGGCCACAAGGTTTCAAAAATGCGTGGACAGGACCATTTGTTGTTACTCGAGTGGTGACATCAAAATTAATAGAGATACGACCTTCGAAAGGTCAAAGGCGGCGAATTGTAGACATACATAACCTCACCCACTTCTGGGGAGGCTACATACTCAAGGGATAATGGAGGTAACCCGTCAAATTTTAAATGACGTTAAATAAAAGTGCTCTTGGGAGACAACCCAAGTTTTAATTGCTTTATTAGTTTATTTTTTTTAGTGTGTGTTATTTAGTTTACGTATTTTTTTAGTTGATGTTGCATTATTGAGGAAGGTATTAGTGTTTTTGATGTTCAGGTACTAAGAAAATTTAGTTAGGGAGAAAAAGAAAAACAATTCGGAGAAAATCTTACCTGGCCACCGGGTCAAAAACACGAGCCCTCGTGTACTCATCTCGGGTTCTTTGCCGAGGGTTAATTTTAGAAACAAGCAGCACCAGTATACCGGGCCACACCGCCGGTATACCGGTCAAACAAAAAGAGGAGGCCTCGTGTACGCGATTCGGGTTTTTTGAAGAAGGAGAGTTTTCAAAGACCAGCGCACCGACATGCCGGTCCTTATGGGCGGTATACCGGCCAGCGCTGCCGGAGAAAGAAAAAAACTTGCATTTTTAGGTTATAAAGAAGAGGAAGTGAGTTCTAGTCCGAATTTTCCAATCCTTAAGCCTCTCTTTCTTCTCCAAACCTCTCCCAACTCATTAAAGCTTCACCAAACCTTCACCTAACATCAAAACACTACCAAATTACCATGAATTCATATCCAAATCCTTCCCTACATCGTTACAAAGAAGATTTAACCATCCAAATCATATCAAAACACCTAGAATCCAAGAATCAAGAGCCTAAATTTTCAAAATTCATTCAACAATTTCCTAGATCCATACCAACCAAGGACGAATTCATCCTACCCACATAGAGAACTATCATCATAACACCTTTCCTAACCCAAATAAAGAGTTACAAATTTCAAGAGTGTTCAAAGCTTTGAGTTGGGGGTCAAAAGAGATGATGAAAAGAATAGAGATTTTATCAAGTTCCAAGGGAGATAAAGTATCAAAGCAAGGTATTGGGTAAGATCAAGAATAAATCAATTGAGATGGGTACTAGTCTGGGAATAAACTACAAGGTAAATCGGATCAAGAGATAGATAAAAGCTAGCTGTGGTAAATTCAAGGAGCAAAAAGGTTTCAAATTTCATAAGGAAGACACCACAACCTCTACAAATCGAGCATCCTTTGACCAAAGATAAGCAAAGCTTCTGGGACGCTAGTAGTTGTTGCCACAACAAAATATTCCTGGATGAACACCTTTTCATGAGAAAGTATTCGAGAACAAAGTTGGAGACGATGATAAACCTAAGAGATCTCTTGAGTGTGATTGATTGGGATGGAGCACAAGAGGATGTAAGGGAAAGCGAAATTGGTGACACATGAAGGTTACATACAAGGAAATCACTGCACCCTATCTTGGGTATTAATCAAGCGAGGCAGTAGCCTCGAAGAGTATGTTTTCTTTCTTCCCTACCATTTCTCTATATGCAATATTTGCTGCTTTTATTTTATTGAGTCTTTTCGAGTCGTGGGGACACGACTCATTTTTGAGTTGGGGGTGTGGGGATTCGTTGTCCCTCATCTCCATTTATCGTTGTCCCTCATTTCTAGTTTATGTGATTTACTGTTTTTTTTAGAGAATTTTTTTTTTTGATATTCTTAAGAGATGGATTAGATGTAGAGTGTGTTTAATAGCTTGAAAGCATAAGCTTAGTATGTTAATGATAGAAAGTAGTATGTTTATGAGCTGCTTTATTTTGTATGCTTTGAGTATTTGCAGGAAAACACACATTGATAGTAAAGAAAAGATTAGTTAGCAATGCGATAGAAAGTATGTTCGATCTCAGGGAGCCATGAGTGGTGTGTAGGCCGTGCGATCCAAGCTAGTTGACAAACCCATTTAATGAACGTGCTAAAGGTAAGAGAATGACGAAATTGCATAGTTTAGAAAGTGATTAAGGCGGTTCTTTCATAAGCCCCTTGTTGCCTTTTAGTCTGCTGTCCATTTATTATATTATATATCCTTCTCAGCCCCTTCTAGCCTTTCTAAATCCTTTTTATTAGCCACATTATAAGCCATATCCCTTTAGATTATAGGACTTATCCATATGACCCGCACTCGAATCGCGATGCATAGACAATTGTTTTAGAGCTTGAGTTTGGGGTGGTGGGTCCACCATTATGGGAAATATTATTGGGTTGGGATTTTTGAGCTTATTAAGTGTGCTCTGTTCTATATTTTAATGATGATTCACAGGTTTATTGTATTGTAACACTTTGTCGGGGTAAGAATAAATGAAAAAAGCTGAAAAGCATGAAAAGAAAAGAGAAAAATTATGAAAAAAATAGTGTGATATCTCAACATAACAAAGAGAGTCATAACTATACAAAAGAAAAAAATTGATATGAAAAGAATTTATATTTGGACCGGCAAAGAGGAATTTTTATGTGAAAATCTTTATGCTTTAATTGGGTTATTAGGGATGCTAATTTGTGCATCAAGGAATTCATTGGGTTGAGTGAGAACGTTTTACGAGAGTAACTCAAGCTCTAGGGAGATTAGTTGATGGCTAGTAAGGAGAGAGAGCCAAAAGCTCACTCTAAATTATCCAAATATACTTATCATACCGTCCCCAAGCAACATTACAACCCTAAAGACCTTATGATTCTTTGCTATGTAATCTAGAAGTGATTGAGCCGTTAGAGAGTAGTTAAATGGATCTTTGGATACTAGTGAGGTTCAATGAACAATCTATAGCCTCCTTGGTAAACTGAGTAAAGATCCTCTCCTTCTTACATTGCAAAACTAATCCAATCTTGAATTCAAGCCGTGTTGATTGTAGATATGACAAGTGTGCAGGTATGTAGTTTGTAAATATTATTACATGAAATTTTCTAAGTAGTTGCTTTGAGTTTATTCTATATATTCTGCCATCTTCTTCTCCCTTGTGCTTAATTGACTTAGTTGATATTTTAGAGACTTCCCTATGTTTTTATTTTTTATTGTATCGGGACAATACAAGTTTGAATTGGGGGTCTTGATGTCTTCCTATTTTTTCTAAATATAACCCCTTAGGAGACATCATTTTAGGTTGAAAATGGTCTTTTTATATAGTCTTTTGTGCTTAATTCGTAATATTCCAATTTTCTGTCTTGATTTGATGAATTATTAATTATATAGCATATTTAGTTTAATTTGTGTGTTAATGTGAAGCTTTAAAGATAATATGGAAATAAATCAGATTCCAAATCAATTCTAAGAAAATAAGGAAAGAAGATCTTGAAGAAATCAGGAGACATAGTTCAATTAGGAAAAGGAAAAGCTGCCAAATAAATTTGAATTTCTGTAGCTACGTACAAAGAAGTGATGATAACTCCAAATACTAGATGATTCTGGAAGATCCCTTTTACAGATACATAGATCTTTCTGTGAGGATTCTTTTGGTATCTTATGGGCCAAAAATGGAGAATAGGATATGGTCAAAACAAGTCAGCGGTAATTATCCTTATCTACTTACGAATTTGAGTTGGGCTTGGACTCTTTTACTTTGTCCCTACTCCAAGATTTTGACCTAGCACCTATATATATATCAGTTCTAAACCTTAGAAAATCATCCCTTGCCTGCATAAGCTTAATATACACAGGCAATTCATCATAGAAGCAATCAAGAGGATCTAGAGGAGGAAGAAGTAAGAGCTAGAGCTTAACTACATCAATTCAACACTTCTCTATCTCTATTCTTTGGGTAAATTAGTATTAGATCTATTTTGTCTATGAGGTATTTCTAAACTAATTATTCAAGAGTTTTATTATGCATAATTTCTCTTTAGGATTGTAATTATATGAACCATTGATTATTGTTTTTCTGTTTTAATTGGAATCTGGGATTTTAGTATTTAATTGAATTGGTTCTTAATTTCCATTGACTATATTCTTGTGCTTGTTCACTATCATTGACGTCGCGAATCAAGTGTATGTTTTAGTAATTAGGCTATTCACTTAATTGGCAAAGTGATCACCTTGACGGGGGGTTTAATTACAGAAATAGGATATAGATGTGTGTTATTCGTTATTGACCCTGACGGGCTTCACAAACTACGTAGCTAATTGGGTATAGATCTTAATCATCTGAACGTAGCTTATAATCGCCCTGACAGGGTTTGTAATACGGTAGGGTAGCTCCTAAGTCCACCCTGACGGGGGTTAGGAGATTATAGAGTCCTGACTATTGTGAAATTTCCCATTCACCCTTATTATTAGGAATCATAAATTCAATAGGATAGATTCATACTTCCATCTCCTTATCTTATTTGCATAATTATTTATTGTTTATTATTTGTTATTTATTTTATTTAGTTAATTAGAAAACAATCTCCTTAGCTACTTATCTTTTTAATTAAGACAATTAAAACTATCTATTCTAATATTGAACACGAAGTTAGAATAACTACGTAAATCCCTATGGAGACGATTTTCCCGTATTTATTATTTATTACTTGGAACGACCCGTATACTTGCGGTATGTGTATCCTTTATTCCTTTACTTTTATTGCTTTATTTTATAACACACAAGGAACCACCATTGGTCCAGCTCCGAAGAGAAATGACAAAACAAAGACTAATAGTAGAAATATAGAAAGGATAAAAGTAATTAGAAACAAAGATAAGCTAAAGAATCTAATACAAATTACCCTAATGATAATGAGAGATGATGGAGAAGAGGAGTTTGCTACTTTCCAACTTCTTGTCTTTCTCTCTACATGACTTGTTGCTTCTCTTGAATGACTAAGGATTAGAACTGAGCAAGGACATGTTTACAATGATAAGAGGGTGTCTTTATAGGTTTTAGGAAGACCCTAGGTCGAAATTGGTGAGTAAAAGGTAAGTAATTTGAGTCCAAGTCCAACTCAAATCCGTTTCCTAAAGTATAACAAATTATGGATCTATTTTCAATCTAACAGTGACATATATCAAAAAAAAGTTATGCCACATCCAAAAGCAATTATTTTCTAATGCTCTACTTCTACTCCCCTCCTTAAGTCCGTCTTCTACGTTTATACTTGAAGTAAGGGATGGTAGGTCTATGAGTGCATAAAATATAACTAATCCAAAGCTATCAATGAAAGGATCTTGAAGAAACATCAAGTTGTTAGTTTTTTTGTGTAAATTGTTGTTTCATATAAAGACAAGTTAACTTAAATAATATAATTCAACTTATCAAAGAGTTCATAGGATATAAAATGGGGTTTCTATAGCGGTTACATATATCGTAACTTTACAAAAATAGAAGTATACAAATTATTTAATTTGATCGATAGGGTATTATGATAAAAAATTTATAAGAGTTAAATGTAGAACTCTCAGTTTAACGTAGCAAAATATTTAAAAATCGATACACGAGTCACATAACTAAAATAGTTATTATCGCGAATTCGAAGCTAGTTAGAGTAAGTTTAATATTTGTAAACTTATCGAGAACATAAGATGTGAAAATCATATATATCTATAAAGAAAGAAATTGATGTGCTGATTATTTGTAGCAACTACATGCTTTTGTTGCATGTCAAATGAGATTGTTAAATGTTGAAAGTTGGTATGTACCTTTAACTAAGAGTGATTCTTAATTAAAAATATTTGGGTGTAATTTGATTTGTTTTAATGTAAATTATGATTCTAATTGTAAGTAACTCTATGTATAAGATAATATGAAAAAGGTCATACAAAGTATTAAATGTAACCTGCTAAATAAATATTTTGTTTCATAAATTTATTCACGGTTGAAATACACGTAATCAAGTTCACGAGATTCTCTTTTGCCATAATATCACACTAAAATATGTAAATTAGGAATAATTTTATCTTAATAGACTATTATTTGTAATATTTATTAATAAAGTCATGAAATATGATACAGAAAAGTATCGATATATGTTAGCTTTTATATGGCGCTTTCTCCCATTAATAGGATGGATATTTGCTCAGCTAAATATTCTCTAGGTATATTTTGTTCCGATGAAAATGCAACCCTTTCACAAGTCCTTTGAAGAGTTACAATTCGTCGATTTTTTCGCATTCTTAAGAAACACATACTAAGTCACCTCAAGGGCCAACTTGTAGTTTAGCCTCAATATAGCAGGCTAACACTTTACCCTAGAATTAATAAACTATCAAAGTATTTCAAATCATGTTATTTACAACAATAATGGAAAAAATTAGATCTATTACTAAAACTGGTTTTTTTAAGGGTAGTATCTGATTCAGAAATCATGATTAATAATATTTTACTAAAAGGAAAAAATATAATAGAAATAAGATAGTCGATATTACTAAAGACATCTCAACAAACACCAACAATTATATAAATAAAATTATTTAAATTGAAATTGTTTTCTAATGATTAGTGAATAAATTAATCATCGAAAACCAATATGATAGATATTTAAAATAAATACTTAAAATGCATAGAAGACTAATCAACCTTATAAATTATATATTTAGTTTTTAGTCTTACTTTGAAAATATGTTACCGACTGATATCTCCCTATATGTCATGAATTAATTCTAGTTGGAGACATCATTTTAGGTGTATTTATTAGAGTATAGGTCGATTTTCTCATTATTTAATACACTTTCCTATTTCGTGTCTTGAATTAATTATTTATTATTTTTTAAGCATATTGGGTTTAATTGTTTATTCAGTGTGTAACTTTAGAGATATATGGTAATTAATTAGAGTCCAAGTAAATTATAAGAGCTAAAGGAAAGAGGATAAACATGGACATTGGAGATAAGGAAACAAAAGTTAAAGTATGGAAAGATAAAGCTGCCAAATAAATCTGAATTTCACCATCCATGACCACAAATTGGCTTATATCTCAAAATCGGTGAGGAATTTGGAAGAACGCTCAAGAGAAAAGTTAAAGATCTTTCCGAGACAATGAATTTCGACTACTCATACGCATCAAACGGATAAGTATTGAAGTTGTTATGACCAAAACAAAAAACTGGGTTGATTCTATATTTTAGGGTTACGAATTTGAGTTGGGCTAGGAGTCCATTACTTACCTTCTCCTCCAAGAAAACGAATTAGGTCTTCCTATACACTATAAATACAACCTCTTATCATTATAAAATCATCCTTGGCCAAACCCTTAAGCCAAGAGGAAGCTGCAACACAAGAGAAGAAGTCTGGAAGGAGCTGAACACCATATCATGTCTTCTTCTACCTTTAAATTTGTAATTTCTTTCTTTTCTTTTATTAGTATGAACTAATTTACTTTTATCTTCAGATTTAGCATATATGTATGAACCCTAGTTTTTCTATCTGATTTGGGATACCACGGTATTTAATTTGAATTCATGTTTTATGTTCTGTTTATGTGTTTTGATTTAATGATTCTTTTCCTTGATAGTGCACGAGTATAGGATTACCTTTATAGTAGTTAGATGATCACCTTAGCTGGGTGTCTAATTATTGAAACACCACATAACGTCTAGAATAAGGTTTAGACCTAACAAATCAACCTAACTAGATAATCATTAGGGTATGTTTTCACCACTATCACCATGTTTGGAATTGAATTGTTTAGGGTCTTGGTGGCGCTTGATAACCCTAGGTTTAGGCTACCTCGTGGTGTGTCCGTAGCCCCCTTAGTCTCTCTCAAGGTCTAAGAGAGGGAATTCAGAATCCTAATTATTTCATATTACATGATTCACCCTTAGATGATAGAATAACCAAAACTAGTGGGGATTACTTGCTAATATCTCGAGCTAAACTCTCATACTATTTGCTTCTCTCTTTTATTTAATTTTCAGTCTTTTAATTTATTAGTTAATTTTCTATTTGTTAGAACCCAACAAAAATCTCTCTTCTTTTATTTTCCTGCGTATTAATTTGATCTAGTTTTAATATTTGCACTTGAATATTTGCATAAGTTCTTCCTAACCTTCGTAGTCTTTGAGGAACGAATTCTACTTATTCATTAAAACTTGCATACGTCATGTATACTTGCAGAACCGTGCTAGGCTAGGGTGTCTATCTTTGCACTTATTTATATCATCTTTTTATCACACCCTAGTCGACACCACCGACTAAATACAATCCTAAAAAAATCGAAGTGAGACTTTTGTGTTTTTTAGTTTTTAGTTTTTTATGTTGTGTTGTTATGTGTTTTAAATCATATTTTGAAAAAATTGTGGGGTTGAAATTGTGAGATTTAAATTTCGTAGGGACTTTTGTGCAAAATCCAATTTTCAATATTCATAAACCGGGATCCCAGTTTGTTCAAACCGGTATATACTGGTTTTGCAAAATATTTTATTTCTTATGAAAATCCAGTTTTCTCTTTTTCAAACTCAAAAAAAAGAATTACTATCATCTTTTTTTATTTCCGATTCACTAATTCTTGCTCTCAAAATAAATCTCTTGGGGTGTAATTCTCTTTCCTTGCATATGTTTTTACATCTTCATGTTATCACAATCATTGTCTTGTGAAAAGAGTTGTAGTGAACTTCCCCTCGAAATGATCTTTATTACAAAATCTTATGAAAATCTTTTCTCAAAAAAATATTGTATGCTCTTATACTATGCACTTTGAAATTATTCTTTATTTGTAATATCCTTCGATATTTCCTTGATGATATTGTATGCGTATGCACTAATGAATTTTTTTGTAAGAATCTTCCTTTGCGAAATGAAAAGGGGAGCTGAGCCATCAACGGTTAAAGTGCAATACAAATAAGATGGATCATCCTTGAAGCACAGTCACAAATTCTTTGCACGGATCGAGTTGATTGAATTGAAGATACGAAGACATATCAAGTATTTACTTTTAAAAAAAACTTGTGACAAACTCATATGTCGGATTGTGAGATCTTTCGGTTTTCTTAACTATATGTTTAGTATTTGATATTTGCAGTTATTTGATATGTGTTATGTTGCTTAAGTGTTTTATCTAGTATAAAGGAGTCTTGACTCATTGATTTTTTTAATTTCTTATATGATTAATTTGTTAGACTCTTCTTTCATATGTAGCATATCTTGCCTTTTTCCTTGACATTGTGATAATTTGACTTTATTCTTAGTGACACTTAATAATGAGAATTTTAATGTTTGACATCTTTTTATGATATGCTATATATGTCATATGTGATTTTTATTATGTGCATGCTAATTAAACCTCTCAATTTTTTTTTGTATATTCTTGTGATGCCTATCGATATGCCTACATAATATATTACTACGTACGTTAGATTTGCTTTCCATAATCTTAAAATTGCTTATACTTAGGGGAGATTTATTGAGTTATTAAAATATGATACACGTATATTCGTATTATTATCCATCACATGTTATGTCATATAGTTTGATCACTCGTGTCATATTATGCTTTTTTTTTAAAGAGGTTGAATCCAATATCCAGCACATTAACCTCACCTTTTATCCTACAGTAATTTGTGACTGATCTCCTAATTATAGCTACCATAATTGGTCTAGAAATTAGGGTGTACGATGCAATATGAACCTTGTTTATAGACTGTTAAGTGTCAATGAGTGAAATGAAATTCGTTTTTCCCGTTGTTTTAGACTGAATGGATCAAATTGAGTTATTGGATTTGCACCAATTCGTAACACATACATTAAAAAAAAGCATGAGTTTAAGTACGTATACATTAACTAGTTTGATATTGATTATATGTATACCCTTATATGGAGGAATATGAAGATCTCTCATGCATGCATTCCTCGTCTTTGATTAACCCTCTGTTAAATGCCAAGAAGGGCCATTATGAAACTTAAGGTCTCTTTCATCCAATTAATAGTTGTCCCTATTGTCGCCAATTCTTTAAAAATTTAATCCATAAATACCTTTCAAGATAAAAAATGCAAACTACAAGATTTGAGCAAAGTTAAAGTAATATATTATGATTTATGAAATGTATATGAAACAAAGAAATGATTGTCTATGATTTATTAGGGATTGAGAGTGAAATTATTAAAAGATGGTTGATGAGATGTAAATTCTCATATACCTTTTTTAGATTTGCTCTCTTACAAGTACAATTGTCTAATGGCTTATCATAGTGTCTGGATTAAAAAATTTAAAAGAAAGGATAAGTTAATTAGGGATATAAATTCATTACTCATGTGTGAATTGATCTTTTAATGGAAATAAAGCACGAACAAGTGGATAAAAATTTACATTAACATTTAAAACGTTTCTTTTTAATTGGGGTGTAATGGAAGAAAAAATAATAATAAAATATTAAAGAGATAATAGCCAATAAAGACCTAAACCCAGCATATCCTATCTTAACAAGCTCACCTAAATACTACACCTTTAAAAGGGCCAAATAAATTGTCAGCAAATCGATCATACCTTTCTTACCCCTGAATAATATCTTTCATATTTGCTTAATATAAGGGATTAATTATGCCAATTATATCTCTTTCTTATCATAGAAACAATTAAGGATATCAATATCATATCATTAGTTATTCTCAAATACACATACACTTTTCCAACTAGTGCGTGATTCATCATAATGCGTGATTCACCGTCCATTGCCGCCGGAGGGTTTTCATTTCATTTAGGGTTGGGACTCATCGTGTTTGTTGGGCTTGTAGTGTGATTTGGGTGGGCTACCACATACTGGTAACTGGGCTATCAACGTCTTACTGGCTATATTCTACGGAGAAGACGTGTTTGTTGGGCTCGTAGTGTGATTTGGGCGGGCTACCACATACTGGTAACTGGGCTATCAACGTCTTACCAGCTATATTCGACGGAGAAGACATGTTTTATTGGGTTCGTAGTGTGATTTGGGTGGGCTACCATATACTGGTAACTGGGCTATCAACGTCTTACCAGCTATATTCGACGGAGATGGTAATGGGCTTCACTGTTGAACATCGTTTCATCTTATTCTGGCTTGTCATATGAGAGAGAATGAAAAGCCAATGGGCACAATTAATATCTTTGCTTTAATGAGTATTGAATGTGGAGAAGAGACGTTTGGTTCAATCAAAATGGTAACTTATACGTAGGTGTTTACTAAATAAGGGTATGTTAGTCTCATCAGATCCAAATTATTCAATGGACTCTTAGTGGAAAAAATAATGGGTTGTGGACCTTTTGAATTATTGACCCTATTTTAATATTTATATGACAAAGATATAAAAATACTTTTTAAAATATACCCCCTTTCTTTTCTTTCTCTAACTAACACAAAAATTAATAATAAATTTTTGTTTTCCTTTATTTTATTACCTTTTAACAACTCAAACAACAATTTTTTTTTAATTACTTTTCTTAAAATCTACTTCCCTCTTTTTTTTCTTTCATATGAAAAAGGAGAAAGTAGAGGTGGCCTTTTTTCTTAAGTTTTTTCAATAAATTAATATAAAAAAAAGTAAGACCCCTTATTCACTGCTTTGATTTTATTCTCATAATGACGTGTCAATATTTCATTGACCAATAATTAAGTTGTCATGAAACATCCTGTCACATAATTATTTTTATATGTATGTGGATGATAAAGTATGTTTATAAACAAGATTCATCTTCTCACACGGAGAATAACCTTTGGCATAAGAGATGTGCAAGGATAAGACTAGCTTATGTGCATAAAGAACCCTTTTGCAAAGTAAACATGAGTTCATATAGGCCTCTTGAACAAAGTGTTAAGATGAGATCACAACCATATAGGTGACATGTTGAAACTATTTGTGATTGAGGTAGATTCCCATTATCTACTAGTCTAACTTACATATGTGAAGTTTTTAATTTATTTATTAAATTATTTATTAATTGAAGACAACTAAGATTCTTTAATTATACTTTTGTAAGGTATTTTTCTATTTAAATGACATATGTCATATGAATACCATCATAGGTAAGTCATACCACGAGTGTCCTTGGTGCTTTTGGTTATTTTTAGATACTTTGATTCAGGTTCTGCTTCTTTAGCATATTAATAATGGTCATGGTTGATTCAACCTAATAAGATATGTCTAGGCGACTTCATTATTATTCATAGAATCAAGTATGAGAGGAGGACTATATTGAATATCAAAGATGTGTTCTTGCAGGTGCATCAATCATACAAGTCAACTAGAACTACAACATGATGATGAGACACATGAGGTTATGATAGTATATTCATATTATCACTACTAAAAGTGATAAAAAAAAATTAGGTTATGAGTTACTACATTATTGATATTACATTTTTAGTTTGAAGTCCTACAATAATGCAAGTGGAATAATTCTTTATGAAACAACTCTCTAGCCTAATATGTTTATAACAATGATGTTAGTATCCTTGTTAGGTTGTAATAGCTAGTTACCTCGTATGTTATATTTATTTTGTATTGAGATGATATATATGTGAAGTGGCATATAATATGATATTATTATTTATACCATCATATCTAAGTAGGATATAGTTAGAACTTATGTTGGTCAGGTCGAACATTCATAACGGGCCAATTAATACCAATGACCCATATATTATTCATGAGGAACTAATTATATCTTTATTATTGAAAAAAGGAACCAACATTTAAAAATACTAGTGGGATTTTTTAATTAGTGTCTTCTCAACACGCTCTTTGATTCCAAGAAAAGAAAGTACCAAATATAATTCTTTACTATTTGAATCTCTCTCAATCAAACAAATATATCGGTACCATGACTTGTAGATATATTGATTCATTGTCTTAGGATCCACGTCACTTGGCAAGATCATTCAAACATTTCTGTTACAAGAGATTCAAATGTTTTATGTTGCAGGAGGTTACCAGAATCTCCTCTCTTTTATTATTAAAATTCTCATCTTTTGCATAAGAAAATATTTGACAACTTTAGACATGTTAATTTTAATATTTTACCAATATATTTTGTTGAAGAAACCAGGAAATCCATTTGGGCCTGGTTTTTTTTTTTAGTCATTCATACTGAAAACTACCTTTTTTAACTTGTCCCAAATCCAAAAATTTAATAAAGTACTCATATCCCATGTGACTTTATTCTCAATGAATTCATATACTAATGTGAAGATCCTTTGTAGGTCTGATTTGTATAGGTTTTTGAAGAATTTATAAAATTCATTATCAGTAAGACCTGGTTCATCCATCCGGTTATCATCGCTCATCTTCGGTATGAAAATATTGTTTTATATTCTCATTTGAGCAGTGACCGCATGAAAATCTTGTTGGATTTCATGTTAATGATTTTTATGATTAGCTTAATATAATCTTAAACACAAATCCATTCATGTTCCTTTGGAGAATTGGAAAGGCTTAGATTAATATAAAGTATTAACTAAAACCTTTCATATTCTTTTGGAAAAGTGGAAAAGACATTTTTTTGTGAAGTAAATGTCCCACATAGGAGCGGAGATAGAAAATATAACAATATAAAATAGCTTACCTATATATTACTTTCAAAAGAACTAAAAGCTATGAAAGCCAAAAGAGAAATGGAAAAGCCCCACACGCGCGCACCACCACCACCACCCGCCCGGCCCGACCCGGCGAAGGCGTGGGCTCGTGAGGGAGTTTGGGGAGACAAAAAATAAAAAATGAAAAATGAAATCCAGAAGACAAACGTCCACCAATTTCGCACTAGAAGGCAAGCGTCCACTAATTACGCTCCAGTCAACGGTTACATAACTTGGTCAACACGTGTCCAGGTTCATTGCTGGTAATTAAAACGTGGAGAATATGAGTCAAATAAAATCTTCAATCAATCATATAGGAAATTAAGGGCGCTAATTATGGGACGTTTCTGAAAGCTTACTCCTCACCTACTCCCATCTTCTATATATATAGTAGCTCCTCACTTGTCTTAAGCTGCGAAATCCACCAGAAAAGAATAAATATTCTACCTCTCTCTGAAACATACACTATAGTCGTAGAACCTTTCTCTGTTAGAGATACTGGTACTCCGGAATATCTTTTTAACGCCTAATTACCGTGTAATTGTGTTGTTCTTTTCTAATTCCGTGTAAGTGGTTTATTATTTATAATTCGTAATTCCATTTTTTGTAATAGTTAGTTTACTTAAATCGGACTATTGTTTTTCTGGAATACCATTTCTTTTGTTTTAAAAATGGCGACTTCCATTTTTACTCACAAAACTTTGTGTTTCTATATCGCTTATTTAACCAGTTGCACTTAAATATATCTGACAAATATTTTTTTGATATCTGAAAGCAAGCTCAATTTCATAGAGCAAGCATCAATTTTGAAATGTGTTGCCTCTGTAGGTGGAGTAATCTGGAGATTTAATATAGATTTTGTGATCTCTTTCAACTTCTATTGTTGCATTCTTAAATTTAACCGAGCTCTATCTCTCCAAGAGTCAGTTGCATATTAGATTTAAGCTTAAACCTTCTTACTCTAACACTTGGAGAATGATCATCTCAAGGCATTAATAGCACCTTTTACATGTCTGGTTATCATATAATGATAACTCAAACTTGAAATTATTATTTTTAGTATTTTGGGCTAGTTTATTAAACTAAACTAAAATTAGTTAATGATATCAACAATAGTAGGTTGAATAGTAACAAAAAACCTATGGGAACAACTTCCCCTATTCTTGATTAGTCACCTCTCTATCTAGGCACTCCTTACCTAACTCATCTCCTTTCATTTTGTTTTACCAAATAAATTTTCCTAATTTTTCTCCGAAATCATTCAAGTTTGCATGATTGAGAAATGAGTGGAAATATTTTGACATATTTGTCATATTTTGTTCGACACCCTTAACTTCTCTTGAACCTTTGTAATATCATTGAAGTCTCCCACAACCAACTAAGGTAAGCTACAATCTTTATTACAATCATCATTTGACCAGGTTAATGGGAGCATGCACGAAGGAGCATAACACCGAACACCATTATATAATTCCATCTAACAATGAACATAGCTAAAATCATGTAACAAAACCTTAATCTCGACAAAATCCTTCCAACACAACAAAATGACTAACGACCTACCAGTAGACTTGACTACAAAGTAGATATTGTAATTAAACAACAAACTTAGGATTTATACTAGAAGACTTGGACATAACACTAAGGGACTCTTAGATTTGATTGGTGCATATTTTTTCTTTTATGGGACCCATGCCTAACAATTTCATATTAATATTTGATTCTCAAGCTATAATGAGCAATTCCCATCACATTAAGTGGTAACTTTTTTCCTCATTCCTCCTTATAAATCTCATGTTTTTTGTCCTTCACTTCTTGCTTACTTCCATTATTATCTTTGTTGCATCCAAAATCTAACTCGATTATAACATCCATAATATTATTAATTTCCTCCTCTTACTCATACTTTTCATCTTTTTCATGTCATCCAAAGTCTATTTTTTGTGCAATATTCCTAACCCATGTAGAATGGTCTTCACTATCTTACCATCTCCCTTCTTCTTTAAACTCTTCATTTGTAATCGATAAGAATTTTTTTTTGTTTTAGTCCCTGAATATTCTCAAGTACTCATTTATCTTTCTTGAATCCTTTTTTGAACTTCAATTTTCGTACTCATTTTTTATCAGGTGCTTCAAGCCTTCTTTCCTATCTCCTTCTTTTCTTACTAGTGGTTTCCATCTTTTTTTATCCTCTTCTTCTGATGATGATCAACTGCTAATTTGTTTTACTAGAAGTTTTATCCTATCAATGGGCCTAACCTCCACCTTGCCATAATCCCTTATTTTCTGTTATTCTCATGTTATTTCTATATAATCTTGTTTAATTATCAATGACTAGTTAATCATATATGTATGAAAATATATTATCCCATCTTCTCTCACTTTGATAAATTATCATAATTAATATTAATAGTAGTGATATCACTTGTGGGAATCCCCTCTTGCC
Organism: Nemophila menziesii; assembly: GCA_029959085.1. Taxonomy (NCBI): domain Eukaryota; kingdom Viridiplantae; phylum Streptophyta; class Magnoliopsida; order Boraginales; family Hydrophyllaceae; genus Nemophila; species Nemophila menziesii. Next base: position 55,600,873 of record JARWIR010000001.1, read on the forward strand.
GGTGCATAACTTCAGGTTACTCTTGAATTTATGGTTTCAAAACTATTTTTCCATCCCAACGCTTTTAACTTTCATAACTTGGCTCCATACATTTTTATTAGTTGGTGGTAATCCATTTCCACTACTTTCTTGAATAAGACCACCTCATCTACTTTCCATGAATACTTGCACCTCATTTTCCATCATCACCAAGATACCTTTTTTTCTACAAAAAAAGTTCTCTTTGGTGTACCCTTGTTGTATGGTCTCTTAGTTCCTCTCTAACTTATATAGTTAGAAGGTATGAAACCAAATAAAGGTCCCCTTACAGGAAGATGGAAATAGAGTAGTCATTTGAAGTATAATCCCTAACAATCTCTTGCTCTAGAAGTAGAGTAAAGAAATATTCATGTGAATGACCAAGAAATCCATACTTGAAACACAACATACCCCAATTCTCATAGTAAAGGTTGCTTGCGAAGGTACATCTCTATAAAAATAACAAATCAACCAGGTAAGATCGGTATGCCCACTCTCAGTTTCTCCCTCAATTTAAGCATTGGTCCCACAACTTTCTCTTGTACAAGAGGGTAATCGGTCTTTTTTTCTCCTAAGTATTTATGTATCCCAATTATAGTTTTAATAATGATTTCTTGGAAACGAACACCTTCCACTTGAACCCTGACCCAAGAGAATGAAGGTTTAGTCATGAATATGTACATTAACATCCAATTTTATAGGTTATATGCAATCCATTGCCAATGAGAGGCTTGATATCCTAAATGCTATTCATGTATTCCATGCTACTAAAGCCTATCTGGAAAAGGTTAAATCCAATCTCCCATACTTTAACCTCGACTCTGATTCTCCGGTAACTCGAGATCAATCTCCAAATTCTCGTTGCCAAAATTTTTTTAGCCCATATTTGTCTAGCAATTAGGGTGTACATGTAATATGAACATTATTGTTAGATTGTTTAATGTAATTGAGTGTAATACCACTCATTTTTTGCATTGTTTCATACTTAATGGACCACATGCAATAAAAAGACTATGAGATTAAGGAAACATGCATTAATTAGTTGGATATTGATTATATATACCCTTATATATATCAAATATTTTACATGCATGGTTTCCAAATGGATAAATCTTAATATCTCGCCTTTATGCATTTTCCTATCTTTGGTTAATCATCTGCCAAATGCCGAGAATGGTCATTATGAAAGCTAAGGTATCTTTCCTCCAATTAGTAGTTGCAACCACTGCCACTAAATTCTACCGTGTTGAAACCCATACATACCTTTCAAGATTGATATCAAACTATAAGATCTAAGAAAACTTGAAGTAATACATTAAAATCTATGAAATAGAAATTAAACAAAGGAATAATTACCCAGGATTTAATAGGGGTTGAGAGCAAAATGATTAAAAGATGGTTGATGAGGCGTAAATTCTCAAATAACATCTTTTGATTTCTTTCTCACAAGTGGGTTTGTTAGGATTGAGGGGTTTGCGAGGAAAAGAAAAGAACGAAGGTGATTTATAAAAAAATTCTACTAGTTTTACTAAGATTTTTTTTAAAACGAAAGTAATGGAGGTGATTATAGAAATCACCTATGAGCACCATTGTATAATCCCTCCAAAACAGGGTCAAATGGACATACATGGTTTTATTACAAAATTAATATACAAAAATAACCCTCAACATTTTTTTTTTTGTCAAAAACTCTCAATATTATATAAACCCAGCCAGAAAAAAACAAAAAGTAGAGTAGGAAATGAGAAGTAAGGCAAAAAAGAATATGAAAGCTTTGGAAAGTTCTATATTAGTGAAGTATATTGTATAATTACATAGAAGTTAGAAGTTTAGTATTTGGTCCTCCTTACCTTAAAGATCATAATGTTCATTCTTTTGCCTAAGATACAAAATAAATTTATGTGACTATCTTGATTTCTTGTATTATATGTTGTGATTAACGGTGTTGGCTAAAATATGATCTTGCACGAACAAGGTTAAATATTGGTGTACACTTGCTCAAGTCTAGCAAGTTTCAGTTTCAAAAGTAAAAGCATGCAAAGAACGTGGAACTTGCATACAAATATACTTGAGTGGAGAAGTGCACAAGGGAGTTAGCTTGATTACATTTAAGTTTGGGTTATGACATAGCCAGGAAAAATCTTATTGTAACGGTTTGTATCTCAACCATAAGAGATACCAATGAGTTTAGTCGAGAAGCTTGAAACTCCAAAGGTGGCTACCTTAGGTAGTGGAGTAGGAAACCAAACCACTTTAAATGCTCTTCTTTCCCTTAATCTCATTATTTATCTCTTGCATTACATATTTTATTGATATCATATCTAACCGTACTTGTGTTCTTAACCTTTAATGTTTAATAGAATGCTTAAGAGAACTATTACCACACTTAGGTGTGTATTCACTTTGACCTTAGGATTTTAGCTATCCTAGACTAACTTAGGTTTTAGTTATGCTAGTATCTTATCTCCCCTAGGTAGATGTTTCTTAGTAGTGATTATCCTTTAATCTTTAGTCTTATTTGATTAAGCATATCATCTAATCACTGTTTATCTCCATTTTTTGACCCCTTAAGTTGGAAAGGTTAATAGGCTCTCTACCCTAAAACTTTACCTACCTTATTGATCGTATTCTTAGTTTTACATAGCCCTAAGTTATATCCTTCACTTTATATCCTACCTCAAGCTTAGTATCCTAACCATCTAAGTTACCAAACTCTTAGGAACATCTATAGTATCCATCCTTAGAGTCTTTCTTATAGATTTTGTGTAACCTTATCCTTCGTTAGCTTAGAGTGTTTGATCTTAGTATCCACAACTAGCTACTTACTCTTGCAAACCTAACACTTAGTTCCCCATATACATCTCTTAAAAAAATCCTTAAAATCCTATCTTAAGAGTTTGACCTATAGGTTTAGTGTCCTATTCACCATTTCCCTTCTCAAGGACTCTAAACTAGAACTTATTCAGAACAATTCAAAGAATTAGGCATTGATTTTGTTAAACATGTTTGTTTCTTGATCAGTTATGAAAAGAGTAGTATTGACAAAGATATGGGTGGTGAAATATGAATCCTATTTTGAATACTTTGATTAATGAACGGTTCATACGCTTATATATTTTTTCACTCTCCCTTATTCTTTTCCAATCAAAAGAAAAAATAGCTAAAATCGTTTATGAAATTTAATTTTACAAAAATTTCTTATCCAAACAAGATTTTTCATTCCTCTTTTTTTCCTTAATAACTTTTTTTGTCATTTCTCTTTATTATTTTTTCGATCCTGATTACAAACAGACCTTACAATATTTATCATGGTGTTAGAATTCAATTATTTTAAAGGATAACAAAGGTTATTGAGGGATATAATTTTTTTATTTATATTTAGATTGATTTTTAATGAAAATGAAAGGTTTACCCAAAAAAAATTCACCATAATCTTTAATATTTCCTTCCAAATTGGAAGGTTATAGAAGAAAAAAAGGACTATGTCCAAAAAAAGTAAAAAGAAAAAAGAAATAAAGGATAAAATATATAAAAAAAACTTAAAGTAATGATATATATTACCTTTTTTTCATTTACTCTTGTAATATCTCTAATGTGGAGGTTTTAAAAACTAATCACAATAATTTCTTTTTCTTAATTAATTTTTTTTCCTTTTTTTAATTTAATGTCATATAAGATAACAAGTAAAGGTGATAGAAATGTAATATAAAATTATATACATATATCATTACTTCATACTTTATCATCTTATAAAGTTATACTTTATAATGTATGCAAAAAAAAGTTATACTTATATAACCTAACAATTTTATGTTTTTTTCGTAATTAACTTTTTGCCTATATTATATTAAAAAAGTTAAAATATATATAGAAGAACAATAAGATAATAAAACAAAAAAAAAAGATATTATTCTTAAATTCTTTTCTTTTCCTTTTCCAAATCAAATAAGAATTAATGTAGTTATTTTCTTTCTTTTTCTTTATTAACTTTTAACAATTCAAATAACAAAATTACTTTTTTTTTATTATTTTTCCTTTACTTCACTTTATTTTCCTTTTCCTCATATGTAAAAAGGAAAAAGCGGAAAGCCAAAATAAGACCCATTACTCACCGTCCTAATTTTATTGTCATGATGACGTGTCAATGTTTCATTGGCCACTAATTAAGCTGTCGTGAAACATCCCGTCACATAATCATTTCCCAATTTCCAGCTATATATATGACCAACCCCAAAGACTTCAGCCTCAGTTAGCAGTCTGACTGTGCTTTTCTATTTTTCTCCTTATATTATTTTTTATTTTTCTCGCTCTCGATATAAACCTCGCTAGTCTTATATCCCCGGCGACGACGACGGCCGGAGATCCGAGACGCCGGTTTCTGAGGAGTGTACGGTCGCATTAAAAACATTTGAAGATGAAGATTTTCGTGAAGACTTTGAAGGGCACTAACTTTGAGATCGAAGTGAAACCTCAAGATTCCGTACGTACCTCTTCACCTTCTATTTGTTTATATATATATGTGTGTAAATGTCTTAATCTAATTGTTTATTAATTACTCATCATTCGTATTACTTTTTGAATAATTACAGCTAGCTAGGGTTTTGGACTCAATAATCGTTTATGCGAAATTATTCTAAGTTTTTATTTAATTATTAGAGATTTAGGTCTTAATGGCGCTAATTCTCACGTGTATAGTATATACTAGTTGAATTTGGTAGATATAAAGGCTTACTATGCTTAAAAATGTTAAAATTCGAACTCTGTATAATTGGCTACTTGAGTGATTAGAAAACAAGAACTTCTCTGTTTTGTATGTCTATCACATGTTTCAGTTCAATAATTGTAGTGGTATGAATTAGTATTTGATAGAGTAGGTGTTGTGTGGAAGCGTGTTATAGAGAATTAGGTTAATTTTAGTTTCTAAGCATTAAATATCTTGAATTTAGTAATGAAGAGTTTTAAGAATAGGGTTACTTCATTCTCCATGTAATTTATGACTCCATTTTAGGTATTAATTAAATTGATGCATTATTCAGGTAGCTGATGTGAAAAAAGTAATAGAGACTTCCCAAGGAGCAGATGTTTATCCTTTTGAGCAGCAAATGCTTATTCATCAGGGAAAGGTTCTTAAGGACACCACAACACTTGAGGAAAACAAAGTTGCTGAGGGTACTTTTGTTGTCATTATGTTAAGCAAGGTACATACATCTTATATTAGATTATTTATTAATTCATGGGGATTTAAATTATTTATTTATTTATATAATAGGGTAAGCCTTCATCTAGTGGTACATCTGCCACACCTCCTGTAACTGCTACATCCCATTCAACTCAGCCAATAACTGCTGCTCCACCTGCTCCTACCGTGACTGTTCCGTAAGTAAAACTTCATTTATTAATGAATTATGATAAGAAAATAAACACTAAAATAAATCTTTTATTTTTATTTTTTACAGTCCAGTTTCTGCCCCTGAATCATCTCCTTCACCTGCTCCTGTTACTGCTATGTAAGTAATGATTAATGATGCGTATATTTTTATATTACTTGTTAAATAATATGATTTATAAACACAGGCCAGAAGCAGATGTTTATGGACAAGCAGCATCAAATCTTGTAGCTGGAAGTAATTTAGAAGGAACAATTCAACAAATACTTGATATGGGTGGAGGAAGTTGGGATAGAGATACAGTTGTGCGGGCCCTACGTGCTGCTTTTAACAATCCCGAAAGAGCTGTTGATTATCTTTACTCTGTAAGTTTTTTATTTTTTTATTTCTTTTATTTCTGGTGATATTTATTATTATTGTTACAGGGTATTCCTGAACAAGCTGAATTTCCACCTGTAGCTGCTCAAGCCCCTGTAACAACTGAACTTTCATTGAATCCTTCGGCTTCTTTAGCATCCACTGGACCTAATGCTAGTCCTTTGGATCTTTTCCCTCAGGTATTAATAATAAAGGGTATATACGTCATTTATTGTTAAAACTAACTGACTGTGAGACTGACCATAACTTTTTTTAGGGTTTACCTAATGTGGGTGCAAATGCTGGTGGTGCTGGAAACTTGGACTTTCTTCGTAATAGTCAACAGGTATTTTATATTTTATAGCTAACAATTTTAATGGATATATTAATGATACAATGTTTTTGTCAGTTTCAAGCTTTGCGAACCATGGTTCAAGCTAATCCACAAATATTGCAGGTATTTAAGGAATATTTTTAAGTTGTTTTTGGAAATAAATATTAACTTTTTTACTTTTTTTGTGTGGGTTTACTCAGCCTATGCTTCAAGAGTTGGGAAAGCAAAATCCACAGTTGATGCGTTTAATTCAAGATCATCAAGCTGACTTTTTACGCTTGATTAATGAACCTGTTGAAGGAGAAGGAGAGGGGTGAGTTATTTATATTATATTATATGATTTTTATTTATATTTGACATTTATATTTTCAGGAACATATTGGAGCAACTTGATGGAGTAGTGCCTCCAGCTATTGAATTGACAGCTGAGGAAAGTGAAGCAATTGGACGTGTAAGTAAAATCATCATTATTATTTTATATAAATAAATGTAAAAACTTGTAGTGATTTTATTGAATTTGTTTGCAGCTTGAAGCTATGGGGTTTGATCGAGCATTAGTTTTGGAGGTGTTTTTTGCGTGTAACAAGAATGAAGAATTGGCTGCTAATTATCTGTTGGATCATATGCATGAGTTTGATGATTGAAGTAATGAATGTGTAGAAGAGATAGAGGAAGAAAGTGCTTCTTCGTAATTTTATGCTTTCTGTTTCGTCTTTATTATTACTTTTGACTTTTGCCTTGACTTGTTTACCTAAGCCGTGGTGGTGTTTGGTTTTGATACATTTTTTTCACAATGGTTGGTCGTTTAATAGCTCACTTTCATGTAATGTGGATGTGGATTTGGATATGGATTCTATATAGAGTATTATCCTTGGATGATATTTCTGCTTGCTTTTTTTTTTTTTTTATTATTATTCTGGGTTTTCTTGAATAGGAATTTTAGGGTTATTATGTTGACCAAGGCCTTGCTTGGTTTTCTTTACTCTTAAGCACTTTTTGCTTTGCTTCACTTCTTATGTTATGTGACGACACTAAATAAAAGAGGGAAAAGTAACCGAAGAAAGAGATACACTATGCACCAATTAGATTGTTATGATTACATAAGAGGTGATATAAGGATGAAATCATTTCTCTTAAAGATTACATAGGAGTGATATAAGGGTGAAATTTTTTCTCTTTAGTTAAAGATGATTTAGGAGGTGATATACGAAGCTGGTGATATATAGAAATGCTCTTAATCTTAATCCCAATAGTTATGTGACATCAATTTGAATTCTCCTTCATGAAACTAGGCGTTGGATGAGTATTAGAGAATGAGTTTTGTAATATAGTAATCCATGATTACCGTATTAGGTTAATTGGTGAAATTACCCAAGGAAAAATGGGAGAAAGCATTCCTCTCCTCATAGTCCTAGGGAAAGAAGGGTTGGGCCCCACTCAGTTTTTAATATCAAAATTGCTTAAGGTCCTCGTACTTTTTAAATATTCACTTGGTTCCTATATTGAAATATCCACGTGGTCCCTCATGTAAAGGTTTTTGTAATATTTAATGTTAAATGTATCTCAATCCCTGTCCCCTAGGCTCCCCTTCTCAAATATTCGTGATTTTGGCCTCTTTTAAAGGGTCATTGTCTTTGGAAATTTCTGCGTAGGGTAAATCTTGGTGTATGAAAGGAGCCAATTTGCTAATTCTTCATGACAATAAATTTGTATACATCCATTACTGATGTAACATTTTAACCAACATTTCATATATGCCTGAGAGAGCATACTATATAAGAGCTATCAAAACCTTCAGGTTCTTCCAAAACAAGAAAAATAAACCAAGATTTAATCCTAGATCACCCTTCTTCATCGAGTTCCGAGATCCTCTTTAATAAGCGCGAAAGTCTTTTATATCTTGTCAGTGAAATTTACATATTCAGATTCGGATGTTCAAAAAGGAAACAACTAGAATGAAGAAAAGCTTTGAGAAAAGCTTTGATGCTTTATTTAGAAAATCCTTTAATGGTTCCAAGTTACAAAATACTCTTACAAATGCTCTTGCTCGAATAGCCATACTCAAGAAGCAACACCAAGAACGTTGCTCTCAAGCTCGAATGGATATAATTCGACTCGTTAGTCTCGATCACCATGAAAGCACCGTTCTTCGAGTATGTTGTGACTATCTTATAAGTATATGTAATTTGTCTATATCTGGTTTTTTGAGTATAATTAACTCTTTTTTTTTTTTGGCATGCAGGTGGATCATATGATCAGGGAGCAAAACTTGTTAGATGCATTGGTGATCATTGAAAGCTACTGCATGCTTTTGATGGAACGTGTAGATCTCATAACAAGTAGCATGTTAGTGTTTTATACCGGTTAAATCATATGATATTACGAATTCTCATTCTTTATATTGGTTCAAATTATTAATTCCTAGTTAATTTTTTTAATGTTGTCTTAGCGAATGTCCGGAAGAGTTTAAGGAGGCAACATCAAGTGTAATATTTGCAGCTTCAAGATACGGACAATTGCCAGAACTTCAACAGATAAGCAGAATCTTCACTAAGAAATATGGGAAAGAGTTCATCAATAACGTGAATGACCTACGCAATAACTGTGGAGTAAATCCAAAGGTTTGTACTTTGTATGATAGTTTTGAGGTTAACATTTACTGAGATATAAACATAAACGCTTAATTTTACTTTTTCCAGATTGCCAAAAAACTTCAAACTCGAACGAGCTTGGGAAGTAGAACTAAAATTATGAAGGAAATATCAGCAGAACATAAGAACACACTTCAGCTACAAGGGAAAGATTCTGATGCTACTCAAGAATCTGCTGAAGAGAATGCGAATCTCGAAGCAAATAATAAATACAAAGATGTACAAGAAGCAGCTCAAGCATCTTTTGAATTGGCAGCTCAAGCAGTAGTAGCAGCCAAAGTAGTAGTGGAACTCTTACCAGATAATGATAATAAAGAACAAAATCTAGACGAAAATGCGCCATTAGAGGAAATAAATCAAGAGCGAGAAGAAGAAGAAAAAGAAGAAGAAGGGCTACATAAGATTGATGTATTAGGAGCAAGCTTTGGTAGTTTGAGTATTCAAATAGGAAACGAAAGTTTCAGGAGTGAAAACACAGAAGCTTCGGATTTCTCTTTTCCATCAGTTGCAGGTAGTGAAAAACAAATAATATTCTTTAAGAAACCAGGGGAAAATAAGATTATGAATAGAGATGAGAGCAAAATAAAACCTTCCCACAAGGATAAAAAGAAGTTCAGCTCGTTCATAAGTGAATTCCTTAAATTCAAGAATTCTGATGCAGGTAAAAATGAGGGTAATTCAAATGAGAGCATAAATGAGGGAAGTGTGAACAAGACTAAAGATGGTTTAGGCAGAGGAAGAAGGCCCATTTCTGTTAGGACAAGAAGAGTAAGAGATGATTATTCAAGTAGAGGCAAAAGGCCAGTTTACACGAGGCCTTGAAAATTAATACTGCTATGCTATATATGCTATGCTATTAATTCTTAGAATTGTATGGATTTAATATTTGCAAGTTGGAGGAGCAGAAGATATGTTTTTTATTTGTTATGATCTTTGTTGGAGATGTGTAGAAGATGAAATTTTGATTTGTAATGAATTTTTTTCTACCAGAAATAAAAAAAACATGTGTAATAAATTTTGATTTGTAAATACGTTGTTTCAGCAACCTGAATGAGAACTAACAAAGCATTACATGATGGATATAAAATAGCTCGAAATGGATTATGCTACACATAAAAAATAAGATCATCATGGGACTTAAGCTAAATACTCCCACACTCAAGCTAGATTTGGTTATATACAAATAGACATATTTGAATACTTGCGAAGATGTAAGAGATGAAAGGGATATAAGTCATATAAGCTATCATGACATTGGTGACTATCAACCATCCTCTGTTGAGTCGAATCACATAGACTTGTAATTGTTCAGAACATCTCTTTCATTACCATTTATGATATCCTTTATAGTTGGCATGCATGAATATCATAATTTTTCATTTCAATGCAACACTTATGTTACATTTTGAAGCGTTTAGACTACATGATGCAAATAGCATAAAAAGTCCAACATTTCACGAAAATGTCAGGAGGTATCCACATCACACCCACCCTTATGGAATGCACATGAAAGGGACTGGTTTCTTTAACTTCTTAATGCAGACACAGAAAGTCTATCGATATATTCTTATTACTAATTAAGAGAAATTACTTTTCTTGACTTCTTATAGAGCCCACGCTTTTACGGTAACGCCAAATTGAGAGCTATGTATTATGGTCAAAGAAATTAATGTAATATAAGAAAAATAAAAACAACAAAGAAACAAAATATATATTTCTTTTGTTTCATTTTTTTTGTTTTGTTAACAAGGAGATCAAAATGGATCATGAAATACTATATAAGAACATCATCTAATAATCCTGGGCTAAAAACCATTCTAAGTGACTTCTATCCCATGCGATCACGCGTGAGAGAGCTCCAAATCCCCTTCGGTGGGTCATTATACACATAGTAACTGTCATATTGTACCAATCCAGCAATGCGCCAACCAGTCCGCGTAAGAATTCGCTTCCCGGTAAATACAATTAAGCATGAACAAACTATTATGTGCCATACTCTTCCGAATCTGATCAATCCATAATGCCGCTGGACCTTTATTCTTCTCCCCATTATGAACTATGTCTACTATTACCCATGAATCCACTTCCACGATTACCCCCCTTAATACTCATTTCTTCAATCATTCAAAGCCCTTCACAGAGGGCAATTATCTCCACAAGCTCTGGTGACCCATCTATAATCTTCATTGAAAACCTCCTAATCCAAATGTCATCTTAATTAATCCCCCTAATCATTCTTTTGTTTCATTGTACCTCCCTATATATTGGTAAAAGTATGCCTTACCTCCTCGTGATTATAAAAGTCAACCCTATTTTTCAGTGGTTTGATAAGTTACGCGAGTCTATCTATTGGACATCTCCTTATAAGGATAATTAGTTTTTAACACCCAAAGGTCATACCATTTTATTTTTTAAATCACAAACCCGACTACCCCCTTAACTAGTCCAACTAGAATGGATAATATACCAAAATACCTCAACTCATTACCCACATTGAAAACCCACAAACCCACTCCCCCAATCCTATTAAGCAATCAGATGAAAAACCCACCCCATTTTAGCTTCACTCTCACCTGCCTCCCTCTCCCCTCTCTCTTCTCTCTCTCTCTCTCTGAAAAACCAAACAACCCACTCACCACCACCGAACCACTCACCACTCACCACTCACCAACCCCATCTTCATCAGCCCCACCTTCATCACCATCACCACCCCTACTTGCAGAAGACCCGCCCCCATCATGACCACCAAACCCCGATCTGACCTTCATCTCAGAGAGCCACCGCCGCCACTCTCTATCGCAATAAACCCGATGCTGCGCGAGCACCATTCTTCAGCGCCACGGACCTACCGACGCCACCATTCAACCTCTGGATCTGACCCTTTGGATTTGAGCCCTCCAGCTCCAGCGCAAGAAACGCACCGCCGCCGCCATTCAGATCTCCACCTGGAGCAGTTGAAGACCGCCGCCAGTCTGCCATCACCACCCCCTCTGTTTTCTACCACCCAACCCTCTCCCTTCCAGCATCTTCGTAACCATCAGCCTTTCGTGGACAAGAAAACCGCCTCCATCGATCACCATTCTCCACCGCCACCTTCATCTTCAGATCTGTTCGTGGATCCAAGGTTTTTTTTAGTGTCGGACTTATATGGGGCTATATGGGGCATCTCCATATGGTAGTTGTTCGGTATGGGGCCAGACCCAACTTGTATATCTTCGATTTTTAATTTTTGTAAATGTTGTTTTGCGTTTCATCTTCGATTTTTCATTATTGTTTTCTGATCCTATATGTATGAATGATGATTTCCATTTGTGTTTGTTCGAATTCCAAGTGATTGGTGTTGTGAGTAGTTGTTGTTTGTTTGTGGTCGTGGTGGGTACAACCCAGGAAGGTGAAATATGTTTGTTATTGAGGCATGGGTACAACCCTAATGCGTACAGTTAATTGGAATGGTAGGCAAACCAAACTGATGTTCCTTATGGGGCCAGCCCGGTATTCTTTTTATTCCTAAAGGGGGCCAGCCCATATAGCTATGAAAGCTTGACAAAAATTAATAAGCGAATCAAATAAAATTAAAAAACTTAGAAATCGAACAGGGGTAAAAAAGTAAAAACTCTGTTGGCATATAGCCTCCCTTAATAGGTTGTTTTAATGTGACAAATCCTCTTATATTTAGTGTGCTTATTTCTTTTATTCTTAACATTCTATAGTGCACTCATTATTCATCAAAAAGATCTTTCTTTATCTTGTTGATCATCTTTATTGTTTTATCTTAAGAAACTAATTCTCATACAAATGCTATTAACCTTATCTTTATGTATATTGAGAATTAGCTTCAGTGTTCAACTTCAAAGATTCTCAGAATAATGTTTCCAACAACTTTCGTGAAGAAGATTTATTGATCCAAGTCATTATCCTTCAAAGTTACTTGGCGCGGTACACCGCTGCGGTATACCGGACCAAGCTTACGGACCAGGGTTGCGGTACATTGGTTAGTCCGAACAGTAAGCTCAAAGTTAAGTCGAACTGCTCTGCGGTGCACCAGACCATATCCGCGGTACACCGCACAAAAGGGTTTTATGCACAAAAGACAAGTCATAAGGAATATATCCGTTGGGAGATTAATAGATCCGTTGGACCCAAGTCTTATGACCGTTGGAAGCCATTTTCTACTATAAATTGAAGCTCTTTGAAGGCTACAACTACACCAACTAATTACAAACATTAAGGGGCTTAATTGCTATCATTCAAGAAGGTGTCAAGTGCTATACATAGTCAAATTCAATCTTAGTGAGCTTATAAATCCTTTCAAGGAGTTAATCTATTAAGCCACAAGGTTCTATCCACTCAAGAGGAGTAAACAAGCTTATAGTCATATCCACTCTCTTAGGAGTTTTAGTTACAAGCTTTTATTAGCAAACCTTTAAACACTTTGTTGCTATCCTCTTAAGTCTAGGTCTTGTAATAGATAGATTAAGAGAGAATTCAAGTATAGGGAGTATACTTGGTGTCCTTGTGTTGTGATTACACAAGTGGTTTTGTCCTTCGTGTTATCGAAGAGTTTGTAAAGGTTATTGTGTTCTCGACCCGGTTAAGAGAGACTCGGAAGCTTAGTGAAAAGCTTGAAATCCTAAGGAGGCTTCCTTAGGTAGTGGATGTAGGGAAACCGAACCACTATAAATCGTGTGTATCTTTCTATCCCTACTCTATTTACTTTCCGCACTCTATATGTTTGATAATATGCTAGCATGAGTTATATGGTATTGTTTATCTAGGATATCTAACATATAGTCTCCTAGAGTAGTTTTTTAAGATATTGGTTTGACGATTTACTTGTTATACTTTTATATCAAAACTCTATCTTACCTTTGCATGATCCTATAAGAGTTTGATTTAACTAGTTGACTTAGAAGTTTTCTCTTAAACTTATAATTGTCCAAAAGATTTTTTAATTAGGCATTAATCTTATTAGTAATCCTATTCACCCCCCCTCTAGGACTATCAATTGGTATCAGAGCCTAACTCTACGTGAATAGCTTAATTGTTAGTAGAGTAAACGATATGGAATTTAATCTTTTGGAAAGTTCGTCTTCTACTCGACCTCCACTTTTTGTAGGAACTTACTATTTTGCTTGGAGAACAAAAATGGAGGAATTTATAAAAGCCGAAGATCCCGATCAATGGAGAATCGTAAAGGAAGGTCCATTTGTCCCTTATAAAGAGGAGTTAAATGAAGAGGGAGTTCTTAAGCTAAATCAAGAAGAAAAAGATTTTGATGAACTTACCATTGAGGAAAAAGCAAAGCTCACTCAAAATGCAAAACCAATGTACACTCTCATTCGTGGAATTTCCGAAGAAATTTTCTCACAAATGTTAGATTGTAAATCCGCAAAAGAGCTTTGGAATCGTTTGGAGTTTTTATATGGAATTGTCGAAAATGACGAAGAAGAAGAAGTCTCAATCCATGATGAATCTCATAACGATTTTAAACCAAATCATGAGGTAGCACTTTATCCTAACTCTTTATCTCTTCCTTATAATTATTGTGATATTAGGCAAATTTCATCCATTCTCAAAATTCTTGATTCTCAAATCCATTTGAATAATCTTATGTTAAAAAAGGGTAAAATTGAGCTAAAGAATTGTTTTAAATGTTGTATTACCTTGGATGATATTCTTGGCAATACTAAAAACCCTTGTTTTGAAAACATTTTTTCTTTAAATAAATGGAAACATCCTATGAAGAAAAATATAGAAGGTTTTAGAAAATTGGATGAAGCTTTTTCCCTTGCTCTTGATACTTTAAAAAATCATCCTTTTTCAAATATCACTCCTTTTGATCCAAATGGCTTTTTCAAAGAAAAATTATATTTAAGTGATAATTTGGATAATGGAAAGAATGTGGAAACTTCTTGTTCAAAACCTTTACATGGTAACTCTATTCGAAAAAGAAGTTCGTGCAACTATTGTGGTAAACCCGGTCATCATGCTTCTACGTGCCATTACCATGAACAACTTAATAGTGGATCTTTGATACCTTCATGGGAAAAACCAATATGGATCGTGACAAATGCTAACAACATTTCCGGATCCATTCCACCTCGGTTACCATAGTAATATGTATTGAAGGTGTTGAGCGTCAAGAAAATGGAATTTTATGCAAAAGGACGTTCAAACCTCATAAAAGGAAAATACGGTGAAATTCTTTCCTCTCTTGTTTTTATGTTTATGTTTTATATTGTGTGTTATGTGATTTATCAACTTGTGCTACTATATTATGGTTCTTTACTTTTTACATGCTTAAATGTTGCTTTGTTCTTGCATTGGGTCTTTTTGCACTTTTAGAAAACTTAGGGACTTTTGTGATATTAACTGTTGTATGAGTTTTTTGGTTCTCCGTGGCTTCTCTTTTCAAAACTAAGATGCTCAAAATTATTTTATACCATTCCGAATCATTTGGGGAAGTTTCGAATGTGTTTCGGGTGTTTTTAAAAAGAATCAAAAATCTCATTTTTTGTGTCAAAACCGAACACTCTTGCGGTGCACCGGACGATTCCCGCGGTACACCGCAGGTAAGGGTTTTGACAGATTTTATAGTCCGTTTTTCATTTCATTCTCTTCATTCCTTCATTAGAACACCTCCTCTCCTCCTCCTTGGCGATTTCCGGCCACCCTCACTCCGTCTCCACCACCAAAACTCCCTTCTTCACCCCTTAAATCACTCCTCCTTCTCTATCCTTCATTACCCATCTCATTTTCCACCATGGTTCGAACCAAAACCGCTGCTAACAAGAAGAAAGCCCCCACCGGAGCCTCCTCCAGCCGCCACCGTGAACCATCTCCGGCGAGGTCACCAACACCACCTCCACTCCGGCCATTCGATGCTCTTCCGGGTAGAACAATGAGTGCTTCGGCCTTTCCCTCCGGTGAAAACTCTCTATTTGATCTTCTTTCATTTCAAAAATGTCATAAAATATTTGCTTTTTCGGGTAGTCATTTGGCAATCGGGTTAATTGAAGAATTTTATACTAATTTTGAATATAATCATGCTACTTCTTCAATTAAGTCAACTGTTTCGGGTACCGTTTTACGTTTAAAGTCTACTACTTTGTGTACTCAATTTCACATTCCTTCGGATGGTTTTAGCGGGTTTTGGTCTAGTGGTTGGGATAACTCTAATATTGATATAATTGCTCAAAATGAGGTTAATGATTTTGTTAATGGAAGAATGGTTGTTCCCGATGGAAATTGGAATATTCGTAACTTTGATCCGGAATTCATTGTGGCTCACAAGTTTCTTATCTCGGCCGTGATTCCGAAAGATAAGCATGATGCAAAACTTATCCCCTATGAAGCTTATCTTTTATATTTGATCTTCACCAAACAACCGATTAACATCATTGCAATAATGTTCAAATGGATGAATCATGCTAGAGCCTCTCGGGATAAAGTCCCTTACGGTATTTTTCTTTCCAAAGTCTTTGAAGCTAATGATATTTCTTTTGGAGGGACAAATGTGAAACCAATCAATAAGTCATGGAGTTTCGATTATTTCACGATTCTTAGAATGAAATTTGTCATTTATAACAACACCTATGTTTCGGTCTCCGTTATTAATCGTATTTCGGATGCTACTATTCGTAATCACATCCTTGAAGCTAAAAGTAGAACCGATGGTCCGGAGCTTGAAACTCTTCAATTATTAGAGAACCCGGCCCAACAAAACCCTATTCCAAATGAGCCCACTACAAGCCAACCCACCAATATAAACCCTCCTAATCCATCCGGTTTTGAAAGCGCTATGTCTCGTTTCATGGATTATATAGGTAGTAAATTTGTGGCTTTGGAAGACAAAATTGAAAGGAAATTTGGGGTTTTGGAAGATAAAATAGGGCATCTTGCGAATGAGCTTTCTTGTATGAAAAATGATGTCTCTTGTATTCGTGATGATATTGGAAATGGAAGAAGGTCTAGGAGCCGCTCTCCTCGTGATACTCGTTAATTCTTCTTTTTATCTTTCTTGGTGGTTTATGGGTCTTTATGCTTATGTGGTTGTTTTTAGTTTGTGGTGTGTTTATGCTTTTTAAGTATTTGTGGGTCCGTGTTTTGGACATATAGGATATTACTACTATGGTTTATTTGGTTTTTATGTTAGGATGCTAAATGTTTTATTTGGATAATTGGTTAAACTAGTTATGTTCTTATCGTGATTGTTAGTTGCTTATCATCTTTGATTTGGTTTTTTATGTTGCTAACATGTTCTTTGATGTTATAGGTACTTCTTCATCTAATTCTTGATATTGCTCCTTAGTCCCTATAGTTTGTTCTTTTTAGCCTTGTTCCTAAAAAGTTTGAAATTTGCATTTCGGTCCCCAAAAGATTTTTCAAAATTGCGTTTAGTCCCCAAAAATTTTGAAAAATACATCTTGACCCCTTGCTTTTCAACAAATTACAGTTTTACCCCTAAAATTCTTCAAAATGATTTCAAGTGTTCTTATTAGGGAAAATTGTCAATCAAACGTTTACAAAATTGAAACAAACTATATGCATTTTGTAAGGGGGAGTCTTTGCTAAATCATATCTTAAGACTCAAATGCTTAGAAAAATCATTTATTTCATATTTTGCAACTAATCGTTTGTGTCATTAGAAAGCATATGAAATCAAATTCTATCGATCAAGGAGTTGGTAAAAATCTCTATCCTTAGCTCTTGCTTTACTCATATCTATCTTTGTGCATCTTTTTCCAAAAAAAAAAAAAATCATTTTTATACTAAAACTCTTGCACACTCTCTAAATCATTGTTTAAAATCTATTCACTCGAGATCTTGCTCTTCTATTCTTAGTTGTTTTTACCCCGTCTTTTTGATGAAGACAAAGGGGGAGAAATATTATGTGCACTAAAACCTTCAAAACTTGCACGTTTTAAACACTCACAAATGCATCTAAAATCTTATGCTTTTTGTGAGGGGGAGCTTTATTTCTTTAGTGCTTAAACTTTCATATCATTCCTAAGGTGTTTTAGTGAAGGATTTGTCATCATCAAAAAGGGGGAGATTGTTGGCATATAGCCTCCCTTAATAGGTTGTTTTAATGTGACAAATCCTCTTATATTTAGTGTGCTTATTTCTTTTATTCTTAACATTCTATAGTGCACTCATTATTCATCAAAAAGATCTTTCTTTATCTTGTTGATCATCTTTATTGTTTTATCTTAAGAAACTAATTCTCATACAAATGCTATTAACCTTATCTTTATGTATATTGAGAATTAGCTTCAGTGTTCAACTTCAAAGATTCTCAGAATAATGTTTCCAACAACTTTCGTGAAGAAGATTTATTGATCCAAGTCATTATCCTTCAAAGTTACTTGGCGCGGTACACCGCTGCGGTATACCGGACCAAGCTTACGGACCAGGGTTGCGGTACATTGGTTAGTCCGAACAGTAAGCTCAAAGTTAAGTCGAACTGCTCTGCGGTGCACCGGACCATATCCGCGGTACACCGCACAAAAGGGTTTTATGCACAAAAGACAAGTCATAAGGAATATATCCGTTGGGAGATTAATAGATTCGTTGGACCCAAGTCTTATGACCGTTGGAAGCCATTTTCTACTATAAATTGAAGCTCTTTGAAGGCTACAACTACACCAACTAATTACAAACATTAAGGGGCTTAATTGCTATCATTCAAGAAGGTGTCAAGTGCTATACATAGTCAAATTCAATCTTAGTGAGCTTATAAATCCTTTCAAGGAGTTAATCTATTAAGCCACAAGGTTCTATCCACTCAAGAGGAGTAAACAAGCTTATAGTCATATCCACTCTCTTAGGAGTTTTAGTTACAAGCTTTTATTAGCAAACCTTTAAACACTTTGTTGCTATCCTCTTAAGTCTAGGTCTTGTAATAGATAGATTAAGAGAGAATTCAAGTATAG
This sequence comes from Nemophila menziesii, assembly GCA_029959085.1. Classification (NCBI taxonomy): domain Eukaryota; kingdom Viridiplantae; phylum Streptophyta; class Magnoliopsida; order Boraginales; family Hydrophyllaceae; genus Nemophila; species Nemophila menziesii. The sequence continues at coordinate 55,619,555 of JARWIR010000001.1, forward strand.
GGAGTATACTTGGTGTCCTTGTGTTGTGATTACACAAGTGGTTTTGTCCTTCGTGTTATCGAAGAGTTTGTAAAGGTTATTGTGTTCTCGACCCGGTTAAGAGAGACACGGAAGCTTAGTGAAAAGCTTGAAATCCTAAGGAGGCTTCCTTAGGTAGTGGATGTAGGGAAACCAAACCACTATAAATCGTGTGTATCTTTCTATCCCTACTCTATTTACTTTCCGCACTCTATATGTTTGATAATATGCTAGCATGAGTTATATGGTATTGTTTATCTAGGATATCTAACATATAGTCTCCTAGAGTAGTTTTTTAAGATATTGGTTTGACGATTTACTTGTTATACTTTTATATCAAAACTCTATCTTACCTTTGCATGATCCTATAAGAGTTTGATTTAACTAGTTGACTTAGAAGTTTTCTCTTAAACTTATAATTGTCCAAAAGATTTTTTAATTAGGCATTAATCTTATTAGTAATCCTATTCACCCCCCCTCTAGGACTATCAAACTCAAACCAGAAAATTGGAATTGGAACTTTGATAGGGTTTTTATTTACCTAGGATTTTAATTCAAAAGTTGTTGGGACTCCATTTGTATTTTCTTCCTCCTTATATGCTTGATATTCTAAAGTTATTAATTGTGTGATCATGTGCATTTCTATTTACAACATCTCTTGTATCTATAAATAAAGTATCCAAACATATTTATACTTGCTAAATATTATTCATCAATCTTTATTTCTTTTCGATTTAATACATACCATCTATAAATACACTCCTATCCTATACTCGTAGTTCTACATAAGATGTCTAGATAATTAAGACTATCAATAACTTAATTATATTTCAAATTGGAAACATCAATACTCAGTCTAGAGCAACTCGCAACTCGTTCTACAATATCATTTATGCCACGATTGATATTATAGACTTTTCAATTCGGTAATTTTGTCATCTATTTCCACATCTCACCAATAATGAGTAGAATGAACTACAAGTGAGTTTAAGGTCACCAGATGTTCTCATTTTGAATAGGATGACCCAAACTTCCCCTTATGTGCATAGTTTGACTCTTACTTTCTTCATAACATTGTTGATTATATTCCTATCTTCATTAACTACCATTGAAACAACCCCCGCAGGTTTTCATTCTTTAGTGGAGGAAGTATCATTCAACTAGATAAGATCTACTTCGTCTTGGCAAACAGTAGAATTCTCCGCGGCCTTACTTTTCTCCATATTTTTTTTATTCACCTTCCCCATCTCTTTACTTAAAAAACTCACTCATGAGTCTATTAGTCTTCCTATTAATTTCTTGGATGTCCTATCTTTTTTTCTCAAATAAAACTTTTCATTTTTGCTTTCCAAATAAACCACATTATTCCAAGAACAAAGGTTATTGAGTATTTTTTTTATCCTATCCATTATTAGAAACACTTTTGACGGTTGTTGTGAACCATTTTTCAAATGAGCCATCAAACTCCCAATCAATTTTGATTTGCATATTGTGGAGACCCACACTTCATATCTAAATGGACAATTAAGAAGAATGTGTTCCACAGTTTCATCCCCCATTTCACACCATTCACATGTTGGATCTTTAACACACTTCTTTTTCTTTAGGTTCTTCCTGGCCGGTAGTGCTCCATTAATAGCTTTCTAAGTGAATATTCTAATTTTTTTCGGTGAGTTGGAGTACCAGATTTTTTTCCAGGTTTCTCTATTATTTAACTCCCCTGTATCTGAACTTTGACCTCCCTTATCACTCTCTTCTTGAACCAAGTGTACTTACCATCCTTCATGTAAGGCCATATAATTTTGTATTCTTTATTAAGCTATAAAATTAGGATATTAATAATATCATTAACCATAGTTTTAGGATAAACCCTTTTAATGGTATTCAGGTCCCAGCCCGTCAGATCCTTGTAAAATAGTTGTGCCACAACTTCCACATTACAATTCCCTGGCTTTTCAAGTTTTATATTTTTTCTTATCCACGACTCCTCCCAAACTGATAAATCATTCCTTATTTTCCACACACATTCCTTCTTTGAGTACTTGGAGGCCTTTAAAGATGCTAGCCCAGCTCCATGACCTTTTTCACTTCATTTTAGTGTCCCAGATTGAAGAGTTAGGTTGATATATACCTTTGAAAACTTTATAGACTAGAGAGACTGGCTTATTGGTCATTCTCCAAGCTTTGTTTGCGAGTAGAGAAATATTCTTTTTTTTTAAAGTCTCTAAACCCAATTCCACCAATAATTTTCGATATATCAATCTTCTTCCTGGCAACCTGATGAATTTTATTTTTCTATGACGCGTCCCACTAGAAATTTACAACCACACTATCTATTTTCCTAAAAAGATCTTTAGGAAATTTAAAAAATTGCTTGAAGCGCAGCTTTGATTAGCACTATCTTTCCACCTTTCAATAAAATCTTTGGAACCCAACTTTCCAATTTGGTGAGCAGTCTATCCTTGATGTACTTCAAATTTTCAGATTTGGCTCTCTCCAAAGTAAGTGGGATACCCAGGTACTTCCCAAGCGAACTAGTTCTTTCCATTTCCAAAACTGTATAGAATTCATCCATAATATCATTCAGGTGATCCTTTACTAAACAAAATTGACAATTTTTGTAGGTTAACTTTTTGGCATGATGCTTCACAATATCTTTAAACCCCTTAATTTTTGTCTTATTAATATTTACAAAGAATAACACGTCATCATCAAGAAGAAGGTGAGCCAGTTACGAGAAATTTATCGTGATAACTATACCCTTAACGATTCTCTCCATACATTTGTAACTAATATGCCCAATGAGCCCTTTCATCGTAAGAGAGAACAAAAGAGGTAACAGTTGGTCTTTTTGCCTGATGCCTTGACTAGGTGTGAATTTCCAACGGCGGTCGTCGTTGACTTTGACTTAATATGTCACAGTATGTATCAGTTTAACATCTGGTCGCTCCTAGTGTGTGATATGAATCAACACTAAAGAAGAGAAGCGACTACATCTAGTGTACGAGTCTTCCAAGTAATAAATCAGTAAAAACAGGTTAATCGTCTCCACAAGGATTGCTAGGTAAGACAGATGTGTTTACACGATAAGTAGAACTAATTGCAGTACAAAATAAATAAAAGATAGATAGATGTTCCTTTGATTTTTAATTATGAAACTACTAGACACAATGAAGTAAATTACTAAAAGATTAACTAAATGAAAATAAAGTAAAGATCAAAGGAGTAGACACATATATGAGAGTATACTTGAGTCTCGCTAAGGATCCACCTAAGTTCATACATTTAATGCTTTCGTTTAAGGGACAAGTTGGTAATTCTATATTAGTTTGGACTTTAAGATCCTCCTATCCCCAATCAAGGTAGACTTAGGAGGCAATCCTACGGTATTAAAGACACCGTCAAGGCGACTATAAGCTACTTTCAGATGAATTAAGTTATTACCCAATTGGCTACGCGGTTAGTCAAGTCCGTAAGGATCAATGACGAAAACCACGCGTTTATTAATTAGTTCAGTAATTAGACCCCCCCCCCCTTCTGGATGATCACCGCCACTAGTGAATAGTTTAATTACTAATGCCTAATTCTAACTGACCTAATTAGAAATAGTAAACAAGCATAAATTAATAAGAAATATGAAAAACCTGACTTGAATTAAATTGAAACAATCCTAAATCCAAAAATACTAAATAAAATAAACTAGAGCTTAACCCATTACGCGATTCTCAACTATTTGGAAGTTTAGCTCATATTGAAATTAAATACTGAAAATAAACTAGAATTATACATTTTGCTAATAAAAGAATAAAACCTAGATAGAGGAATTGAATTGAGCTGTTGTTGAAGAAAGGTGTTTCTCCAGCTCCTGCTCTTGCATATGCTTTGCTCTCTCTCTCTCTCTCTCTTTCTCTCTCTCTCTCTCTCTCTCTCTCTCTCTCTCTCTCTCTCTCTCTCTCTCTCTCTCTCTCTCTCTCTAATTTAGAAATAATATCAAGCGTATGTAGTTCAGAGGTCTAAAGAACCTTTTATAAGGTCCAAAACGGATTAGGTTTTCGCAATGGGCTTAATTAAGTATTAGAAACCCAAATCCGTTTTGCGAATCCCGCAATTGATGTACACCACTTAGTAAAACAAGCATAACTTTTGTATCATAAGTCCAAATCACCTAATTCCATTTCTCAAATTTCGGTGACTCAGAGGCGCATCTTTTTCGTTCGAACCACTAGGTCTTAATTTGTACCGTTTGGGTTCAGGAAGGGCTGGAAGTGACGACTTTCCAGTTTCTAGTGCTCCTCCTCCTTTACTAAAGTGATGTCTTTTGCTCTTTTGACACTTTTTTTTTGCTCTTAGACTTTAAACTTCACTTCCTCTATTTTGATGCCTCCTAGAATCCATGTACCTAAGAAATTCATACTAAACAAGCAAATTAATGCACAAAAGCTCTAAAAGTAACAATATTATAATTCTGGAGTAAGAAAGTGCAATATAGCTAAATATGATAAAAAGTCTATCTACTAAGTCCAATTTATACCTAAAATGATGTCTCCCAAGGAAATTTATTTATAACAAAAAGGGAGACATCAATATCCAAACCCTCAATTTCTAGCAAAATCCCAGTTTTTCTAGAATCTGATTAAAAACTCCCAGTTGACTTTGTCATATGCTTTTTCCCTATCATGTTTAATTGCCGCATAATTTTTCTTTGATATTCGCTTGATTTTAAGATACTAAGACATCTCATGCGCAACTAGAATATTATCTTGTATACTTCTGCCTTAATAAATTCTGATTATCCGGTAATAGTCTAATCCAATTCTCTTAAGCTAGAGCTCGATCAAGTTTTTTTAGACACACACGTTACCCCTCCTTTTATTAGACCAAGTATAAAAACACATATTCGAGGCATTCTCAATCAAACCATTGTCATTGATAAAGTTATTAACTTAATGATTCTCTCAAAGTTTGGCGTTAATTTACCTTGTTTTTTCAAAGTTTTTGCTATCTCATTAAAATCCTCTGATAACCAAAACCGACTCAATAACCTAGGCTTTTAAAGTAGTTATTTTGTCCCAAACTTTTTCTCCGTACTCTTCATTTGTAGGTGTGTGAACAAAACAACATACCACGAAAAAGATGAACCTTCGTTAATTTTTCCGATAACAAAAGAATCATTTGACAAGACAACCCTAAACTTCACCCTATCTTTCCATATAAATAGAATCCCCCTAGACCTAAAATATCTTCTCATGGGTTCGACTACATAGAACTTATTGAAATTCTTAAAATGTTTACAAGAGTTCAAATCTTTCTTTCTCTGTCTAAATTCAAAAAGACAGGCAATTGATGTTTCGTACTTCATAGTGGGAGATTTAAACATTTTCCTAGTCATCAGTGCCCTCTCACCCTGACAACTCCATACCATCATTCTATCTATAGAAGTGGGCCACCTTGGAGGAATGTCCTTCAGATTTATTGACAAGCCGCTTTCCTTCACGGATATATCCCGGGTACTTGTGTCATTGTCTGAACTATCATCTTTACTCTCGCCATCTCCAAAATGACCATCGCAATTATCTTTGTTACAATAGTATACCCTTCTCTGGCCCGAATATCCCAAATTCTATGTTGTAATTACCAACAAAGGTCTTGTTATCCTCCTCTATCATTTGATACTTAACTTAACATAAGCTAGTGTAGAGGTCTTCCAGGCTAAGCTATAGAATCGCCGCTTATGCGCGCCTACGCGTTACCTCTCTCTCTCTCTCTCTCTCTCTCTCTCTCTCTCTCTCTCTCTCTCTCTATCTCTCTCTCTCTCTCTCTCTCTCTCTCTCTCTCTCTCTCTCTCTCTCTCTCTCTCTCTCTCTCTCTCTCTCTCTCTCTCTCAGTCGCCTACGCCTAGTAAAAGTGTTAGGCATTTTTTACTAGAGCCTTAGTCACCATGGAAGAGGAGCCTAGCCCGCCCTAGGCGCCATTAATGGCAAAATAATGGCCACCTAATCCCTCTTTTTATTTTTCTTTCTCTCAAGAATTTTTGAATTGATATTACAACTCTAATTTTAGTATTCATATATTTATTATAGTGTTGTTAGATGACTTTTATGACTAAAATAGTTATAATCATTATAATTAATACATGTATATTACTAGATACATAAAATTAAATTTAGGGATCCAAAATCGCCTAATCTCGCTTAAGCCCCACATAAACCCGCCTAGGGGTTAGGCCCGGGTCGACCACCTACGTCGTGGAACTGAGATCTACAATATAGCTTCGAGGAACAGATGCATATCATTGATTCTTCTCCCCATTAGGTTAAAGTCTTCATGATGATTTTTCCAAAACATCGATCTTCCCTCACCAACAGAACTGGTCCTTTCCTTTTTAGATTTCGAGGCCAAGAGAATTGCTTACCTGGCCCCCTAACCCTCTTTTTGGGCGTCGTGTACCATTGTTGGTCAAACTCCACGTCTTGTATAGCATGTTTCTAATGTGCACCCAATTCTCCGATTCGGGTTTATACGAATCACCTTGCTCATCATCACTCTCCACAATCCTATTACCTCTCATCACTCTCCATTAGATTTGTAAATATTATTAAACTTATCCTTCCTTGAATCGTCACTATCCCTGAATTTATTCTATTCGTTGATTTTTTTGTACATCATATCAAACTCGTCATCTCTGGCACCTAACACCTCCACAGTAGTGTCTTTGTTAACAATAATGCTTTTACTGATGTCGTCAAATTCCTCTTGAAAAATCTTTATTAACCTAGAAAGTTGTTGATGTTAATTTCCACAGGCTCGCTTCCTAAATGAATATCCCAACCATGTCTTCAAGTAAACCCGATTTTTCTCTCATTCTCTTAGAAGACTCGCCATCTTGTCTGTCACCTTTTTCACCCCCTTCAGTTTCACTTTGCTTTACAATCGGAATAGGAATCATGCCTACCAAACAAACCCAAACTCATACTCACGTTACCACCACTATTATCGTCATCGCTATTGTCATTGTACACATCAGAGGGATGTGCCGCGTTGCACTGGATCACGTCCAACTTATTCTTCGCCCGTTTGCAAAGTTCCGACCCAGATTTTGACCAGAACATAAAACCAAACCCTACCAATGATATCTTGACCGTTTCTTCACTGAATTCGATGAAATTAGTGTTGATTTCTTTATATTATCGAAGAGAAAAAGAATGAACAAGTAATTTCTCCAATACACCTAAATTCTGGAGATAAAATAAAATTAAGTTACGAAAAATTTGAGAAACCCTAACTTGAATTTCTTCTTTGATTCTTGACGAAATTCAATAATTTTTTTGCCGTTTTGTTCCTTACCAAAAGTAGAACAACTTTTCTCTTATAAATTTCTAAAGATAACCTCTAAATTGAGAGTAGCAATTTTGAATTTTAGCAAAAGCGTAATTTTGATTTTTTTATTTCTAAATTTTGCTAATTTGGAATACGCAATTGATAAGAATAATTCCCATAATATTCATGAATACAAATATATTTTCAAAGGAAAAAATCGTCATGATTTGCCAAATCTTCAATAATATCTGCTCTTCATTCTCCGATCTACTCCTCTTTTGCAACAGTCCTAAATTCTTTTTCATTCATTATTTAAATCCTTATCTCTGATACCACTTTGTTAGAATCAGGATCGCATATAAAATATAAAATAAGAAACGAAATGAACACCGATATACGTGGAAACCCCAAATCGAGAAAAGCCACGGGAAAAGGAGAAGATTTTATTACGGAGGATTGATTACAAAAGGAGAATCTAATGGTTGCTTCCAATTCATAAGGTTAACTAATAACCTACGTAATACAAGTAAATGGAGATACTATGGTTAATAACTAAATGGGGCATGCCTTACAAAGAATAATTTGGGTCATAAGTCTAACAGATCTTTATTAAACCATGTTGATATCTTTACTCTGGTTAAATATAGTTAGAAAATATAGATCTGCCAATTTTTTGGAAATTAAATATGAATTTATTTTTCTTCCTACTTCACATATACCTTGCTCTAGGTCAAGACTAGCTAGCCAGGTTGAGCAAAGACCTCATTGTTTCTCTCATAAGGTGTTGTACACTCACTATTAAGTGCACTTGGTTTGGCTGAACTAAATCAGTAGAAGCTATGGAGAAAGCCCTTGTCTTTGGTGGAGGAACTAGCTGTACCAACCATACAAAGGACAATTGCACAGATGGAAAACCTCCAATACCTTCCATTTACAAGGGTAATTCAAAATAAGGGTACTTCAAAATAAGGGTAATTCAAAATAAGGGCAATTCAAAATATAAATCAATTTTGCTACTTTTAGTTTGTATAGAAAAACACCATTTTTCCCAATGTTTCTAATGATATTAAGGATCTTACGATTAAATGGGTTTTAACCTAGACTAGGTTAGGAAAATCATGATTTGTATTAGCTCAGTTACCTATTTGGTTTTCGTAAATAGGGAAACCCATTAAATCAAAAAATCTACTAGGGGAATAAGACAAGGAGATCCCTTGTCCCCCCTTATCTATTGTCTAATTTCACAAACATTAAATGAAATAATAAATGAAAAAAAATGGTGGTTTCCAAGGTATAAAAATAGGATATAACTGTCCAAAAATCACTCATCTTTTATTTGATGGCGATAGCCTCTTCTTCCCAAAAGCAGATAATATTGAGATTGAAAATTTTAATGATGTTATAAATAAATATAAAAATAGTACAGGAGCATGTCTAAATCTTAACAAATGTGGTGCAATATTTAGTCCTAACACACCCACCTATATACAAAATATAATGGCTAAAAGGCTAAATATGAAGGGAAAAAACTTAGGTGATTACCAATGGGGTAGAACAAAAACAAAGGATCTACAATTTATAATTAATTGGGTATTAATATAAATAGAAAACTAGAAAACCACTCTTCCTGTCAAAAGGAGGTAAAGAGGTACTAATAAAGGCCGCTTTATAGAGCCTTTCAAATTATTTAATGTCCAATTTCGTACTCCTAAAGAATATGATTAATAAAATACATTCTATTCTCGCTAATTTCTTGTGGGGTGATAAAGGAAAAGAAGAATACATTGGGCCGAATGAGATATTTTAACAAACTCAAAATATGAAGGCGGCCTTCGATTCAGAGACCTTCATATTATGAACAAAACATTATTAGGAAAACAAGAATATAAATTGTAAATAAAGAAGAATTATTACTACACAAATTACTAAAAGGAAAATATTTCAACAATAGCAATTTCTTAGAAGCTAAATTAGGAAACTCCCTATTTTGGGGATGGAGAAGTTTACTAATTGAAAGATACACATTTAGTAAAAATATAAAACGGAAATTAGGAAACGACACAAGCATAAAAATCTATGAACATAATTGGATTTGTAACGGTACCCAAAATATTAAACCTAAAGCCTCTACCTTTAAGTTGGTATATCAACTAATAAATAATAATAAAACTTGGAAATCCGATATCATAAGTACACTATAAACTAATGATATAAAAGATAAAATTGAAAAAATGGTAATTCTAAAATTTGAATGCAAAGACCAAATGTGTACTGACTTTTGCAAGGATGGAACTTACACAATAAAGAAAATTTACCATAAATTAAAAATAAAGAAAATAACATACAACAAACTAAAGAGAAAAATATCCATTTCAATTAACAACACCCAACATGGTATACCATGCATCATACCATGTATTTCAGTTCCATTATTCTGTTAATGGACTCAATAACCTTTCGTCTTTTGAAAAAGGGATTGATAAACTTGAACAGATGGCCTAATAGAGTAAATACTAGGGCTACCATTTTTTTTATCGTGGCATATTTTCTTTCTGGTCAACAATTTTTTTTCTCATTCCACAGCCATATAATCCTGTGAACGAATAAAGAAAAGAAACAGTAATTTCTTTTTTATCAAAGAAAAAAGAAAATATTTTTTGTTTTCATATAACCATGCTATTGAGAATTTTACTACTTTTCAATAAAAAGAAAAAAAAAATATATAAAAAGTTAACCTATATTTATGAATCTGAATAATTTTTCCAATCCAATTGACGTATTGTAAATTTTTCATTTTTTTAATTATTATTGTAAATAAATTATTTTCCTATATATATTAATATATATATACCAATTTAATGGTATATTAAATAGAACATATACACCAGTTGTATATGAATTTTATGATTATATCCTCTGATATAACATAAACTATGGAAAAAATAGGTTGTATACGAAAGTTAAATACGTATTTTATGCATATCCGCTGATATAGTAAATCCTGTAAATAAAAACAAATGAAACAAAAGATAGGGCAATTAAAGATATATATTTTATGCGCATATATCGCATAACCTATCAATTAATTCGATTTTCATTCGCATAACCTAAGAAATAAGATATATTTCTCTGATTTTCAAAAGAAATTGTCAATACTATATCTGGTAAGTCCAACCTAATAGAAAGATTTGGAAAATCTTGTATTGTGCTTCCAAGATTTACATTTATCCAAAATACAAATGATATTCTACGATGAAATGTATGATGATGTGAATTATATAAGAAATTCTCGGAGAAAAAAAACCAAAATTACATTTTCTAGAAACATTGAGTTCATGAAGATATATTTTGACTCTAGTAAAATAAATCTACTAAATTTAAAATAGTGAATTATTTTGTGACCCCATCACTTATATTTGAAAAAGATCACTATATGATAACATTATCATAGGTATATTTGGTGAGGTAAATTATACCAGAATATTCACAAGTGATAATATTAAAGTTCGAGATTATCAAACGAAGATTAGCAAATTGGGTATGGACAAGCAAAGATTTTTATCCTAAATAATTTTGATTTTGAATCGTCTATTTTTTAAGACGAATTCAAAGGGATGCATACAAGTCTAACAAAGTTATTAATTGTATTGTATATGCCAAATCGCTAAGACAATGCTCATAGTAAATACCCATATTGGTAAAAGACCAAAAATTATATCCATCAAGATAATTTGATTGTACGATTTCTATTACAATTGCTCCACCACCGTGCATAAAGATGAATTTTGAGAAAATGTTATATATGATATTCTCAAGAATAAGGGAAGAAATAAAAAATATAACTGAAACTAAGAATACACCATTTATACCGATCCTCGTATACTCATTCAAATGATTAAAAATATGGTAAAGGTGAAGTGACTATGTCACAATAACCAGTTATCAGTGCTCCTGATTAAATTTATGTCTCAAAAGAGCTATCTTATAAAATTAGACCATTGTATGCTTAAAGCGCAATAGATCTATTTGGTTCCAAATATAGCATAAAGGAGCAATAACATGAGCAAATTATTAATTATGAGACTTTTGACATCTTATAAATGTCAAAGTAGTGTATATAACTGAGAATTAAAGTACTCCTACTGAGTATCAGGTACCTGATTATATATTGAGATCTCAATCGGTTATTTTACTACTTTAAATTATTGGAACCTGACTAAAAATTGATCATGATAGAATACTTATATATATATGCGTAATAACTATTAATATATGAATGAAATCGAGGATTTTTTAAATTAAAATGTCTAAATAAACTGTCTGGCCATCAATAGAAAGACATAAATAAAGCAAAGATTTTTTTTTAATTTCACTTGTACGACGTGAAATTTTCACAATTTTGAAACGAATGTGCTACAAGGGAGAGTCGCTATATAAGACAGTATGTTGTAGCACATGTAATATATTTCTTAAAGAAATATAGTCTCCGGTGGTGGATGCACTTTTATTTGCTATTATTTCTTATGAAAAGACTTCATATAAGTCCTATGTCGATCACTTTAAATCATTATATATGAATGAAGCGTCGATCAAATTTATGTCGTATCATTTATTACTCCTATTGAATGTCTCAAATTATACACCATTGTGTTATACTTAAATCAGGGGGAGTCATTTACGTAATGCACTCTTTTTCCCTTAGCATAGGTTTTTTCCCCACTGGGTTTTCCTAGCAAGGTTTTTAATGAGGCAATTTATATAAGCGTATTGAAGAATATTGTACTCTTTTTCATTTACTAAGATTTTGTCCCATTGGGGTTTTCTTAGAAAGGTTTCAATGAGTCATATTCTCAAAGTTAAATATTTAAGGGGAATGCCATCTTTCAACAAGTAAACAAAGTACAACAATATGCTACTTGTATCGCTCAAGACATAGGAGGCTACATAAAAAATGATCGAACCAAACATATCTCCAAAGCTATCCTTTAGACATGAACTCTTGAAGAAATGTGAAGTAGATGTTCAACCAATTCGCTCAAGTGACAATTCAGAGGATTTATTTACAAATGTATTACCTACATCTACATTCAAGAAATTAATAAACAAGATTGGCATGCAACGACTTCAAGATCTTTCATGAGAGGCTGACAAGAGGGGGAGAAAAATACGCACTACACTTTTTTCCTTCACCAAGGGTTTGTCCTAATAGGTTTTCCTGATAAAGGTTTTGAATGAGGTAGTTTTAGTTAGCGTATAAATAAATGTACTCTTTTTCTTTCACTAGATTTTTTCCTACTAGGTTTTTTCTAGGAAAGTTTTAACGAGGCATATTCTTAGGGACTGAATATCCAAGGGGGGTGTTATAAACCCATATGTGGATAGTCAGTCCAGCCCATTACCTTGTAGTCAAGCCCATGAAGACTAGGGGTTAGGGTTTCCTATTCTCTATATATAGGAGTCTATACTATGTAATTGTACACACTCTCTGATAATAAACAAAACACTCATTTTTCTCTCTCGTTCACAACAAGTTAATATTTTTACTAATTAAACAATGTTGTAAATTTTTTGTTCAAATATAAATTATAAATTTATATATATTGAGGATAATATATCATGATTTAGGAAAATGATATAAAATTATAACATACTGCAAATTTTACAATATTTATAATATTATATTAATTTAATGTAAGTTTTCAATAAATTGTGACTTAGGATATATATATATATATAAAAGTTTAATTTAAAAATAAAAATGAGATGTAAAGTTAAGGAGTATTTTTATTTACCTTATAAGTAAAAAGACTCTAAATATTAAAACACACATTAGGGTTTGTTATCCTTTAATATACATGGACGTCAAAACCCTAACTTAAACCTCCTAACCTCTTCATTGTTCTATTATTTAGATATTTTGTACCATATAACTAAAAATATATTTTCTCGTGACATTTAATAAAAAATTTAAGATAAATAACTTATGCTAAAACAAGGAATCCATTTTAATGTCTTACCCAAAACCTTTAAATTTTGCACCATAATCCATCCAATGTATTCAATGCCACTAGAACATCATGAACAAAACTCAACGAAATCGAATCAAAAGTTTTACGAAAATTAATTTTGCATCTAAGGGAGCTCTTGTTGTCGTTATAGCCTCTTATCAACTCTTGCATCAAGTAATTATTATCGGACATGAGGCAACTAGGAACAACCGCACTTTGAGCTCTATTAATAATACCATCAAGAATCGAAGTCGTTCTCTCTGCAATAATCATCGTAATAGTTTTGTATGCAACGTTACAACAAGCTATTGGTCAGAAAGCATTCATGGAGGTAGGATAACCAATTTGAGGATGATAACAAGAGTATTATGATTAAGTTGTTGAAGGTTAGACCCGGAGGTGAATAATTTCTTAACTTAATCAATCACACTTTTTCCAACCACATTTCAAGACTTTTGAATAAATTAGAAGAATAACCATCCGGATCCGGTGCTTTATCACTACCAATTCGAAAGATAACCTTTTTAATCTCCTCATCCGACATATCCACACATAGAGACCTCCCTTAGTCTTTTGTTAAGACAATACCCACTCAAAGACATCATGTTCGGCACGTAGAGTAGTCTCTCTAGTACCCAAGAGACCAATTTAATACTTCAAAACAACATCACAGAGATCCTCTCTTGAGGTAGAATCGGTGTCATCCGCAAGCTTGATTGAAGAGATATTTTTTTCCTCTCTTTGTTTCTCATGTTTGTATATCGATCGCTCATAAGGTGATAGCCACTTCTAAATTTTTGTTAAATGAAAATACTCTCGGCTTTTTCAAGGTGTGAAGCTAATTTTCAAAAAAAACTTTTAATTTCCTACATAAGAGTGGCAGTACACGTGTCTTGTTGTATCTTCTTCTTGGTATCTTCAAGCTCAATATTTGTTATCTTAACTTGTTCAGAAATGTGTGAGTAATGCTTTTTGTTCAACTCCCTTAGTGCCCCGGAGTGTATCCCTTTCCTACCGTGAGAATACCACATTATTGTAATGCTCATGTTCGGTCCACTTTGGAACAAAGAAAAATGTTCGGTCCACATGTTATATTCTAAAATTAAATATATCAATTTTATAATTTGTTAATGAACTACATAGTTATAATTATAAATTTTAGATTTTATAAAAGACAATCAAATTTTCAAAAGTTTTTTTTTTGGACAACGATCTTCAAAGGTTATTTTCAGGTAATTTTAATCTTTTAATTATATATTTAATTTAGTTTATATTCTATAATTAAATATATCAATTTTATAATTTGTTAATAACTAAATAGGTATAATTATAAATTTTAGATTTTATGGTAGACAATATTTTTTTGTCTAAGTATTTTTTTTAATTGTTACAAATTATCGCAAATATTTCTGTTATCTTTTGGTTCTAAATTTATTAAGTTGTTTTAATAATTGAATTTGTTTGCTTTGACATTTGATAACAATTCTGAATTTGATCAATTTATTAAATATTGCTTTGACAAAAAATAAGAATGAATTAAGTTGCAACTTGCAAGTCGCTACAGACTACAGCCTACTTGTGGTGCTTCTTTTTTTCTTTTTCAAATTTTACTAATGGCAGTACAAGTTTTATAAATTATATATGTCTTTATGATTTTTGAACAAAAAAAAATTATATTAAATTTATAAATTGTTCGTTCAAAATTTAGAGTGTTTAGTTCTTCCGTTGTAAAATTGTAATGTAGGGTACTCTTTTTTCTTCGTTTGAGGTTTAAATTTTTTTGTTATGTAATATTATCTTTTAATGAAGAATTAGTTTTATTAATGTAGAATTTTTATTTAAATTCTTACGATATTATAATTTTTTTTCTAATATGAAGGCCTAATTAAAATTTTCGCCCAGGGCCCAAAACTCGACAGGACCGGCTCTGTCTAGTCTCATTCTTCGTGTATAAAGTCACAACACACAGAGAGTGATCCGACCAAAGAGTAATGAGTAATAGGTGAAAAATTCTGTGGAAATGAAATGAGAAAAAACAATTAGTCTCTGATTTTCCATATCACAATCAATTATACTCATAATCGTACCACTGTGTCAAGTATATTGTTGACTCGTATAGACCAAATCCTCCAATTCAATGGCGGTGCAAACATCATTAAAATCTTTGATATCATAAACGGTTACTACCGCTCCATTAATCCTCTCATTAAACTTGATAACGTTGTTGAAGTCTCCCTTGATTAGCCAAAAGTCATCAAATGTTTCGGCATAGGCAATCAAGTCATCCCATAAGGGTCTTCTATCATCTCTTTAACTCATAACATGTATAAAGGAAATGCGAAGTGAGATAGAGGTTACCATGCATTTCACAACACTGAACAGCTTGTGTGTTGATGGAGAGACGATTAACTTCAAATTTGTTGAGGTTCCAAGCAAGTAAGATCCAACCTTACTATGTCTAATATTGTAGTCAAAATTATCATCACATAACCAACCCTTACCTTAGTGTTGACAAAAAATTTAATCCTTGTACGGTCACTGTTAAGTTTTAGAGGAGAAGAGAAGAGAAGCCATTAATGGCGAGAAGCAAGCTTACAAGAAGAAGATGAAGAACAGGAGAGATAGAGAGAAGAAGATAGAATCTGTTTTATTAAGTTGTAAAGTAATGCAATGTATTCGTATATATACAATTGTAATCTATATCACAACTAAGTTACAGCTGGAAATCTAAACTAACTAACTAACTAACAGATTCATGATCTAAATTTTGTTTAATTGCATAATAGTCCCTCATCTTTGTTGTTCTCTATTTTCTGCATTTTGTTTTGTTCTAGAAGCGAATTCATGCTCCAAGATCCCCCCACAAGCGGAAGATGGATATTAGTAAGATTCAGCTTGCTAATGTTATTGTGAAAAGCGAGAGAACCCAAAGGTTTAGTGAATATATCAGCTAACTGTAAAGTAGAAGGAATGTAAAAAAGCTTGATAATTCCTTCTTGAAACTTTTCTCATGTGATCTTACAGTCAATGTCTACGTGTTTAGTCCTTTCATGTTGAATGGGATTAGTAGACATTGCTATAGCAGACTTACTATCCGAGTATACAAGAGCTGAAAAAGAGTGAGGAACTCCATAGTCATGTAATGCATATAATAGCCACTGAATTTCACAAGTAGTTGTTGCTAAAGCTCTATACTCAGCTTCAGCGGATGATCTACTTATGGTAGATTGTTTTTTACTTTTCCAAGAGATCAAAGAATCACCCAAGAATATGCAATAACCAGTGATACTTCGACGAGAATCCAAACAACCAGCCCAATCACTATCGCAATAAGCCTTTAATTTGATTGGTGAAGCAGAGGAATAAAATATACCCTGTCCAACTGTGAGTTTAAGATAACGTAGAACGCGTTGCGCAGCATTCCAATGATTAGTTGATGGTTTGGAGAGAAATTGGCTTAAGCAGGTTATAGAATAGGTCAAGTCAGGTCGAGTTATTGTTAGATATAACAACCTTCCAATCAATCTTCTGTAAGATGAAGCATCTTCTAATAGGTCCGTTTCATCTTGTTTGAGTTTTAAAGTAGACTCCATTGGAAATGCTACGGGTTTGGAACCAAGAACTCCACATTCAGTGAGAATGTCAAGAGCAAATTTTCTCTGACATAAAGATATACCTTTGGAGTTTCTTGCAACTTCGATACCAAGAAAAAATTTCAACTCCCCTAAGTCTTTAATAGTGAATTCAGAATGTAGAAAAGATTTGATCTTGGAGATTTCAGATAGAGAACTACTAGTGATGATTATGTCATCTACATAAACCAATAGTGCAATAAAGGTTGAAGAAGTACCTTTAGTAAATAGGCTGTAATCACTGTTGGAGTGTGTGAAACCATAATTAATAAGGGCAGTAGAAAGCTTAGCAAACCATTGTCTAGAAGCTTGCTTTAGACCATATAGACTTTTGTTTAGTCTACAAACTGAGTTTGGAGGAGCTTTAAGTCCATGAGGCACCTTCATGTAGACAACCTCATTTAGCTCACCATGAAGGAAGGCATTGTTCACATCAAGTTGATGTAAGTGCCATTGATTTGAAGAGGCAAGGGCGAGCATTAATCTAATAGAAGCCACCTTTGCAACAGGTGAAAAAGTATCAAAAAAATCCAAACCTTCTTGTTGATTGTAGCCCTTTGCAACAAGCCTTGCTTTATGTCTCTCAAGTGTACCATCAGCTTTATATTTAAGCTTGAAAACCCATTTACTTCCAATGGGCTTCATTGCAATAGTTTGAGGGACAATTGACCATGTATGGTTATCTTCAAGGGCATTGAGCTCCTTTTGTATAGCATTCATGGAGGCTTGTTTATAGGATGTAGGTTCAGTTTGAGAACTGATTGAGGCTATAAAGTGAGTATATGATTGAGATAAGCGAGATGTAGATAAAAAATCTTGTATAGGGTATAGGGTAGAATGTTGTGTCTGAGTTTGGTTTGAGTGAAGAGATGAATATAAGGCTTTGGTGGGGCATATATAATCTTTTAGGTAGGCAGGAGCAGTTCTAGTTCTTGTAGGTTTAGTTGGTAGAGGTGGAGTAAGAGTTTGAGTTGGAGGAAGATTATTTGTAGATGAAGTATGAAGTGAACTAAGAGAGGTAATAGATGGTTGTATAGGGAGGGTTTTTGAAGTAAACTCAGTGTATGTTTGGTTTGAAGGTGGGAAGAGGAATGTGTGAAGGTCAGCTGAGGATGAAGAGTTAGAAAAGGGAAATATGGATTCATGAAAAACCACATTTCTTGATATAAATGTTGTGTTTGTTTCAATGTTTAGTAGTTTGTAGCCTTTAGTGTGTAGAGGGTAGCTTAAAAATATGCATTTAGTGCCCGTTTGGGATTGCTTTTTAAAATAATCACTTAAAGTGATTTTAGATCCATAGTAATATTTTAAGCTATAAAAATCACTTTTAGGAAAAGCACTAGATTAGTGATTATTAAAATAATCACTTAAAGTGATTTTAGATGTCAATATATTTTTTAATATTTTTTACAAATATTTAAAATTTTAATCAAAAAGCACTTTTAGCTCCAAAATAATCAATCCCAAACGGGCTCTTAGTAGCCCAGGAATCAAACTTAGTTCTACCTTGTTTCAAAATTGAGGCAAAACATAAGCAACCAAAGACTCTCAGATGGCTAAGTGTAGGAGGTTTGTTATAGAGGATTTGATAAGGTGATTTATTGTTTAGTAGAGAAGTAGGTAATCTATTAATAATGTGTGTTGAGGTGAGTATAGCTTCAGACCAAAATTGAATTGGAAGCTTAGATTGAAACAACAAAGCTCTAGCAGTTGTGAGTAGGTGTTGATGCTTTCTTTCCACCAGTCCATTTTGCTCAGGAGTCTCAACACAGGAGGTATGATGTATAATTCCATTGGTTGAGTAGAATGAGTTAAGATTGAATTCTACACCATTATCACTTCTAAGCTTCTTTATCTTGACACCAAATTGAGTATGAACAAGATTATAGAAAGAAAGCAAATGAGAACCAACCTCAGATTTGTTTGACATCATATAAAGCCAAGTACATCTTGAAAAATCATCAACAATTGTGAGAAAATATCTATGTCCTGTATGAGAGACATGTTTAAGAGGACCCCATATGTCACAATGTATAAGTTCAAAACAAGAAGAAGATTTAGAAGTTGAAGTAGGAAATACAAGTCTTTTTTGTTTTGCAAAAGAACAAGTTTCACAAACATTAGAAGGTAAGAAAGTAATAGAAGAATCAACTGTCTTTAAGGCTTGTAGTTTGGCCTTTGAAGCATGACCAAGTCTTGAGTGCCAAATGTCTAACTTCTGACTTGCAACTGAGTGAAAACAAGATGATTGAGAAGGAGAATGAAGATAATATAGACCATTGAGTTCATATGCAGTCCCAATCATCTTCTTGGACTTTGTTTCCTGTAATGAGCAATGTGTGGGGAAAAAGGACACCAAAACTTGAGATTCCTTAGTTAATTTGGAAATGGAGAGTATATTGTGCTTGTATAATGATACACATAGAACATTCTTCAAGGTTATGTACTTATTTATATATATATATATATATATGTCCTGTATAGTCAGCCTGTACTACATCTCCATTAGGTAAAGATACATGTATATTTGTAGGATAGTAAGAATCCGTATAAAATGAAGGGGAAAATATTAAGTGATCAGTTGCACCAGTGTCTAAAATCCAAGAAGAGTTAAGAGAATTACCTTCTTGAGTTGAAACTTGATGAACTGCAGGAGGAGTAGAAGTGGGATTATGAGCTAGAGCAATGAGTTTGCTAACTTCCTCAGGAGTAAAATCATAAGAGCTAAGACTTCTAGATTCTTGAGTTGTGTCTTGAGAAACTGTAGCACAATTTGCTTTTGAGTTAGATGAGAAATTTTTATAAGATCTTTTACCTCGTGGACCAGTCCATCAAATTGGATATCCATGTAATTGAAAGCATTTGTCAATAGTATGCCCTGTGTATCCACAGTGAGTGCATAGCACTTTCTTCTTATCTCCATAACTAGTGGATTTTTGCACATTTCTCACATAAAACGCCTGAGTAGGCTCAGAAAAAGTTGTTAATTCCCTTTTACTTTCTTCTTGAACTAACATAGCAAAAACAGAGTTGGTTTTAGGAAGAGGATCCATCAAGAGAATCTGACTTCTAGCAGCTGAGTAAGATTCATTCAGTCCAATCAAGAACTTGATGATGAAGTCAGTTTGTTGTCTTTCAACGATCATATCAAGAAGCTTGCAAGTACATTGATTCATAAAGCCACAAGAACATATAGGATTTGGGCGAAAATGAACATATTCATCCCAAAGTGACTTGAATTTTGCAAAATACTCAGAAATGGAAGAAGAAGATTGAGTAATTGAACTTAGTGACTTTTCGAGTTGATAAACACGCGTACCATTAGACTTACAAAAACGTGTTTTGATTTCATTATATAACTCATGTGCAGAGTTAACATATAACAAGCTACTCCTAATTTCTTTAGAGATAGAGTTAAGGATCCAAGAGAGTACCAAATTGTTAGCACGGGTCCAAGCAGAGAACAGAGTGAGGTCAGTTAATGAAGGTTGAGGTATATCGCCATTGATGAAGCCAATTTTATTCTTCACAGAGAGAGATATTTCAATGGCGCGAGCCCAAGCTAAGTAGTTATCGCCTGTAAGTATCTCAGAAACGAGAGAGATACCAGTGCTCTCACTAGGATGTAAGTAGTAAGGACTTGAAAAATCTTCAGAAATCGGTGTATTCGTAGACATTGTTTATAGTATAGTGAGTAGGAATAGAGAATAGAGAGTGGAAGAGTGCGATTAGTGCGGAAATAAGGTGTTTTGCTCTGATACCATGTTAAGTTTTAGAGGAGAAGAGAAGAGAAGCCATTAATGGCGAGAAGCAAGCTTACAAGAAGAAGATGAAGAACAGGAGAGATAGAGAGAAGAAGATATAATCTTTTTTATTAAGTTGTAAAGTAATGCAACGTATCCGTATATATACAATTGTAATCTATATCACAGCTAAGTTACAGCTGGAAATCTAAACTAACTAACTAACTAACAGATTCATGATCTAAATTTTGTTTAATTGCATAATAGTCCCTCATCTTTGTTGTTCTCTATTTTCTGCATTTTGTTTTGTTCTAGAAGCGAATTCATGCTCCAAGACTGGATGTCCTTTTGTGTAACAACTTTGTTTGTCTTGTATCGTAACAACTTGTGCTACAGGTTGTACACTATCAGTATTGACATTATCTCTGATACTCACGAAATTAAATCATACAGTCACTTATTTGTTAACCATTTGTTGCTGTAGTATCACCAAATTGACAAGGCTGCAGATGGGTTTCTAAATGGTTTAAGTTGGTATATTGTACTAAAGTTGATATCTGAGTTGCAGTATTTTAATTATTTGGGTGCGACCCCCCAAAACCTCTTATGATTATCACATCCATTAACACAAGGCGCTTTTATGGAACCCAATCTCAAAAAAGGGTTTGTGACCTTATCTGCAAAAAGGAAATTAATTGCATCACTATTCTTGAACCTAAAAGTGACTCTTGGAGCATGAATTCGCTTCTAGAACAAAACAAAATGTAGAAAATAGAGAACAACAAAGATGAGGGACTATTATGCAATTAAACAAAATTTAGATCATGAATCTGTTAGTTAGTTAGTTAGTTTAGATTTTCAGCTGTAACTTAGCTGTGATATAGATTACAATTGTATATATACGGATACATTGCATTACTTTACAACTTAATAAAACAGATTCTATCTTCTTCTCTCTATCTCTCTTGTTCTTCATCTTCTTCTTGTAAGCTTGCTTCTCGCCATTAATGGCTTCTCTTCTCTTCTCCTCTAAAACTTAACATGGTATCAGAGCAAAACACCTTATTTCCGCACTAATCGCACTCTTCCACTCTCTATTCTCTATTCCTACTCACTATACTATAAACAATGTCTACGAATACACCGATTTCTGAAGATTTTTCAAGTCCTTACTACTTACATCCTAGTGAGAGCACTGGTATCTCTCTCGTTTCTGAGATACTTACAGGCGATAACTACTTAGCTTGGGCTCGCGCCATTGAAATAGCTCTCTCTGTGAAGAATAAACTTGGCTTCATCAATGGCGATATACCTCAACCTTCATTAACTGACCTCACTCTGTTCTCTGCTTGGACTCGTGCTAACAATTTGGTACTCTCTTGGATCCTTAACTCTATCTCTAAAGAAATTAGGAGTAGCTTGTTATATGTTAACTCTGCACATGAGTTATATAATGAAATCAAAACACGTTTTTGTAAGTCTAATGGTACGCGTGTTTATCAACTCGAAAAGTCACTAAGTTCAATTACTCAATCTTCTTCTTCCATTTATGAGTATTTTGCAAAATTCAAGTCACTTTGGGATGAATATGTTCATTTTCGCCCAAATCCTATATGTTCTTGTGGCTTTATGAATCAATGTACTTGCAAGCTTCTTGATATGATCGTTGAAAGACAACAAACTGACTTCATCATCAAGTTCTTAATTGGACTGAATGAATCTTACTCAGCTGCTAGAAGTCAGATTCTCTTGATGGATCCTCTTCCTAAAACCAACTCTGTTTTTGCTATGTTAGTTCAAGAAGAAAGTAAAAGGGAATTAACAACTTTTTCTGAGCCTACTCAGGCGTTTTATGTGAGAAATGTGCAAAAATCCACTAGTTATGGAGATAAGAAGAAAGTGCTATGCACTCACTGTGGATACACAGGGCATACTATTGACAAATGCTTTCAATTACATGGATATCCAATTTGATGGACTGGTCCACGAGGTAAAAGATCTTATAAAAATTTCTCATCTAACTCAAAAGCAAATTGTGCTACAGTTTCTCAAGACACAACTCAAGAATCTAGAAGTCTTAGCTCTTATGATTTTACTCCTGAGGAAGTTAGCAAACTCATTGCTCTAGCTCATAATCCCACTTCTACTCCTCCTGCAGTTCATCAAGTTTCAACTCAAGAAGGTAATTCTCTTAACTCTTCTTGGATTTTAGACACTGGTGCAACTGATCACTTAATATTTTCCCCTTCATTTTATACGGATTCTTACTATCCTACAAATATACATGTATCTTTACCTAATGGAGATGTAGTACAGGCTGACTATACAGGACATATATATATATATATATATAAATAAGTACATAACCTTGAAGAATGTTCTATGTGTATCATTATACAAGCACAATATACTCTCCATTTCCAAATTAACTAAGGAATCTCAAGTTTTGGTGTCCTTTTTCCCCACACATTGCTCATTACAGGAAACAAAGTCCAAGAAGATGATTGGGACTGCATATGAACTCAATGGTCTATATTATCTTCATTCTCCTTCTCAATCATCTTGTTTTCACTCAGTTGCAAGTCAGAAGTTAGACATTTGGCACTCAAGACTTGGTCATGCTTCAAAGGCCAAACTACAAGCCTTAAAGACAGTTGATTCTTCTATTACTTTCTTACCTTCTAATGTTTGTGAAACTTGTTCTTTTGCAAAACAAAAAAGACTTGTATTTCCTACTTCAACTTCTAAATCTTCTTCTTGTTTTGAACTTATACATTGTGACATATGGGGTCCTCTTAAACATGTCTCTCATACAGGACATAGATATTTTCTCACAATTGTTGATGATTTTTCAAGATGTACTTGTCTTTATATGATGTCAAACAAATCTGAGGTTGGTTCTCATTTGCTTTCTTTCTATAATCTTGTTCATACTCAATTTGGTGTCAAGATAAAGAAGCTTAGAAGTGATAATGGTGTAGAATTCAATCTTAACTCATTCTACTCAACCAATGGAATTATACATCAAACCTCCTGTGTTGAGACTCCTGAGCAAAATGGACTGGTGGAAAGAAAGCATCAACACCTACTCACAACTGCTAGAGCTTTGTTGTTTCAATCTAAGCTTCCAATTCAATTTTGGTCTGAAGCTATACTCACCTCAACACACATTATTAACAGATTACCTACTCCTCTACTAAACAATAAATCACCTTATCAAATCCTCTATAACAAACCTCCTACACTTAGCCATCTGAGAGTCTTTTGTTGCTTATGTTTTGCCTCAACTTTGAAACAAGGTAGAACTAAGTTTGATTCCCGGGCTACTAAATGCATATTTTTAAGCTACCCTCTACACACTAAAGGCTACAAACTACTAAACATTGAAACAAACACCACATTTATATCAAGAAATGTGGTTTTTCATGAATCCATATTTCCCTTTTCTAACTCTTCATCCTCAGCTGACCTTCACACATTCCTCTTCCCACCTTCAAACCAAACATACACTGAGTTTACTTCAAAAACCCTCCTTATACAACCATCTATTACCTCTCTTAGTTCACTTCATACTTCATCTACAAATGATCTTCCTCCAACTCAAACTCTTACTCCACCTCTACCAACTAAACCTACAAGAACTAGAACTGCTCCTGCCTACCTAAAAGATTATATATGCCCCACCAAAGCCTTATATTCATCTCTTCACTCAAACCAAACTCAGACACAACATTCTACCCTATACCCTATACAAGATTTTTTATCTACATCTCGCTTATCTCAATCATATACTCACTTTATAGCCTCAATCAGTTCTCAAACTGAACCTACATCCTATAAACAAGCCTCTACTTCTCCTGAATGGATGAATGCTATACAAAAGGAGCTCAATGCCCTTGAAGATAACCATACATGGTCTATTGTCCCTCAAACTGTTGCAATGAAGCCCATTGGAAGTAAATGGGTTTTCAAGCTTAAATATAAAGATGATGGTACACTTGAGAGACATAAAGCAAGGCTTGTTGCAAAGGGCTACAATCAACAAGAAGGTTTGGATTTTTTTGATACTTTTTCACCTGTTGCAAAGGTGACTTCTATTAGATTAATGCTTGCCCTTGCCTCTTCAAATCAATGGCACTTACATCAACTTGATGTGAACAATGCCTTCCTTCATGGTGAGCTAAATGAGGTTGTCTACATGAAGGTGCCTCATGGACTTAAAGCTCCTCCAAACTCAGTTTGTAGACTAAACAAAAGTCTGTATGGTCTAAAGCAAGCTTCTAGACAATGGTTTGCTAAGCTTTCTACTGCCCTTATTAATTATGGTTTCACACACTCCAACAGTGATTACAGCCTATTTACTAAAGGTACTTCTTCAACCTTTATTGCACTATTGGTTTATGTAGATGACATAATCATCACTAGTAGTTCTCTATCTGAAATCTCCAAGATCAAATCTTTTCTACATTCTGAATTCACTATTAAAGACTTAGGGGAGTTGAAATTTTTTCTTGGTATTGAAGTTGCAAGAAACTCCAAAGGTATATCTTTATGTCAGAGAAAATTTGCTCTTGACATTCTCACTGAATGTGGATTCTTGGTTCCAAACCCGTAGCATTTCCAATGGAGTCTACTTTAAAACTCAAACAAGATGAAACGAACCTATTAGAAGATGCTTCATCTTACAGAAGATTGATTGGAAGGTTGTTATATCTAACAATAACTCGACCTGACTTGACCTATTCTATAACCTGCTTAAGCCAATTTCTCTCCAAACCATCAACTAATCATTGGAATGCTGCGCAACGTGTTCTACGTTATCTTAAACTCACAGTTGGACAGGGTATATTTTATTCCTCTGCTTCACCAATCAAATTAAAGGCTTATTGCGATAGTGATTGGGCTGGTTGTTTGGATTCTCGTCGAAGTATCACTGTTATTGCATATTCTTGGGTGATTCTTTGATCTCTTGGAAAAGTAAAAAACAATCTACCATAAGTAGATCATCCGCTGAAGCTGAGTATAGAGCTTTAGCAACAACTACTTGTGAAATTCAGTGGCTATTATATGCATTACATGACTATGGAGTTCCTCACTCTTTTTCAGCTCTTGTATACTCGGATAGTAAGTCTGCTATAGCAATGTCTACTAATCCCATTCAACATGAAAGGACTAAACACGTAGACATTGAATGTAAGATCACACGAGAAAAGATTCAAGAAGGAATTATCAAGCTTTTTTACATTCCTTCTACTTTACAGTTAGCTGATATATTCACTAAACCTTTGGGTTCTCTCGCTTTTCACAATAATATTAGCAAGCTAAATCTTACTAATATCCATCTTCCGCTTGTGGGGGGATCTTGGAGCATGAATTCGCTTCTAGAACAAAACAAAATGCAGAAAATAGAGAACAACAAAGATGAGGGACTATTATGCAATTAAACAAAATTTAGATCATGAATCTGTTAGTTAGTTAGTTAGTTTAGATTTCCAGCTGTAACTTAGCTGTGATATAGGTTACAATTGTATATATACGGATACATTGCATTACTTTACAACTCAATAAAACAGATTCTATCTTCTTCTCTCTATCTCTCATGTTCTTCATCTTCTTCTTGTAAGCTTGCTTCTCGCCATTAATGGCTTCTCTTCTCTTCTCCTCTAAAACTTAACATCCAGCTCAGCAAATAGCAGATAGAATATTATGATGTGTATGTATTATGTATGTATACATCTAATCTATATATAACTATTGTCATTGTAATCAACAATCAATCAAATGAAATTATAATAAAATATTTCTTTTGTCTATATCCAAATTCACACATGACAATAATTGATCTATAGTTTTCACATCTAATTCTGTTTCCATTATTGAATTTTCAACCAATTCTGTGTTATTTCAGGGCCCATGTAAAAATGGTTTATACCCTATTTAGTTTGGTGCACAGTTTGTGTCTGCAAAATTACCTTCCTCCACTTTGTGTCTCTCATCTACAGTTGTGTCCTCTCCTTCCAAACTTTGGCACTTCAGGCTTGGTTATCCTTCACATCAAGCTTCCTCACCTTTGTCTTCTATTTTACAAGTTAAACTTGATTTTTATGGATTAAAATATAATGCTTGTTCTATTTCTAAAGCACACAAATTACCTTTTGTTTTGTCATCTACTCATTCTTGTAATTTGTTTGATATAATCCATACAGATGTTTGGGGCCCTGGACCTGTATCTTCTACTTCTTCTGATAAAAACTATATTGTCTTCATTGATGATAATTATAAATATACTTGGATTTATCCTATGACTTTCAAGTCTCCAAGTGTCGTGTCTGATATATTTCAAGTGTTTTATGCTAAGATTCAAACTCACTTTCAAACAAAAATAAAAACTCTCAGGTTTGATAATGGAGGAGAATTTCTAAGTTCATCCCTTCAACTTTTTCTTAATAAACATGGCATTATTCATCAAACATCTTGTCCACACACACCTGAGCAAAATGGTGTCTCAGAAAGGAAACCTTATTGAAAATACTCTTTCACTTTTATCTCATGGTAGTGTTCCTACTAAATTTTGGATAGAAGCCTTAGCAATTTCTGGTTATCTCATAAATTTACTACCCACTCCAATTTTTAATAACTTGACTCCTTATGAAATGCTATATAAATCTACTCCTTCTTATGATTACCTTAGAGTTTTTGGTTGTTTATGTTATCCATGGCTTAGACCATATGCTCCTAACAAACTCTCACCTAGATCAGAAGGTTGTGTATTTCTGGGATATTGTTCAAATTCAAAAGGTTATAAGTGCTATTCTATGTCTTCTCAGCGCTTATTTGTGTCTAGACATGTTAGATTTGATGAACATAGTTTTCCTTTGCAATCTTCACCTATTGAACAGTCTTCAACTCTTGATATAAATCCCTCTACTTACATATACTTATTTACTTCACCTATTAATCTTAACTCTCTTTCTCGGCCTTTTGATCTTTTACCATCTCAGGCATCATCTCAAACTCCTAATATACCTGCAGATACATCAACTACTTCTCCAATAAATAATCCTACAACTTCTGTTATACATCCTATACAGCCTGTAGTCCCTTCTACCTCTACTCACCCTATGATTACTCGTCGAAAAACAGGTTCACTTCGCCCATCTTATAAGTGTCAGTCCCTCACTATTGTTCCACCTCCTTTTGAACCATCTTCCTATAAAGAGGCCTCACAATATCAATGTTGGAATTTAGAAATGGCTAATGAATTTGCAGCTCTACAAGATCAGCAAACATGGGAGTTAGTTCCTCCTCCACTTGATCGCATCCGTATTACTTGTAAATGGGTGTATAAAATTAAACGCACTGCTGATGGTAAAATAGCTCGTTACAAAGCTCGACTTGTTGCTCGTGGTTTCTTACAAGAATATGGCCTTGATTATAATGAAACCTTCAGCCCAGTAGTTAAATATCAAACTATTCGAGTTATCTTGTTTCTTGCAGCTTCTTTTAAATGGCAAATTCGTTAATTAGACGTTGTTAATGCTTTTCTTCATGGACATTTATCAGAAGAAGTTTATATGATACAACCATCAGGCTTCATAAATAAAGATTATCCAAATTATGTATGCAAGTTAAAACGCTCAATATACGACCTTAAACAGGCTCCTCGAGCATGGTATCAGCTTCTTGCTACTTTTTTACACGATCATAGTTTTAGTATAAGTTCAGCTGACTTTTCCATGTTCAATCGTGGATCAAATGAATCACTTACTATAATCTTAATTTATGTCGATGATATTTTAGTTACATGTGTTGATGCATCATCTATCTCAAGAATTATCAATGATTTAAAGCTGGGTTTTCAAATGAAGGATTTGGGAGAACTATCCTACTTTCTTGGTTTAGAAATTTCTCGATCATCTGATCGTATTATTATTACTCAAAAGAATTATGCTTTAAACGTTTTACAACGTGAAGGCTTAAGTGATTGTAAAACTTCACCTTTACCCACACTTAGTAAGTCTAGTATATCTTCAACTTATGATTTATTACCCTTTGAAGATCTGTTTTTATTTCGTAGTTTAATTGGAGCATTACAATATCTAACAATTACAAGACCTGATATTGCCTTTGCTGTAAATCCAGTTTGTCAAGCTATGCATCATCCAACAAATGCTGATTTTGACTCCTTAAAGAAGTTACTACGAGACCCCTAACTCAAAGTTGTATCGTCCCGATACAATAAAGATAAAAACAAAGGGAAGTCTCTAAATACACACCTAGGTCAATTAAGCACAGAGGGAAGAAGATAGCAGAATATGGAGAATAGAATCAAAGCAACTACTCAGAAAATTTCATGTAATAATATTTAAAAACTACAACCCTGTACACTTCTCATATCCATAGTCAACACAGCTTGAATTCAAGATTAGATTAGCTTCGCAATGTAATAAGGAGAGGAACTTTACTCAGTTCACCAAGGAGGCTATAGATTGTTCATCGAACTTCACTAGTATCTAAAGATCCACTTAACTACTCTCTATTGGCTCAATCACTTCTTGATTACATAGCAAAGAATCAAAAGGTCTTTAAGGTTGTAATGTAGGCTTAGGGACTGTATGTTAATATATTTGGATAATTTAGAGTGAGCTTTTGGCTCTCTCCTCACTAGCCATCAACGAATCGCCCTAGAGCTTGAGTTACTCTCATAAAACGTTTCTCACTCAACCTAATAAATTCTTTGATGCACAAAGTAGCATCCCCTAGTAACCCAATTAAAGCATAAGATGTTCACATAAAATTCCTCTTTGCCGGTCCGAATATATATATTTTCTTTTCAAATCAATTTTTTTCTTTTGTATAGCTATGACTCCCTTTTTAATGTTGAGATATCACACTATTTTTGTCATACATATATATTTATTTTTGTGCCCTTGTTGGCAAATTTAGCTCGTAGCTTCTTTTTCATTCACTATTACCCCGGCAAAGGGTTACAATATAATCTTGTGAATCATCATCAATATAAAGCACAGAGCACAATTAATAAGCTCAAAATTCCCAAACCAATAACAATTCCCATAATGGTGGACCCACCACCCCAAACTCAAGCTCTAAAACAACTGTCTATGCATCGCGATTCGAGTGCGGGTCATATGGAAAAGTCCTATAATCTAAAGGGATATGGCTTATAATGTGGCTAAATAAAAAGGCTTTAAAAAGGCTAGAAGGGGCTGAGAAGGATATATAATATTAAATCAAATAACAGGGTGAGAAGGTATAAAAAGGCTTCAAGTGGCTTTAATATGAAAGAACTGCCTTAATCACTTTCTACACCATGTAATTTCGTTATTTTCTTACCTTTAGCACTTTCATCAAATGGGTTTGTCAACTAGCTTGGATCTCACGGCCTACAAACCACTCATGGTTCCCTGAGATCGAACATGCTTTCTATCGCATTGCTCACTAATCTTTTCTTTACTATCAATGTGTGTTTTCCTGCAAATACTCAAAGCATACAAAATAAAATAGCTCATAAACATACTACTTATTATCATTAACTTACTAAGCTTATGCTTTCAAGATATTAAACATACTCTACATACATCTAATCCTTCAAAAAAATTAATTTTACCTAAAGACACTAAAACACATAAAAATGGAGATGAGGGACAACGAACCCCCACACCCCAAACTAAAAAATGAGTCGTGTCCCCACGACTCGAAAAGAATAAAAAATAAAATAAAAGAAAAAACTTTACAAATATTGCACATAAAGAAAATGTAAGGAAGAAAGAAAACATACTCTTCGAGGCTATTTACCTCGCCTGATCAATACCCGGAATAGGGTGCAGTGCTTTCATGTATGTAAATTTCATGTATCGCCAATTTCTCTTTCCCTTACATCTTCTTGTGCTCCATCCCAATCAATCACACTCTAGAACTCTTTTGTTTATCTTCTTCCAACCTTGCTCTCGAATACTTTCTCATGTGAAGGTGTTCATCCAGGAACATGTTTTGAACACAGCTACTAGCGTCTCAGAAGCTTTGTCCATCTTTGACATAGAAATCTTTGATTAGAAGAGGTATTGGTATCTTCTGCTCCCTAATCACAAGTGCTTGATTTTTAGGATTTGAATCCACCAAAAACAGGTCCCTCTCTAATTGCTTGACTCGAACTATCTTGTAATATATTCCCAAACTAGTACCCATCTCAACTGATTTCATCTAGAATTTACCCAATACCTTGCTTTTATTCTTCATATCGCTTAACACTTGGTAATATCTATATCATATCTTTATCATCTCTTTTGACCCCTAACTCAAAGCTTTGAACACTCTTGAAATTTGAAACTCTTGATTATAGGTTGAACAAGCTTGATTTGGTTTAGGAAAGTTGTTAGGATGATGAATCTCTATGTGGGTATGATGGAATAAAGCTTTAATGATGTGGGTTTAAGGATTTTTAGAAGAGGATTTTGAAATTCATGGTTTTGATTCTTGGTTTCTAGGTGTTTTGATATGATTTGGGTGCTTTAATCTTCTTTGTAATGATGTAGGGAAGGATTTGGATGTGAATTCATGGTGATTTGGTAGTGTTTTGATGTTGGGTGAAGGTTTGTTGAAGCTTTAATGGAGTTGGGAGAGGTTTGGGGAAGAAAGAGAGGCTTAAGTATTAAGAAAATCGTGCAATAACTAACCTTCTCTTCAAAACCCTTCTTATAACCTTTTGTTAATGAATCTGGTGGCGAGCTGCGGTGTATCGCATGACACTACTGGATTTTGATTTTTCATTTTATCTCCAAACCAATTTTTATCTTCTCCATTGGATATATCTCGAAAAAATATGCGATTTAGACTCGAGAAAAAGTGAATTCCGATACCCGAGCGCAAAGTTATGCCAGTTCGAAGATTTCGTAAAACATTTCACGCTGGTAGGTATTGGGTAAAAACTTGGTGGGGGCAAAGGTGTGATAAAATAATAAATAAATAGAGATAATAATAAAGAGCACACACCCTTGGGAACCACGGAACTCACTGCAAGTATCACAGATCCTTTGCAAGTTTTAATGATAAGTCAAGTTCGTTCGCAGGGATTGTATCCGTTAGATCTACTTATGTTTAACAAGCGTAGATGAATTGAG
Source organism: Nemophila menziesii (assembly GCA_029959085.1). Lineage (NCBI taxonomy): Eukaryota > Viridiplantae > Streptophyta > Magnoliopsida > Boraginales > Hydrophyllaceae > Nemophila > Nemophila menziesii. The sequence goes on from JARWIR010000001.1 coordinate 55,651,411, forward strand.
ATGTTTGGATAAAAATATAATAAGATAAAATAATATGAATAACTATCTGATATGAATAAATAAATAAGAATGCATATAAATAAATATGAATGTAAATCTAATAGATTAGGGTCACTAATATAAGTCTTATTTTACTAAGTCGTTATTCTAACCTGTCACAGATTAAGCATTATATATTAACCATGATTCTAAATTCTACCTAGCCTCTATTAGGCTTAGGAGCAACCTCTCCACTACCAAGGATTCCTGAATAATGATTGGTGATTAAATCAAACCTTTATGGTTTTCTAGTTAGGCAAATGATCAAAACTAGACGATTATGTGGTGTTGTCAATAACTAAGAATAATCCTAAGATTGGTCAAATCTAGGGTTGTAACAATAAGTCAAAACACATAATAACAATATACGCCAAGCTCAAATCAATTAAAATAACAAATAGTGTTATGGAATTAAAGACAAAATAATAACCCAACAATTAAAAGTAAAACTTACAGAATAAAAGTTTAGAAATATGGTTGAGCATAAATCTATAGCTAAATACCCTAAATATAGAGAAGGTGAGATGTAGAAGAGGAGTTTGTCACTCTCCAACTTCTTCTTGTTGTCTTCCTCTATAGGTCAGCTTGCTTCTTGGATGAATAGCTTGATAGTAAGGATGAATAATAAAAGAGTAATGCTGGATATCACCCCAAATTGCATCGCCTTTATATCGCCTCCTACGTGGATTTTAAATGCACCAATCATGTGATTTCTCTTTCCTGATTTATCATTTTCTCTCTCTTTTATGATTGGTCCACATAAGAGGCGATATAAAGGCGATGCAATTTGGGGTGATATCCAGCATTACTCATAATAAATATAAAGACTAAGCTATTATTTAAAACTGAGAAAATACAAATAAGGACTAAGCCTAAGCTTGAAACTGAGCAAGGACATGTTTACAATGGTTTAAGGGTGTATTTATAGGTGTTTAGGAAGACCTAATTCGTTTTCTTGAAGGAGAAGGAAAGTAATGGACTCCTAGCCCAACTCAAATTCGTAGGTAGATAAGGATAATTACTGCTGACTTGTTTTTACCATATCTTCTTCGTTACTGGACCGTTTTTGCTCCATAAGATATCAAAAGAATCCTCACGGAATTATCTATGTCCCTATGAAAGGGATCTTCCAGAATCGGCTCGGTTTTGGAGTTATCACCACTTCTTTAGACGTAGGTGCAGAAATTCAGATTTATTTGACAACTTTTCTTTTTCCTAATTGAACTTTGTTTCCTTCTATCTCCAATTACCATGCTTATCTCTTTCCATATCTCTTAGTCTTTGACTTGGAATCTACTTAATCTCCATAATCATCTTTAAAGCTTCAAACTAGATAAATAATTAAACCCAATATGTTCTAAAAATAATAATTCATTAAATCAAGACTCAAAATAGGAAAGTGCACTATTTCTCAAGAAATTCGACTAAATGACTTCCTAAATCACTAAAAATGATGTCTCATCCTAACATAAATCTATCACAAATGAGGAGACATCACTACGTTATATCAAAGGTACTATCAACTATGGTTTATCATTTACACGGTTACACCTTCCACACCAGTGCTAAATGCTTACTCAGACTCGGATTGGGCAAGCTGTGCTAAAGATAGACGCTCAGTTACTGGTTATTGTATCTTTCTTGGCTCTAATATAGTGTCTTGGGGATCAAAAAAACAGTCAACTGTGTCTCGTTCATCAACTGAGGCATAGTATAGAGCTCTTGCTCATGTCGCAACTGAGTTAAAATGGTTTAAGTATCTGTTACAAAGTTTGAAGCTACCTATTTTTACACCTTCGATTGCTTGTGATAATGTTTCTGCGATTGCACTTGCTTCAAACCCAGTCTTTCATACACGTACAAGACATATAGATGTCGATTTTCACTTTGTACGTGAGCAAGTAAAATCAAAAGAGCTACGTTTATATCATATTCCATCTAATCTGCAATCGGCAGATGTTTTAACGAAAGGATTATCCTCTTCACTGTTTTTACCTATCATCTCCAAGCTTCCACTAATCACCGTGATCAGCTTGAGGGGGGATGATAAGCTTGAGGGGGGATGATAGTGTACAACCTGTAGCACAAGTTGTTACACTACAAGACAACCAGCTCAGCAAATAGCAAATAGAATATTATGATGTGTATGTATTATGTATGTATACATCTAATCTATATATAACTACCGTCATTGTAATCAACAATCGATCAAATGAAATTATAATAAAATATTTCTTTCTCTCTTCTATATTTGTCAAATACTAGTGGTAGGAGAGCTCATATCACGAAACCTTATATTCTCTTTGATTTTTTTTTTTTTTGTTCAAATTATTCTCTTTGATTGGCACAAAAGTCATTCGAAATGTAAAAATCTCAAAGCTGGAGTTCTCATATGGATAATATCAGCAAAGCTAGAGTTTCTCACGAATTTTACAAGTTTGCAATTTGGTCCTTGTAATAAATATCCCAGCAGCATGTCTCCTTCTATGATTAACAGCTCCACGAAAGATCAAAACAACCCCATGAATAATTCAGAATTTATAATAGGCCCCTGAGCTAATATGGATCAAGATAGAAACTATAATACTATTCAGAAAATTGCAACGTAAAGAGTAAAGCCATTGCCTTTGCACAAGAGCTGCTAGTATCGTCACAACCTCAAAATCCACACGAAAGAGGGAACTCGAATCACAACCTCGAAATCCTTGCAACTTTGAAATACGACCTCGAAACCCCAAAACACAGCCTCAAAATCTGCACAACCCCCGAATCATGAAAGCTCGAATAACGAAAACCCGTATTGCGAAATCCTGAATACCGAAAAGTCGAATCTCGAAAAACCAAATCACAAAAACCCGAATCACAAAAGCACGAATAAAGAAACCCATCAACAGCTGATTGAGAGTATTGTTAAATTGCCAACTCAACTAAAAGTCCGAACCGTTAGGAGGAGGCATTATATTAATGAGATTTTATATCTCAACAAGTATATAGCACCACATGACCTTAATTGAGATAAAAAGCTTCCAAAAGCTGTTGCTATTAAAATGCAGGGCGAGTTTATGTTTAAACAGAAGCCAGAATTAGGCTTCACATAAGGTATAATTACACCGCAGGTCCTTGAAATATATAAACTCTGAGCACAAGGATAGCAACTTCTAAAAGTGCCTCTAATACCAACCTCAGGAGCATAGAGATACATTGATGCAACAACTCTAGTGCTAAAAGAGCATGGAGCGATAAACGTTTGAGTTATAAAAGATAGCTAAAGACTCCAAATTGTGAAGTGTAATTAAAGCACACAAGGATGTGGTCAAAATGAAAATTATAGCACCCTTGAAATGAAGAGATTGCGGTTTATTCTATAAGAAATTAAACCCCAAATCAACAACTATAAAACTCTGGAATGTAGCTTCGAATAGACTCCCAACATTATTTAATTACAGAAATATATGAGCAGCCCCAGAACTTATAATAAAAGACTGATTTGTCCTCAAAGCATCTGCTCTTGTAACTTTAAGATTGTGCGAGACTATGATTTCTAAAGCATCAATCCTAATAATAATGACTCCTGAAAAAAGATCCGTGCAGGCAAATCTTTTGGAGGAAGTAAAGAGCAGCCTCTGTATATAGATGATTAGAATTCGAAGCTACAACTACAGGGGAAAGAGTTTTAATAGAAGCTGCAATTTTCAAAATTTGTTGATTAGTTCCTGGAGAATTAAACATCACATCACGCTTTTCCATAGAGCGATTTTTAGACAAAGATAAGGCTTCGTTTGAAGTATAGGCGCGAGAATTTATCGGGAATTTTTTAAAAGTGTTATAAGCAGTGCAATTTTCCCTTCAAGATTAAATTCCAACTAGCTTTCTTATGAGCGTCATCAGAAACCCTCAATTATATTATGTTCAGATTAGTGCTCCATCTCAATGCTGTGGCCCATAAATTGCATTTTGGTCTTTAAATAAATGGGATCCAAAGTAGCAACTCCGGGGCTATGTAAATCAAGTACGAAGAGGAATTCAAGAGCATCGGTTTTCCGATATAAACCAACAGCCCCCAAACTACAGTTATTCAAAATAAAATTTGTCCAAATTTTCGAAAAATTGCAAATTGGTCCCTAGGATATAAGATCACAAAGCAGCTATCCAATCATCATCATTAGGTCCTAAATTATCAATAACTGCACAGCTAACCCCTACATAAGTGCTGAATTATTATTCCTGTGACCAACAGTACTTTTCTAAAAGATCCAAAAAGTCCCCAAAACACGACATCTCCAAAAGTCTCTCATAACAGGACCAAGACCACAGTTACCAAACGAACCATCCAGAACAACTGAACCATAAAGAATAACACGACACTCAACCCATTTGCGGTGAGAGAGGATAAACACCCCCTCTCAATTGTGGGCTCCACAAGATCCCCTTGTTATAATAGTTGTATAAATCATTGGGGGTAGGGGGTTCACACCCTAATAATTGTTCCGAACATCACCAAATATTGTCTTTCTCCTCCACAAACGTGCCCTGTGAGGCCCCATTAGCATTTTAGCAAAAGAAACCCTTTTCTTAGTTTTCACCTCCAATTTCTTCTCTGATGGCGCCAATGATCTTGTCTTCGGTGTCATTGTACTCGAATCGAATGCTATACACCTGCGCCAAATCAGCTTTTCCGGAGCAAAATTATCATTTAAATAATTGTTGCATTGGAACTCTTTCAGCGTAGATAAATTGTCGCCTCGGTTCTCCAAGCTCTGAGTTAATAGTTGTCGTTTAAGATTGAATGTCCTTTCGGGCCCCATCTGCAGTTTTTCCTAAATTTTTATTAACTCAAATTACAGTACTTGAATTACTCTTCTTAGTGCTATAGGTAATAGCAGTACCTGGGGTGAATCTTGTATGCCTATCTGTACTGCTATATCTTGGATACGAAGCTAAAGCATCTAACTTTCCTTAATTTGCACGGCAAGTCCCTGCTTGATTGAAATTAGCACTTCTAGCCACATGCATATAATTTGGATCGAAGTTAGTCCTGGAGCGAATAGAACCCATATCATCAGATCCCAGAGTTTTTAGAAAAGTCAATTCAGTCGAAGTAATTCTTACAGTTTCTCTATGCTGTAGATATCGCCGCCTAGGCGCCGTCTAGGAGTCAACTTCCCCCTCAACCACTTACCCTAGTAAAAATGCTAGGCATTTTTGCCCAACGTCTTAGTCGCCGTGGAAGAGGCGCCTAGCCCGCCTAGGCACCGATTAATGGCAAAAACTTGCCGCCTAGGCCCTCCATTAAATTTATTTTACTCTAAAATCTTGAATTGATATTATAACTCTAATTTTAGTATTTTTCATATTCAATATAGTGGTGTTAGATGAATTTTATGACTTAAATAGATAAAATTATCATAATTATACACGCGTATTACTAAATATATAAAATTACATAGCAGGATTCAAAACCGCGTAATCCCGCCTAGGCCCCGCGTAGTCCCTCCTAGGCGCTAGGCCCCAGTCGACCGCCTAGGCCGCCGAACCGAGATCTACAACATAGCAGTTTCTTAAATCACTTTCGAAGCCGCAACTAATCCAAATCCACCTCAGAAGCCACGAGAGCGTGGTCAGTTTCTTGGATATCCACAAGCGCCCCAAAGCAATTAATTAATTCTAGAAGAGCTAGCCTTCATCACAGAATTCTATATAACAATGAGTTTACATAATTCATTTATATTATCGTTATCATCACTCATATCAGATTTTTTCCATCAAAATCTAGTCCATTAACGTTCATATCAGCTTTATTTTTCATGGTGCATGAAGAACAAACACTTTTTTCCGGTTCAAACCTGGATCCTCCGGCCTATTGCGGTTTTAGGCCTTAGACTCCTAGTATTTGGACCAGCCCAAAATTTGTCTTTGTTAGTAAACGTTGTATCTTATATTTGAAACAACGTTTTCAAATTAAACATCACAATTCTTTGCCAAACCATCTTTTTATATTGTTTTACAGGTTTATACAAATAAAACACAACAAATTAAGGTATTTATGATTCATGTTGTATAAACCAGAAAACTTTTTCTTTTCGTTTTATAAACTTTACTTTATGGTTCTATGTATACAGATCAGGAATATTATATTCTATTTCTTTTATCTTATTCTGATTTCTAGGCTTATGTATACATACAAGAAAATTACTCGCTTACTAACGTCAGATATCTGCTTCATACCGAATATGGAGAAACATACTGAACAAAGTGAAAAGCAACATGATACGAGTAACAACTCAAGAACATAAGTTCGTGTACCCGCACCAATACCCATTGGACCATCCGATAGGTTAGAAAAGTTCAATGGTTCTGACTTTAAGAGGTGGTAGCAAAAGATATTGTTTTACCTAACCACTCTAGACTTGGCAAAATTTATGAAGGAAGATTCACCGAAAATGGGATCCTATCCAAACAATGAGACATACAACGCAGTACATGCTTGGAAGCATGTTGATTTCATATGTAAGAATTACATTCTTTTTGGAAAATTCCTTATATAATGTGTAATGCACCATAACAACTGCCAAGCAATTAGGGACTCTCTTGAGAAGAAATACAAGACTGAAGATGTCGGGACAAAGAAATTTGTGATTGGTAGGTTTCCTGATTTTAAGATGGTGGATTCAAGACCATTAATGTCTCAAGTACAATAGTACCAACTGATTCTTCATGAACTGGGTGCTAAGGGTATGAATCTAGTAGAGTCTTTCCAAGTTGGTGTTATTGTGGAAAAAATACCTCCGTTGTATAAATATTTCAAGAACTACCTTAAGCGCAAACGCAAACAGATAAGTCTTGAAGATCTAATTGTAAGATTAAGAATCGAGGAAGACAGTTGAATGACTGAAAAGGAAAGTAACCCTCGATAATATGAAGCCAAGACAAATGTTGCGAAACAAGGGAGAACCAACCAAAACAACAAGTGCAAGAGGTAAGGACAGTCAAATAATGAAATAATAAGAAGGTGGAATTTAACAGGGATCGACATAATTGTGGAAAGCATGCATATCATGCAAAAGACTGTCGAAATAAAAAGGTACAAGGAAACCAAAATAACGATAAGGGTGGTCAATCGTATGTGACTAGGATATCTGAGGGCATTAACGATTTGAACCTGGCGGCAACAGTTTAAGAAGTCAACATCGTCAGCAACCCAAGGACATGGTTGATAGACACTGGAGCAAGCCGACATGTGTGCTCAGACAAATCTATGTTCAAAACCTACAAGAAAGCTACAAATGAATAAATCTGGTATATGGGAAATTCTTCCACCTCAAAGGTTCAAGAAACTGGAATGATTGAGCTGAATATGACCTGCAGGAAAGAGCCGACCTTGAACAATATCCTCCATGTTCCAGACAATAGCAAGAACTTAGTATCAGGTTCCTTGATAAGCAAGGCTGGGTTTAAACTTGTATTTGTAGCTGATAAGTTTGTATTATAAGTACAAAATATATTTAGGAAACATCTGCGACGGTCTGTTTAAGATGAATGTAATGATCGTAGTATCTACAAAAAATGTAACCGATGAAGAAATGAATGAAAAATCTGACTGCATTTATATGTTTGACTCACCTAATTTATGGCACGGTAGATTAGGAAATGTTAATTTCAGTTCATTAAATAAGATAGTAAACGTCGGGTTATTACCTAATGTGAACTTCAATTCTCAAAAAGAATGTGAAGTATGTGTTGAGTCAAAATTAACCAAAACTTCGTTTAAATCTATAGAAAGGACTTCGATTTCTATTAGATTTAATTCACAATGACATTTGTGACTTAAAATTTGTGCAAACTAGAAGTGGGGAAAAGTATTTTATAACTTTCATTGACGATTGCACAAGGTATTGTCAAATGTACTTGCTTCGAAGTAAGGATGAGGCCTTAGAAGCATAAGAAATACAAAACTGAAGTTGAGAATCAACTAAATAAAAATATTAAGAATCTTAGAACATATAGGGGAGCAAAATAAGTCTTTCCTGTTGAAGAGTTTTACGTTGAACATGGAATTATCCATCAAACCACGGCCCCCTATTTGTCTCAACAACACGGAATTGTTGAACGCAAGAATCAAATGTTGAAGGAAATGATGAATGCCTTGTTGATTAACTCAGGGTTACTAAAGAACTTATGGGGAGAGGCTCTACACACCGTAAACTACATCCTTAACAAGGTACCACACAAGAAGGTGAATAAAACTCCTTACGAATTATGGAAAGGAAAACCACCTTTCTTCATATTTAAAAGTGTGGGGATGCTTGGCAAAGGTAGCAATCACTGCTCCTAAAATGATCAAAATAGGACCAAAAACCATTGATTACATCTTTATTGGATATGCTCACAACAATGTTGCATATAGGTTCCTGATACAAAAATCTTGTCATGTTGACTGCGTCAATATGGGATTGAATCAAGAAATGCACAACTTTTTGAAACAACTTTTCAGTACAAGACCGCACCAGAATTTGGTTCCTTAAAAAGAACACATGATGCAATTCAAGAAGAGTGGGATCAAGAATCATTATCAAATGAAAGAGAACCAAGAAGAAGTAAACATATGAGAACCTCTACGTCTTTTGGTCCTGGCTTTCTATCTTACATGCTAGATGACGAACCGCGAACATTCAAGGAGGCTATGTCAGACCCTGACGCCCCTTACTGGAAAGAAATGGTATAGAGAGATAGATTCCATTATGCAAAACCATACATGGGAATTAGTGGATCTCCCTCCTAGGAATAAACCACTCGGATGCAAATAGATATTCAAGAAGTAACTAAAGATTGATGGGTCTATTGAAAAATACAAGCCACGCCTTGTTGTAAAAGGTTATAGTTAAAAGAAGGGATTGACTATTTTGATACCTATTCTCCGGTCACGAGAATATCATCTATTTGAATGTTAATTACTAAAGATTCGATATACAAGCTCGAAATTCATCAAATAGATGTAAAAACAGCTTTTGTAAATGGAGAACTAAATGAAGAGATATATATGGAACAACTTGAGGGTTATGTAGTTCCAGGTAAGGAGAAGCAAGTATATAAGCTTGTTAAATCCTTATCCAGTTTAAAACATGCACTGAAGCAATGGCATGAAAAAATTGATAAATGCATGATCTCGTATGGTTTCAGGATCAATGAATGTGACAAATGTGTTTATGTAAAACGAAATGAGTGGATATTTCATTATCTGTTTATATGTGGATGATACGATAATCACTGAAAGTAACAATGATGTTATTACATTCACCAAAATGATGCTTTCAAGTAAGTCTGACATGAAAGATTTAGGCCTTGGAGATGTTATTTTGGGTATCAAGATTCTCCAAACATCTGAAGGTATTGTACTATCTCAGTCACACTATGTTGAGAAAGTATTAAAAAAAATTTATAATGGCGGCACAAATATCGCCAAGACACCTATTGATGTAAATTTACATCTTGCTAAGAACACCGGTGATACGATCAACCATTTGGAGTACATTCAGATTATTGGGAGTCTCATGTACCTAACAAACTTCACTAGGACATATATAGCACATGCAGTAAGCAAGCTAAGTAGGTTTACACATAATCCTGTGAAGAACCACTAGATTGCTATTATAAGAGTTATAAGGTATCTCAGATACACTATGAACGTAGGGTTTTTGTACACAGGATATCCAACTATACTAGAAGGATACAGAGATACAAACTGGATATCAGACTCCACCGACTCAAAATCCACAAATGGATTTGTCTACATGTCGGGAGTAGCCGTGCCTTGGAAATTACTAAGCAAATGTGCATAGCCAGATCCACTGTGGAATATGAGTTTATAGCTTTAGACAAATTCGTTGAGGAAGCTGAGTGGCTTCGGAATTTTTAGAGGATATTCCTAATTGGCCAAAGCCCGTGTCAGCTATCTGCATACACTGCGTTAGTCAGAGTGACATTGGTAGGACACTAAATGAGATGTATAACATAAGTATATACACATACATCGTAGACACAATATTTTTAGACAACTGCTCTCAAACGGATTTATCACAATTGATAACATTCGATCAAAGTATAACATAGCGGATCCACTAACCAAATATCTACAAAGAGAGAAAGTGCGAGGGTTTTCAAAAGGAATGGGTCTTAAGATTACGAAAGATGAGTTGCTATGATGGAAAACCTACCTAACAGAGTGGAGATCCCACAATCTAGGTTCAAAGGGAAAACTGAATCCTGAAACTGCAACTTGGTGCGATGCACTGTGGGGAGACCTCCCCAAACCATTCCTAGGACAAAATTAAACAGTGCTACCTGTAAAAGTGAAGGATATGTTAAACTTTTAATGGTTCTTGTATCTTCATTAACATAAGATAAAGTAATGCAAAATACTCTCGACAAGAGACAACCTATATGAATACCATGGATAGGGCCGCCCTACGAGAATTTTAAAGGTGAAATTCTCCGACGGTTATTCATGAATTACCAGGAGTTGTCCAGGACCGTAAATGGACGCAACCATGAGAACCAAATAATGTTTGGAAGTATACTATGTAAGTTTATTGACTTGGTTTACACAAAAACTGAATAGTTCAATACATCACGTTCACTAGTTAGCAAGTAAATCTGATAACTCTTACTAAAGAAGGTTCAAGGACAAAAGCTACCTTTCTCGATGTAGTATTCTTCCACCCTTCTCTCTCGCTCTCTCGCTCTCTCGCTCTCTCGCGTGTTTAGCATTCTTTTGCATAGTTTTTCCAGGTGGTTACCATTCATATGGGATTGTTGGTCAAATGATATTTTACCCAAGTATTGACCATGTTTACGATGATAGTCCATGACTCGGTTTAAAGAAATGATTTGGATATATATAAGTTTATTCCAGATGTAAAGGTTTACGTATTATATTCACTTGATTAAAATCATTTGAAATTGAATGAGAAATTGAATCATGTAATTTGGCAAAATTAAAAGATAAAAAAATAACAATATATGTTATTTATTTTATTTTTTCTTTTGGTTATAAAGAAAAGCAAAGAAAAAAACGCTATTGGGGGTTTCACATAGACCCTCTAGCCTATTGGGGTTTTGGGCCTTAGACTTATACCATATGGAACAGCCCAAGCTTTATCTTTGTTAGTAAACGTTGTATCTTATATTTGAAACAACGTGTCTTCAAATTAACATCACAACTCTTTTCCAAACCACCTCTTCATCTTCTATAAATAGTTGGCCAACTCAAACATGTTCTTCATTCAGTTTTAAAAAAAAACATTAAGCATTAAAATTATAAGAGAGATAGAAATAAGAAGCTTTATTAAATTCGTTGAAATTCTTAAGAATTCGTGTGGCAATTTCTTTTAAAAAGATTTGTTGTTGTATCCTGAAAGATGAAGCCAACAAACATAAAACACCGGTACGTGGCCTAAATACCTTAAAGACATCAGATCCAGTCCGAGCCTCGACAAGTAAAGTTATTTATTTATTTACTTTTATTTTATTTCAGCATTAGTTTTTATATTGTTTTACTGGTTTATACAAATAAAACGCAACAATAATTTCTTCAAACGCCGATAATACATCATCTGGCATTTTATTAGCAGAGCCAGCTACATAATTAACAGCTCCTTGAGTAAGCAAACTCCATACTTTCACACTTTGTTCTCGAATATTAGGTTGAACATAAACCTTTTGTGGCTAATCTCTTGAAAGGCAACGTATAAGCCTCCACCTTTCTCTTCCGAAAGTATCCCTCCCATTTGTGAGTGTGATAATTAAAATTCTCAGTATAAATAGTCAATGTCCTTGTTTCTACGTCCGAAGAATAAGAGAATTGGAGCAGTGGGACCGTGTAAGGCTCTTTCTTGTATGAATCCACGGAAAGGTGCACACGCTGTCCCAAAAGAATTACGGGAAGTGATGGTGGTTGTAAAGGGACTAGACCATTATTAAACCATGCTGGTATCTTATAGATAGAAAATAAAAATCGTCAATTTTTTTTTTTGAAATTAAAGATACATTTCACATACCTTGATCAGGATCAAGACTAGCTAGCCAAGTTGAGCAAAGACCTGAGCGTTTTCTCTTATAAGGTGTTGTCCATGTGACTACGCTCACTGTTAAGTGCACTTGGTTTGGGTGAACTGAATTAGAAGCTATAGAAAACGACCTTGTTTTCAATAGAGGAACTAGTTGTACCAACCATTCAAATGGCAATTGCACAGATGGAAAATCCTCTATTACTTCCATTTACAAGGTTAATTCAAGAATAAATCATTTTCGTGAAATGCTTGAACAAAAAAATCATCATTATTTTACAAGGGTGAATTCCCTATAGGGTCTTAGAGACCATCTTGTTAGATAACCGATTCTCCCAAAAGCTTAAGCTGTTAGGAGGGGTTATCTTATACACTATATTTTGAGTATTACATGCTCAATACACCCCTCACGTGTAAGCTAGATTCATGTCATTTTTTGCATGTCTAGCCTTTGCTACGTGAACTTTTTAAAATGGGTGACGTTGGCAAGACTTGAACCTGCGACCTCTTATGGATCTAGCTCTGATACCATGTTAGATAACCGATTCTCCCAAAAGCTTAAGCTGTCAAGAGGGGTTATCTTATGGGTCAATTACCCATGGGTCTTTAGGAGAATCAGAGTGTCATATAGGAATCAAGTGATTTCTCTCTCCTACTTAGAGGCCTCAAAATTGACAAATGTCATTACTACCCTTCTAGTGTATATAAGACAAAAAAATAGATTATTCTCTCTCCTCCATTACCATTACTCTATCCTCCATTACCATTAATCTCTCTCATCCTTTATCATTTTCTCTCTCTCTTGCTTTATTAACTATCAATAATTTGCAGCTCCGACAACCGACCACCGCTGGATAAAGTACTGAGCGTGGAAAAAGTAATAAGCATGAAAAAAGTTGCTCAGTATCGGAAAAATTTGCTGATTATTCAAAAATTTTGTTGAGTAATTTTACGAGAGCATGCTCGTTTGCTCAGTAACTTTACTAAGCATGCTCGAAAACTCAGCAATTTTACTGAGCATGCTCAGTAACTTTACTGAACATGCTCAGTAATTTTACAGAGCATGCTCGTATGAGTTGTTGAGTTTTATTATTTTTTCGATTTAAATTTATTTATATGAAAAAAACAAGTCAAATAATTACAAAATTGTTAAAGAAAAAAATGGAAATTGTTAAGCTTCATTTTATATGTTTTCTTTTATTTATATGACCATCTACCATGTACACCATGTACGAGAAGTAAATCAGCGAGAAAGCAAAACTGAGCAATCGCAAAGTCACTTGCCATAACTAAAAATTACAGATCGATTTTCATTATTTTTTGTATTCAAAACATTAATAAAACTAAAAATTAATTGCAGCAATAATTTCTTCACATGTTCACATGTGTATTTACTAAAGGCCATTTTAGGATAAAGCACTAAAAGTATTATTCCTTCGTTAGCCTTTTACCTTTCCAACTTCACATGTTCAATGACAAAAAGAAAAACTTCACATGTTCAATCTGATGCTAAATCATGGAATATAGGAGAATTTACAATCGCTTCATCAGCAGACCCACTGCTTGTACCTCAGCAAGTATTATTCCTCGGCAAAGTAGAGATACTGGCATGGATCTTAAACTGACCACCACCGATCCACAGCTTCTCGCCGACCGTCTTCTCCAGCGGCAGAACCTTGATCTCCGGCAAGTTTCAACCTTCCTTCCTCGGCATCTTGTCAAGCTCGCAGCTCAGATCTCGAACTGCAACCACTTGGAGCCTCACAAACGGATCTCGATCTTCTTTGACGCTGGAATGGTGGTTTTCTTGTGCAGCCAGCAGCTTCGCCGGGAGATCGGAGGTGCGATGGTAGGATGGTGTGATGGCTTCAATGAGGTTACAAAGAAAAGGAAGGTTGCATGAAAATAAAGAAAGAGAGAGGATAGAAAGAGAAATGGAGAGAATATAATAAATAGGGTTTATATTTTTTTCATAATAAATTAGTATATATAAAAAAGAAAAACAAAAGAGGGTACAATAGTAATTAGAAAATTAGGCTTATAGTTTAAAATTTAATTTGTGGCCTTTAGTAAGAAGAGGAAAAGCACCCGGTCTTGTTAAGTCTTGAGGTGGTGTCTTCAAGACCCCTTGGGTAATAATCTCTTATCTTATACACTATATTTTGAGTATTACATGCTCAATACGTCTTAGTGCCACAAAGAAACCGACTTATTCCTCTCTCCTCCAAAAAGGCCAATAAGATGGTCATTGTCATTACTACCCATATCTATATAATAAAGCAGAATGAAACCTAACTCTTACTATTTATCCTCAAACTTCCCAATTCCTCTCATAATTCCCCCATTCCTCTCATAATTCCCCCGTTCTTCTCATGCTTTCATTTATTATGTACACATACGCATGAAAATATTAAATTATATAAAATTCATTTAACTTTCATATAAATAAAATTATAAGAATTCAAATTAATTTTCATATAAATAAAATTTATTTCTTTTTATTAAAATTTACAAAGTACTAAAAAATTTAAGAATTTTTTCAATATTTATTATATGAAAAGTTCAACTAGGTATAATATAAAATTAAAAAAAATCACTTTATGACAATATTTAAATAATTTTTTTTTGTCAAAACATGTATAATTTTGAAAGATCTCATTTCAACTATATAAAAATAAACTTTTCAACACAAGAAATATATTGATTCATCCAATAAAAATTATAGAATATTAGAAAGTCAAGATGGAATTCATAAGATAATATATATATATATATATATATATATATATGTCTATCATATAAAAATTTAGAATTAATAAACACTTAAAGGATAATTAATAATTAAAATAATCTGATAATGGACCATTATCATTCATTGTTCAGTATATCTCTATATCTATATAATAAAGTACTTTTTTAAACTGGTTGGACCCTCTACAAAAAAGACAAGCATGATCATCTTTGGTCCCTTAATTATTTTCTTCACATTAATTGCATTAATTTTTTTCTAATAAAAACTTAACTGTCCCTTATCCCACTCCATTAGACATCTAAAAGTTCTGTATTTGATCCATGCTGACCGCAAACCTCTAACCTAAACCTAAATTCTGAACCGTAACCTAAACCTTAACTTTAACCTTAGCCTCAAAGTCAACCTCAACCTCAACCTCAACCTTTGAATTAAACTTAACATCAACCTCTAAATTAAATTTAACCTTAACTTTAACCTTAACCTCAAACTCAATCTCACTTAACATCAACCTCTAGCTTAAATTTAACCTTAACATTAACCTTAAACTTGACCTTAACCTTCGCCTTAACCCTAGCCCTCGACCTAGCCTTAGCCTTAGCGTTAGCCTTAGTCTTAGTCTTAGTCTTAGCCTTAGCCTTGGCCTAAGCCTTAGCCTTAGTCTTAGCCGTAACCTTAGCCTTAGCCTTAGTCTTAGCCGTAGCCTTAGCCTTAGTTTTAGACGTATCCTTAGGCTTAGCCTCATACTTAGCCTTAGATTTAGCCTTAACCTTTGCCTTATCCTTATCCTTAGCATTAAACTTATCCCTAGCCTCAGTCGTAGCCTTAGTCTTAGCCTTAGCCTTAACCATAACCATAACCATAAACTTAACATTAACCTTAAACTTAACCCTTAACCCCTCAACCTTAACCTTAACCTCAACTTTTTAACTAATAACCTTAACCATATCCTTAAACCTAACCTAACATTAACCTTAACCTTAACCTTAAACTTAAACTTAAACATAAACTTCAACTCACACTTAACCTTAAACATAAACTTATACTTAACCTTATAGTTAACGTTAACCTTACCCTCACCCTTACCCTAACCCTTACCCTTAACCTTAACAAGAATATTAACCTCAACTTTAACCTTAAACTTAACCATAATCTTCGATATTACACCTTAAACCTAAACCTTAAACTTTAAACCATAAACCTAATCTTCATCTTCACCTTAACCTCAACCTTAACTTTAAACTTAAAGCTTAAAAATTTACCTTAAAATTTACCTTAACCTTAAACCTTGAACCTCAAACCTTAACCTTTACCTTAACATTAAACATTAAACCTTAAATTTAACTTTCACCTTCACCTTCATCTTTACTTTTTTAACCTTTATCTTAACCTCAAAGTTAAAACTTAATTTTAACCTTAATTAAAAAATTAATATTAACTTGAACCATGAACCTTAAAGCTTAAACCTTAAACCTTAACCTTAACCTTAATACTTAAAAACCCCTTATTCTTCTCATAATTTCCATATTCTTCTCATAATTAATTAATATAAAATAAAAACATATATAAATAGTTACGTTTTACCTCATATTTTACTCAAGTAAGTAACAAATTTATTTCCTTCAATCTCGCATTTTATAGTATCCAAAAAATAGTGTCGTTTTAATAATAAATATATCTAAATATAAACTCATATATGTAGCAAACATATAGACAAATCAAATTGAAAGATGATTACTCATGAAAGACACATTTAAGCATTCTATTTTTAATAAAATATGTGTCATTCTATACTCAACGTAGCTATATATGTTATATAATATATATCATGTATAAATTAGAAAACCAATTTTTGCTATAAAAAGACCAAGTTTTGCATTTTATATTTGAATCATAAGAAAAAAATTAATACTTATTTAATTTTCAAATTTACCTTAACCAAAATACGATATCTATATAAAATAGGATACACCTAACTTTTAAATTTTTATCAATATTAAAACATGACCAAATGAGTATCACAACTTAATTGCATATTTTCTTATTTATTTTTATGACAAGATCGTTTATATAATATGAACTAACTAAACATTTTTTCAAAAATTAATATTATATATCAGAATACTAATGTTTACCTTAAATTTATAATATAAAACCATTCCTTACAAAACTTCCCAAATGTCTCAACCTTAAAATTAACCTTACCTTACCCTTGACCAAAAGCTTGACATTAACCCTTAACCCATAAACTTAAACCTTAACCTTAATATTAACATTAACTCTTACCTTAACCTCAACCTCAACCTCGACCCCAGCCTTAAACTTAACCTTAACCTTAATCTTAACTTGATATTTAACCATAGCCTTAGCCAAAGCCTTAAACTTAACCTTAACCTTAACATTAACCTTATCCTTAACCTTAAAATTAAAATAACCTTTACCTTAACTTTAACCTTAACATTAACATCAACCTTAATTCTAACCTTACCCCTTAACTTAACCTCAACCCCTTAAATATTAACCTTAACCATATCCTTAACATTATCCTTAACCTTAACCTAACATTAAACTTAACCTTAACTTTAATCTTAACCTTAATCTTAACCTTAACCTTGACCTTAACCTTAACCTTAACCTTAACTTAACCTTAAACTTAACCTTAAACCTAACCTTAACCTTAACCTTAATTTGTCTCAATTTTTATGTTTTGAAGTGCCTTAAGGCACGGGCTATACCTAGTAGTGTATATAAGACAAAATAAATTAGATTCTTCTCTCTCCTCCATAACCATTTTTTTCTCTCCTCCATTATCATTTTTCTCTCTCCTCCATTACCATTAATCGCTTTCCTCCTTTATCATTTTTCTCTCTCCTCCTTCATTAACTATCAATAATTTTCAGCTCCGACCACCACCGCCGAAAAAAGTTCTGAGCATGGAAAAAGTTTAGAGCATGGAGTTCTGAGCATGGAAAAAGTTACTGAGCATGGAGTTCTGAGCATGGAAAAAGTTACAGAGTATCACAAAAAGTTACTGAGTATTCGATTTTTTTTATTGAGTAAATATACTGAGTATGCTCGTATGTTCAGTATCTTTACGAGTATGCTCAGTAACTTTGCTAAGTATCGATGAGTTTTTGGGATTTTTGCTGAGTATTAAGTCAATACAGTTAAGTATACGGTATAAAACGGCTGAGTAGCAATTAAAGCAATAAATATACAAAATCTCAATTACACCAATTAAATACAACAATCTATTTTATATTACAAAATTTGAAAAAGAAAAAAAATGCTACACAATACTCCACTCGGTTACTGCAAAAAATGCTATTGACAAAAAAAGGTTACTGCAAAAAATGCTACACAGTACTCCACTCACAAATCCAAACACTACTAATTACGTTGATGCCATGTAGTAAATCAAGTAAACCACTCGGTTACTGCAAAATTAAGTCATACCATTAAGTTAATTACAAATTTAATCGATTTGAACAAAAGTGTAATTGTAAAGCATGATAAAAAAATTCAGAATAATTCATAAAAAAAAGTAAACAAAATCCACCTTTTTCGAACAAGCTGCATCAACGGTTTTTGTACTCGATAACAACTCACAAACACAATTTCCCCATATGAATGTGTTTGAAATGCTTTACATATATTCCTCTATCTTGTTTAATCCAGTAGTTGGTGAAGGCAAGATCTGGTCGAGCGACACCACCGCGGTGGTGGTGCGAAGACTCCGGTGAAGACTGGTGCGTCATCTCTGTTCAAAGCGAGCGACACCACCGCCACTCCACGTCTTCAACACAACCCATCTTTCGATGCTTCCACGGAATAAATCTATTCCGACGAGGCTTAAATCATGGTTTATTAAAGAAAGAGAGAAAGAGCTTTGATGTTATTTAGTTATGGAGATTTGTGAGATGCGATGGGAATTTAGAGAGAGAGAGAGAGAGAGAGAGAGAGAGAGAGAGAGAGAGAGAGAGAGAGAGAGAGAGAGAGAGAGAGAGAGAGAGAGAGAGAGAGAGAGAGAGATTAGGGTTTTAATGCTTTTGGGATAAAAATTAATATATATATATATAGGAAAGTAAAAATAAAAGAGGGTATAAAGATAATTGGATTTTTGGCCTATACTGTTAATTTTTGTTTGTGGCCTTTAGTAAGAAGATAGAATTCACCCATTCTTGTTAGGTCTTATGGATATTTTCAAGAATCTTTGGGTAATAATCTTATTTTACAATGATTCTAATTATATTAAAATTTAGACATATAAAAAATATTTAATAAAATATATAAATCACGGTTAATATTTTTTCTAATTAAACAATGTTGTAATTTTTTTTGTTCAAATATAAATTATAAATTATTATTAATCTATATGTCGATGATAATACTTCATAATTGAAGAAAATGATATAGAATTAATATATACTTAAATTTTTATAATATTATATTATTTTAATATAAAATTTTATAAATTGTGAATTAGATGTAATTGTTCTTACTAAATTGTGAATTAAAACATACATAATTTTAATTAAATAAGAATGAAATGTCAAGTTAAGAGTAATTTTATTTATCTTATAAATTAAAAAAATCTAAATATTAAAACATATATTACGGTGTGTTATAAACCCTAACTTAAACCACCTAATCCCTTCGTTGTTCTATTATATAAATACTTTGCACCAAAACTAAAAATTTATTTCTCCTAATATTATAATAAAAAAATTAGATAAATAACTTTAACTAAAACAAGGAACCCAATTAATTGTCAATTTAATATTTTATTCAAGACTTTCAAATTTTACACCATAATCTACAATTTTTTTGGAAAATTCATTCCAACTAGGCAACATAAACCATGAATGGATTTAATGTTACATAGGCTATTAATTTTAAATTTGTTTGGAGTTTCAAACATGTAAGATCTCGTATTTATAGTCAACATTATCATCACATAACAACCCTTAAGTTTAGCATTGGCAAATTTTTTAACTTTCGTATGTTTTAAGAATAGCGATGCAATCAATTTTCTTTTCGCAAAAAAAAAAGAATTAAAAAAATTAATAATTATTATTATTAGAAAAAAAAAATACTTTTTGCGGATGAGGTCACAAACCCATTTTTAAGTTTGAGCTCCACAAAAACCCCTTATGTTAATGGATGGGATAATGGTAAGGAGTTGGGGAGTTCACCCAAAAAATTAAAATACTGCAACTCAGATATCACCTTTAATAAAATATGCCAACTTAAACCATTTAGAAGCCCATCTTCAGCCTTGTCAATTTGGGGCTATTTATTGTAGAAGGCCTACCCATATAGTGGATTTATAATAAAAAGCCTGGTCTAACTAAGCCCATTAGAACCTAACTAATAGTCCAAAGGTCCCTAAAATACCCTCCCCACCCATTACCCCATATACAAAAGCTGAAAAACCAAAAACCCTTTCCTATTAAGCATCGACCAAAACAATCCCCAGCTTCTCTCTCTCTCTCTCCAGTAGCAAACCCACCACCACCCCATTCAACTTCTCTCTCTCATCCCCAACCCCACCTGCGCCCCCTCCATCAACACCATTAACACCGCCCCCATCACCATGAACACCATCACCACTGCCGTCATCTTCATGACCACACCCACACCCAACCAACACCACCGTCATCTTCATGACCACACCCACACCCAACCCCACCTCCACCCTCACCATGAAAACACTCAGATCTGCTCTCTCTCTGCTGCCACTGTCCAGCCCCACCCACCCTCTCCTTCAGCGCCGTTAACCACCAGCAACATCACGGCTTCAATCCTCTTCAGATCGAAGCTCCTCTCTCCTCCTCCGTGACGAAGCGCCACCGTCAGTCTCCAGCGCCGCCATCAACGAGAAGAGCATCAGATCTGGGCTCCTCTCTCCTTCTTCATCCTGCACCACCATGGTCACCGAGTTGCAGTTACACCACCACATCAACGGCTTCACTCTTCTTCAGATCTGTCGCCACCACAAGTCAGACGAGCCAAAACTGCCAGATCCACCAGATCTGCCGCCACTCTTCTTCGTTGTTACGCGTTTTGGGTACAGCCCAAGAATGTGCCCCACCCCATTGAAGGTACAGCCCCCCTGCGTTCAGATCCACCACAACCATCGAAGGTACAGCCCCCCTGCGTTCAGATCCACCACAACCATCGAAGGTACAGCCCCCCTGCGTTCAGATCCACCACCACCATCGACGGGTACAGCCCCCTGCACCGTCGGTCTACACTTTGAGTGTGAAGGGTACAGCCCCAGCGTGAACGAAAAAGATGGGTTTGTTAATTTTTTAGTCGTTAAGGGTACGGCCCAATGTAGTTGTATTATTATTTTAGGCTTAGCAGTTGTATTATTATTTAGTTTAGGTCATACTGCTTATGGGGCCAGCCCAATGTAGTTTTTTGTTGGTAATGGGGCTGGCCCATTATAATGTAAAGAATGTAATTTGTTTTGTTTTATCAGAATAGGGTAATGGGGCCAGCCCAATATCGTGTTATTTTGTTCTATGTTGAAATATTACTATTTTTTTTGTTCTGATTGTTGGTTAATGGGTCTAGCCCTATAATATACATTATTTTTGTTTTATGAATGTGTTTGTTTTTTATGGGTACAGCCCACCTAAAGTAGTGAGTTAACAAAACAAAGTAATAAAAACATAAAACATGGTTTCGTACCCACGGTGAACAAATGTGTGAAGAAAGGTTCGTGGGTACAGACCATATTAACAAGACAAAAACAACAGCTTGAAAAAAATCATTCAGGTCGTGGGTCTGTACCGCCGAAGAAGAGCGGCTTAATAAGGGTAAAAAGGTCAAAAAAGCCAACTAGAAAGTTAGAAATTGGCTTTAAAAGTATTTTTTTCTAGTTAGGCTTTTGTTTATAAAAGAGGGATTTTTTTGGCCTGAAAAAGTATTTTCCTCGTCAATTTGGTGTTAATAAATAAGTGACCATATTATTTCGTGAGCATCAGAGATAATAGCATCACTAGTTGTAATACCCCACACCTACCAGCTTATAAACCTTTTATCCTTACTCGAGAAAACTCGTTAAGATGACTTATCATTCCATTATATAGCTAGTATATCAACTTTCATATAAAATAAAACAATAGAAATAAACAAAACACTCCCAAATTATATACATTCCTAAGTAAAATTGAGATTCTAGTTATAGTCTGGGAATATATTTTTTTATGAACATTAGATTCTAGAGTTGTTTACATTCAAAAACAAAGAACATTGTTTCTAAAATCAGTATTAGATTCATGGTTTAAATACATTCCAAAATCATTACTATCTACCCGAAATATTCCTAGCATACTAAAAAAAGAACACTCAAAATGCTTGTCTGTTTTGTTTCTTTTTCTACTGAGGATAATACAATCCAAGGCCCAAAATGTGACAACTTTCTCTTTTAGATCCTAGTTAGAAAAAAATTCTTTTAAGTCCCAACTTTAACTTTCTGGTTCGGTTTTTTACTCTTTTACCCTCGTTACGGACCCATACTCATTTTGGAGGGTCAATTCCATGATTTAAGTTGGGTTGGGGGTTTTGATTTTTGCTTTTTTTTACTATGTGGGTACGGACCCATGTATACATTAGTTCTTATCATATCAAGTTAATACTTAGATGGGCTGGCCCCATCAAGAACAAAAATTCAATGGGTCTGTACCCATACAGAACAAAACTGGGCTTTCTTGAACAAATAATTTGTAAACCATGTGGGCAGTACCCATGTAGAACAAAAAGAAACACAATATTCAAATGGGATGTACCATTATGTACAAAAAAAAATACAACCTATAATGGACCAGCCTCATTACAACCAACATCTACACTGGGCTGGCCCCATCAGCAACATTCAACCCTTAATGGGGCTGGACCCATTTACGCAGTACATTAAATAAACAGACGAACAGCAGATCGATTGACCCCTTCGTGTTCTTGGTGATGAACGGTGCTGGTGGTGATGGCTTTGATGGTCAAGCAGCGGTGGTGGTCGAGATCGAGTGTTGGTGTGCAGCAACGATGGTGGGAAGGTCGCGCTGAGCAGATCTGATGGTGCAGCAGCGTCCTTCACGTCGGCGGTCTTCGTCGCTGGCTCTGATGCTCTGCTCGACGGGAGGCTGTCCTCCAGCGACGCGGTGGTGGTGCTGTTCGCAGTGATGTCGAAGGCGGCGCTGCTTGGTTGTGGTTGGTAGATCTCGAACCTGGAGGCCATAATGGTGGTGGGGTGGGTGGATCTCGACGACATCAACATGGTTTGGGTTGGTGGATCTCGACGACAGCAGCAGGGTTGGGTTCGTTGTTCACATAGAGCAGCAGGGGTGGTGGCGATGATGAAGATGGTGGCACTGGGGGTGACAGAGGGTGGAGGTCTGCAGAGATGAAGAAGGAGGAGAGGGGAAGGGTTAGGGTCGACGCCTGCAGCAGCGGTGATGGTGGTGAGGGTGGTAATCAGTGGTTTGGGGGTGGGGGTGGTCGGTTTACCATAGAGAGAGAGAGAGAGCAGCAGGGGGTGGTAGTCAGTGGTTTCGGGGTGGGGGTGTTCGGTTTACCAGAGAGAGCAGCATGTTGAAAGAGAGGTAGGGGCTCGGGATATTAATGGGTTTGGGGGTGGGACTTTGGTTTCTTATTGTATGGAAAGGGGGTGGGGTATTTTTGTACATTATCCCATCTAGTTGGACTAGTTACAAGGGGATTGGGAATGGGGTTTAAATTATAAAGTGACCCCCCCCCCCTTTGGGCCTAATAAAGTAAATTGCCCTTTCCTACTAGCACCCGAACATATCACAACATAAATGAAATAAGCATGAAAGCACAGTAAGAAAATATTTTAAATAAAATTCCTAAACTGAGATGTAGATGTCAGATTAAGGAAATAACAAATATACTCAAAACTTTTAAATATAAACTTATGGCAATTAACCCCTGTTATTGACTAATTACTAACGCACAACTAGTACATAGCCCCCGTTTCACACCATAGCTTATCGAAGATCCTGTCTCTCAAAAGCATATCTCACATTACACACCTACATTTCATACACTTCACACCTCAGAATGCATACCTCAATATAAAAACCTCCAATTACACAACCCAATTACACACCTCAATTACACACCTCAAGTACACACTTCAAGTACACACCTCAATGACACACCTCAAAATATACACCTCATAAACACACCCCAAATCACATACCTCAATCATTCAAATGCTAAAATTTTAAACCTTTGTCTACCAACATAATTTCCAGTAATAAATATGTACTTTTAAATCATTGACGTATATAGAGTCGAAAATATATAATAATAGAAGGTCTTCATGTAACATAATCAACTTACCTTAGTCCGAGCTTTTACTTTAAGTAGGACGCACCTTTCGTGCTAATCTTCTTCCTCCACTGATTCTTAGTCTCTTTAGTCAAGTTTTTATTTTCTTTTCCTTTGTGTTTCTTACTGCTACCTCCTTCTCTTTTTTTTATTATCCAGCATCGACCTTTTCTTCTTTTACTAATTTGTTTATTCTTTTTTTCCTTTTTGATCTGTACCGTCTAAGTCTTGGCTTTTTTTTATTATAATAATAATTATTATTATTATTTTATTTACTTATTAAACTTCTAAAATACTTATTCTCAAATTTACCCAAAATACTACACTATCCCCCATATATAAGTTTATTCATATTTAATATTCATTTATTTATAATAGTTTTAGTGCACATAAAAAATTATACTACACAGATAAATAGGGAATTGTTATTTTTATTTTTTTGTTACACATGGGATATTACACTACACCCTCCTTTAAAAGTTTCATCCGCAAAACTTACCTTTTGTGGTGAATAGAAATGAATATTTTTCTCGTATTTCGGACTCGAGTTCCCAAGTGGCTTCTCTTATCTTACAATTACTACTCCACTGAACCTTAACATAAGGAATTGTTCGCCGACGAAGCACCTGATCTTTTCTATCAACAATAGCTACCGGATAGTCCTCATATGACAAATTTCCTCGTATTGGTAACTGGTCAAAATGTAATATATCACTTGGATCGGGCACATATTTTCGTAATTGTGAGACATGAAATACATCATGGACCCTTGATAAGCTTGGAGGCAATGCTATTTTATACGCAACTTCCCCGATTCATTCTAAAATTTCAAAGGGCCTATGAATCGTGGATTTAGTTTTCCTCGATTTCCAAATCTAGCCACGCCTATGGTAGGAGATACCTTCAAGAAAACATGATTGCCTACCTAAGATTTAAGTTCTTTACGTTTCATATCTGCCCAACTTTTTTTCCTAATTTGCGCTATTTTTATTTTATTTCAAATAAGTCTAACCTTCTCTTCGGTGTCTTCAAGAAGTTGAGGCCCCAATATTTTTCTTTCGCCGAGATTCCAGTACAAGGGAGTCCTACATTTCCTACCATATAAGGCTTCATAAGGTGCCATTTGAATAGTGGAATGGAAACTATTATTATAAGCAAATTCGATCAAAGATAGATGCAAGTCCCAGCTTCCTCCTATATCCATGTCACAAGCCCGTAACATGTCTTCTAAGGTTTGAATTGTTCTTTCTGTTTGCCCATCCGTTTGGGGAATGAAAAGCGCTACTCAATCTCAACTCTGTGTCCATGGCTCCTTGCAAACCTTTCCAAAATCTGGAGGTGAATCTAGGATCTCTATCTGATATAATCTCCTTTGCTATTCTATGTAGGCACACTATCTCATTCAAATAAAGTCGTGCTAGCTTCTCTTTTGGATCGTCCACACGAACAGGTAAGAAATGTGCTACTTTTGTCAACTAATAACCCAAATTGCGTCATTCTTTTCCTTGGTTCTTGGTAAGCTAGTGACAAAGTCCATTGACACACTATCCCATTTCCACTCTGGTATTTCAAGTGGTTGTAGAAGTCCAGATGGCTTTTGATGTTCTGCTTTTATCCTTTGACATGTCAGGCATTTAGCTACGAACTCCCCAATATCACGCTTCATATTATTCCACCAGAAACACTTTCGAAGATCTTTATACATTTTATTTCCTTCTAGGTGTACTGAAAATTTTGGTTCGTGAGCTTCTTTAAGAATTTCATTCTTTATTTCTAAATTATTTGGCATGCACAATCTATTACCAAATCTTAGCGTTTGATCCTCGGAAACTCTAAATGCAGAATTGCTTCTTGTTTCTTCTTCTAATGTGGATATAATCTTTTGAAAAATTGGATCATCTTGTTGCGCCTTTTTGACTCGCTCAAATAAAGTAGGGTGAATGATTAAATGTGCTATCAAACATTTTTGAGGAGTTGTTACTATTTGAAGTTGCAATCTCTCAAAATCCTTAATCAACTCTTCTTGCGAAGTAATTAAATTTGCCATCGTCACCACAAGTCTCCTACTCAGCGCATCTGCCACTGTGTTTGCCTTTCCCAGATGATAGTGGATAGTTATGTCGTAATTTTTAAGGAGCTCTAACGATCTTCTTTGCCTAAGCTTTAACTCTTTTTGTTAGAATAAATACTTTAAACTTTGATGGTCTGTGTATACATCACATGTGACTCCATATAGGTAATACCTCCAAATTTTGAGTGCAAAAACAATCGCTACCAATTCCAAATCATGTGTAAGGTAATTATACTCAAAACTTTTTAGTTGTCTAGATGCGTAAGCGATTACCTTCCCATGTTGCATCAGAACACACCCCAAACCACTTCTAGAAGCATCACTATACAATGTGAAGCCTTTTGAACCAGAAGGAAGAGTTAACACCAGCGCTGAAATCAAATGCTTCTTTAGCTCTTGAAAACTCTTTTCCTATTGTTCAGTCCATGTAAACTTTGCATTTTTCCGAGTTAGCTGAGTTAATGGAGTAGACAACTTAGCAAATCCTTCAACAAAATTTCTATAATATCCGGCTAATCCCAAAAAACTGCGCACTTCAGTAACTGTTGTTGGTCTAGGACAATTACTTACTGCTTCAATTTTCTGATGATCAACCGAAATCCCATCTTTAGAAACAAGGTGTCCCAAGAACGTCACTTTACCCAACCAAAATTCACATTTTTTTAACTTGGTATATAACTGTTGATCCCGAAGAGTTTGGAGAACAATCCTTAAATGACGTTCATGTTGCTCGTCAGTTCTGGAGTATATTAAAATGTCGTCTATAAAAACTACAAAAAAATTATCTAAGTAAGGTTTGAAGATTCTGTTCATCAAATCCATGAAGCTTGTTGGAGCATTAGTGAGGCCAAATGGCATTACTACAAACTCGTAATGTCCGTATCTAGTTCGAAATGCCGTCTTTGAAATATCCCCGGACCTCACTCTCAAATGATAGTAGCCTGACCTCATGTCTATTTTTGAAAATACTTGAGCACCTTGGAGTTGATCGAATAAGTCGTCGATACGCGGTAAGGGATACATGTTCTTCACGGTCACCTTAATCAATTCACGATAATCAATACATAACCGCATTGTGCCATCTTTCTTTTTCACAAATAGCACTGGTGCGCCCCACGGAGAAGCACTCGGACGTATCTGACCTTTCTCAAGTAGTTCTTGCAATTGGATTTTGAGTTCTTTGAGTTCCACTAGGGCCATTAAGGAGTCTTTGATATAGGTTGAGTTCCGGGTAGAAGTTCAATTTAAAACTCAACTTCACGATGCAGGGGTAATGCAGAAAAATCTTCCGAAAACACGTCTGGGAATTCTCGAACTACCGGGATTTCTTCCAAACTTTGTTCCTTAAGATATGTATTCATGATATATGCTAGAAATCCTGTGCAACCCTTTCTCAAAAGTTTATTAGCCCTCATTACAGATATAATACAAGGTTTTTTCAAATTCAGTCCATGTATCTCAAAAACAGACTCGCTGGATAAATTAAACTAACACTTTTTTGCAAAACAATCAACGTGAGCATGATAGGCCGATAATTAATCCATTCCTAGATTGACATCAAATTCTTTCATATTTAAACAAATTAATTTACTAAGAAATTATATCACATAATTCCTATATACCAAATTTGTTGTAACAGACATCCCAATGGTGTTTCAACACAAAGAGGAATTTCCAAAAGTTCGGGCACACGAATTAATAAGGATGCAAATTACAAAGATATAAAAGAGTAATTTGAGCCAGTTTCAAATAGAACATGGGCACTAAATTCATAAATTCGTAATATACCAAACACTACTGATTCGGAAAAGAATCGCCCAAATTTTTGAAAAATTGCAAATTGGTCCCTAGGATATAAAGACCATAAAGGAGCTATCCAATCATCATTAGGTCCTAAACTACCGATAATTGCACAGCTAGCCCCTGCATAAGTGCTGATATTATTCCTCCTGTGACCAACAGTACTTTTCGGAAAAATCCAAAAGGTCCCCACAACACGACATCTCGAAAAGTTTCTCATAACAAGACCAAGACGACAGTTATCAAACGGACCATCCAGAACAACTGAACCATAAAAAAAAACAGGACAATCAACCCCTTTGTGGTGGGAGAGGATACCCCCCCCCCCCCCCCCCCCCCCCCCCGAGTGTGGGCTCCACAAGAACCCCTCGTAATTATTATTGTATAAAGCATTTGGGGGGGGGGGTGTTTGTATTTGCACCCAAATAATTGTTCCGAACATCACAAAAATGTGCCCTGTGAGGCCGACCCAATTAGCATTCTAGCAAAAGAAACCATTTTCTTAGTTTCCGCCTCCAATTTATTTCTTCCGAACATCACCAAATATTGTCTTTCTCCTCCACAAACGTGCCCTGTGAGGCCCCATTAGCATTTTAGCAAAAGAAACCCTTTTCTTAGTTTTCACCTCCAATTTCTTCTCTGATGGCGCCAATGATCTTGTCTTCGGTGTCATTGTACTCGAATCGAATGCTATACACCTGCGCCAAATCAGCTTTTCCGGAGCAAAATTATCATTTAAATAATTGTTGCATTGGAACTCTTTCAGCGTAGATAAATTGTCGCCTCGGTTCTCCAAGCTCTGAGTTAATAGTTGTCGTTTAAGATTGAATGTCCTTTCGGGCCCCATCTGCAGTTTTTCCTAAATTTTTATTAACTCAAATTACAGTACTTGAATTACTCTTCTTAGTGCTATAGGTAATAGCAGTACCTGAGGTGAATCTTGTATGCCTATCTGTACTGCTATATCTTGGATACGAAGCTAAAGCATCTAACTTTCCTTAATTTGCACGGCAAGTCCCTGCTTGATTGAAATTAGCACTTCTAGCCACATGCATATAATTTGGACCGAAGTTAGTCCTGGAGCAAAGAAGAATTCATAGCATCAGACCCCGGAGATTTTGGAAAAGTCAATTCAGTCCCCGGACTTTTCGAAGTAATTCCTACAGCTCCTTGAATCAATTTCGAAGCAGCAACTAATTCCAAATCCACCTCAGGATCCACGAGAGCGCAGTCAGTTTCTTGGATATCCATAAGCGCCCCAACTCTATTAATTAATTCCACATGGGTCCTCAAACTACTAGGAATAGGTTTTGGAGCTCTAACATTTAAAACATCAATCCCATAATTTCTCGCAGGATCCGCTGTAGCACTTTTACTTGGCTCAGGCACTCTGACCAATCGCAAGGCACTTGGAGCATTTCACGGGGAGCCTCTCATATATGCTAATCCACAAGGAAGGTCAAAACTGACTTCTTGAATCAGCTCTTGAGATAAATCGATTTCAACTAAAAGTCGAACGTAATTGACTCATTAACCACATTTCCATGTCCTTTGAAGTAAAGGCATTATCAGCTCCCAAGCTTAGCAGTTTCGAGTGATCATAATTAATGAGTTAGAAGAGCTAGCCTTCATCACAGAATTCTCCATAACATGTGAGGCTTTATCTTCCAAATTTCTCCCAAGCCAAGTTTCACAAATCGTTTGTAACAGCTGCATCAATTTTAACGCACTTATCGAAAGAAAACTGCAAAATAGGACTCAAATTATCCTCACCTCGATGACTCTGCAGTTGTACCGGGACAGATTTCTCATTTTTTTTAACATATAGGACACTTTTTTATAACCATATAGGAGTAGAACACACTTTTCCTCAACCATAGGGAGGTAAAAATAAAATGCAAAAAAAAAACCCACTAAAATAACTACATAACGAGTATGCTACAATATTTGTTGATAACACAAAATATATATATAATATATCCACTATCTTTTTTCTTTTTTTTTTGTTGGTCCAATATCCACTATTATGTAGGGAAACGAGAATATTCCAATAAATAAGCTCATCCGTAAAAAATGCTATAATACAAATACAACCTTAATTTATGGTAAAAAAAAAAAATCAAGACCAGGCTTCTACATGATACTTGCCAGCCTTTTCCAAAGCTCTAAGCCAACGAACAGCTATTTCTTTCGAAACTCCGCTTTCTTTTGAAATAATTTCTTCAAACGCTAATAATACATCAGCAGGCATTTTATTAGCAGATCCAGCTACATAAATAGCAGCTCCTTGACTAAGCAAACTCCATACTTTCACACTTTGTTCTCTAATCTTATGTTGAACATAAACTTTTTCTGGTTGATCTCTTGAAAAGGCAACGTATAAACCTCCACCTTTCTCTTCCGAAAGTACCCCTCCCGTTTGTGAATGCGCTAACCAAAAATCTCGGTATAAATAGTCAATGTCCTTATTTCTACAGCCAAAGAATAAGAGAATTGGAGCTGTGGGACCGGATTTACTCTGTAAGGCTCTTTCTTGTATAAATCCACGGAAAGGTGCACAACCTGTCCCGGGTCCCACAAGAATTATAGGCAGTGATGGTGGTGGTGAAGGGAGTAGACCTTTATTAAACCATGCTGGTATTTTTACTCCTGTTAAATATAGTTAGAAAATATAAAACTGTCAATTTTTATTTTTTTTGGAAATTAAATATGAAAATATACCTTGATCAGGATCAAGACTAGCTAGCCAGGTTGAGCAAAGACCTGAGCGTTTTCTCTTATAAGGTGTTGTCCATGTGACTACACTAACTGTTAAGTGCACTTGATTTGGGTGAACTGAATTAGAAGAAGCTATGGAAAAAGCCCTTGTTTTCAATGGAGGAACTAACTGTACCAACCATTCAAAGGGCAATTGCACAGATGGAAAATCCTCTAGTACCTGCCATTTTTACAAGGTTCATTCAAGAATAAATCAATTTCTTGAAATGCTACTTTTAGTTTAAACAAAAAAAATCAGTATTTTTCCTAATGAATCTAATTATATTAATATTTAACATATAAAATAAATTAATAAAACTTAATTTGTAAATTTATTGTTCAAATATAATTTTTTAATTATTATTGATTCAATATGATGATAATACTTCATGATTTAAGAAAATGATATAAAATTAAAATATACTTATAATTCTATAATATTATATCAACTTGATGTAAGTTTTCAATAAATTGTGAATTTAGGACATATATAACTTTAATCTAAAGTAAGAATAAGTTGTCAAGTTAAGGAGTGATTTAATTATTCTATTGTGAAAAGAATCCAAATATTTAAAACACATATAAGTGGAGTTATCCTTGAATATACATTAGACGTCAAAACCTCTAACTTAAACTTCCTAAACACTCCATTATTCTATCATTTATAGATATATTGCACCACAACTAAAAATATTTGTTTCCTTGACATTTACTTAATTTTTAAGATAAATAACTTTTACTAAAACAAGGAACCCAATTTAATGTCAATTTAATGTTTTACCCAAGACCTTTAAATTCGCTGGACCGGCTTAGATCAATAGTTTCAAATAGTCATCAATGCAAGTTCGTAACTATAGATATCGAACGGTGTAAAACGGAAGCATAAGTTTTTTGTTTAAACAATTATAATAAAAGGCTAACCTCCAAACTGTATTAATAATCATCAATATAGACCAACATCCTAATCATCAAATAGGTTTTGTTTATTACTCTGTTAAAGTGTAAGCAAAAAAAGTGAAAGGCATAGAGATTGAAATCACCTCTAAGACACTTCTTCTCTCTTTCTGGTTATATTGATACAAATCATCTCTTCCTTCAGGTGAAGCAAAATATTGAAGCCTTTCCTTTTCATGTGGAGCATTAGCAAAAAAACTCAGTACCTCAAACAAGTATCTTCTTGGAGAAGCTGAAGTTACATCCATTGTCAAAGCCACAAAAGTTTTTAATTTAACTGGAGTCATAAGGTCATTGACCCTATCTATGGGCTGAACCTGAAATTAGTTTGGGTAAAACAGCCATTAAACTCAACATACATAATTTCTAATAGAGATATATATAGTTATTTACCGTAATGTAAGCTTCAGGGTTTAAATTACAGCGTTGAATAAAAGCCTCCACAGAAGCAGGATTTTGACTGGGAAGAATCTCAATAACATCACCAACATCATACTCAATAGACTAATAACATAAAAGTGCGATTTTTGTAATAACAAAAAAAAATTACTTTATTTGAAGAAATATGTAACACATGACTTACCGAAGAATCAGCTTCAAATTCTAAATGGACAACATCTTTTCCACTGCCTACTTTAGTTAGAGGGTACTTTTGTATCTACAACATTTTGGTAAAAAAAAATTGGAGCATGGTCTTGCAAGGGTAAAGTTGTCAAAAAAGTGTTAAAATTACCATTTTTAGAAAGCAATCGGGAGTACTCTTTCCAGAAATTTTTCCAGGTGACATTGAACGTGTCCTTTCGATTTGCATCTCAAGATACTTCATATCTGCATATAAGCCATGTTCAAGAAATTACTTAGTAAAAAGAAAAACACAAAATTGTATAAGCAATGTGAAGCTCACCGAGAGTATGAGAGGGTAAATCACCATTTGAAATTGAATATTTAAAATCCTCCTCGTGAATATCATGATATATAATTCTTAGTTTAGGTTGATCAATTATATTTATATCCGAAGTCTTGAGCTCTGGACCATTGGGTAATAATGATGGGTTTATCTCATATAAGGTCTTCCATAAAGAGGATAACCAAGGATCTAAAGCACCTTCATACCTTGAAAATAGTATTTAAATCAATTGTTAGACCTCATAATTTGTAAGAGCTGAAAGGTTGTAATATCTATAAATCATACCCTGAAGGGTGCTGATCATCTCCAAGACCTCTCTCAATAATTTCTGATGCTCCGAGATCTAAGAGTCTCTTGTCAAGCTTTTTTGCAACAAACTATATAATAGAAATTATTTTATAAGAAGAATTTAACAGCTTTTATATAAATAAACATCATTACATTATATTTCTGGTAGCTTGAATCGCCTAATCCAAACACTGCATAGTTGACCCCTTTAAGCCATTCCTTGCTCAAATTCCTTTGCAACAAAAACCTCCAAAACCCCTGTTATATTCAAATACACCAACAAATACCGAAAATTGATTAATATAATACAATTCAAATAATCAAAAACTTAAAAGTTTTACGAAAGGAATAGTTAAGCTAACCTTCATGGAATCTGGTGCATCACCTTGCCCTGTGGTTGATACCACAAAAATTACAGTCTCTTCATAAGGGAGAGTACTCTGTTGATTAAGGATTAAAAGAATTGTTAGAATTGATTTATATGTATACAAAGAGAGAGAAAGAGAGAGTTAAGAGACGAACAGGATCAAACTCGTCGACAGAGAGGACAGAGACATAGCAGCGGCGGCGTTCAGCTTCACGGCCCAAACGCTCGGCGGCATCCAGTGCATTTCCAGTTTGGGAGGCGTGTAGTATTAATAGTTTCTTGTGCTTCAACTCCATTTCTATGAAAAAATCAAACATATAAGATCAAATTGCTCACTCCTAAAGTCACGGCAAATCATGGGACCCACACTCTCCCTATATACGCTATTCCCAGCGCATCACTTAAAATGGCCATTGTAGGATTTATATAAAATTATACTTAAACCTGATAATTCTGAAAAATTGTAAAAGTGATGAGATTAGGTTAATGATTAAATCACTTTTTTACCTTAATTTGGTTCTTCGCCAAACCGGGTTGATGATGGTGGGGAATGGTCCCCGAGTGGCGGCAGTTCTCTTGTTCAGGAGAGCAGTTTTGTGGGAAGGTGAGTGCGAAGAGTTTTTTTTTTTTTTTTTTTTTTTCGAATGCAAGTTTGAAGGTATGAGTTTTATTCTTTGGGTGAATATTTATATACAGCCCCATGATTTCAATACTTCCAAAATAAAGCCCCCCTTACCCATTAGTTATATCTCAACCAACCCCAACTAAATACCCTTACTATACTGATAGAAACCAATAAGCAAAACAAAGAACCCATTAGGGCTCGAGACCCTCTCTCTCTCATCTCTCTCTGTGCT
The DNA here is from genome assembly GCA_029959085.1 of Nemophila menziesii. Taxonomy (NCBI): domain Eukaryota; kingdom Viridiplantae; phylum Streptophyta; class Magnoliopsida; order Boraginales; family Hydrophyllaceae; genus Nemophila; species Nemophila menziesii. Next base: position 55,685,622 of record JARWIR010000001.1, read on the forward strand.
TTGTCTATGCTCAAGAACTAACGCAGCCCCCCACCCCCTTCCATCTCCACCTTCCACCGAGAGCCACCCCCACCTAGAGCCACCCCCACCTTCTACCGAGAGCCACCCCCACCGCCCTCTCGATACCCACCTTCTACCGAGAGCCACCCCCAACGAGAGCCACCTACCACCAAGCATTCTGACCTTCAACTGCTGCTGCTGCTGCACCTAATGAAACGCCACCACCCTGTTGCTTCGAACTCCGATCTGGAAATAAAAGCTTGCTCCGCCGTCGCTGCAACAAGGCCACCACCACCACGCGTCAACATTCTGACTTCACCTCCCTTCGCTGCAACAGTCTGACCACCACCTTCAGATCTCTTCTGCGAACCTGCAACACCACCAGCACGAAGATCTGTGCCGCTGTGACCGCCCTCTCTTCACTCTTCCCCATCCCACCACCATCGAGCTTCGACGAAGCCTGACCTCCATCGAGCAGCGCATCCAACGAGCCATTCTTGCGCCTCCAGCCCAGACCCTTGTCTCAATAGCCCAGCCCATTGTCTCAATATCCCAGCCCAGACCCTTGACTCAATAGCCCATCCCTGCCCCTTGTCTCAATAGCCCAGCCCCTTGTCTCACCGAGATCCACCACAATCTGCACCAACAGCTCCGTCCCTGCACTAGATCTGCCACCATAAGAAGAATAAGAAGCACCATCTGCTGACTAACACCATCACCACTGCTGTCATCGAGTTAATTCTCGGTTTTTTTTTAAACGTGATTTGCAAACAACCATTGGGCCAATCTCCCCTTGTGCCCAGACTTCTTTGTGTCCATCAGTAATGGTTCAATCATTAAGGTCCAGCCCATTTGGGCTTCTAGTCCATTTGTGTTATTTTTAAAGAAAAAGGCTTTACTTGTCAAAAGTGTTTGGGTCTAGCCCTTTACCAGTCCAGGTCCAGGTCCAAGTAGGTTTACTATCTTTTCTTTTTTTGTTTTTTTTTTCTGCCGTGTGAATGTGGTAAGGGTCCAGCCCAGTATGGGTTAGACATTAAGGGCTAGGTCCAGCCCTATTATGGGTCTCTTTTCATGTCTTTTTTTAAACCAGTTTTTTTTTTAAACAATGTTTTGGGCTTTGAGTAGGTAATAGGTTTTTGGTATATCCTTTTAGGGCCAGCCCATTAGGTCTGGACAGTACGGGCTGTATAATTTTTTGGATTAAAACTAATTTATTTTGTTAATTTGTGCAGGTGAAAATTAAACTGTAATAATTAGACACTATTATACAAAAATTAAAAACTTGACTAAATAGATATTAGGTAGATCCTTTACTGTAAAAAATTGTACATCGACATGAATATGGACAAAAAAGAACTTGTGTACACGAACTTGGTACAAGAACTTGGACAAAACCGAAGTCTTGACCATATACAAAAAATAAGAATTGGAACAAAAAATGACATTGATAAACCTCGAGCTTAGATACAGCCCCTTCGGTATAATATTGAACACTTTGAAAATGGGCATGGACAAAAAAATGGCTTAGGTACAGCCCCATGGACACGGATTTTGACTTAGAAAAAATCGAGTTACAACATAGACAAACAATGCACGAGTAAAAAATATGGCTTAGGTACATCCCCATGTACACGGAATTCTCTCTCAGGTCATGTGTGTAAGGAAAAGTAAGAGAGAGAAATGAATTAGTTAACTTGTTTTATCTAGTTAGGCTTTATATAGAACAATTACTAATTGGGCTTTAAAATGGAGGTGGGATTAAGAATAGGCTATAATTTGAAGTTTCCTCGTATTCTTTTTAATACATCTGAGAGCCATATGCTCAGTTCTTTAAGGGTTTTAAACGTTTACTTTTTCTTTTTAATTTTTGTTCTGAAATTTTTCAATGTTATGTATACCTTTTTTTTTATATATTAAATTTTATTATTTTATTTTGGATGATTTGAATTGAAAAAAATTATAATATTTTAATATTTTCGTAAAAAGTGATAAATAAATAACACCCCCTTTTAATTTAATTTTTAAATAAAATATAAATAAATAATTATATTTATAATATTAAATTAATTACATCAAAAAATAACTTTGAAGATTAAATAATTTATGCGTATAACTATGTACTATAAAGAAAAGTAATTACTTAAGTTAAATAATAATGAAAAATAAAATTAATATATTATAATATTATAATATTAATATATTAGTTAGGTTATTAGAAAAAAAAATTCCAAATATTATAGAAATATAATTGAAAAACAAAATTATAGGACAAAATCATAAAGTTGATGAGGCGTATTTATAAAGTAATTGTTTTTAAATACGACATAGTAAATATAGTGTATAAAAATAGAATAACAGTTGAAGATGGTTAAAAAGGTAAAGTAATTATTGTTATGGTGATTCTGGTGAACAAGATTGGTTTAAGGTTCGAAGGGGCGCAGAGGGTGTATAGAGAAAGACGTACTTCCTTTACGGTGGCTGGAAGAGTTCAGAAACCGCTTCTTTTATTGAAAAATATTATGAATGAATGACGGATAATCTTCAAAATTTACAAGGGTCATGTGAAGAAGAAAAAACATATGAGAAGTTGTAAGTAGACATAGTAAATAAGGGGTAGGTCGTTTTAAAGGGCTGAAAATGGAGGTAGTGATTAAAAATGGGTTATTGAAAAAGGTTGCAATTGGGTCATATCGACTATTTTCGATAACGTGTCTCTTTATTATGAGAGAGAGAGTTAAGAGACAAACATAGTCAAATTCGTCTTCGGATAAACACTATAAGGGGGTGTATTTAATTGGGAGTTTGTTGGATTTTTTTGGATTTTTAAAGTCTATAGACTTTGCAAACTCTACGGATTGTTTTAATTCCATATAGAGTTTATAAGATACTTTTTAATTCCATAAAGAATTTAACGGATTCTTATGTAAAGATTTAAACGGATTTTATTGGATGTTAATAGATTTTGATTTTTTTCTAAAATCCAAAAAAATCCAACAGACTCTCAATTGAATAAACCCCCCTAAATATGAATGTGTATGCTTCAAATCACCCAAATGCAAAGGTAGGAGACATTACCCTGTCAAAAGACAGAGAATCCTAATATGAGAAGAAAGAAGAACCCACGTTAATAGCTAAACTATTACATCATGTGGATTTATCAATCATAAGAAATCATATACATAAGCAATGGGGGCTAAAAGGAAAATTTAGATTGAAAAGGTGGAAAAACAAATTCACAATCAAATTCTCCATCCAAGAGGACAATATTTCAGTGTGGGAGAGAAGACCTTAGATCCTCTTAGGCAAGCATATAGATATTAAAGCAATTCATCAAGAAGACAGTCTAATAGTGAATAATACGACACTTTGGTTGTAAATAAATGGCTTACTTCCAAATATACTTAATGAAAAAAGTATTAATGAAATTTGCGCTCCTATCGGCAAAATTCATGCAATCATACTAGCAGCGGAGAAATATGTAATCGACAAGACCTTCAAAAGGGTAACGAAATGGTTGGGATTTAGATATGCCAATATTTCCCGACTTCAATTTCTATGAAATCACAAACTCCAACTTGGGTGAGATTCAAATTCAAAAATTTAGACCAGGTCTATACGGGTGTGGTCTTTCTGATCACGAAGAAAGCTTGTGCAAATTAGTGAAGAAAATCATCCCAAAACTTGGAAGATGGAACAAAATTTCAACAAGGATCCCTAATGGCACCAGAATCACCATTAACAGGGGAAAGTCTTCGCCAAGAATAAGGATTTTTTCTAGAAAAGAAATATTGGGAATGAGGAACGCAGCTGAGGGTCAAATCAGAAGGACAACTTTAATTTGAATTTAGCCGGTGGAAGTAAGGCTACAGAGACGGGAGATCATTTTGCCTTCGCATCAACAAAAAGAGAAGGATAAAACACAACGATTAATAACATTATCCAAGAAAAGGAAACGGGTATTGAGACAAAACCACGGACGACACTGTTAAAGGCTGATATGACTAAGCTTTTCAAAAATAAAAGAAATAATGCAAAAAATGGGTTGGAATTTAAAAATTCAGACGAAGGTAAGAATTTATTTGAGCCCATAACACCAGGAAACACACAAGCCCCACAAATAAGCTTAAGTAATTATGTTAGCCCAACTCAACATGATTCAACAATTCTATCCAGCCCCACAAATTTTTTCTGGTGTTGTTTGACATGTAATACTTGAAATGAGAATAGAAACAACCCTGGAAGGTACAAGGATATCTATATTGTCCCCAAGTTTAAAATACCTAAACTAAAATATTATTCTCCCAAACAAAACCCTACCCTCACCCTCTTTCTAAATACACAATCTTGTTGAAAACCGATGAAATCCAAATACAACCACCTCTATCAAAGCCACTTGTCAAAGCCAAGCGATGAACATCGACTTTTCAGTTTCGTTATGAGAGGAAATTTTCCTCGACTATTGTGAAACACTGTCAAGCACTTCTCAACGAAAAATCCAACTCCTTTTCTTCAAGCCAAGGGACGACCAACGATATTCTGGCACCACCGCAAGAGACAAGACTTCCTCTGTTACCGCTAAGTGCCATCAAGTTCTTCTCATCAAGAAATTTATTATGTTTTTCATTCGAAACATAATTATCATATTCTTTCCTACTGATTTCCATTATTAGAGTATGAACTAAACTTTATTTTGCTTGATAATTGCTTATGTAAGAACCTTAGACGGCTAATTTGATGTTATTTTGATTTTGGGATTACATTTATTTAAATGAATTGAGTGTATTTCTGTTGACTATATATTTGTGATTGTTGACTACTCATATCTTGATCACTTATCGGTTAGTAAAATTAATTGGACTATCATCGGGGAGGGGGTCGGTTAACGGTCATAGTATATAGGTGATGTCTACATATTTGTGATATATTAATCTGTACTTGAGACATCATTTTAAGGGTATTTAGTATTTAATTTTGGGATTTTTTCCCATTTATTCATAATTTACACTTTCTTGTCTAGCTTTAGGTGTTTTGTTATTCTGTTAGCTTTTGCGCGTAATTTGTGTAGAACTTATGTATATGGAAGCTATTACACCTATGGAAACTAATTTTAAGTGGAAAAGTAAAGGAAATCCCTTAGTCAAAGTCAAAAGGAAAAGTTTGGATATATTTGGAAAGTAAAGAAGCTCCCGAAACTGCACATACATCCACAAATTAAAGTGTTGCAAAAATTCGGTCAAGAATTAGGAGGAGCCTTTTATATGAGAAGATATATCTTTCAATTGTGGTAGTTTCCATATAAAGAACATTAAATTCCGATTAGTAACAAAGGAGATATGACCAAATTAATATCTGTAAAGGTTTGTCCTGTCCTACAATTTAAGGATACGAATTTTGGTAAGATTAAGTCTCCTTAACTTGGGAATTACTCCATATTTCGACCAAAAACCTATATATATATCCATTCCTACCTTAGAGAAATAATCCTTGGTCAGTCCCTAATCATCTAAAGACTAAGAGGAAGCCTACATCAAGAGAAGAGAAGACAAGAAGAAGTTGGACATTATTCATGACATTCCATCCCTTCACCTTTTGTAATTTATTAATGTCTCCCTATTTGTGATGAATTAATCTAGGTTGGAGACATCATTTTAGGTGTAATTAGGAATTTAATTATCGATTTTAATTCCTATTTTTATATTTTTGCTATTTCTTGTCTTGATTTGATGATTTATTATTTTTAGAGCATATTGGGTTTAATTGTTTGTTAATTGTGAAACTTTAAAGATATATGGAAATTAATTAGATGTCAAATCAATTCTAAGAGATAAAAGGAAAGAAGATAATGATGGAAATTGAAGATAAAGGAAGTAAAAGATAAAATAGGAAAGGAAAAGTTGCCAAGTAAATTTGAATTTCAGCAACTACGTCTATTAAATTGATCATAACTCAAGAACTTCTGGTAATTTGGAAGAATAGTCTGAATTAAAAGTATAGAGATTTTTGAGACGATCGGTTTCGATATAAAGAACACGTCAATCAGAGCAATATTGAAGAAGTTACGACCAAAATAAAATAGCAGCAGTTTCTTACCTTTTCTATATTTTAGGAAACAAAATCGATTTGGAAAAGAGTCCTCTTACTTGCCCTCTACTCCAAGAATTCGAACAAGGATTTAGAATACCCTATAAATACACCCTTTATTCAGTAGAAACACATCCTTGGCCAATCCTTAAGCCAAGAGGAAGCTTACAACAAGAGAAGAGAAGTCTAGAAGGAGCTGAACGTCAAATTATGTCTTCACAAGCCTCCAAATTTGTAATTGTTTTTTTTTCTTTCTCTAGTATGAACTGAATTTATTTTAGCTTGAGATTGGCATATGGGTATGAACCCTAGACTTGTTTTACATCTATTTTAATTTGGGATTTTAATTATTTAAATGAATGACTGTTTTATTCTCTGTTCTATGTGCTTTGACTTATTGTCTGTTTTCCTTGCGGTTGCAAACGTATAAGATTACCTTAATAGTAGTTAGATGGTCTCCCGGAAGGGGTGTCTAATTATTGAAACACCACATAAACGTCTAGTGTGCGGTAGTGATCCAGAAGGGCTTGCCTAACTAGATAATCATTAGGGTTTGATTTAACCACCGATCATTATTAGAAGGCCAGTCTCATCTAAGAACCTAGTGGCGTAGGAGCACCTCAGTTAAGTCCCCTCGTAATTGTGAGGTCGCCACCTAAGTCCACACAGAAGGGGGTTAGGAGGAATTTAGAATCCTGGTTATTGCAATTCTACACAATTCTCCCTTACATGATTAGAATAAACAAGGCTAGTGGGGATTACTAGCTACATGTCGAGCTAAACTCTCATACTACCTTTTCTCTCTTTATTTAGTTTCTGTCTTTACTTTACTTAGTTTAATCTTCTATTTACAAAAAAAACAAACAAAAACTATTCCCTTTTATTTCTTGCGTATTAGTATTCTAGCTTTCTTATTTGCACTTGATATTTGCATAAGTTCTCTCTAACTTTCGTAGTCTATGAGGAATGAATCTTATTTATTATTAGAACTTGCATATGATCTGTGATACATGCAGTGAGTAACGTGTTTAGACCAGGGTGTTAGTTGTATTATGTTTATCTTATTATTATCACACCTTAGCTGACACCATTTATTTTCTTTCTTTCTCTTATTTGAAGTAATTCTATTTAGCTTGAGATTAGCATAAAGGTATAAACCCTAGACTTGTTTTATATCTATTATAATTTGGGATGTCCTTTTACATTTAATTGAAATTAGTTGTGCTATACTTGTTTTTATGTGCTTCGGTGTATTGTTTGTAGTTCTTGCAGCGACCAACGTATAGGATTACCATAGTATTTAGATGGTCACCCGGAAGGGGTGTCTAATGATTGAAACACCACATAAATGTCTAGTGTGCGGTAGTGATCCTGACGGGCTTGCCTAACTAGATAGTCACTAAGGTTTGAGATTAACCACCGATCATTGTGCAGGGTCCCCTTAACCAAGTCCCCTGGTAATTGTTAGGTCATCACCTAAGTCCACCCAGAAGGGAGTTAGGAGGAATATAGAATCCTGGTTATTTCATATCACACAATTCTCCCTTACATAAATAGGTCATAACACAAGGCTAGTGGGGATTACTGCTATATCTCGAGCTAAACTCTCATACTACTTCTTCATTTTCTATTTATTTTTCAGTCTTTATTTTATTTAGTTGATTATATAGAGTCTTAAAAACCAAAGAAATATTTCAGATTCTTTCTAGCGTATTATTCTTCTAACTTCTTTAAATTGCACTTTATATTTGCATAAGTCATATCTAACTTTCATACTCTCTGAGGACGATGTCTACTTATCACTTAAAACTTGCATACGATCTATGATACTTGTTGTGAGTAACGTGATTGGTTAGGGTGATAGTTCTTATCTTTATTTTATCATTATTTTATCAAACCCTACCAGCCACCAATAGGCGCTTAGTGTGCGTTAGTGAGCCAGGTGGTCTTGACTATCCAAGTGTGCGTTAGTAAATGAAACGTTTTTCTTCTTCACCATGACCCGACCCTCGGCATCTCGACTTATAATCCCCACATAGAAATCCTTGACTAATTTCTCGTAAGCACTGAGACACCGTTCTAGTAACTTCCTTCCAACCCATGCACTCTCCTACTTCAAGAATTTTTTTATGTTCCCCTTTACGAGTGTTGTCTCTAAAATCTCTTTCCTAAATAAATTGCAATGTCTCCCTTTTTTCCTTGACTTGGATTATCAACTCCGCCTCCGTGCTCCTTCTAATGGATTATTACGCAATGTATTGCAACCTCAATTTCGTTCGATCTGGCTCCATCGGAAATTTTTTGGCTCGGTCGGATCATATTCATTGTTGTTTTGTCCTTTGGTTTGTGTGTAGTCAAACAAGTTGTTTGGTCCATCCGGATTATTTCTCTCTCTCTCTCTCTCTCTCTCTCTCTCTCTCTCTCTCTCTTTTCCGTGCATGTGCAACCGGATTAATGGTTCACCCCAATCGGAACAACCTACTAATTTTTTCTCCAGCTTTGTCCATGATCTGATGCAACGTGAAGGAATTCTGGACAAGCCAATATATTTTTATTAGGTTTTGTCTTTCGGTGCATGTCTAGCCGCTCATTCGAACCAAGCCGGACCCAAAAAATTTGTATCCTTTTCTTCATAACTTTTCAGTGAAAATTCAAATTTCAACAGTTTTCCCCTTTTCATGGAAAAAACACTCCCCGGTGCACCATAATCCTCATTATTTTAAATAGAGGTTCTAACTATTCTATATACACCGTTTCTTCATTTCCACAATTCTCCTTTACCTTGAAACTCACCTATCTTTACTTATGCATCGTTGAAACTCCAATACCCCTATCGTTATGCATAATATACACTAAATTAATTTTAAACTACCACCAATATTATACACTAACCTTAATAAAAGTGATAAAAATTGTGGGTTGTCTCCTCCAAGCATTTTTGTTTAACTTAGTTAAATTTTAGCTTATTTACCTCAAGTTCTTTCTACTCCTAGGAGATACATCAACTCTCCTCTCTTAACATCGTTGTTCATGGGATAAATATTGAGGCAGTGACTGTTCATCAGGAAAGTTTGGTGCTCCATCGAAGTCTCTATCTCAATTGCTCCATGAGGAGTGACTCTTGCAACAATGTAAGGGCCCAACCAACATGATCTCAACTTACCTGAATAGTGTGTGAACTTAAACATGTAATTTACGACTCGTTGTCTTACCTTGAGCCTCTTCTCACGAATCTGGTTATCATGCCACTTCTTAGTCCTCTCATGGTTGATATTTGCATTCTCGTACATTTGATACTAAAACTCGTCTAGCTCATTAAGTTACTTCATTTTTGTTCATACACTAAATCCGGATCTAAGTTCAATTGTTTTATCGCCAATACGCCCCAATTTTAAGATCAAGTCGGAGATGCATCCTTTTCTGTAAACCATTTAATATGGAGATGCTTCTACTAGTGTATTGAAAGTTGTTATATATACCAATAATACATCATAAAGTTTCAAAGACCAATATTTCCTCGTCGGTCCCATATTCTTCAAAAGAATTATTTTGATCTCTCGGTTATATACCTCGGCTTGCACGTTGGTTTGTGGATTATATGTGGTAGATACCCAGTTTCACCCTCAACTTGAGAAGAAACATCATCAACTGGTTATTCACGAAGTGAGTACCCATGTTCCTAATGAGAACTCATAGAGTACCATTCCTTGAAAGGATACGTGACTTAAAAAATTTGACCATGACTTTCAAGTAATTGTTTGGGTAAAGCCATTGCTTCGACCTATTTAGAGACATAATGAACAATTAGCAAAATATACTGATTACCATGAGATGATACAAACTGATCCATAATATCTATCACTCCACATATCAAATATATCTAATTCTACACATTGTTGAGAGACATCTCATTCCTTTACTTCATATATTCGTGACAATATTTGTGAATAGTAGACCAATATAACCCGAATTGGAGTATTTTTGTTGCCGGTTCTATCCCCTTTGAAATGTCCACAGGTGAATCGTTCCACTTCCCCAATCACTCCAAGAACATCAACTCAAAGACTTCGCTTGCATTCTCGAATGTAATATAACTCTTATTGTCTAAGACTCTACTACAAATAACAAATTTAAACTTGAGCCCACGCCCAAGACCAACTTATGACCATCCGAGACCAGATGAATATCCTATTTACAGGTACTAACATAATGTATAATCAAATCAATTTTAAGGGATTCTCTCAAATTATCTTCAAAAGACTATTTTGGCAGGGGGTGGTTGTAATAAATTAATACTTTTAATAGATGTGAGAGACATTTGATCATACAGTTTTAAGGCGGTATGTCAAATATGAAAACTTAGATGGAAATGTTACCTTGACAAAGTGCTTGTAGTACGAATAATATTATCATAATTATAAAATTGTTAATGATAGACCTGTTTAAAAAAGATTTGTATATACTGAAGTAAGAATTATGTCTTTATTAAGAGCTCTAACATTGTACCCCAATATTCAATACTTGGATTTTGATAGCATCACCGCTACGAGCTCATTATACAGTATTATTTTAAGTCACAAAGCCTTTAAAACCGTCTAAAAAGGAAATAGAGCATTAAAATTATAAAACCTTACACAATATTATAATCTCCAACCCGCATAATATCCGCAATTCTCGATCGCAAATCCCTAGATCAAACCACAATTCAGATTTCACCCTTCAGATATTTTACTTTTGCTGTATTTGATATTGCATGTGAAAACTAGAGAAAGAAAATAAGAAGAAAAATGCAACCAACCAAAACACCATTGTATACCACTCTCCCTCAAACAACATTGTAAAAATAATAAAGCGCGTTGCACTACAGGTCCCTATATTAAAGCTAAGTCTTATGTTGCACTAGAAATTTTTGATTTTATAAATTTTATACTTTATATTATTATGCAAAATTAGTTGCGCTACATGTCTAATTTGAATAAATAGTAAATGGATAAATTTAAATCATATATAAGTAGAGAATTTTATAAAGATAAAAATAAATAAATAAATAAAAACATAACAAGAATCTTCTACACTAAAACTAAAAGTAAGGAAATGGGATTTAGACGGTAGGGCGGTCGAGATCCATGAATCTTTTCCAGAACCAATGAGTTTTCCAGACTTGTGTCATCTCTTCAATGGGTATGTTCTTGGTTTCAGGCAAGAAGAATCCAACAAAGAGTGTCATGATGACCATGAAGACTGCAAACAAGATAAACAAACCGAACTTCAAGTGGCAAAGCAACGAAAGGAATACTTGAGCAATGACGAAGGTAAAGAACATGTTGGTAGCAACTGTAATACTTTGGGCAGCTGATCTGATCTCTAAAGGAAAAATCTCACTTGGAACCAACCAACCCAGTGGGCCCCAAGACCATGCAAATCCAGCAACATAAATACATATGCAAACCACAACTACTATAGCAAACCACTTTGGTAAATTAGTAACATCTCCAGATACTCCAAATTGAGTACCAATAAGAGCTGCCACTATAACTTGGAATATGAACATTTGAATACCACCCTCTAAGAACAAAAATCTCCTCCCCCATTTGTCTGTTCCATAGATAGATACAAGAGTAGCAAATGCATTGACACCACCTGTAATAAGAGCAGACATGAGAGAAGCATTGCTTCCAAATCCAATTGTTTTGAAAAGCACAGGAGCGTAGAACATGATAACATTGATTCCTGTAACTTGTTGAAAGAATGGGATCATCACAGACATCACCAATTGTGGTCTATACTTCCTTTTCAACAAATTACTCCATGGATCCTCAATCTTTTTTGATTCTATACTAGCATCCACCATATCATCAAATTCAGCATTAACATTGTCTACTCCACGGATACGTTTAAGAAGGGCTTTCGCCTCATCTTCCTTGCCTCTATCGATCAAAGAGCTTGGTGTATCAGAGAGAAACATGGATGAAAAGACGATGAATAGAGCAGGAACGCCGGCTAAACCCAAGCTGAGCCTCCATCCCCAACCACCCTCGATTTTGGCAAACATGTAGTTGAAAAAGTTGGCAAATAATATGCCGATTGTGATGCATAATTGGAATCCAACATTGAATCCACCACGGTATTTGTAAGGAGCCATCTCTGATAGATAAAGTGGCACAGACTGCATCAATTCAATTAATTAATATACAAGTTAATTAATATATAATATTAATCAAAATAAATAAATAAATAAATAATTAAATTACGACGTACCTGGTTAGCAAAACCAACGCCAATTCCGAGTAATATACGACCCACGATTAGCATGCTGATGTGAACAGCGGCTGCATTAAGGATGGCACCAACTAAGAAAACTAGACCCCCGCTGATCATAGAAACTTTTCTACCGTACTTTTTTGTTACATAAGATGCACCAAAAGATGCAATAAGTGCAGCCAAGTATAAGGATGATGTAAAGAGTGTCAAAAGTTGGCTGTCAAATTTGCAGTATTGATTTGTCGACTGATTAAACTGCTCTTGATAAACGGATGGGAAAAATTTCTTCAAGAAAGGAGCCATGGAAGTAACTCCACCTATCAAGCAAAATTAATTAATAATACAATATATAAATTTACCTACACAATCATGATTTTTAAAATTAAGTTTATATACCTGATACACCAATGTCGTAGCCAAAGATCAATCCTCCCATGGCAGCCATCATGCATGTTATCACCACGTATATTGTTACTTTTCCAGGATACCCCTCCGGTGGAACGCCACCACCACTCACGGCAAAGCCACCAGTACCCATAATCTCCCTTTTAAAGCAACCAGTTTAAGTTAATTAAGAGGCCGAAGAGAAAAGATTCTAATAATTAGTTCAAGGAAAAAAGATAATGAAATTGTTGTGATCCGATCATATTTATAGAGTCTTAGCTATCCAATTCCTAGTGAACTTAGGATACTTGTCTTTCGGTCCATAACAAATTCATGACAACAAGTAACTATATTTTAGGAATGAATTAATTCAAATTTGAAACAACAATCCAATTGTATCCGAACTTCGGAAATTAATTGAAAATTTAAGTGAAAAAAATCTTTTTTCATATACCTAGGGGTCAAGGCATTATTTTCTTTTTTACTAAACCCTTATCGAAATGCATAGAATATAGTAGCTATCCAGTTCCTAGTAAACTTTAATATACTTAGGGTACTTGTCTTTGGGTCCATAAAGAATTTATTGACAACAAGTAACTATATGTTTTAGAAAGGCGTTAATTCAAAATTCAAACAAATTGCCAATTGTATCGGATTTCTGAAATTAATGGAAAATTTAAGTAAAGAATTCTACAGTTCATGATTCGTAGTTAAGATGAAAAAATTATTACAGTTGCAGATGTCGTCGCTCAAACTAGTCCACTCCTTCAATAAAATGTTTTTGGGTTGACTAGGGCCATTTGACAGGGTCCCACAACACCAAAAACATTTAGATCTCTTGGTATATTAGAAAAAACAAATTAGAAAGAGTTACACTTCAATTCGATAACATTAGACACGCCTAGGAGAAGAGTAGAAGAGCAACACGCCTAGAGAGAAAGAACTGGAGCCCTGCTCAACCATTTATTCACCAATTCCATTCAAACATTAGATAATTTTGTATTTATTTTGTGTTCTAAACATGATTATAATACTTATACTCTGTTGTTTATTCCTTTTAGTATGAATTAAACACTTATTAGCTTGAGTTTGCATTAATGAATGAACCTTGACAATGATTGGACGATTATTTATGTTATTAGGCATTAATTTACAATTAATTGAATTGGGTAATTGTTTATTGTTGTTTATGAACTGAATCAAGGCATGGACTAAAAAATTATCAAAGATCTATCTGCTCATAAAAGGTATTCTCCAGATTTGTAATTTACTTTATGCAGTCTTCAAAATATTTGAGGACTTTACAGCTTTGGCAGATTTATTTGGCAGCTTTTCCTTTCCTAATTCAACTTTGTTTCTTTTTCTCTCTAGATTCTACCTTTTATCTTTTTTTCCTTAACTCCTTGACATTGTTTTGATATCTAATTATCTCCTTTTACTTAAGAGCTTCACATTTAACCTACATATTATACCAAACGGTTATAGGATTATAATGCGGCTAACAAAGAAAATGCTTAGGCTTAAAGAGTTATGGGTGATAAATAACATATATTTTGAAAAGATAAAGGGCTCAAGTGCTTATCAAAGAACTGGCTAAATAATTTCCCTAACTATGTGATCTTGTTAACTCTTTTACGTCAAAGTTGTAGGCAAGTCGGTTTTCGACTAGGTCGTATCTCAAGGTCTAAACACCTTTATACACTTATCGCTTCATTAAAAATAGTCTTATAATTCATTGATAACTAACAATTCAATCCACACTAACACATTTTATACAAGCAATCAAAGCATAATATAAGAGTTTATAAAACACAAACCTAGTTAATTTCATCGATTCATATAAACATGTTTTTACAAGACACCCATTTGTAACAAGATATAGTTGTTAGTTTGACTCCTGATTCGTCCAAAAATCTATTTTCATTTTTTTTTTGTTTTATATTTTTTAGTTCTAAAGCATTAAACACAAGAGACGAGGATGAGAACAATGAGTACCCCCACCTCAACTCAAGAATTAGTCGTAAGACTCTAAATCATGTAACACTTACAAATATACCCCTAACACATATTATAAACGCAAAATATTAACTCGAAAGGTATTGAAAACGTCCCTCGAGGATCAAATCTCCGCACGCTCGTGATCATTGTCCAAGTGAGGATGTTGTGAAGTGTCCATGTGCCTCATTTGTCCCTCGAGAATCTCAAGGATGCATTTTTAATTTTGTTTATGCACATAATATATCCCATCATCATATTTAGATTCACATTCAAATGTTACAAACTTTCCATTATCCGACTTTGATTTGCCTCATACCTATCCAAACGTTCAATAACATCATCTTTCCAAGAAGGATGGGCTCTCCTTTGTGAGGATCCCGTGTCACGCGAGTCTTGGCTCATGGAATTGGTCGAATCCATCTCAATATCCTCCCCTCGAGGATTAATATCAGGAATTCTACGTGCATTTGCCTCTTTAAATACCTTTTTGATCACGCGGTAGCTTATGAACCTTTAGGAGCTCTAACATTGTACTCCAATATTCAATACTTAGATTTTGATAGCGTCACCGCCACGAGCTCATTATACATGATCATTTTGAGTCAAAAAGCCTTTAAAACCGTCTAAAAAGGAAATACAACACTAATTCCATCAAAATATAAAACCTTACACAATATTATAATCTTTAACTCGTATATTCGCTAATACAAGTTTTCTCAACAACCCTCATAAGTGATACATTATCATTTACATATATATACTTTGTATGATCATCTCAAGTCCATTATTCCTACCCCAAATCCAATCATGTTAACCAAGATCCTCGACGATAATAACCAACTATATATGCACCACTACAAGGAACAAATAAAAAGATAAAAGAAACGAAAAAGGGTGAAAATACCATAGCTCAGTAAGAGAGGACTCTTCCTAAAAGAATAAGTGAAAAGAATAAGGTAGTGATGATAAATAAAGTGAATAAGAACAAAATTGTAGAGGTGTGTCACTCTTTGAGACATCACATTATATAAAAGCTCGATAATAAAAGTAAGAGTAATGATATATACCACCTAAAACCATACCAAATACCACCCAATGACGTGCCGTGAATTGGTTGGTAATAAATCGTTTAATTAGATCAAGAAAATAAATAGATTAACTATTTATAGCCAATCAATTCACGCCACGTCATTGGGTGGGTGGTATTTAGGTGGTATGATTTTGGGTGGTATATATCATTACTCTAAAAGTAAATATAAGTTGATATTATCCAATGTAGGAATAATAACATTATTTAATGTACAAAATAACAAGAAAAATCGGTAGCAAATAGGTCTGTAAATGAACCAAGCCGCTCGCGAGCAGCTCGAGCTCGGCAAAAAACGGAGAAAAGCTCGTTCGAGATCGGCTCGAATATAAACATGCTCAAGCTCAAGCTCCGTTTTAAGCTCGATAAGTACGCGAGCCTGCTCGAACTCGACTCGTGAGCTCGTTTAAAATCATAACAATTATAAATTAATATATTATCTACTTATAAATAAATTTTTAAACCTTCAATATCAAATTGGATATTATTAATTTCTTTAGACATCTATTTTTCATTATGTTATGTTTCATATTGTCATACCACGCAATCCATCAAATACCAACCATTCATAAAAGTCTTATTTCAACCATTAAAAACAAATTGTTCATGAGAAACTTGTGCTCAACTCTAAAATAGATTGTTCTATAAGATAAACAAACAAGTTATAACATTTTTTATTTGGATCATTGGAAGCTCGAGCTCGACTCGTTAAAAATTGAGCTCGACTCGGCCCGACTCGTTTAAATTTGAGCTCGGCTCGACTCGGCTCGGCTCGAGAAATTAAACAATCAAGCCTGTACATCTAGTATTTGGCTCGACTCGTTTACAACCCTAGTAGCAAGAAATAAGAGAAGCAAAGTAGATGACTCATACCAATATACAACTTGGTAATGATACAACTTATATCTGAGATCTAAAAATATCCTAAACATTAAGGATTCCAATGTAACAATCGACGCCATATATTAAATGAATGAGAAGTAGTAATAAGTAAAAGAATGATCAGTAACAATCAACAAACTATACGATTAATACCGAATGTATGTGTCTATAAAATGAAGCAGTTAGTAATTGCACTAATCCCTCTAGACTTAGCACCAATATAGTGTATCCATATAGTTGACACCCATACAATTGGGATATCTATATAATAAAGCAGGGTACACCTAACTCTTCCTATGAACACTCAAAAGTCCCCTACTTTTCGCATAATTTCCTTACTTCTCTCATTCTCTCATTTATTATATTCATATATGTATGATTTTAACAAAACATATTAAAAAATTTATTTCGGCAGATTTATATTCTTTCTAAAATAAAGAATTATAAGTCTTATTTTTATTTCCTAAATTGAACAAGATGAAAATACTAATAATGCAAATAACATACAAAAATTCTCATTTAAAACATGAACATCATGATAATGATAATAGGACGTGATATCTTTTTATCTCCTATAATAATAATAATTTTGTAATTTTCTTTGACATGAGAACTTAATTAGTTGAATATCTTAATCACCACAGATAAATAAAGCCTTATCACCTTTTGGTAAACCTTTTAACGTAAACGGTATGTTTCCTTTACATGCATTAGTTTAAATTACAAGTAAAATACAAAGAGTCATTAAAAAATAAAAATATGAATAGAAAAGATTGAGCATTGTTTCCCTCGAGGCTGGTCCTGACAAGATCCGGTTTGACATGAGACTAAGGTGAATTAAAAAAATGAGACCCCTTTAAGCAAACATATTAGAAATTGAAGACCCCTAAAAACATCAAAAAGATTAGGGGCCCAAAGTGGTCGCCTGTTCGTCCTACCCTCATGACCGGCCCTGGGCCTTCCCTGTATAATTTACTTACTATATTGATTCATGACTTGAATTGATAATATATTTTTTAGAATTAAGGGGCCAAATGTTGAATAGGATTCAAATGAACCTTAACTCTCAACCTATTAACCATAACCTCTGTTAGTCAATTGGATTTTTCCAAGTGTGGACTAACGACGTTGACTCAATTGTTTGATATTCACTTGGTTAAAACCATTGAGAAGTGAATGAGAAATTGAGTATAAAATATTTTGGAGAAAAAAAAAAATAAAAATAAAGATGCATAGAAATATATCTGCATATCATGAGTTTTCAACACAGGACGTGTTACAAGTAATTCAAAATAAGATCTGTTTTGGTCACGTATGTGTAAATAAAACACTAAAGAAAACGTTACCAAAAATTCTATTTTGTGACCGTTATATGTGTAAACTCAAACCTATTGTCACTGAAGCAACGTGTTGTTTCATGTCATGCTTCAATGGTTAAATGTCTCCTATTTGAACAGTCACGTACCCATTGAATGGTGTTGAATTGCCTCTTAGTCATTTCTATAAATAGGGAGGCCTCCCACCATTTTTTACAAGAAGAATCAGAGAAATAAAATCTGAAATATTTACTAGGGTTTTTTGCATATACACATTAAAAAGTTTTGAGAGAGAAAGACAATACATTTTTAGTTCGCCGTTGTCAATCTTTGTGTAGTGCTGCTATCGATTGACTTGAGTCCGTTGTATCCTGGGAGATCATCGCTATCAATTGTGAGCACCATAGCAGGGCGAATAGATCTTAAGGACATTGAACCAAGTTCAAGCCTCGGAATTTCTTTTTGCATTCTATACTGTAAGTTTATCAATTATATTTCTTAATTCCTGCATTTATATTTAGTAAATCTATTTGTTTACATATTTAACACACCAGAAACAACAACTTAAGATCTATCCTGTTTTCTGTTGTGTTAATAATTGAAAAAAAAAAAAAATTGTTTCTCTTATGTGAAAATTTTGTGTTTTTGGCTTTTCAACCTTGTTACTTTTTGTTTTAATATACTATCATTTTATGTAATTTTGATAGTTGTGCATTTGTTTAGTTTATCTTTCTTCTGTAATATATATATATATATTTTATTTTGATTTGAATCCAGTAGCTTTATAGTCTGAAATCCTTTTTTAATCAAATTACTGTCTTTTTGTACAGTAACATTTATTTACTTTTATTTGTACAGTAACATTTATGTACTTTTGTTTGTGTTTACTATCTGTTTATCCATTTTCTTTTCTTCTTTATTTGATTTTTGCTTGTACCCCTTTAATTCCTTTTGTCCTCTACAACAAGAATCTAAATAAATCTTGGGGGACTAACAAGAACATAAAAACTTGGGGAATTATAGGATACTCTATCAATCATCCTAAACAAGAATTTATTCTTGGCGATAACATTTAGATTCCTTTTTGTTGTTTAATCATTTTTATAAGGATCGTGTTTGTCGTTATTTTATTTTATAAAAATAATTTGTTGAATAATTGTGGTTTCTATTTGTGATAGAAACGATGTCTACTGAGATAGGCAATGCATCCGGAAATGATGGAACCGGTAACAACATACCATCAGCAATCCCGATTGTGAGGAATGCATTTGGCCCTATTGGACCCGCTGAGAAGCCTGAGAAGTTCAATGGAAATGACTTCAAGAGGTGGCAACAGAAGATGGTGTTCTATTTGACCACCTTAAGTTTAACCAAGTACTTAACGGAAGATGCACCTGCATTGGGTGAAAATCCTGACGTACAGACAGTAGCAGCAGTTGATGCCTGGAAAAATGCTGATTTCTTGTGTAGGAATTATATCCTAAATGCATTGGATAATACACTTTACAATGTGTATAGTCCTTACAAGACTGCTCAGGAATTGTGGGAATCTCTTGATCGAAAGTACAAAACTGAAGATGCCGGCACAAAGAAATTTGTAGTCGAAAAATTTCTTGACTTCAAGATGGTAGATTCCAAGACAGTCATGAGTCAGGTACAAGAGTTCCAATTAATATTGCATGAGCTCGATGCTGAAGGCATGAAATTGGGAGAAACTTTCAAAGCGGCTACTATAGTCGAAAAACTGCCTCCTTCGTGGAAAGATTTCAAGAATTATCTGAAACACAAACGCAAGGAGATGTCAGTTGAAGACCTGATTGTGAGGCTAAGGATTGAGGAAGATAACAGGATGTCTGAAAGGAGGAGCAATAATCGTTTTGTGGAGTCAAAGGCAAATGTTGTGGAGCAAAACAGGCCCAATAACAAAAAACGAAAGAACTCAATCCAAGAGCAGTCAATCAAAAATAAGAAGCTCAAGTTCTCTGGTAACTGTTATGTGTGTGGTAAAGTAGGACACCGTGCCAAAGACTGTCGAACTCGCAAAGACAATGGAAAAGGAAATTTCAAGAAAGGAAAGCAAGGTCAAGCTAACATGACAGAGATTAACGATCTGGTTGAAGATGTTAATGAGATTGATCTCGCTGCAGTTATTTCTGAAGTGAATTTGGTTGGGAATCCCAAACAATGGTGGGTGGATACTGGGGCCACCCGACATGTATGCTCTGAGAAAAATATGTTCAAAACATACAAACCAGCGACAGCTGAAGAGATCTTATTTATGGGCAATTCCGCTACATCAAAAGTACTTGGAACTGGAACCGTTGTCTTGAAGATGACTTCCGGAAAAGAGTTGAGTCTCAATAATGTTTTACATGTACCTGATATTAGAAAGAATTTAGTGTCAGGTTCCTTGTTGAGTAAAAATGGATTTAAATTAGTGTTTGAATCTGATAAGTTTGTACTCACTAAAAGTGGGATGTTTGTAGGAAAAGGGTACCTCTGTGACGGTTTATTTAAGATGAATGTAATGACCGTGGTACCCAAAACTACTTGTAAGAATGTAACTGACAATGCTATTAATAATATTACTAGTTCTGCTTACTTGCTTGAGTCTCCTACTTTATGGCATAACAGATTAGGACATGTGCATTTTAAGTCTTTGCATAAACTTGTGAATTTAGGTCTAATACCTAAATTGGATCTCGATTCTCATAAGAAATGCGAGATATGTGTTGAAGCCAAATTGGCTAAAGCTCCTTTTAAATCCGTGGAAAGGAGTACTGAACCATTAGGGTTAATACACAGTGATATCTGTGATTTAAAATATGTGCAAACGAGAGGCGGTAAAAAGTATTTTATTACTTTTATCGATGACAGCACTAGGTATTGTTATGTGTATTTACTAAGAAGTAAAGATGAAGCATTTGAGGCCTTTAAGCAATACAAAAGTGAAGTTGAAAATCAACTAAGTAAGAAGATCAAAATACTAAGGAGTGATAGAGGTGGAGAATATGTATTCCCTTTCGAGAAATATTGTCAAGAGCAGGGTATTATTCATCAAATTACTGCTCCTTATTCTCCTCAACAAAACGGTATTGCAGAACGCAAAAATCGTACTCTAAAGGAAATGATGAATTCTTTGTTGATTAATTCTGGTTTACCCCAGAATTTGTGGGGGGAAGCTGTCTTAACAGCGAATCATATTCTCAATAAGTTACCCCATAAGAAACTTGAGAAAACTCCATATGATCTATGGAAAGGACGACCACCTAGCTTTCAATACTTAAAAGTGTGGGGGTGTCTAGCTAAAGTAAGAGTTCCTACTCCGAAAGAAATAAAGATTGGACCTAAAACAGTTGATGGAATCTTTATTGGATATGCGAACAATAGTTCCGCTTATCGATTTCTTGTTCATAAATCTGAAATTGATGACATTCATGTCAATACAATTTTAGAGTCAAGAAATGCATTCTTCTTTGAAGATATCTTTCCTTGTAAGATTAGACAAGGAGAAACGTCTCTTAAAAGAACTCATGAGCAGAGTCATGATAGAGAATTAGACCAAGAGTCTATAAGTGAATATGAACCGAGACGTGGTAAAAGGGCTAGAACGGCCAAATCCTTTGGTCCAGATTTTATAACTTGTTTGTTAGAAAATGAGCCCAAAACTTTTCAGGAGGCAATGTCAACTCCCGAAGCTCCTAACTGGAGAGAAGCTGTAAATAGCGAAATTGAGTCCATCATGCAAAATCATACATGGCAACTGGTGGATCTTCCTCCTGGAAATAAACCCTTAGGGTGCAAATGGATTTTCAAAAGAAAGATGAAGGCCGATGGAACAATTGATAAGTACAAGGCTAGGCTTGTAGCCAAGGGTTATAGGCAAAAAGAAGGCCTTGATTATTTTGATACCTATTCACCAGTTAGTCGTATAACATCCATTCGTATGTTAATTGCGATTGCTGCGATTAACAATCTTGAGATACATCAAATGGATGTAAAGACAGCCTTCTTAAATGGAGATTTAGATGAAGAGATCTATATGGAACAACCTGAGGGGTTTGTGGTTCCCGGGCAAGAAAATAAGGTGTGTAAACTTATCAAATCGTTATATGGTTTGAAACAAGCTCCTAAACAATGGCATGAGAAATTCGATCAAGTCATGTTGTCAAATGGCTTTAGAATTAATGAATGTGATAAATGTGTGTATGTAAAAGGCACGAATCATGAGTATGTCATTGTTTGCCTTTATGTGGATGATATGTTAATCATGGGAAGTAATTTAGATATCATCAAAGCGACAAAGAAGATGTTGAATACGAGGTTCGACATGAAAGATTTAGGACTGGCAGATGTCATTTTGGGAATGAAAATTATTAAAACATCTGATGGACTTATCCTATCTCAATCTCATTACATTGAAAAGATTCTTGATAAATTCAAAAAATATGACTCAAGTCCAGTGAAGACTCCTATAGATGTAAATTTACATCTAACTAAGAATACTGGCGAAGGAATAGCTCAGTTGGAGTATTCGCGCATTATTGGTAGTCTAATGTACTTAATGAATTGTACAAGACCCGATATTGCATATGCCGTCAGTAAGTTGAGTAGATATACAAGCAATCCAGGGCAAAACCATTGGATAGCTATTGTAAGAGTTCTTAGATATTTGAGATATACTAAGAACTATGAGTTGCATTATACAAAATATCCAGCTGTATTAGAGGGATACAGCGATGCGAATTGGATATCAGATTCAAGTGAAACAAAATCTACTAGTGGTTATGTATTCACTTTGGGAGGTGCAGCCGTATCTTGGAAATCTTCTAAGCAAACATGCATAGCTCGATCCACAATGGAATCTGAGTTCATTGCTTTGGATAAAGCTGGAGAAGAAGCAGAGTGGCTTCGAAATTTTTTAGAAGATATACCATGTTGGACTAAGCCTGTGCCATCTATTTGTATTCATTGCGATAGTCAATCAGCGATTGGAAGGGCACAAAGTAATATTTACAATGGTAAGTCTAGACATATTCGTCGTAGACATAATACCATAAAAGAACTACTCTCTAATGGAGTTATTTCGATTGACTATGTGAGGTCAAAAGATAATATCGCGGATCCGCTTACCAAAGGGATATCTAGAGAGTTAGTTTATAATTCATCGAGGGGAATGGGTCTTAAACCTATATCTTGAAAGTTGCCATGCGGAAACTCTACCTAGTTGACTGGAGATCCCAAGATCTAGGTTCAAGGAGACAACTGGTATGTAAATTGCAACTAGTTATACACTGTAGAGGTTTTGTAAACCTCCTACCTATTCCTATGACGAGCAGACAGTGTCACCTGTAAAATGTTAAGGTTAAGCTATGCTTTTAATGGTTCTTTTAGCTTGATAAATTCAAGTTGTGTAGTACAAGATACTCTTAACAAGTCAACCACCTATCTGAGTAAGGAGTGGGCCGCTTCTACGAGAATTTTTTAGGTTGAATTCTCCGAGAGTACTCATGAAACCAGGAGTTGTTCAGGGCCAAAATGAACACAACAATGAGAACTTCAAGAATGTACCGAGGGGTGCTGTGTGATTTCTATTGTCTTGGTATGCACAAAAAGCCGAACAGTTCAAGACATCGCGTTCACTGGTTGGCGAGTATATCCGGTAGATCTCACTAGGGCAAGGTTCAAGGTCTTTGGCTACCTTTCTCGATGCAGTATCTCTCTACTGTCTTCTCTCTCGTGTTTTTGCATTTTATGTTTTTGGTTGGTTAGTCAATTTCCATTCATGTGGGGGATTGTTAGTCAATTGGATTTTTCCAAGTGTGGACTAACGACGTTGACTCAATTGTTTGATATTCACTTGGTTAAAACCATTGAGAAGTGAATGAGAAATTGAGTATAAAATATTTTGGAGAACAAAAAAAATAAAAATAAAGATGCATAGAAATATATCTGCATATCATGAGTTTTCAACACAGGACGTGTTACAAGTAATTCAAAATAAGATCTGTTTTGGTCACGTGTGTGTAAATAAAACACTAAAGAAAACGTTACCAAAAATTCTATTTTGTGACCGTTATATGTGTAAACTCAAACCTATTGTCACTGAAGCAACGTGTTGTTTCATGTCATGCTTCAATGGTTAAATGTCTCCTATTTGAACAGTCACGTACCCATTGAATGGTGTTGAATTGCCTCTTAGTCATTTCTATAAATAGGGAGGCCTCCCACCATTTTTTACAAGAAGAATCAGAGAAATAAAATCTGAAATATTTACTAGGGTTTTTTGCATATACATATTAAAAAGTTTTGAGAGAGAAAGACAATACATTTTTAGTTCGCCGTTGTCAATCTTTGTGTAGTGCTGCTATCGATTGACTTGAGTCCGTTGTATCCTGGGAGATCATCGCTATCAATTGTGAGCACCATAGCAGGGCGAATAGATCTTAAGGACATTGAACCAAGTTCAAGCCTCGGAATTTCTTTTTGCATTCTATACTGTAAGTTTATCAATTATATTTCTTAATTCCTGCATTTATATTTAGTAAATCTATTTGTTTACATATTTAACACACCAGAAACAACAACCTCAACTTCTTAACTATTATAATCATTAACCTTAACCCCAACCTTAACCTTAATCTTAACCTAAACGTTAATCTTAACCTTAAATTTAACCTTACACCTTAAACCTTGAACCTTAAACCCTAATTGTCATCTTCATCTTAACATTTAATTTAATTTTAACGCCTAAACCTTTATCCTTAAATCTTACATCTTAAACATCAAACCTTAAACCTTAATCTTCATCTTCACCTTAACCTTGACTTTAAACTTAACCCTTTAACCTTTAACCTTTGACCTTAAACCCTAAACCTTTAACCTTTAACCTAAAACCTTAAATTTTACATGTACCTTCACCTTTATCTTAACTTTAAACTTAAACTTAAGCATAACCTTAACCTTGATGTTAAAACTTAACCTTAACCTTGAACCTTAAACCTTATACCTTATACCTTCACTTTAACCTTAAACCTTACACCTTAAACCTTAAACCTTAAACCCTAATCTTCATCTTTATCTTAACCTTAAATCTAGGCCTAAGCATTTATCCTTAAACCTTACATCTTAAACATTAAACCTTAAACCTTAATCTTCATCTTCACCTTAACCTTAACTTTAAACTTAACCCTTAAACCTTTAACCTTAACCCTTAAACCCTGAACCTTAAACCTAAAACCTTAACTTTTACCTTTACCTTCACATTTATCTTAACTTTAACCTTAACCTTAACCTTAACCTTAACCTTAACCTTAACCTTAACCATAACCTTAACCTTAACCTTAACCATAACCTTAACCTTGATGTTAAAACTTAACCTTAACCTTGAGCCTTGAGTCTTAAACCTTAAACCTTAACCTTAACCTTAACTTTAACCATGACCTTAACCTTAACATTTAACCTTAAACTTTACCTTAAAAATTTAACTTTAAACCTTAAACTTAACCTTAACCTTAACATTTAACCTTAAAACTATAACTTTTAAACTATAAACTAACCTTAACCTTAACGTTAACCTTAACCTTAAGTGCAACCTTACCATTAAACTTTAACCTTAAACTAAACCTTAACCTTAACCCTCAATCCAGTATCATTTACCCAGCTATGCTCGGGCATGAAGAACTCTTATGTTCAATAATATCTCAAGTTCCTCACTTCTACTAGCAAGTGAGTATTAGTATATTTTCTATTCTTTTGCTTTTGTCTTTTTCCTCACTAATTAATCGTGAAATCAACAGGAAAGAGTTGAAATGATTAAAGGGTATTAAAGTGAAGAGAGCTACTTATATTCTTGAATTACGTGAATATTCTTCTAATCAATTCAAGTCTGTAAGGGCTATATTTTTCTTTTGTATTGTGATGGATCATGGATGATAGTTTTTGTCGTTTGTTTTTAACAGCTTGACAATTTGAAAAAAATTGGTAGATCTGCGAAATAGGTATTATTTTAAACTTAGGTAGTTCCTTTTTAAGGTTGTTAGTATTAGAAAGGTTTATTTTTCGACTGATGTTAAAAAGAATCTCTTAATGGTTACAGGTGAAAATTATGATGAAAAGGATAGTTGGAGATCTTTTTTCAGTTTTTTTTTGTAATAACTTCATATTTTTTTTGTAACCAAGGATATATGAAGTAAGGACTGCTGGAGATCTTTTATTTTTTTGTAATCACTTCATATGTTTTTTGTAACCAAGGATATATGAAGTAAGGACAGCTGAAAATCTTTTTAGATTTTTGTAATAGCTTCATATGTTTTTTGTAAACAAGGATATATGAAGTGTTATTGTGAATAATTCATAAAATCACTTCATATATCTGCAATTTATCCCACAAAGGCCAAAGTGTATGATATGAATGTCATGTAAATCTTTAATATTGCCTTTGGGAGGAAAATGCTTTTAATTAAAAATATTGTGTATTATATATGTCTCAAAAGTTTTGATTCAATTGTACACGCGGAAGAATTGTTCATCTCAACTGTAAAGAGCTAGATAAAAACTAGAATTTGCACTAAACTGTATCAGCTAAATGTTAATATTATGGTGATAATTTGCAAAAAGGAGGCGATGTAAATGCAGCGGATCATACAGGTCAAACAGCTATACACTGGCGTGCAGTTTGAGGTGTAGTTCAAGTTGCTGAGCTTTTAGTATAAGAAGGTGGCATGTAAGATTTGGGTTTGATTGATCAGTGTTTATGATTTCTTTCTGATTTTGGGTTAAATGCTTAATTGGTACATGTATTATGGGAAATGGCCAAATATATTTCATCATTGGTCCCTGTATTCACATCTTATTGTTGAAATGTGATAAA
The DNA here is from genome assembly GCA_029959085.1 of Nemophila menziesii. Lineage (NCBI taxonomy): Eukaryota > Viridiplantae > Streptophyta > Magnoliopsida > Boraginales > Hydrophyllaceae > Nemophila > Nemophila menziesii. The sequence goes on from JARWIR010000001.1 coordinate 55,712,503, forward strand.
CCGTTTTAATTGTCCCCGTTTTTAAATTGGAAAATCTACAGGGATTAGTGGTACAACATAAATTGAATAATGTGTTTCATATAGCACCACTTGAAGAATCGGGTTTCACTGGGACGATAACGGATGTTCAAGTGGAGCCAAAATGGGGTTGCGGTTTTATCGTATTGTATTAAGAATGAGGTGAATCGGGGAGCAGTTCAGTGCCAGAAGAGATAGAGAATTCATAATTGAGAATAAGTGCTACGTTTTTACATAGTGAATAAGTGATATATTTTCTAGTTGGTCATTCCACAATTAAAAATTCATAATGTTTCATTAAGTTGGGGATGGCTTATGTTTCACTTTTTTTTTTAATTCATAGTAATTCTATGGGAAATTTTGTGGCTATTATTTTTTCCTAATGTGGAATTGGGTGGAAACTCACTAGAGAAAACACAAAAAAGGCCCCCTTTTGATTTATCTGGTTTTTCTTCTTAATTTCTAATTTTACTACAAGTGTACACATATTTTATGTTATTTAAAATATAAAATTATATCAATTTTTAAAATGTCACATATATTTATGGATTTTTTAAAGAGGTTCTCAAATAATGTCTGGAAAAATGTAGAATCAAAGGCAAAATATAGTGGTTAAAGAAAACTTTCATGTTCTTCATATATCACTTAAGGATTTAAGAATCCTCAATATTTTTTTTTGTTTTATGTGTAATTTTTTTTAGCTCAATTCAATCATCGACTTTTCTTATTATTGCGTAACTTTTTTAATCATCGAAGTGTTTTAAGGCAGAAGTAATACCTAGTGTCATACAGAAAATACTGGAGTAAGAATTATGTCCTTATTAGGAGCTCTAACATTGTGCCCCAATATTCAATACTTAGATTTTGATAGCGTCACCGCCACGAGCTCATTATACATGATCATTTTAAGTCACAAAGCCTTTAAAACCGTCTAAAAGGAAATAGAGCATTAATGTCATTAAATTATAAAATCTTACACAATATTATAATCTCTAACCTGCATAATATCTGCAATTCTCGATCACAAATCCCTAGATCAAACCGCAATTCAGATTTCACCCTTCAGATATTTTACTTTTATTGTATTTGATATTGCATGTAAAAACTAGAGAAAGAAAATAAGAAGAAAAATGCAACCAACCAAAACACCATTGTATACCACTCTCCCTCAAACAACATTGTAAAAATAATAAAGCGCGTTGCACTACAGGTCCCTATATTAAAGCTAAGTCTTATGTTGCACTAGAAATTTTTGATTTTATAAATTTTATACTTTATATTATTATGCAAAATTAGTTGCGCTACATGTCTAATTTGAATAAATAGTAAATGGATAAATTTAAATCATATATAAGTAGAGAATTTTATAAAGATAAAAATAAATAAATAAATAAAAACATAACAAGAATCTTCTACACTAAAACTAAAAGTAAGGAAATGGGATTTAGACGGTAGGGCGGTCGAGATCCATGAATCTTTTCCAGAACCAATGAGTTTTCCAGACTTGTGTCATCTCTTCAATGGGTATGTTCTTGGTTTCAGGCAAGAAGAATCCAACAAAGAGTGTCATGATGACCATGAAGACTGCAAACAAGATAAACAAACCGAACTTCAAGTGGCAAAGCAACGAAAGGAATACTTGAGCAATGACGAAGGTAAAGAACATGTTGGTAGCAACTGTAATACTTTGGGCAGCTGATCTGATCTCTAAAGGAAAAATCTCACTTGGAACCAACCAACCCAGTGGGCCCCAAGACCATGCAAATCCAGCAACATAAATACATATGCAAACCACAACTACTATAGCAAACCACTTTGGTAAATTAGTAACATCTCCAGATACTCCAAATTGAGTACCAATAAGAGCTGCCACTATAACTTGGAATATGAACATTTGAATACCACCCTCTAAGAACAAAAATCTCCTCCCCCATTTGTCTGTTCCATAGATAGATACAAGAGTAGCAAATGCATTGACACCACCTGTAATAAGAGCAGACATGAGAGAAGCATTGCTTCCAAATCCAATTGTTTTGAAAAGCACAGGAGCGTAGAACATGATAACATTGATTCCTGTAACTTGTTGAAAGAATGGGATCATCACAGACATCACCAATTGTGGTCTATACTTCCTTTTCAACAAATTACTCCATGGATCCTCAATCTTTTTTGATTCTATACTAGCATCCACCATATCATCAAATTCAGCATTAACATTGTCTACTCCACGGATACGTTTAAGAAGGGCTTTCGCCTCATCTTCCTTGCCTCTATCGATCAAAGAGCTTGGTGTATCAGAGAGAAACATGGATGAAAAGACGATGAATAGAGCAGGAACGCCGGCTAAACCCAAGCTGAGCCTCCATCCCCAACCACCCTCGATTTTGGCAAACATGTAGTTGAAAAAGTTGGCAAATAATATGCCGATTGTGATGCATAATTGGAATCCAACATTGAATCCACCACGGTATTTGTAAGGAGCCATCTCTGATAGATAAAGTGGCACAGACTGCATCAATTCAATTAATTAATATACAAGTTAATTAATATATAATATTAATCAAAATAAATAAATAAATAAATAATTAAATTACGACGTACCTGGTTAGCAAAACCAACGCCAATTCCGAGTAATATACGACCCACGATTAGCATGCTGATGTGAACAGCGGCTGCATTAAGGATGGCACCAACTAAGAAAACTAGACCCCCGCTGATCATAGAAACTTTTCTACCGTACTTTTTTGTTACATAAGATGCACCAAAAGATGCAATAAGTGCAGCCAAGTATAAGGATGATGTAAAGAGTGTCAAAAGTTGGCTGTCAAATTTGCAGTATTGATTTGTCGACTGATTAAACTGCTCTTGATAAACGGATGGGAAAAATTTCTTCAAGAAAGGAGCCATGGAAGTAACTCCACCTATCAAGCAAAATTAATTAATAATACAATATATAAATTTACCTACACAATCATGATTTTTAAAATTAAGTTTATATACCTGATACACCAATGTCGTAGCCAAAGATCAATCCTCCCATGGCAGCCATCATGCATGTTATCACCACGTATATTGTTACTTTTCCAGGATACCCCTCCGGTGGAACGCCACCACCACTCACGGCAAAGCCACCAGTACCCATAATCTCCCTTTTAAAGCAACCAGTTTAAGTTAATTAAGAGGCCGAAGAGAAAAGATTCTAATAATTAGTTCAAGGAAAAAAGATAATGAAATTGTTGTGATCCGATCATATTTATAGAGTCTTAGCTATCCAATTCCTAGTGAACTTAGGATACTTGTCTTTCGGTCCATAACAAATTCATGACAACAAGTAACTATATTTTAGGAATGAATTAATTCAAATTTGAAACAACAATCCAATTGTATCCGAACTTCGGAAATTAATTGAAAATTTAAGTGAAAAAAATCTTTTTTCATATACCTAGGGGTCAAGGCATTATTTTCTTTTTTACTAAACCCTTATCGAAATGCATAGAATATAGTAGCTATCCAGTTCCTAGTAAACTTTAATATACTTAGGGTACTTGTCTTTGGGTCCATAAAGAATTTATTGACAACAAGTAACTATATGTTTTAGAAAGGCGTTAATTCAAAATTCAAACAAATTGCCAATTGTATCGGATTTCTGAAATTAATGGAAAATTTAAGTAAAGAATTCTACAGTTCATGATTCGTAGTTAAGATGAAAAAATTATTACAGTTGCAGATGTCGTCGCTCAAACTAGTCCACTCCTTCAATAAAATGTTTTTGGGTTGACTAGGGCCATTTGACAGGGTCCCACAACACCAAAAACATTTAGATCTCTTGGTATATTAGAAAAAACAAATTAGAAAGAGTTACACTTCAATTCGATAACATTAGACACGCCTAGGAGAAGAGTAGAAGAGCAACACGCCTAGAGAGAAAGAACTGGAGCCCTGCTCAACCATTTATTCACCAATTCCATTCAAACATTAGATAATTTTGTATTTATTTTGTGTTCTAAACATGATTATAATACTTATACTCTGTTGTTTATTCCTTTTAGTATGAATTAAACACTTATTAGCTTGAGTTTGCATTAATGAATGAACCTTGACAATGATTGGACGATTATTTATGTTATTAGGCATTAATTTACAATTAATTGAATTGGGTAATTGTTTATTGTTGTTTATGAACTGAATCAAGGCATGGACTAAAAAATTATCAAAGATCTATCTGCTCATAAAAGGTATTCTCCAGATTTGTAATTTACTTTATGCAGTCTTCAAAATATTTGAGGACTTTACAGCTTTGGCAGATTTATTTGGCAGCTTTTCCTTTCCTAATTCAACTTTGTTTCTTTTTCTCTCTAGATTCTACCTTTTATCTTTTTTTCCTTAACTCCTTGACATTGTTTTGATATCTAATTATCTCCTTTTACTTAAGAGCTTCACATTTAACCTACATATTATACCAAACGGTTATAGGATTATAATGCGGCTAACAAAGAAAATGCTTAGGCTTAAAGAGTTATGGGTGATAAATAACATATATTTTGAAAAGATAAAGGGCTCAAGTGCTTATCAAAGAACTGGCTAAATAATTTCCCTAACTATGTGATCTTGTTAACTCTTTTACGTCAAAGTTGTAGGCAAGTCGGTTTTCGACTAGGTCGTATCTCAAGGTCTAAACACCTTTATACACTTATCGCTTCATTAAAAATAGTCTTATAATTCATTGATAACTAACAATTCAATCCACACTAACACATTTTATACAAGCAATCAAAGCATAATATAAGAGTTTATAAAACACAAACCTAGTTAATTTCATCGATTCATATAAACATGTTTTTACAAGACACCCATTTGTAACAAGATATAGTTGTTAGTTTGACTCCTGATTCTTCCAAAAATCTATTTTCATTTTTTTTTGTTTTATATTTTTTAGTTCTAAAGCATTAAACACAAGAGACGAGGATGAGAACAATGAGTACCCCCACCTCAACTCAAGAATTAGTCGTAAGACTCTAAATCATGTAACACTTACAAATATACCCCTAACACATATTATAAACGCAAAATATTAACTCGAAAGGTATTGAAAACGTCCCTCGAGGATCAAATCTCCGCACGCTCGTGATCATTGTCCAAGTGAGGATGTTGTGAAGTGTCCATGTGCCTCATTTGTCCCTCGAGAATCTCAAGGATGCATTTTTAATTTTGTTTATGCACATAATATATCCCATCATCATATTTAGATTCACATTCAAATGTTACAAACTTTCCATTATCCGACTTTGATTTGCCTCATACCTATCCAAACGTTCAATAACATCATCTTTCCAAGAAGGATGGGCTCTCCTTTGTGAGGATCCCGTGTCACGCGAGTCTTGGCTCATGGAATTGGTCGAATCCATCTCAATATCCTCCCCTCGAGGATTAATATCAGGAATTCTACGTGCATTTGCCTCTTTAAATACCTTTTTGATCACGCGGTAGCTTATGAACCTTTAGGAGCTCTAACATTGTACTCCAATATTCAATACTTAGATTTTGATAGCGTCACCGCCACGAGCTCATTATACATGATCATTTTGAGTCACAAAGCCTTTAAAACCGTCTAAAAAGGAAATACAACACTAATTCCATCAAAATATAAAACCTTACACAATATTATAATCTTTAACTCGTATATTCGCTAATACAAGTTTTCTCAACAACCCTCATAAGTGATACATTATCATTTACATATATATACTTTGTATGATCATCTCAAGTCCATTATTCCTACCCCAAATCCAATCATGTTAACCAAGATCCTCGACGATAATAACCAACTATATATGCACCACTACAAGGAACAAATAAAAAGATAAAAGAAACGAAAAAGGGTGAAAATACCATAGCTCAGTAAGAGAGGACTCTTCCTAAAAGAATAAGTGAAAAGAATAAGGTAGTGATGATAAATAAAGTGAATAAGAACAAAATTGTAGAGGTGTGTCACTCTTTGAGACATCACATTATATAAAAACTCGATAATAAAAGTAAGAGTAATGATATATACCACCTAAAACCATACCAAATACCACCCAATGACGTGCCGTGAATTGGTTGGTAATAAATCGTTTAATTAGATCAAGAAAATAAATAGATTAACTATTTATAGCCAATCAATTCACGCCACGTCACTGGGTGGGTGGTATTTAGGTGGTATGATTTTGGGTGGTATATATCATTACTCTAAAAGTAAATATAAGTTGATATTATCCAATGTAGGAATAATAACATTATTTAATGTACAAAATAACAAGAAAAATCGGTAGCAAATAGGTCTGTAAATGAACCAAGCCGCTCGCGAGCAGCTCGAGCTCGGCAAAAAACGGAGAAAAGCTCGTTCGAGATCGGCTCGAATATAAACATGCTCAAGCTCAAGCTCCGTTTTAAGCTCGATAAGTACGCGAGCCTGCTCGAACTCGACTCGTGAGCTCGTTTAAAATCATAACAATTATAAATTAATATATTATCTACTTATAAATAAATTTTTAAACCTTCAATATCAAATTGGATATTATTAATTTCTTTAGACATCTATTTTTCATTATGTTATGTTTCTTATTGTCATACCACGCAATCCATCAAATACCAACCATTCATAAAAGTCTTATTTCAACCATTAAAAACAAATTGTTCATGAGAAACTTGTGCTCAACTCTAAAATAGATTGTTCTATAAGATAAACAAACAAGTTATAACATTTTTTATTTGGATCATTGGAAGCTCGAGCTCGACTCGTTAAAAATTGAGCTCGACTCGGCCCGACTCGTTTAAATTTGAGCTCGGCTCGACTCGGCTCGGCTCGAGAAATTAAACAATCAAGCCTGTACATCTAGTATTTGGCTCGACTCGTTTACAACCCTAGCAAGAAATAAGAGAAGCAAAGTAGATGACTCATACCAATATACAACTTGGTAATGATACAACTTATATCTGAGATCTAAAAATATCCTAAACATTAAGGATTCCAATGTAACAATCGACGCCATATATTAAATGAATGAGAAGTAGTAATAAGTAAAAGAATGATCAGTAACAATCAACAAACTATACGATTAATACCGAATGTATGTGTCTATAAAATGAAGCAGTTAGTAATTGCACTAATCCCTCTAGACTTAGCACCAATATAGTGTATCCATATAGTTGACACCCATACAATTGGGATATCTATATAATAAAGCAGGGTACACCTAACTCTCCCTATGAACACTCAAAAGTCCCCTACTTTTCGCATAATTTCCTTACTTCTCTCATTCTCTCATTTATTATATTCATATATGTATGATTTTAACAAAACATATTAAAAAATTTATTTCGGCAGATTTATATTCTTTCTAAAATAAAGAATTATAAGTCTTATTTTTATTTCCTAAATTGAACAAGATGAAAATACTAATAATGCAAATAACATACAAAAATTCTCATTTAAAACATGAACATCATGATAATGATAATAGGACGTGATATCTTTTTATCTCCTATAATAATAATAATTTTGTAATTTTCTTTGACATGAGAACTTAATTAGTTGAATATCTTAATCACCACAGATAAATAAAGCCTTATCACCTTTTGGTAAACCTTTTAACGTAAACGGTATGTTTCCTTTACATGCATTAGTTTAAATTACAAGTAAAATACAAAGAGTCATTAAAAAATAAAAATATGAATAGAAAAGATTGAGCATTGTTTCCCTCGAGGCTGGTCCTGACAAGATCCGGTTTGACATGAGACTAAGGTGAATTAAAAAAATGAGACCCCTTTAAGCAAACATATTAGAAATTGAAGACCCCTAAAAACATCAAAAAGATTAGGGGCCCAAAGTGGTCGCCTGTTCGTCCTACCCTCATGACCGGCCCTGGGCCTTCCCTGTATAATTTACTTACTATATTGATTCATGACTTGAATTGATAATATATTTTTTAGAATTAAGGGGCCAAATGTTGAATAGGATTCAAATGAACCTTAACTCTCAACCTATTAACCATAACCTCTGTTAGTCAATTGGATTTTTCCAAGTGTGGACTAACGACGTTGACTCAATTGTTTGATATTCACTTGGTTAAAACCATTGATAAGTGAATGAGAAATTGAGTATAAAATATTTTGGAGAACAAAAAAAAATAAAAATAAAGATGCATAGAAATATATCTGCATATCATGAGTTTTCAACACAGGACGTGTTACAAGTAATTCAAAATAAGATCTGTTTTGGTCACGTGTGTGTAAATAAAACACTAAAGAAAACGTTACCAAAAATTCTATTTTGTGACTGTTATATGTGTAAACTCAAACCTATTGTCACTGAAGCAACATGTTGTTTCATGTCATGCTTCAATGGTTAAATGTCTCCTATTTGAACAGTCACGTACCCATTGAATGGTGTTGAATTGCCTCTTAGTCATTTCTATAAATAGGGAGGCCTCCCACCATTTTTTACAAGAAGAATCAGAGAAATAAAATCTGAAATATTTACTAGGGTTTTTTGCATATACATATTAAAAAGTTTTGAGAGAGAAAGACAATACATTTTTAGTTCGCCGTTGTCAATCTTTGTGTAGTGCTGCTATCGATTGACTTGAGTCCGTTGTATCCTGGGAGATCATCGCTATCAATTGTGAGCACCATAGCAGGGCGAATAGATCTTAAGGACATTGAACCAAGTTCAAGCCTCGGAATTTCTTTTTGCATTCTATACTGTAAGTTTATCAATTATATTTCTTAATTCCTGCATTTATATTTATTAAATCTATTTGTTTACATATTTAACACACCAGAAACAACAACTTAAGATCTATCCTGTTTTCTGTTGTGTTAATAATTGAAAAAAAAAAAAAATTGTTTCTCTTATGTGAAAATTTTGTGTTTTTGGCTTTTCAACCTTGTTACTTTTTGTTTTAATATACTATCATTTTATGTAATTTTGATAGTTGTGCATTTGTTTAGTTTATCTATCTTCTGTAATATATATATATATATATATATATATATATTTTATTTTGATTTGAATCCAGTAGCTTTATAGTCTGAAATCCTATTTAATCAAATTACTGTCTTTTTGTACAGTAACATTTATTTACTTTTATTTGTACAGTAACATTTATGTACTTTTGTTTGTGTTTACTATCTGTTTATCCATTTTCTTTTCTGCTTTATTTGATTTTTGCTTGTACCCCTTTAATTCCTTTTGTCCTCTACAACAAGAATCTAAATAAATCTTGGGGGACTAACAAGAACATAAAAACTTGGGGAATTATAGGATACTCTATCAATCATCCTAAACAAGAATTTATTCTTGGCGATAACATTTAGATTCCTTTTTGTTGTTTAATCATTTTTATAAGGATCGTGTTTGTCGTTATTTTATTTTATAAAAATAATTTGTTGAATAATTGTGGTTTCTATTTGTGATAGAAACGATGTCTACTGAGATAGGCAATGCATCCGGAAATGATGGAACCGGTAACAACATACCATCAGCAATCCCGATTGTGAGGAATGCATTTGGCCCTATTGGACCCGCTGAGAAGCCTGAGAAGTTCAATGGAAATGACTTCAAGAGGTGGCAACAGAAGATGGTGTTCTATTTGACCACCTTAAGTTTAACCAAGTACTTAACGGAAGATGCACCTGCATTGGGTGAAAATCCTGACGTACAGACAGTAGCAGCAGTTGATGCCTGGAAAAATGCTGATTTCTTGTGTAGGAATTATATCCTAAATGCATTGGATAATACACTTTACAATGTGTATAGTCCTTACAAGACTGCTCAGGAATTGTGGGAATCTCTTGATCGAAAGTACAAAACTGAAGATGCCGGCACAAAGAAATTTGTAGTCGGAAAATTTCTTGACTTCAAGATGGTAGATTCCAAGACAGTCATGAGTCAGGTACAAGAGTTCCAATTAATATTGCATGAGCTCGATGCTGAAGGCATGAAATTGGGAGAAACTTTCAAAGCGGCTACTATAGTCGAAAAACTGCCTCCTTCGTGGAAAGATTTCAAGAATTATCTGAAACACAAACGCAAGGAGATGTCAGTTGAAGACCTGATTGTGAGGCTAAGGATTGAGGAAGATAACAGGATGTCTGAAAGGAGGAGCAATAATCGTTTTGTGGAGTCAAAGGCAAATGTTGTGGAGCAAAACAGGCCCAATAACAAAAAACGAAAGAACTCAATCCAAGAGCAGTCAATCAAAAATAAGAAGCTCAAGTTCTCTGGTAACTGTTATGTGTGTGGTAAAGTAGGACACCGTGCCAAAGACTGTCGAACTCGCAAAGACAATGGAAAAGGAAATTTCAAGAAAGGAAAGCAAGGTCAAGCTAACATGACAGAGATTAACGATCTGGTTGAAGATGTTAATGAGATTGATCTCGCTGCAGTTATTTCTGAAGTGAATTTGGTTGGGAATCCCAAACAATGGTGGGTGGATACTGGGGCCACCCGACATGTATGCTCTGAGAAAAATATGTTCAAAACATACAAACCAGCGACAGCTGAAGAGATCTTATTTATGGGCAATTCCGCTACATCAAAAGTACTTGGAACTGGAACCGTTGTCTTGAAGATGACTTCCGGAAAAGAGTTGAGCCTCAATAATGTTTTACATGTACCTGATATTAGAAAGAATTTAGTGTCAGGTTCCTTGTTGAGTAAAAATGGATTTAAATTAGTGTTTGAATCTGATAAGTTTGTACTCACTAAAAGTGGGATGTTTGTAGGAAAAGGGTACCTCTGTGACGGTTTATTTAAGATGAATGTAATGACCGTGGTACCCAAAACTACTTGTAAGAATGTAACTGACAATGCTATTAATAATATTACTAGTTCTGCTTACTTGCTTGAGTCTCCTACTTTATGGCATAACAGATTAGGACATGTGCATTTTAAGTCTTTGCATAAACTTGTGAATTTAGGTCTAATACCTAAATTGGATCTCGATTCTCATAAGAAATGCGAGATATGTGTTGAAGCCAAATTGGCTAAAGCTCCTTTTAAATCCGTGGAAAGGAGTACTGAACCATTAGGGTTAATACACAGTGATATCTGTGATTTAAAATATGTGCAAACGAGAGGCGGTAAAAAGTATTTTATTACTTTTATCGATGACAGCACTAGGTATTGTTATGTGTATTTACTAAGAAGTAAAGATGAAGCATTTGAGGCCTTTAAGCAATACAAAAGTGAAGTTGAAAATCAACTAAGTAAGAAGATCAAAATACTAAGGAGTGATAGAGGTGGAGAATATGTATTCCCTTTCGAGAAATATTGTCAAGAGCAGGGTATTATTCATCAAATTACTGCTCCTTATTCTCCTCAACAAAACGGTATTGCAGAACGCAAAAATCGTACTCTAAAGGAAATGATGAATTCTTTGTTGATTAATTCTGGTTTACCCCAGAATTTGTGGGGGGAAGCTGTCTTAACAGCGAATCATATTCTCAATAAGTTACCCCATAAGAAACTTGAGAAAACTCCATATGATCTATGGAAAGGACGACCACCTAGCTTTCAATACTTAAAAGTGTGGGGGTGTCTAGCTAAAGTAAGAGTTCCTACTCCGAAAGAAATAAAGATTGGACCTAAAACAGTTGATGGAATCTTTATTGGATATGCGAACAATAGTTCCGCTTATCGATTTCTTGTTCATAAATCTGAAATTGATGACATTCATGTCAATACAATTTTAGAGTCAAGAAATGCATTCTTCTTTGAAGATATCTTTCCTTGTAAGATTAGACAAGGAGAAACGTCTCTTAAAAGAACTCATGAGCAGAGTCATGATAGAGAATTAGACCAAGAGTCTATAAGTGAATATGAACCGAGACGTGGTAAAAGGGCTAGAACGGCCAAATCCTTTGGTCCAGATTTTATAACTTGTTTGTTAGAAAATGAGCCCAAAACTTTTCAGGAGGCAATGTCAACTCCAGAAGCTCCTAACTGGAGAGAAGCTGTAAATAGCGAAATTGAGTCCATCATGCAAAATCATACATGGCAACTGGTGGATCTTCCTCCTGGAAATAAACCCTTAGGGTGCAAATGGATTTTCAAAAGAAAGATGAAGGCCGATGGAACAATTGATAAGTACAAGGCTAGGCTTGTAGCCAAGGGTTATAGGCAAAAAGAAGGCCTTGATTATTTTGATACCTATTCACCAGTTAGTCGTATAACATCCATTCGTATGTTAATTGCGATTGCTGCGATTAACAATCTTGAGATACATCAAATGGATGTAAAGACAGCCTTCTTAAATGGAGATTTAGATGAAGAGATCTATATGGAACAACCTGAGGGGTTTGTGGTTCCCGGGCAAGAAAATAAGGTGTGTAAACTTATCAAATCGTTATATGGTTTGAAACAAGCTCCTAAACAATGGCATGAGAAATTCGATCAAGTCATGTTGTCAAATGGCTTTAGAATTAATGAATGTGATAAATGTGTGTATGTAAAAGGCACGAATCATGAGTATGTCATTGTTTGCCTTTATGTGGATGATATGTTAATCATGGGAAGTAATTTAGATATCATCAAAGCGACAAAGAAGATGTTGAATACGAGGTTCGACATGAAAGATTTAGGACTGGCAGATGTCATTTTGGGAATGAAAATTATTAAAACATCTGATGGACTTATCCTATCTCAATCTCATTACATTGAAAAGATTCTTGATAAATTCAAAAAATATGACTCAAGTCCAGTGAAGACTCCTATAGATGTAAATTTACATCTAACTAAGAATACTGGCGAAGGAATAGCTCAGTTGGAGTATTCGCGCATTATTGGTAGTCTAATGTACTTAATGAATTGTACAAGACCCGATATTGCATATGCCGTCAGTAAGTTGAGTAGATATACAAGCAATCCAGGGCAAAACCATTGGATAGCTATTGTAAGAGTTCTTAGATATTTGAGATATACTAAGAACTATGAGTTGCATTATACAAAATATCCAGCTGTATTAGAGGGATACAGCGATGCGAATTGGATATCAGATTCAAGTGAAACAAAATCTACTAGTGGTTATGTATTCACTTTGGGAGGTGCAGCCGTATCTTGGAAATCTTCTAAGCAAACATGCATAGCTCGATCCACAATAGAATCTGAGTTCATTGCTTTGGATAAAGCTGGAGAAGAAGCAGAGTGGCTTCGAAATTTTTTAGAAGATATACCATGTTGGACTAAGCCTGTGCCATCTATTTGTATTCATTGCGATAGTCAATCAGCGATTGGAAGGGCACAAAGTAATATTTACAATGGTAAGTCTAGACATATTCGTCGTAGACATAATACCATAAAAGAACTACTCTCTAATGGAGTTATTTCGATTGACTATGTGAGGTCAAAAGATAATATCGCGGATCCGCTTACCAAAGGGCTATCTAGAGAGTTAGTTTATAATTCATCGAGGGGAATGGGTCTTAAACCTATATCTTGAAAGTTGCCATGCGGAAACTCTACCTAGTTGACTGGAGATCCCAAGATCTAGGTTCAAGGAGACAACTGGTATGTAAATTGCAACTAGTTATACACTGTAGAGGTTTTGTAAACCTCCTACCTATTCCTATGACGAGCAGACAGTGTCACCTGTAAAATGTTAAGGTTAAGCTATGCTTTTAATGGTTCTTTTAGCTTGATAAATTCAAGTTGTGTAGTACAAGATACTCTTAACAAGTCAACCACCTATCTGAGTAAGGAGTGGGCCGCTTCTACGAGAATTTTTTAGGTTGAATTCTCCGAGAGTACTCATGAAACCAGGAGTTGTTCAGGGCCAAAATGAACACAACAATGAGAACTTCAAGAATGTACCGAGGGGTGCTGTGTGATTTCTATTGTCTTGGTATGCACAAAAAGCCGAACAGTTCAAGACATCGCGTTCACTGGTTGGCGAGTATATCCGGTAGATCTCACTAGGGCAAGGTTCAAGGTCTTTGGCTACCTTTCTCGATGCAGTATCTCTCTACTGTCTTCTCTCTCGTGTTTTTGCATTTTATGTTTTTGGTTGGTTAGTCAATTTCCATTCATGTGGGGGATTGTTAGTCAATTGGATTTTCCAAGTGTGGACTAACGACGTTGACTCAATTGTTTGATATTCATTTGGTTAAAACCATTGAGAAGTGAATGAGAAATTGAGTATAAAATATTTTGGAGAACAAAAAAAATAAAAATAAAGATGCATAGAAATATATCTGCATATCATGAGTTTTCAACACAGGACGTGTTACAAGTAATTCAAAATAAGATCTGTTTTGGTCACGTGTGTGTAAATAAAACACTAAAGAAAACGTTACCAAAAATTCTATTTTGTGACCGTTATATGTGTAAACTCAAACCTATTGTCACTGAAGCAACGTGTTGTTTCATGTCATGCTTCAATGGTTAAATGTCTCCTATTTGAACAGTCACGTACCCATTGAATGGTGTTGAATTGCCTCTTAGTCATTTCTATAAATAGGGAGGCCTCCCACCATTTTTTACAAGAAGAATCAGAGAAATAAAATCTGAAATATTTACTAGGGTTTTTTGCATATACATATTAAAAAGTTTTGAGAGAGAAAGACAATACATTTTTAGTTCGCCGTTGTCAATCTTTGTGTAGTGCTGCTATCGATTGACTTGAGTCCGTTGTATCCTGGGAGATCATCGCTATCAATTGTGAGCACCATAGCAGGGCGAATAGATCTTAAGGACATTGAACCAAGTTCAAGCCTCGGAATTTCTTTTTGCATTCTATACTGTAAGTTTATCAATTATATTTCTTAATTCCTGCATTTATATTTAGTAAATCTATTTGTTTACATATTTAACACACCAGAAACAACAACCTCAACTTCTTAACTATTATAATCATTAACCTTAACCCCAACCTTAACCTTAATCTTAACCTAAACGTTAATCTTAACCTTAAATTTAACCTTACACCTTAAACCTTGAACCTTAAACCCTAATTGTCATCTTCATCTTAACATTTAATTTAATTTTAACGCCTAAACCTTTATCCTTAAATCTTACATCTTAAACATCAAACCTTAAACCTTAATCTTCATCTTCACCTTAACCTTGACTTTAAACTTAACCCTTTAACCTTTAACCTTTAACCTTAAACCCTAAACCTTTAACCTTTAACCTAAAACCTTAAATTTTACATGTACCTTCACCTTTATCTTAACTTTAAACTTAAACTTAAGCATAACCTTAACCTTGATGTTAAAACTTAACCTTAACCTTGAACCTTAAACCTTATACCTTATACCTTCACTTTAACCTTAAACCTTACACCTTAAACCTTAAACCTTAAACCCTAATCTTCATCTTTATCTTAACCTTAAATCTAGGCCTAAGCATTTATCCTTAAACCTTACATCTTAAACATTAAACCTTAAACCTTAATCTTCATCTTCACCTTAACCTTAACTTTAAACTTAACCCTTAAACCTTTAACCTTAACCCTTAAACCCTGAACCTTAAACCTAAAACCTTAACTTTTACCTTTACCTTCACATTTATCTTAACTTTAACCTTAACCTTAACCTTAACCTTAACCTTAACCTTAACCATAACCTTAACCTTGATGTTAAAACTTAACCTTAACCTTGAGCCTTGAGTCTTAAACCTTAAACCTTAACCTTAACCTTAACTTTAACCATGACCTTAACCTTAACATTTAACCTTAAACTTTACCTTAAAAATTTAACTTTAAACCTTAAACTTAACCTTAACCTTAACATTTAACCTTAAAACTATAACTTTTAAACTATAAACTAACCTTAACCTTAACGTTAACCTTAACCTTAAGTGCAACCTTACCATTAAACTTTAACCTTAAACTAAACCTTAACCTTAACCCTCAATCCAGTATCATTTACCCAGCTATGCTCGGGCATGAAGAACTCTTATGTTCAATAATATCTCAAGTTCCTCACTTCTACTAGCAAGTGAGTATTAGTATATTTTCTATTCTTTTGCTTTTGTCTTTTTCCTCACTAATTAATCGTGAAATCAACAGGAAAGAGTTGAAATGATTAAAGGGTATTAAAGTGAAGAGAGCTACTTATATTCTTGAATTACGTGAATATTCTTCTAATCAATTCAAGTCTGTAAGGGCTATATTTTTCTTTTGTATTGTGATGGATCATGGATGATAGTTTTTGTCGTTTGTTTTTAACAGCTTGACAATTTGAAAAAAATTTGGTAGATCTGCGAAATAGGTATTATTTTAAACTTAGGTAGTTCCTTTTTAAGGTTGTTAGTATTAGAAAGGTTTATTTTTCGACTGATGTTAAAAAGAATCTCTTAATGGTTACAGGTGAAAATTATGATGAAAAGGATAGTTGGAGATCTTTTTTCAGTTTTTTTTTGTAATAACTTCATATTTTTTTTGTAACCAAGGATATATGAAGTAAGGACTGCTGGAGATCTTTTATTTTTTTGTAATCACTTCATATGTTTTTTGTAACCAAGGATATATGAAGTAAGGACAGCTGAAAATCTTTTTAGATTTTTGTAATAGCTTCATATGTTTTTTGTAAACAAGGATATATGAAGTGTTATTGTGAATAATTCATAAAATCACTTCATATATCTGCAATTTATCCCACAAAGGCCAAAGTGTATGATATGAATGTCATGTAAATCTTTAATATTGCCTTTGGGAGGAAAATGCTTTTAATTAAAAATATTGTGTATTATATATGTCTCAAAAGTTTTGATTCAATTGTACACGCGGAAGAATTGTTCATCTCAACTGTAAAGAGCTAGATAAAAACTAGAATTTGCACTAAACTGTATCAGCTAAATGTTAATATTATGGTGATAATTTGCAAAAAGGAGGAGATGTAAATGCAGCGGATCATACAGGTCAAACAGCTATACACTGGCGTGCAGTTTGAGGTGTAGTTCAAGTTGCTGAGCTTTTAGTATAAGAAGGTGGCATGTAAGATTTGGGTTTGATTGATCAGTGTTTATGATTTCTTTCTGATTTTGGGTTAAATGCTTAATTGGTACATGTATTATGGGAAATGGCCAAATATATTTCATCATTGGTTCCTGTATTCACATCTTATTGTTGAAATGTGATAAACCGTTTTAATTGTCCCCGTTTTTAAATTGGAAAATCTACAGGGATTAATGGTACAACATAAATTGAATAATGTGTTTCATATAGCACCACTTGAAGAATCGGGTTTCACTGGGACGATAACGGATGTTCAAGTGGAGCCAAAATGGGGTTGCGGTTTTATCGTATTGTATTAAGAATGAGGTGAATCGGGGAGCAGTTCAGTGCCAGAAGAGATAGAGAATTCATAATTGAGAATAAGTGCTACGTTTTTACATAGTGAATAAGTGATATATTTTCTAGTTGGTCATTCCACAATTAAAAATTCATAATGTTTCATTAAGTTGGGGATGGCTTATGTTTCACTTTTTTTTTTAATTCATAGTAATTCTATGGGAAATTTTGTGGCTATTATTTTTTCCTAATGTGGAATTGGGTGGAAACTCACTAGAGAAAACACAAAAAAGGCCCCCTTTTGATTTATCTGGTTTTTCTTCTTAATTTATAATTTTACTACAAGTGTACACATATTTTATGTTATTTAAAATAGAAAATTATATCAATTTTTAAAATGTCACATATATTTATGGATTTTTTAAAGAGGTTCTCAAATAATGTCTGGAAAAATGTAGAATCAAAGGCAAAATACAGTGGTTAAAGAAAACTTTCATGTTCTTCATATATCACTTAAGGATTTAAGAATCCTCAATATTTTTTTTTGTTTTATGTGTAATTTTTTTAGCTCAATTCAATCATCGACTTTTCTTATTATTGCGTAACTTTTTTAATCATCGAAGTGTTTTAAGGCAGAAGTAATACCTAGTGTCATACAGAAAATACTGGAGTAAGAATTATGTCCTTATTAGGAGCTCTAACATTGTGCCCCAATATTCAATACTTAGATTTTGATAGCGTCACCGCCACGAGCTCATTATACATGATCATTTTAAGTCACAAAGCCTTTAAAACCGTCTAAAAAGGAAATAGAGCATTAATGTCATTAAATTATAAAATCTTACACAATATTATAATCTCTAACCTGCATAATATCTGCAATTCTCGATCACAAATCCCTAGATCAAACCGCAATTCAGATTTCACCCTTCAGATATTTTACTTTTATTGTATTTGATATTGCATGTAAAAACTAGAGAAAGAAAATAAGAAGAAAAATGCAACCAACCAAAACACCATTGTATACCACTCTCCCTCAAACAACATTGTAAAAATAATAAAGCGCGTTGCACTACAGGTCCCTATATTAAGTCTTATGTTGCACTAGAAATTTTTGATTTTATAAATTTTATACTTTATATTATTATGCAAAATTAGTTGCGCTACATGTCTAATTTGAATAAATAGTAAATGGATAAATTTAAATCATATATAAGTAGAGAATTTTATAAAGATAAAAATAAATAAATAAATAAAAACATAACAAGAATCTTCTACACTAAAACTAAAAGTAAGGAAATGGGATTTAGACGGTAGGGCGGTCGAGATCCATGAATCTTTTCCAGAACCAATGAGTTTTCCAGACTTGTGTCATCTCTTCAATGGGTATGTTCTTGGTTTCAGGCAAAAAGAATCCAACAAAGAGTGTCATGATGACCATGAAAACTGCAAACAAGATAAACAAACCGAACTTTAAGTGGCAAAGCAACGAAAGGAATACTTGAGCAATGACGAAGGTGAAGAACATGTTGGTAGCAACTGTAATACTTTGGGCAGCTGATCTGATCTCTAAAGGAAAAATCTCACTTGGAACCAACCAACCCAGTGGGCCCCAAGACCATGCAAATCCAGCAACATAAATACATATGCAAACCACAACTACTATAGCAAACCACTTTGGTAAATTAGTAACATCTCCAGATACTCCAAATTGAGTACCAATAAGAGCTGCCACTATAACTTGGAATATGAACATTTGAATACCACCCTCTAAGAACAAAAATCTCCTCCCCCATTTGTCTGTTCCATAGATAGATACAAGAGTAGCAAATGCATTGACACCACCTGTAATAAGAGCAGACATGAGAGAAGCATTGCTTCCAAATCCAATTGTTTTGAAAAGCACAGGAGCGTAGAACATGATAACATTGATTCCTGTAACTTGTTGAAAGAATGGGATCATCACAGACATCACCAATTGTGGTCTATACTTCCTTTTCAACAAATTACTCCATGGATCCTCAATCTTTTTTGATTCTATACTAGCATCCACCATATCATCAAATTCAGCATTAACATTGTCTACTCCACGGATACGTTTAAGAAGGGCTTTCGCCTCATCTTCCTTGCCTCTATCGATCAAAGAGCTTGGTGTATCAGAGAGAAACATGGATGAAAAGACGATGAATAGAGCAGGAACGCCGGCTAAACCCAAGCTGAGCCTCCATCCCCAACCACCCTCGATTTTGGCAAACATGTAGTTGAAAAAGTTGGCAAATAATATGCCGATTGTGATGCATAATTGGAATCCAACATTGAATCCACCACGGTATTTGTAAGGAGCCATCTCTGATAGATAAAGTGGCACAGACTGCATCAATTCAATTAATTAATATACAAGTTAATTAATATATAATATTAATCAAAATAAATAAATAAATAAATAATTAAATTACGACGTACCTGGTTAGCAAAACCAACGCCAATTCCGAGTAATATACGACCCACGATTAGCATGCTGATGTGAACAGCGGCTGCATTAAGGATGGCACCAACTAAGAAAACTAGACCCCCGCTGATCATAGAAACTTTTCTACCGTACTTTTTTGTTACATAAGATGCACCAAAAGATGCAATAAGTGCAGCCAAGTATAAGGATGATGTAAAGAGTGTCAAAAGTTGGCTGTCAAATTTGCAGTATTGATTTGTCGACTGATTAAACTGCTCTTGATAAACGGATGGGAAAAATTTCTTCAAGAAAGGAGCCATGGAAGTAACTCCACCTATCAAGCAAAATTAATTAATAATACAATATATAAATTTACCTACACAATCATGATTTTTAAAATTAAGTTTATATACCTGATACACCAATGTCGTAGCCAAAGATCAATCCTCCCATGGCAGCCATCATGCATGTTATCACCACGTATATTGTTACTTTTCCAGGATACCCCTCCGGTGGAACGCCACCACCACTCACGGCAAAGCCACCAGTACCCATAATCTCCCTTTTAAAGCAACCAGTTTAAGTTAATTAAGAGGCCGAAGAGAAAATATTCTAATAATTAGTTCAAGGAAAAAAGATAATGAAATTGTTGTGATCCGATCATATTTATAGAGTCTTAGCTATCCAATTCCTAGTGAACTTAGGATACTTGTCTTTCGGTCCATAACAAATTCATGACAACAAGTAACTATATTTTAGGAATGAATTAATTCAAATTTGAAACAACAATCCAATTGTATCCGAACTTCGGAAATTAATTGAAAATTTAAGTGAAAAAAATCTTTTTTCATATACCTAAGGGTCAAGGCATTATTTTCTTTTTTACTAAACCCTTATCGAAATGCATAGAATATAGATACTTGTCTTTGGGTCCATAAAGAATTTATTGACAACAAGTAACTATATGTTTTAGAAAGGCGTTAATTCAAATTTCAAACAAATTGCCAATTGTATCGGATTTCTGAAATTAATGGAAAATTTAAGTAAAGAATTCTTAGAGTGACAGTTCATGATATAGAGTTAAGATAAAAGAGTTAGCAGAGTCGCCGATGTCGTCGTTCAAACTAGTGCACTCCTTCAATAAAATGTTTTTGAGTTGACTTGGGCCATTTGACAGTGTCCCACAACACCAAAAACATTTAGATCCCTTGGTATGTTAAAAAAAACAAATTAGAAAGGGTTACACTTCAATTCGATAACATTAGACACGCCTAGGAGAAGACTAGAAGAGCAACACGTCTAGAGAGAAAGAACTGGAGACCTGCTCCACCATTTATTCACCAATTCCATTCAAACAATAGATAATTTTGTATTTATTTTGTGTTCTAAACATGATTATAATACTTATACTTTGTTGTTTTATTCCTTTTAGTATGAATTAAACACTTATTAGCTTGAGTTTGCATTAATGAATAAACCTTGACAATGTTTGGATGATTATTTATGTTACTAGGCATTAATTTACAATTAATTGAATTGGGTGATTTTTTATTGTTGTTTATAAACTGAATCAAGGCATGGATTAAAAATTTATCAAAGTTCTATCTGCTCATAAAAGGTATTCTCCAGATTTGTAATTTACTTTATGCAGTCTTCAAAACATTGGAGGACTTTACAGCTTTGGAAGATTTATTTGGCAGCTTTTCCTTTCCTAATTCAACTTTGTTTCCTTTTATCTCTATATTCTACCTTTTATCTTTTTTCCTTAACTCCTTGACATTGTTTTGATATCTAATTATCTCCTTTTACTTAAGAGTTTCACATTTAATACACATATTATACCAAAAATGCTACGAAAGTTATAAATCTCCAAATCAAGGCATGGATTAAAAAATTATTAAATAATGGGGAAAAATCCCTTAACAATTACTGTGATGCACCTAAGATGATGTCTCATGAGTGGATTAATATATAAAAAATATGGAGACATCAAGACCCCCAACCCAAAGTTGTATCGTCCTGATACAATAAAGAATAAGAACATAGAAAAGTCTCTAAAAATAAACCTAAGTCAATTAAGCACAAATGGAAAGAAGATAGAAGAATATGAGTAATAATCCCAAAGCAAGTACTTAGCAAGTTTCATGTAATGATATCTACAAACTAAATTACTTATACACTTATCATATAAACAATCAACACGGTTCAAATTCAAGATTAGATTAGCATTGCAATGCATGAAAGAGAGTATTTTCACTTAGTTTTAACATGGAAGTTATAGATTGTTCATTGAGCCTAACTAGTATCCAATGATCCATCTAACAACTCTCTATTGGTTCAGTTATTCCTAGATCACATAGCAAAGAATCATAAGGTATTTAAGGTTGTAATCTTGGCTTAGGGACAATATGATATGTATATTTGGATAATTTAGAGTGAGCTTTTGCCTCTCTCCTCACTAGTCATCAACTAATTGCCCTAGAGATTGAGTTAGTCTCATAAATGTTCTCACTCAACCCAATGATTTGATGCACTAGTTAGCATCCCTATATAAAGCATTATTATACTCATATAAGAAATTCCACTTTGCCGGTCCAAATCATATTCAATCTTTTCAATAACTTTTCTTTCTTTGTGATGTGAGATATCATGCTACTTCTATTCTCAACAAATATCTTTTATTTTCTCAATTCAAGAATTTCCTTTACCCCGGCAAAAGGGTTACAATATAAACACACAAAAATTATACCAAAAATGCTACAAATGTAACAAATCTCCAAATTAAGGCATATATTAAGAAAGTATCACGTAATGTGGGAAATCCCTTAACAATTAATGTAATGTCCCTAGAATGATGTCTCATGAGTGGATTAATAAATCACAAATATGAAGACATCACTCGCAATAATCTATCTGGACAAATTTAAAGCCCAAAACTAGGCGAATTGTCATTTTATTGGGCAGATTGCAGTTTAATTTTTTTTAAAACATCTATTTTAGCTGGACTCGAGTTTTAAAGATTAAACATGGAAACATATATTCCCAGTTATCCTTTTACTATACAAATAAAAATTTCATATTGCTTATTTACTTCATTAAAATCTTGGAAGGTCAATGTCACTCCTCTACAATCATTTTCTTCCGTTACTATAATCCTTCAATAGTTCATCAAATAAGTTCAATGTGTGCTCTGCAGAGGAACAAGTGAAGATTTAGATCATCTATTAATGATCTGCTCATTCACTTCTAGATTACTTAAAGATATATTCAGCAGATGTGAAATTCAATACAATAAGCAAAGTCTCATGAGTTTAATCGAGTTCTTGATTAGCTTGAAGGTTAGTAAAGAAGTAATGCTCATATATAGCGTGTGCTTAACTACATATATATACTGCATTTGGAGTGAAAGAAATATGAGATGTCATGGTGATGTTAATAGGAATGAAGAGCAGCTCAAGAATTGCATTTTCTCTCTTGTCTCAGTTAAATTAGATAGCAGAGTATTTAAATTAAGAAAGCTTGTGAATTGGGCCTAAAAGTTGTCAATTAGCCAATTTGTTTGATTGTTAGCCCAATTGTTTAGGCTTATTACTAAGTCATATTGTAATAGCCTAGTAATAGATTATATCCTTTTCGGGTATAATTAAGTGTAAAAGATAATGGTTGTTAACCTTATTATAATAAAATTTGATTTGCCGATAAAAAAAAAGTTCAGTTTCGTATTTACTTATCATATTATCACTATTTTTTTGAAAAAATATTAAATTTTATTCTTCTAAAGTTTCAAGTAATATTTTCCATAATCAAAGATTAGAATTCTAAATGTAAATCCTATATTACTTTTTTTTACAACATTCATTTGCAAAATGAAATTGACCTATCAAATGAACCCAAAATAATTCTATCATGATTATCAACCTAATAGACACACATGTACCCAAAACCCATCAAATACCTAAAACCTAATGATTAATAGAATGTATTGGGAGGTATGTGTCGATTACAAGAGGCGCACAAGAACAAATCAATTACAGGTTGAGTACTTTTTACCCCAAACCGACCGTGCATCCATAATGTAAATATTATCAATGATACACAAAAATATTAATTATGCGGGATTATGGATTTAATGAGGTTGGGGTGGAAATTTATGATTCCACCACTACCACCGACCAAATACACAAACATACTCTACGAAAATCCACACATTAGTATCCACTAATCTACTCACCAAAATTTTAAACTTTTCTCAACTTCATATAATATTTTTTTGGGTTTTCTCATTTCCGGAAGCTCAAAAGATTCCATTAATATGTAAATCTCTTGAGTTTCCATCAATGAAAACCGTTAATTATTCCAATAGTGGAAACCCCATGAGATTCCTGGATATGGTGATGGCTCAATGAATGGCTAAACACGAAGTTGGAGAAAGCAATACTTACACTTGAATATTGTGAGGAAGAGAAACAAAAGGTCGAGACTTCTTTACAAAAACGTGGTAAACATGGGCGGATTTAGAATTTTTCGGGAGAAAAAGGGGATAAAAGTTTAATATCTAGGTTAGGGGCATAAACTTAGGTTGTGGGGGTAATGTTTTGACTAACTTTTTTACCTAAAAAAATTAATTTGAGAAAATTTCTCACTGTACCACGGGTTTGGGGTGGTGGTGGAAGCTACAATATTTTGATTAACCTCTAGGGGTGAAGATTCGTTACTAGAAAAAAGTATATAAAAGGTTCCAAGCCCATATATATATTTTTTCTAAGGAATATATACACATATTCAAGAAAAAAAATTGATCCTCGAAGTATAGGCCATTTCTTTATATGTTTCTCAAAACTTTGAAGTTACCAAAATGGTCTTTGAACTTTGTTTTGGTCCACCATTAGTCCTTGATCCAAATTCCATTAATAGAGTTTTGTTAATGATGATATGTTAGTAGGTATTTTAGTAATCATTAATAACTAGATGGATGTTTTAGGTTTTTTTTATTCATAATTATTTATTTTTCCCTTTTTACTCATTCTTTTTTCCTTTTACCTTTTATATTTTTCCTTTTTTCTGTTTTCCTTTATTATTTTCTTTTTATCATCACCCCTTCCCTATTTTATTCTACCAACCTTTTCTTTACTATACAAAATCACTATTACTCTACACCATAACTACACATCTCCATAACTAACCATAACCACAAAACTATATAACCAACTCTCTACTACATCGCACCACCGCTGCCCTCATCATCACCAATTGCAATGACCATTCAACATTAACTATCATCAAGGAGAATTTCGAATTTCAAAATTTGTTTGAATTCAAGGACTGTTACATGAGCCTCTGGATGGAAAATTTGTTTGAATTTTGAGGCCCCGTCATTGATGATATGGGTATCTTCATATTAAAATTCAAACTATATTATCAAATGGGTCTCTTCATATTGTACTTCCTATTTGTGTTTCATCGTCAATGGCAAGATTCAAATGGTGGAAGTTTTACTGATCTTGTTGGTCTAAAATTTAATGGTGGAATTCCTCAATTGATAAGTCTAGAATCTCCCTAAGCCTAAAAACTCTTGTATATATAGTCTTCTTCTTTCTGTAGCTTTCAGTACGGTTATGGGCTATTATTTTCATAGAGAAATGGGCGTAGCTATTTGATTTAAATTTTGATCTTGATTGAATGTTATGGGTATGTTTTAAATAAAGAGTTGGGAAGTATTGGTGGTGATGATGCATGTGGTTTTTATGGTGACATTGGTGTGGTTGTGTTTTGGTGATGTGGTTATGGTAATGTTGGTAACCAATGTGGAAGGGGTTGCGTGCGAAGAAAATAATCCGGAGGGTAGGTGGGGTATTTAATTTAAAAAAAATCAAATAATTTTTAAATATATATCATATATAATTTAGAGTATTTAATTATACCTAATTTTTAAGATATAATATGTCTCCAAGGTGTACTATAAATGTGGATCTCCAAAAGGTATATGACAGTTTGATCTGGAGCTTCATCTTCAAGACCTTAAGTGCATTTGGCTTCCCTATTAAGTTCATAGAGTGGATTGTCATGTCTGTATCAGCCCCAAGTTAGTCTATTGGTATAAATGGTGAAATGGTGGGGGTTTTTTCAAGGTAAGAGGGGTTTGAGACAGGGGGACCCAATGTCCCCTTATTGATTTATATTGAGTATGGAAGTTTTTACATCTATCTTCAAGGCTTGTGGGGATAATGAGAGGTTTTCATATCATCCAAGGTGAGAGCAACTGAAACTGAACCACGTTATGTTTGCAAATGATCTGCTTATTTTCATGAGAGCTGATATATTGTCAGCTGAGGTGGTAAATGAGGGATAGAACATATTTTCCAGGATGTCAGGTTTGAAAATTAATAGTAATAAGAGTGAAATTTACTTTGGTGGGACCTCAAATGTAGATATGGAGGGTATATTGCAGATTTTGGGCATTAAAGAAGGTAGGTTACCTGTAAGATATTTGGGAGTTCCATTGAGTACAAAGAAGCTGAGTATGGGTGATGCAAACAAGTTAGTGGAAAAAATCTGTAATAATATTAATCATTGGAGTAATAGGATGCTAACTTATGCAGGAAGGCTGGAGTTAATACGGGTGGTTTTGATTAGTAGGGTGCTTTATTGGTGTAGGGTTTTCTTGTTACCAAAAAATGTGATTTATAAGATAAATAAAAAACTAGCTAGCTTTCTATGGAAAGGGAGCTTAGAGGGTTCAAGAGGAGCTAAAGTGGCTTGGGATAAGGCGTGTACTCCTAAATCTGAAGGGGGGATTAAACGTGACAAATATAGAGGTGCTCAACCAGGTTTGTATGCTCAGCTTGTTCTGGAGAATCTACAATAAAAGTGGAAATTTGCTGAGTTGCTGGGCTCATAATAATATTATAAAGAGGAGATGTATTTGGGGAATGCATGAGAAGCAGGACATGGCTTGGATATGGAAGAAAATTTTAAAAGTGAGAGAAGTAGCCTATAACTTTATCACTCATGAAGTAAGGAATGGAGAACAAACTTACTTATATTGGGACAGGTGGATTAAAGGCAGGAATGTGAATGAGGTTCTGAATAGAAAGTTGGATTTTAATAGCTTATGGGTGAAGAAAACAGTAGAGAGTTGTTATAATAGAGGCATAATGGCACTTTCCTGGAGAATTGAGTGCATTGGCTAAGATAGTGCCTAAGCCTAGTCATGGCTTAGATAGAATCAGGTGGTCAGCTAGCTGTAAAGAAAAAATTTCCTTTAGGAAGACAATGCAGGAAATAAGAGGTAGAGGTGTTATATTGGAATGGACTAGAATAGTATGGTACAAAATAAATGTACCAAAATGCAAATTTATCACCTGGTTAGCCTGTCTTAATAGATTACCCACAAAATATAGAATGAGTGAGTGGGCTTGGATATTGACAGTAAATGTGATATTTGTCATAATGCAGTTGAAGATAGGGACCACTTATTCATTGGCTGCCCTTTTGCGAGGAGGATTTTGATCAAATGTATGGAGAAGAGTGGAGTAATATGGCCTGATTGTAAGACTTGGGAGGAGGTGATTGAATTGGTACTTGTCAAAGCACAGGATAAATTTTTGAATTTTATACGTGGTGGATGGTTTACAGCTTCTGTTTATTATATTTGGATGAATAGGCATGCGAGGATGCATAGTGAGAATGTGAAGACTGAGGAGGAGTTAGTTCATAATGTGCGGAATCTGCTGTATATAAAATCTTGTGAGTGCAGGAAATACAATGGTAGCTGCAGTAGCAAGGAGATAGCAAAAAGATGGGAATTGTGTAATGTCTTTAAATAGTAGAATAGATAGTTTGTTATGTTTTTTGTAATGTTTGTTAGTCTATTTGACTGTTTGTAAGGATACAATGTATGGCGATGGTTTTTAATAAAAATTTGCTTGATTAAAAAAATATCTATTAAGCAAAACTTTGCACCATAATTCCCAAACCAAGCCAAAAATTGACCTACAAGTCCCTGATTATTCAAAAAGTACAGTATTAGTTCATGATTATGCGTCAATTGCACTATAAATCCATGAGTATGCCAAAAACCGTAATATAGGTAATTTTTTATGCAAGATTAAACTTTAAATCCTTATATTAAGAAAATATTGCACTATAAGTTCCTTTATATGCAAAAAACACACTACGAGTCCTATATTAATCTTAAATTGCACTATAAGTCCCTATATTAAAACAAAATTGCATTTTAAGCTCATGTATTCAACAAAATAGTAGTATGAGTCCTTTTTTATGGAAAAATAAAGTTTAAGTCCATATATTAAGAAAATATTGTACTATAAGTCCCTGTGTATAGGTTTTGGAAATTGAGTCGTTGGATATATTCTCTGCCTTCTCTCTAAAACTTCTCTCTAAAACTTCTCTCTAAAACTTCTCTCTAAAAAGAAGATCGATGGCCTAAAAATTTCTGCAAAATTCCTTTCAATTACCTTCGTCAATCGTCAATTGTTATATTCTTTCTTTCTAATACTATTCACCATCTTCCCCAATTTCCCCAATTTTAATTTTAATTTCAATTTCCCTGCTTCCCCTAACCCTCTTCTTCTCCCTTGTTGCTCTTCTGTACCACTACTAAACAACTGACCACGGACAATTATGGATTTCGGAAATTTTGGTTGGGATGAAATTGACCCAGGACCTTTCAATAATCTTAAGGTTTGTAAATCCTTAATCCAAGTTATGTTTGCATTGATTATAATTGTTATTATAGCATGCATGCAAATTATGGGTAACTTGAGTTTAGCTTTTGATGGGGATAAGAGACCCCTTATTTCTCTACATAGTTGGCTTGATAAACGTCTTTGCATAGGAGATACTGTATGGACTGCTACTATTCTGAAGTCGAAGTTTTGGACTATGATTTGGCTGCTGAGAAGTCATATTGGAATGATAGTTGATTCGGGATGCATGTACATGCATTGGATACACGTTGGCAATAGGAAGGGTAATCTAATCAGAAGATATGAAAATATTATCAGATCGATAATTTATGGAAAAAGAAAAGAATTCTTAGATGATCTTCACAATCTCCTGAAGCTTAAGTTTTGCAGAGCTAAAGATGTCTATCTTCTTGGTTCTATAAAAGCATCTACACGGACGGCCGTCTTAATCATCAGGTGCCCCATTTTTCTGAACTTATTTTCTACTATTGAGCTCAACTGGATTTTATTCCATGTCAAAATGAGGATAATGAAATTAATACACAAAAATTATTGTCGACCAAATTATGAGGATATAATAGGATATAATGGTGGCCACAGTAATTATTTTAGTCATAGTTATCTGATTCTTCTTGTGACTATAATTATGAGGGGATTTAATAGAATCAATTTTGATAACTCGTTACATTTAATTTTTGTTCAACATATAATGGCATCTTATTCAATTAAATGGGAAAGGAATGTCCTGTTCTATACTACTCTATTAGCCCGTGTAAGAAGTAACGAGACTTTGGAATTGCCAAAGCATGGGATAGGGTGTAATTTTCATCAGATACTCACGCCAAATAACCTATTACCTACTGGCGTTATGGGAATCAAAATTACTGGCAACGTAATCATACCAAAATATTGGAATTGGGATAAAATTGGACAAGTGTGTTGCATGCAGAGGAATGATATGAAGACGTGTGATGGTGTTAAAGTGGATAAGGTGGACAATGTTTATGAAGAGGGAGGAGAGAGTCTATTCTTATGTAGAGAGGATGACTGTAATGGACATCTCGAGTACGACCCTAGTAGCAGCGAGAACACTGAAGATTTTGGTAGCAACCGGGGTGCCCCTGTGAATGCAACCAAAGGACGTTGTTTGATGGTGGATGGCGGCCGGTCCCTTAACCAGGCCGGATTCGATGGATAGTGTTGGTTTTTGGAATTGTCAAGGTGCACGGGCGCCCTTGACAAGGAAGTCGTTTAAGTCTTTAATCAATAAGTTTAGATTATCTTTTGTATGTTTAGTGGAATCGAAACTAAGGAGAAAAGATCTTAAATCTTGCTCTCAATTTAATAAATTTGATAATTTCCATGTGGTGGACCCCGGAGGAAGAGCTTATATGTCCGGGGGCATCGTTGTGATGTGGAAAAGTAGTTTAGCGATAGATATAATCTACTCATGCTCATATTTTGTTATTGCCAAGTTTAATGAGAAAGATGGTTCGAATTGGTTCTTGTTTTGTGTTTATATGCCAAATGATGAAAGTCTCAAGTTAAAAACATGGAATTCGATAACGAAATGGATGAATAAATTAAGCGGTCCAAAAGCAATGCTTGGTGATTTTAACGATATAACAAAATTTTCAGAGAAGAAAGGAAAATCTCAACCCAACATCGATCGAATTATGAAGTTTAATGAGTTTGTTAATAAGAATCAATTAATGGAAATTGCAAGCAAAGGGTGTTTCTTCACATGGGATAATCATAGGAAAGATGGGGAAAATGTCAAAGAGAAATTAGATAGGGGTCTTGCGAATCTAGAATGGTGTGATAAATTTCCTAACGCTAGAATTACAGTACCACCGGCAGTGGGCTCGGATCACTCACCGTTAATCCTTAATTGTGAAGAAATGGATAACAATATCGAAAAATATTTTTGTTTTGAATCGAGATGGCTAGAGAACGAAAGATGTAAAGACATTGTCGAAAATACATGGTGTCCAAGCAATATAGTCCACAATATGCAAGAGTTTTGTAACAAAAAAGATGCCTTGTGTTTAGCCCTAAAAGGATGGAGTAAAACAATTTTTTTCAACAATAGGAAAAGGATAAATAAAATTTACGAAGAAATTGGTAAAATGGAAAATGAAGTTAGAACAACGGAGGTAATAAACAAGGAGAAGACGCTAAAGAAAGAACTTGAAGAGTGCTGGGATCAAGAGGAGCTTTATTGGTCGGATAGAGCTAGAGATATTAATATTTAAGAAGGAGACAAAAACACGAGATATTTCTTCGTTAAGACAATGCAAAGACGGAGAATCAACAAAATGGATATGCTGAAAGTTAAAAATAATGAATGGACGAACGACAAGAAATTGATTAAAAATAACATTCAAAATTTTTTCAAAAACCTTTTTAAGGAGAAAGAGGTTAGTGATATTGATGAAGTGGTTAAACTTATACCCTCGAAAGTGGATTTTGAAATGAATGTACATTTAACAAGAATACCGGATGAGGAAGAAATTAAAGATGCAGTTTTCGCGATGGATGGATCAAAAGCGCCGGGCCCAGATGGTCTCCCAGGAAAGTTTTACCACGAATTTGGGAAATCATCAAAAAAGACGTTTGTAGAATTGTTATTGATTTCTTTACGAATAATACGCCCCTCAGTTTGATCAATGATACAGTCATAACACTGATTCCTAAAGGCGAAAAACAGGAAACAATTAAAGACTATAGGCCGATTTCATGCATTAATTTTTGCTATAAGATTATATCAAAAAATTTGGCGCTTAGACTCCAACCTTTCATGGATACAATTATTTCCCCAACGCAATCGGCTTTTATAAAAGGCAGAAGCATTCAAGATAACATCCTTATTGCTCAAGAAGTCTCCTTTTTCTTAAACACAAAGAGAAAATCAAAAACTCATTATGCGGCGGTAAAAATCGATATGGAAAAGGCGTATGATCAAGTTAACTGGAATTTCCTATTCGAAACATTAAAAGCGCTAGGATTTGATGAAGTTTGGGTGAATTGGATAAGAAATTGTGTTACAACGGTTTCAATGCAGATTAAAATGAACGGGGAAAGACTTAAGAAATTTAAACCTCAACAAGGTCTTAGACAAGGAGACCCGTTATCCCCACTGCTTTTTTCACTTCTCACAGAGAGCCTTATTAGTCTAATTAATAACCAATGTAGAGAGGGAGATGGAATTGCAATCACAAGACAATGTCCTAAGCTAACTCATCTTTTCTTTGCGGATGACGCTTTATTTTTTATAAAAATTTCGGATAGAGAAGTTGAAGCGTTCAAAAACATCTTGACTTTATACTGTAGAGCATCAGGACAAAGGATTAATTTGAGCAAATCTTCAATACTGTTTAGCAAAGATACGCCAGAGAATATTAAAAATATAATCGCGAACAATCTTGAGATTAAGGTGACATCTTCACTTGGAAAATATTTGGGATTGCCCTTGACGCTCAAGAGATCAAAAAACGAGAATCTCAATTATATAAAAGATAGACTATTCTCAAAATCAACCTCCTGAATGGCCTCACTTTTATCAGAAGGGGGAAAAGAAGTCCTTATTAAAGCGGTATTACAAGCGATACCGAATTACGCCATGTCAATTTTCGAGTTTCCAAAAACACTTTGTAAAAAACTGTCCTCCCTGGTTGTGAATTTTTGGTGGGATAATGGGAAAAAGAAAAAAATTCATTGGATTAGTTGGAAGGGAGTCATTAAAAGTAAAAAAAGCGGAGGGATTGGTTTTAGGGACTTTCAAAAAATGAACCTGGCGTTGTTAGCAAACCAAGCATGGAGAATTCTAAAAAAGAAAGATTCGCTGGTACATAAAGTACTTAAAGGAATATACTCCCCAATGAACGATTTGTGGGATACTAAGCTCAAGAATAAGAGGTCATGGAGCTGGGCGAGTTTATATAAAGGGATTCAAATGTTAAAAAAATATGCGATATGGCAGGTGGGAAACGGGAAAACAATTAAAACATGGGAACACAAGTGGCTTAATGGAAACTACAAAATTGAAGAGACTTATCAAACAAATATTAAGAGGGTTTGTGATCTAATGACGGAAGATACTCTAGGATGGAACATTGGCCTCATCAAAAAAGCTTTTGACCCAATTGTGGCTAATGAAATTTTAAAAATTCCGATCACAAAAGTGATGAAAGAGGATAGAATTATCTGGCCATTTTCTAAAGACGGGGAATATACGACGAAATCAGGATATTATATTCTATCTAATGAAGAAAGCAAGGCCATTCCACAATCTTCAGAACGAGGGGAAAGAGATAACGATTCAGATTTATGGAACATCATTTGGCATGCAAATGTACCGTCGAAAATTAGAAATTTCTGTTGGAGGGTGTGTAAGGATATCCTACCTTCAAAAAGTAATCTTAAGAAAAGGAAGTGTAAGGACGGTAACATATGTGAATGGTGTGAATGCGAAAAGGAAGATTCAGACCACATTATACTTTACTGTCCCTTAAGCATGATGGCGTGGGCGGAATCTCCACTTCAAATTAAGATTAATGTACATGAAAAGGTGAGTTTCCCAGATTGGTTGAAGAATACGATTGAAAGCTATGCGAAGAATGGGTGGGAAAAGAGGAAAATAATTGCTATCATTCTTGTAACGGCTTGGAATATTTGGAAAGAAAGAATGAAGGGTTTCTTTGATAAAAAAGAATGGTCTGTAAAAAATATTACACAAAATA
Organism: Nemophila menziesii; assembly: GCA_029959085.1. Taxonomy (NCBI): domain Eukaryota; kingdom Viridiplantae; phylum Streptophyta; class Magnoliopsida; order Boraginales; family Hydrophyllaceae; genus Nemophila; species Nemophila menziesii. Next base: position 55,745,693 of record JARWIR010000001.1, read on the forward strand.
CTAGAGAGACCATCTCGAAGTTATTTGGAAAGAAAAAAGAATGCAATGTTGGGAAACCTAAGAGTAATGAAGAAGTATTGAACAAGAATAACAACTTTAACGGAGCAAATGACAATGTAGACATGAGTTGGTTTAGCGATGCATCGTTTAATAAGGAATGGGAGCCGGCAGCTATTGCGGCTATTGGAATTAATTCGCAAGGTACAATTACGGTGAGAAAAGCTACGAGGTGTAGAGTGAGAAGTGTTATTGAGGGCGAAGCATGGGCGATGCTTTTGGCCCTTAGATCAGCAGGGAAGGAAAAATTACAGAGTAGTTCCTTCTACTCTGACAACCTTGGACTCGTTCAAGGAATTAACGGAAGAGGGAAGCTTCATTGGAGCTTAAACTCAATTATTAATGAAATTAAAGGATGGATTAATGAATTCCCAACATGGAAGATTTCTTATGTGAATCGACAGCAAAATAGAATAGCGGATGCAATCGCAAAATGCATGAGACGAAACATCGATATATCGCAATGGAAGGATTTTTCGGTTCAAGCGTCAATTGACTTCTTTAGCTCTGTAATATGTAGTTGTTTTTCTTTTTATGACAAAAAAAAAAAAAAAAAAAGTCCCTGTGTATAAAAAACACTATTTTTCCGTGTATATTAAAAAAATACTACAAGTCCCTATATTAAACACAGATTATACTATAAGCCCCTTTATTCAAGCAAAATTGTACTTTCATTCCCTGGTTTGCTGTTTTGATATTACAAGGGAAAAGTGGAGAAAGAAAAGAAGAAGGAAAATGCAACCAACCGAAACAACATTGTATACCACTCCCTCAAACAACATTGTAAAAATAATATAGCGCGTTGCACTACAGGTCCCTATATTAAAGCTAAGTCTTATGTTGCACTAGAAATTTTTGATTTTATAAATTTAATACTTTATATTATTATGCAAAATTAGTTGCGCTACATGTCTAATTTGAATAAATAGTAAATGGATAAATTTAAATCATATATAAGTAGAGAATTTCATAAAGATAAAAATAAACAAATAAATAAAAACATAACAAGAATCTTCTACACTAAAACTAAAAGTAAGGAAATGGGATTTAGACGGTAGGGCGGTCGAGATCCATGAATCTTTTCCAGAACCAATGAGTTTTCCAGACTTGTGTCATCTCTTCAATGGGTATGTTCTTGGTTTCAGGCAAAAAGAATCCAACAAAGAGTGTCATGATGACCATGAAAACTGCAAACAAGATAAACAAACCGAACTTCAAGTGGCAAAGCAACGAAAGGAATACTTGAGCAATGACGAAGGTGAAGAACATGTTGGTAGCAACTGTAATACTTTGGGCAGCTGATCTGATCTCTAAAGGAAAAATCTCACTTGGAACCAACCAACCCAGTGGGCCCCAAGACCATGCAAATCCAGCAACATAAATACATATGCAAACCACAACTACTATAGCAAACCACTTTGGTAAATTAGTAACATCTCCAGATACTCCAAATTGAGTACCAATAAGAGCTGCCACTATAACTTGGAATATGAACATTTGAATACCACCCTCTAAGAACAAAAATCTCCTCCCCCATTTGTCTGTTCCATAGATAGATACAAGAGTAGCAAATGCATTGACACCACCTGTAATAAGAGCAGACATGAGAGAAGCATTGCTTCCAAATCCAATTGTTTTGAAAAGCACAGGAGCGTAGAACATGATAACATTGATTCCTGTAACTTGTTGAAAGAATGGGATCATCACAGACATCACCAATTGTGGTCTATACTTCCTTTTCAACAAATTACTCCATGGATCCTCAATCTTTTTTGATTCTATACTAGCATCCACCATATCATCAAATTCAGCATTAACATTGTCTACTCCACGGATACGTTTAAGAAGGGCTTTCGCCTCATCTTCCTTGCCTCTATCGATCAAAGAGCTTGGTGTATCAGAGAGAAACATGGATGAAAAGACGATGAATAGAGCAGGAACGCCGGCTAAACCCAAGCTGAGCCTCCATCCCCAACCACCCTCGATTTTGGCAAACATGTAGTTGAAAAAGTTGGCAAATAATATGCCTATTGTGATGCATAATTGGAATCCAACATTGAATCCACCACGGTATTTGTAAGGAGCCATCTCTGATAGATAAAGTGGCACAGACTGCATCAATTCAATTAATTAATATACAAGTTAATTAATATATAATATTAATCAAAATAAATAAATAAATAAATAATTAAATTACGACGTACCTGGTTAGCAAAACCAACGCCAATTCCGAGTAATATACGACCCACGATTAGCATGCTGATGTGAACAGCGGCTGCATTAAGGATGGCACCAACTAAGAAAACTAGACCCCCGCTGATCATAGAAACTTTTCTACCGTACTTTTTTGTTACATAAGATGCACCAAAAGATGCAATAAGTGCAGCCAAGTATAAGGATGATGTAAAGAGTGTCAAAAGTTGGCTGTCAAATTTGCAGTATTGATTTGTCGACTGATTAAACTGCTCTTGATAAACGGATGGGAAAAATTTCTTCAAGAAAGGAGCCATGGAAGTAACTCCACCTATCAAGCAAAATTAATTAATAATACAATATATAAATTTACCTACACAATCATGATTTTTAAAATTAAGTTTATATACCTGATACACCAATGTCGTAGCCAAAGATCAATCCTCCCATGGCAGCCATCATGCATGTTATCACCACGTATATTGTTACTTTTCCAGGATACCCCTCCGGTGGAACGCCACCACCACTCACGGCAAAGCCACCAGTACCCATAATCTCCCTTTTAAAGCAACCAGTTTAAGTTAATTAAGAGGCCGAAGAGAAAAGATTCTAATAATTAGTTCAAGGAAAAAAGATAATGAAATTGTTGTGATCCGATCATATTTATAGAGTCTTAGCTATCCAATTCCTAGTGAACTTAGGATACTTGTCTTTCGGTCCATAACAAATTCATGACAACAAGTAACTATATTTTAGGAAGGAATTAATTCAAATTTAAAACAAATTGGTAATTGTATCCACACGCATTTCGGAAATTAATGGAAAATTTAAGTAATTTTTTTTTTCATATACTTAAGGTCAAAGAATTATTTTATGTTTTACTAAACCCTTATCGAGATGCATATAATATACTACTAGACGAGATCTATCTGTACTCGTCTCTCGAACCAATTTAGGAGATGATTATTGTACTGTATGTGTGCACCTGTCATTGACTCTATACACTGCTACATTTGTTATAGTTAACGACATCCATAGTAGTCGTTAAAGGTGACTTTATTGGTTGGTAAGTTAGATTTTAAATTTCACAACCAACATTGATTGCTAGCGTTTGATTGTTAAAGAGTTATTTTACCGACCACGATGTTACTTTAATGACCACATGCTCTATCGACCACGTTGTTGTGGTCTATAATGATACACTTTACCAACTACACAAGTTGTCGGTAAAGGATAGACCATTAACGACTGATATGGCGGTCGCTATTTAATTTACTCCTTTAGCAACCAATAACACGGTTGTTAGTTTTTTTTTTTAAAACAATATTTTAAAATCCAGTATATCAAACGAAAATACATATAGATTATATAACAAGATAATTTTTTTATATGATTTACAAATGAAATAGATTATAATGTAGAACTAAATTACAAATAAACTTCAACTAATAAAAATAAATTATAAAAATCAAACTAAATTTAATAGTCGCATACAAAACAAATAAAATAAATTTGAGGTAATACAATTATATTTGGGACTAAATCAAAAGGAAATTCTTTATGGGGAATGGGTCTCATCATCATCAGCCTCATCTCTTAGCGATTCGGCTCGTAGACGGACGTGTTTTAAGTGGAGGACAGACTTTCGGTACGATATTCTCAAGAATTTGATCGATTTAATCCATGTTATAGAGAGACGCCTTGTGATCCTTATACATATCCAAGCATTATTTGTATACACTCATTTTGATGTGAGGTCGTTCCAGTTGGATTTGTTATTCCTTGAACCAAAAAAAGTTCTATAAAAAAGAAAAATTTAACCGACCATCTAGTTTTATAATAAAAATATACAAACAAGGAACTTACCAGTAGTTGGATCCAAATCTTATCTATGTGACAGTGTGGGATATTCTTCCAATCATGATAGTAATAAGGAATGTAATCTTGATTGTGTTCCCTACTACTTGGGACATATGGTATCCCTGTTTTCTAACAGGGTTTCACATACCGTCCTTGGTAGAAAAATTGATAAGAAGTTAACGTCTCCTTTTATGTGATAAATTAATTGTATCACGAGACATCTTTTTAAGGGTATCTGGACTTATCTGCGAGATTATTCCCTATATCTATACATATTCATATTTTTTTCCCATTTTGGGTATTTATTACTTGTAGAGCTATGTGTGCATTCATTATGTGTTAAGTGTGCAGATCTTAGGTTCTAGGATGATACAAGACTCCAAGACAAGGATAATAAGTTTAAAAAGTAAAGTCAAACCAAAGTCAAGGCGTTAAAGGACCAAAAAACCACTTTTGGAAAGCTAGAGCATTTACTGGAAAAACTTGGAGATCAAATTAAGAGAGTCACCACGTGTAATTAACGAAGATTATGAGAAATACCTTTGGTTTTATGGTATAATTGAAGTCAGGAGCATGTGAGATGTGACAGTTCATGATTCGGAGTTAAGATTAAAGAGTTATTAAAGTTGCAGATGTCGTCGCTCAAACTAGTCCACTCCTTCAATAAAATGTTTTTGGGTTAACTCGGGCCATTTAACAAGGGCCCACAACACCAAAAACATTTAGATTCCTTTGTATATTATAAAAAACAAATTATAAAGGGTTACACTTCAATTCGATAACATTAGACACGCTTAGGGGAAGAGTAGAAGAGCAACACGCCTATAAAGAACGAACTGGAGCCCTGCTCCACCATTTATTCACCAATTCCATTCAAACATTAGATAATTTTGTATTTATTTTGTGTTCTAAACATGATTATAATACTTATACTCTATTGTTTTATTTATTTTAGTATGAAAGAAACACTTATTAGCTTGAGCTTGCATTAATGAATGAACCTTGACAATGTTTGGATGATTATTTATGTGATTAGACATTAATTTACAATTAATTGAATTGGGTAATTGTTTATTGTTGTTTATGAACCGAATCAAGACATGGATTAAGAAATTATCAAATATCTATCTACTCATAAAAGGTATTCTACAAATTTGTAATTTACTTTCTGCAGTCTTCAAAAACATTGGTCGACTTTATAGCTTGGGCAGATTTATTTGGCAGCTTTTCCTTTCCTAATTCAACTTTGTTTCCTTTTATATCAAGATTCCACCTTGTATCTTCTTTCCTTAACTCATTAACATTTATTTGATATCTAATTATCTCCTTTTACTTAAGAGTTTCACATTTAACACACAAATTATACCAAAAATGCTACGAAAGTAATAAATCTCCAAATCAAGGCATGAATTAAGAAATTATCAAATAATGGGGAGGGGGAATCCCTTAAAAATTAATGTAATGCACCTAAGATGATGTCTCATGAGTGGATTAATATATATAAAAAATATGGAGACATCAAGACCCCAAACCCAAAGTTGTATTGTCCCGATAAAATAAAAATAAGAACATAGAGAAGTCTCTAAAAATAAACCTAAGTCAATTAAGCACAAAGGGAAAGAAGATAGAAGAATATGATTAATAATCCCAAATAAAGTACTTAGCAAGTTTCATAAATGTTCTCACTCAACCCAATGATTTGATGCACTAATTAGCATCCCAATATAAAGCATTAATATACTCATTCTAATTAGCACTAATTAGCATCCCTTAACCTTAACCTTAACCTTAGCCATAACCTTAACCTTAACCTTAACCTTAACCTTAACCTTAACCTTAACCCTAACCTTAACCTTAACTTTAACCTTACCCTTAACCTTAACCTTAGCATTAAACTTAACATTAACCTTAACCTTAACCTTAACCTTAACCTTAACCTTAACCTAAATCTTAACCTTAACCTTAACCTTAAACTTAACCTTAACCTTAACCTAACATTAGCCTTAACCTTAACCTTAACCTTAACCTTAACCTTAAACTTAACCTTAACCTTAACCTTAACCTTAACCTTAACCTTAACCTTAACCTTAACCTTAACCTTAACCTTAACCTTAACCTTAACCTTAACCTTAACCTTAACCTTAACCTTAACCTTAACCTTAACCTTAACCTTAACCTTAACCTTAACCTTAACCTTAACCTTAACCTTAACTTTAACCTTAACCTTAACCTTAACCTTAACCTTAACCTTAACCTTAACCTTGCCTTGACCTTGACCTTCACCTTCACCTTAACCTTAACCTTAACCTTAACCTTAACCTTAACCTTAACCTTAACCTTAACCTTAACCTTAACCTTAACCTTAACCTTAACCTTAACCTTAACCTTAACATTAACCTTAACCTTAACCTTAACCTTAACCTTAGCCTTAAACCTTACACCTTAAACCTTAAACCCTTAATCTTCACCTTAACCTTAACCTTAACTTAAACCTTAAACCTTAAACATTAAACCTTAAACCTTAACATTAACTTTAAACCTTAACCTTAACTTTCACCATCACCTTCATCTTAACTTTTTTAACCTTAACCTTACCTTGAACTCTAAACTTTAAACCTTAAACCTTGAACCCTAAACTTTAAATGCTAAACCTTAAACCATAACCTTAACCTTAACTTTAACCATAACATTAACCTTAAATTTAACCATAACCTTAACATTCACATTTAACATTAAAGTTTAACCTTACACTTTACCTTAAACCTTGAACTTTAAAACTTAAACTTAACTTTCATATAACCTTAACCCTAACCAAATGAAGATTCATCGCACTAATATTCGACCTCAAACCTTATATCTTATTAAACCTCAACCTTAAATGTTATAGGTTAAATCTTAACTTTAACCTTAAAAGTAACCTAAACCTTAACCTTAACCTTATCCATAACCCTTAACCCCTTAACCTTAACCTCAACCCCTTAACCTTAACCATATCCTTAACCTTATCCTTATCCTTATCCTTATCGTTAACCTCAACCTTAAACTAAACTTAAACTTAAACTTAATCTTAACCTTAACCTTAACCTTCCCATTAACCTTAACCTTAACCTTAAATTTAACCTTATCGTTAATTTTAACCTTAACCTTAACCTTAACCTTAACTTTAACCTTAACCTTAACCTTAACCTTAATCTTAACCTTAATCTTAACCTTAACCTTAACCTCAAACTTAACCTTAACCTTAACCTTAACCTTAGCCTTAGCCTTAGCCTTAACCTTAAATCTAGCCTTAACCTTAAACTTTACACCTTAAACCTTAAACCCTTAATCTTCACCTTAACCGTAACATCAACCTTAACTTAAACCTTAAACCTTAAACATTAACCTTAAACATTAACATTAACCTTAAACCTTAACCTTAATATTAAACCTTAACCTTAAACTTCAACCTTAACATTAACTTTCACCTTCACCTTCACCTTCATTTGAACTTTTTTAACATTAACCATAGAGTTAAAACTTAACTTTTAACCTTGAACCCTAAAATTTAAACCTTAAATCTTACACATTGAACCCTAAACTTTAAAGCTTAAACCATAACCTTAACCTTCACTTTAACCATAACCTTAACCTTAACATTTAACCATAAACGTAACCTTACATTTAACCTTAACGTTTAACTATTAAACTTTACCTTAAACCTTGAATTTTAAAGTTAACTTTAACATTCATCTCAACCTTAACCTTAACTTTATCTTAACCAAATGAAGATACATCGCACTAATATTCGACCTTAACCTTATATCTTATTAAACCTTAAATGTTAACTTTGACTTAAACCTTAATTAACCTTAATCTTAAACTTCAACCAGGGAACCTGGGTTCGATTTCTTTCAGAAGATCAAATAGTTTCTTGAGTGTCTTCAGACACGGGTTTTACCTAGTGGACATATATAAGAAAATAAATAAAGGTTTTCTTAACTAAAAAAAAAATACCATAGCCTAGTAATTTTTTTTTTTTCATAAAATTCAGTCCACTTTACTAACCATCCAAATCCAAAATATATTTATTAGGCTAAACACAATTTAATAAATTAATGGACCATGGACTACAACACAATTTGGTGGACTACTGAGTCGTGTAACAACCGGGTCAACAAACGACCCATCAAAAAACCTAGCTCTACGATACAATTTTAATTGGTTGTTCAAGAGTTATGTCAAATGAATATATACTGCAAAGCAATTTAAAAAATGCAGTATAAGACCAAATTGCTCACGACGAATCATCGGACCCACAAAACTCACACGACATCCCCTCACGCTATTCTCAGTGCATAATTTCTCTCATACAATAAAATGCTTCCACCTGCCATAAAATGGTCATAGTAGAATTTGTATAGAAAAATAATAAACAACACGACTGTCATAAAATAGCCATTAGGATTTTTATAAAATGGTCATTTGGTCCAACTATTTAAAATAACCATGGTAGAATTTGTATACAAAAATAATAAAGAACAAGACTGCAATTATACTTAAATATGATAATTCTAAACAATTATAAATTCATGAGATTAGGTTAATATTAAATCAATATTTTTAGAGATTTAGTGGTAAAAAATGATTTTTTTAAACTTTAATTTGGGTTCTTCAATTGTTGATGAAGTAGTCAAGTCGGGTTGATGATGATGGTGGAGAATGGTCCTGAATGGCGACGATTTTCTTGCGCTTGATAGCAGCTTGGTAGGAAGGCAAGTGTGAAAAGATTTCTTTTTTGTTTTTCGTCCGAGTGTGAAGAGATGAGTTTTAGGTTTTATGTTTCATTACTTTTAAATTTTTACCTTTTCTTTTCATTTTTTTGATTTTAATGTGTATTTTTTTTCATCTAAACTTTTATTATTTATTTTATAAAGTTATATTATATATATCATAAGTGTAAAATAATATTTTAAACTTTATTCATCTAAAATATTAGATTAGAGTTCTTAAGATATGAATTGTTGGATTATAAATCTATCTAGCAATTATCTCAATAAATTATTATTACTTGCCATAAAAAAGGCTTTGTAAAATTACACTATAGTTTTGTTGACGATTAACAAAGGCTCGTTAAAACCATTACGCAACACTATCTAGTCCATTTAAAATTAGTTTAAGTATTATTTTAATTTTAACTATTATATTATTTATAATATTTTTTTTTAAAATTTAAGTTATTATTAATTTTTTTAGTAAAATATTAATTTTTTATTCATTTTATTATAATTAATATATTATTGATATATTTATTAATATATATTATTGATATATTAATTAACATTCTTTTTTAAAAAAAATTTAGGGCTGACTGTCGGTTAATTTCAAGGATTTAAAAAAAAAAATTGAAGCTGCTATAGGTCAATGTCGGTCAACTCAAGTGGGAGATTTTTTTTTTTAAAAAATCAGGGCGGCTGCACGTTAACGTTGGTCAACTTCGACAAGTTTTTAACATTTTTGACATAAAAATATCACTGTGATTTTTCTTGAATTTTTTCTGTTTTTTTTATTTATATTTTCCAACACCGACGAAAAATTATACTGGAAGTACCAATCTACAAGTACGATATTGTATTTGCCCGTTGTTGTAAGTACAATATTAGTACAATATTGTACTTGCACTTCCGGTAAAACTATTCAATCAGGTTGGGAAAAAATTTAAAAATCGTGAAAATTAAAAAAAATTACAGTTACATATTTTTATCCGGAAATTATAAAAATAAAAAAAACTGTCAGAGGATACCGGCATTGACAGCGATCATCTCTTGAGTAAACAGGTGGTCGTCCAATTTTTTTAAAATACTCAATGTAGTTGACTGACGTTGACCGCCTGTCGTCGCCGAAGTTGACCACCTTTTTTAACACATCAGTATTAGTGGCACGATAAAACAAATAATTGGTTTATCTTATTATTTGTTATATAGAGATATTTTAGTTTAAAAAAAATATAATGGGAATAATTGTTCGTATTATTTGTTATATAAACATTCATTAGTTTAATATTTATTTCTTGCATTTAGTTTTTACTCATAAAACTAAACAAATATCTATTTTATTTATGTTTTGATGTGAACACTTAAATTCATCTACACTTATATTGATACAAGTTGAGCTAACTAATAAATTCTTGAAAACAAACTTTTACTTATTATTACTTGCAAATGATTTGTGTACGTGTAGAGACTTATCGTAGTTCTTTTTAAGGTGTGTGTACTTTTATATTATTTATTTATCACATCTCAAGACCTACCAGTAGTGGTTTTAAATCTTATAAAACCTAGAACTGGTAATCAGACTTTTATTTGATTTCCAAAACCCCCTCCCACTCCAATCAATTCCTCCATGCTATGTTCAATTACTTTCTTATCCAAGTAACGTCGTCACCTCCGCCACCTCCTGTTCGATCTATTATTATGTGAGTTTCTATATTTTTATATAATATATATATTTACATGAGAGTGTGTGTATGTATATGTTAATTGATCTCCCACCCCCTCCCCCCTCCCCTCCGACACCACCTATGTCGTTCATAAGGCCGACCACCCTTTTTTGTTTAGTTTTGTAAGTTTGGAACTTTGTTGGGAATTTTGGTATCTATGGTAGAATTTTTGTATTATATAGGGAGGTTAGGTGCCACGTTCGATTGTTTAGACCTCATTGTGCAATTTACACTTAAGACATGGTGTAACATGATAGTGTACATACAGCTCAGCAGTCCAACTCCACAGCTACACAACCAAACACAACCATACAGCTGTCATAACAGAAGGATAAGATGGAATCAAATATAGTTAGAACAATACATACACTATGATGTATGTATATTGAGCGAACAAATTGTGTGAGCATATGAGTGTATTGCATCTATATAAACACATACATTATATCATTGTAATCACACATCAAAATATATAAAATTACATTTCACTCTTTCCATTGTTAACATGGTATCAAGAGCTTACAAGAGAGATTTTTCATCGCTTTTTTAAAGCTTCTCTCTGCTTTTTCGATCCTTTCCGCTGTCAATGGCGTCCTCTTCCATGGCGTCTTCATCTACATCAGCACCATTGATCTCGTCAAGTGCTGCTGTTCCAGCTGCCTTGTTATTACTTCGTCAAAATTGGGCGTCGTTAATTCAAATTAAATTAGATTCCACAAACTATGTTCTGTGAAAGCACAGCTTGAAGCTGTGTTAGAAGCTCATGGTTACTTAACCCATGTTAATGGTTCAATCCCTCGACCTTTAACCACTAGTTCTGAATTTCCTACATGGTTAATTGTCGATCAACAACTCCGGGTATCTCTGTTTTCTGCTATGATTCCTTCAATTTTATCTCAAGTAGTTAGACTTCCTTACTCTTATGATGTCTGGCACAAATTGGAGGAGATCTTTGTCAGTCAATGTCGTACTCATGTGCATCAATTAAAGATGCGACTCTGCAATATTCAAAAAGGTGAACGAAGTATGCAGGAATATCTTGCTGAAATTCAAGATATTTGCGATGCTTTGGATACAGCTGCTTCTTCTCTCATGTTGGAGGATGTAATTCTATACACCTTAAAAGGTCTTCCATCGGAGTACAATCAATTCAAGTCAAGTGTGCGAATAACTAATGCTCAAACCTCTACTTTGAGTTTTCATTCACTTGGCAGTCTTCTCACATCTGAGGAATCACATATGAAGATGTCTAACTCAGCTGAATCCTCAAGCTCTATTCATACAGCGCTTTTTACACCCTCTATGCCTCCATCTAACTCATCACAAGGTAGAGGTCATGGTTTTTCAAATAGAGGACGAGGTCGTGGTAGATCTAAATCAAATTTCAATCAACCAAACTCATATACATCTAATGCTTCATCTAATTCTGGTAATGCCTCGTTTACCTGTCAAATTTGTACGCGTTTTGGACATATTGCTATTGATTGTTGGTCTAGAACCGATTTTGTTAAATTTCCTTCACCAAAAGCTCAAGCTAAGATAGCATATAATGTTACTTCGAATCCTGAACATGATGTAGCTTCAAATCCTGATCTATGGTACTTAGACTCAGGAGCTAATAGCCATGTGACTAATGATGTGTCTCAGCTTCAAACTTCTACACCTTATAATGGTTCAAGCTCAGTCTCAGTGGGTAATGGTCATTCATTGGAAATTGCTAACATAGGCCATAGTAAGTTCTCTACTTCTTCATCAATTTTTTATCTCAATTCTATTCTTCATGTTCCACATATAGCTTCCAACTTACTGTCAATCTCTAAGTTTACAAGTGATAACAATTGCTATCTCATATTTAATAGTAATTGTGTCAAAATTTGTGATAATGTGTCTCACAAAGTCTTGTTTCAGGGCCTTTGTAAGGATGGATTATATCCACTTACACTTGGAGGTTCTTCTGTGTCTTTTCCCTCTTCAAGTTCAAGTCAAATTCAATTCTATCTTCCAAAGTGGTCTCCTCCTCCTCTGCAATGTTGTGGCATTTGAGATTAGGACATCCTTCATCAAATGCTTCTATCCCTCTCTCCTCAACTTTGCAGACTAAACTAGACTATCATGGAATAAATTGTAATGCTTGTTCTACTTCCAAGTCTCATAAATTACCTTTTAAACTGTCTACTACCAAATCTTGTACTCCTTTTGAAATAATACACACTGATGTATGGGGTCCTTCTCCCATTACATCTTGCTCTTTATATTCTTATTACATAGTCTTTGTTGATGATTACACTCGCTTTACTTGGGTGTATCCTATGAAACATAAGCATGAAGTGTGTGCTATATTTCAATCATTTTATAAACTTGTTCATACTCAGTTTCAATTATCTATTAAGTGTCTTAGGTCTGATAATGGTGGAGAATACTTAAGTAACTCTTTGCGTTTATTTCTTCAAACTAATGGTGTTGTACATCAAACTTCTTGTCCACATACACCAGAACAAAATGGTATATCTGAACGAAAACATAGACATCTAATAGAGACCACTCTTTCACTACTATCTCATAGTGGTCTTGACTCTAAATATTGGCTTGAAGCTTTGTCTGTGTCTGTGTATTTGATCAATCTTCTACCCACTCCAACTCTATCTAATATTAGTCCATATCAACAACTCTATCATACTTTACCTACATATTCCCATCTTCGTGTTTTTGGATGTCTTTGTTACCCTTGGTTAAGACCTTATGCTACAAATAAGTTAGCCTCAAGGTCTGAACCATGTGTGTTCCTAGGCTATTGCACACATTCAAAAGGATATAAGTGTTTGTCTATCAAAACTAAAAGAATTTTCATTTCCCGACATGTTCTCTTTAATGAACTTAACTTTCCTTTTCAAAAATCTAATGAAGCTTCTTGTTCATCTTCATTATCTGAGTCAAACTCAGCTTCATATGTTGATATATTTAATCCTTTACCAAATCTAAACAGCCTATCTCAAATATCTCAATCGAGTCTTATACCTCAGTCATCTAATAATCCTCCATCACCACCACCTCCTCCACCTCCTCCACCACCACCATCAAATTCATCTTCATGTCATCCTATGGTCACTAGGCGTCAAACAGGTTCTCTTCGTCCATCTTATAAATGTCAATCTCTAGTTATTAACTCTATTCCTCATGAACCTGTGTCATATAAAGAGGCTTCTAAACACTTATGTTGGCAACAAGCAATGAATGATGAATACCAGGCTTTAACTAGTCAAAATACTTGGACATTGGTGCCACCTCCACTTGGTCGTATACCAATTAGTTGCAAGTGGATTTACAAAATAAAACGTCATGCAAATGGTGATATTGCACGATACAAAGCTCGTTTAGTTGCTCGAGGATTTTTACAAGAATTTGGGCTGGATTATATGGAAACTTTCAGCCCAGTGGTTAAACATCAAACAATTCGTATAATCTTGAGTATGGCTACTACTTATTCTTGGGATATTCGTCAATTGGATTTCTCAAATGCCTTCTTGAATGGTACATTAGATGAGGAAGTGTTTATGGCTCAACCATCCGGTTTTGTTGACAAAGAACATCCCTCTTTTGTATGTAAGTTGAATAGATCTTTGTATGGGCTGAAACAAGCACCTCGTGCTTGGTATCAATTACTCAATTCTTTTCTTATTTCACATGGTTTTACAGTAAGTTCATCAGATTCGTCTATGTTCATTCGAGGCTCAGCATCTACTTTGACAATTATATTAGTCTATGTGGATGACTTATTAATTACAGGTGCAGATAAATATATTATAGCACAAGTCATAGCTACTCTAAAATCAAGATTTAAGATGCAAGATCTTGGATTATTATCCTATTTTCTGAGTCTTGAAGTTACTCGTTCATCAACTCACTTATTTGTGTCACAAGCTAATTATGCAGCATCTATTTTAAAAAGAGCTGGATTATCAGATTGTAAGTCCTCACCAACACCTACAGTAAACAAATATACAGTTGTGTCAAATCATGGATTACTTCCGTTTGAAGATCCTACACTCTTTCGTAGTTTAACAGGTGCTTTGCAATACCTTACAATCACTCGCCCAGATATTTCGTATGCAGTAAATCAAATATGCCAAAGTATGCATAAACCTACTAACTCTGATTATGATGCTTTGAAGAAATTACTGCGTTACATAAAAGGCACCTTACATTACAGTTTATCATTTACTTCATCTACAAATTTATATATTAAAGCCTTCTCAGACTCGGATTGGGCAAGTGATATTACAAGTAGAAGATCCACTACTGGTTATTGTATATTTCTTGGTAATAATTTGATTTCTTGGGGATCAAAGAAACAATCAACTGTATCTAGATCTTCAACTGAGGCTGAGTATAGAGCTTTAGCCTTTGTATCTGCTGAAATTAAATGGATTTCGTTTCTGCTACGTGATTTGAAGATTCCTCATCATACTCCTGTTCTTGCGTGTGATAATATTTCAGCTATTGCTCTAGCTTCTAACCCTGTGTTTCATTCTCGAACGCGTCATATAGACATTGATTTTCATTTTGTTCGGGAGCAGGTTAAAGCAAAATGTCTATCTCTTGTTCATGTACCTTCTTCATCACAAGTTGCTGATGTCTTTACCAAAAGTTTGTCAACTGCTGCGTTTATGAATCTTCTTCACAAGCTTCCTCTGTTACAACAGTTCAGCTTGAGGGGGGATGATAGTGTACATACAGCTCAGCAGTCCAACTCCACAGCTACACAACCAAACACAACCATACAGCTGTCATAACAGAAGGATAAGATGGAATCAAATATAGTTAGAACAATACATACACTATGATGTATGTATATTGAGCGAACAAATTGTGTGAGCATATGAGTGTATTGCATCTATATAAACACATACATTATATCATTGTAATCACACATCAAAATATATAAAATTACATTTCACTCTTTCCATTGTTAACATAACAATGCAATTTTCGCATAGTCAGTGACTTATAGTGCAATGTTTTAGTGCAATTTTTCATAATATATGGAGTCATAGTTTTTATGCATATTGAAGCCTATATAGTGGTATATTTTCATAATTCAATGAGTAATACTGCAACTTTTAGATAATCTAGGGACTTAAAGTTTGATTTTTGCATAGTATAGGGACTTATAGTGCAATATTGCCTTAATACGGACATAAAGTTAATTTTGCATAAAATTTACTTAAAGTGCAATTTGTGTCGAACATAGGGAATGGAAGTACAATTTTGCTTGAATATAGGGGCTTATAGTATAATCTGTGTTCAATATAGGGACTTGTAGTATTTTTTTAATATACACGAAAAATAGTGTTTTTATATGCACAGGTACTTATAGTACAATATTTTCTTAATATATGGACTTAAACTTTATTTTTTCCATAAAAAAGGTCTCATACTACTTTTTTGTCGAATACATGAGCTGGAAATGCAATTTTTTAAATATAGGGACTTATAGTGCAATTTACGTATAATATAGGACTCATAGTGTGTTTTTTGCATATAAAGGAACTTATAATGCAATATTTTCTTAATATAAGGATTTAAAGTTTAATTTTGCATAAAAAATTACCTATATTGCGGTTTTTAGCATAATCATGGATCTATAGTGCAATTGATGCATAATCATGGACTAATACTGTACTTTTTGAATAATCAAGGACTTGTAGATCAATTTTTTGCTTAGTTTGGGAATTATGGTGCAAAGTTTTGCTTAATAGACATGTTGTGCAATTTAGTATAATATAACGACTTGTACTGTATTTTTGCATTAAAAAGCTCTCAGAGTGTAATTTTTACTCATTATAGTGTCTAACAGTACAATCTTTATTGGTATAAGGGATAAGTAATTTTTTATATAAAAAGGGACTCATAATGCAATATTTGAATATTATAAGGAATTAAAATTTGATTTACGCATAATATAAGGAAACATTCTATAATGTAATAATATCTGATTATTATGGCATAATAGGGACATTTAGTGTAATGTTAACACTTCGTTCTATAAGTTTAAAATAACTAACATTAATCCCTAAACTATCAAAAATCCCCTTAGGTCCCTACAATAATAATAAATTTGCTATGGCCTTAAGTTTTAAAATTAATACAAGTTAGTCCCTAAATTATTTTAAAACACCCCTAGGTCCCTAGAAATAGAAAAAGTTCACTATGGCCATACATTTTTATAAAAAATACCCCCGAGGTCCCTAGAAGTAGAAAAATTAGACTTTAGCCCCTAAGGCTTTTAAATAATTACAATTTAGTCCCTCAACTGTTTAAAAATCCCATAGGTATTTAAACTATTTTCTATATTGTATATTTTGTTTAGAGTATTTTACTTGAGCAACAAATCATGGTCGATGTTATGTCACGATCACCCGGTACAGATGGAGATGAACGGGACACACCTCGAGGTCCAACACGTCTTGTTAGTGGTTGTTCGAGTTTACGTAAAATGTACATACATATTCGATTTACTAATGAGTATATGTATTTTTTTATTTAACATTAATATTTATAGGTAAAAACATCTGGAAGACTCGCGGACGAATCGTTCACCAGTCCGTAGAGAAGGTTAAGGAGAAAAGCGGGGCACGCTTCCCATCACTTTTTGTACAAGGATCATACGTGTAACTATATTGGGAAACAGGGATACCATCTGGCCCAAGTAGTAGGGAACATGATCAAGGTTTATATTCCTTATTTCTATCATGGGTGGGAGGAGATCCCCTAGTGTCAGATGGATAAAATGGACCCACCTACCAATAACTTTCTTGTTTGTATTTTCTTTATAAAACTAGATTTTTGGTTAAATTTGTCTTTTTTTCTAGCAATTTCTTTGGTCTAGGAATGGAAAATCTGATCCGAATGGCCTCGTATCAAAAGGAACGTATACACAAAATCTTAAATTGGTACAAGGATCACAAGAGGACTCTTTATAAAATGGATCAAATCGGTCAAATTCACGAGAATGCCATACCAGAAGACGGATCCTAGATGTTGGAGATGGGGGTTAGCAAGAGATTTCTGGTAAAGATGATGTACAAAGACTTCATTTCAATAAGTAATTGATGATGTACAAAGACGTTAATTGATTTATCTTAAACAAAAAAATTAGTTGCCATGAAGAGAAATAGAGAGAAATAGGTTCGAGGAAGTGGGCATGGCTCGACACCCTATCACAGCCCCGACACCGGATGTCAAAGGTCATGTTTCTTCTATTTTTTTCATTTGATTTGTCATGATATATCGTGATGTGCTGTCTTACAGGACATCGTGGAGGCTCTAAACACTTTTGTCCAAGAGACAGGGGTAGATGACTCTACTACTACACCCTTAACGAAGAATAATACACCCCGGATGGTGGACTTTTACAATGAACTTGGATGGTCGAGCAAGAAGAAAGATCAGAGGATGAGCGCTTCAACGAGTACGATGTAAGTATGAATAAACTTAACTTCAATAAATATTATTTTCAAATTATATCAATATTCCGTAATAGATTGAATTAAAGGGAAAGTTGCATCCGCCGATAGAGACTCATGTAGATGCGTCGGGGTCTCTTACCACCCAGTTTGTGTCAATGACATAACAAGATCAGATATGGACAGTGATAGAGGTTGAAATAGACTATATCGGCCCTACACGAACGAGCTAGAACCTAGGAGTTGAACTAGTCGCTCCAAGCTAGACCCATAACCAGGAAATGTGCTAGACACCGAGATGTATGGTCGATGCCTAACCAAAAGCACTCAAGTACCTCAATGAATAAATCAACTGAGTAGCACGAGCAACAGACTATGATTCCACTAGCATTCCTACAACCTTACCAATTCATCCTAACTTTACTCTAGAAGATTTTATGCAAAATGATTGAGCAACTCAATCAGCTTGGCAGGACGATTTAGTTACCGAGGTTAAATGTCTTCCCCACCAGTCCACTGCTTCCAAATACTACACGCCAACCGAGTCTTCGTCTATGAGTCGATCGTTGAGAGACAAGACTGATGATTATGGAACCCAATCGCAGACTGATTTCCCTTTTGATTTAGTCCTCGTTCTATTTGTATTAACTCGAATTTATTTTAATTGTTTTTGTATACGACTATTTAATTTAGTTTGATTTTTATAATTTATTTCCATTATTTGTAATTTAGTTCTATTTGTAATATATTTTTATAATTTATCTCGTCTGTAAATCAAGCCAAAAATCTATCTGTATCTTAGTTCGATATACCGGGTTTCAAATTTTTAATTTTTTATCAAAAATAAATTTAACAACCGTGTCATTGGTTGCTGAAGTAGTAACCTAAATAGTAGCCGCCACATAGAATGATAATGGTATATCCTTTACAGGCATCTAACGCAGTCGGTAAAGTGTATCATGACCGACCACATGGTGGTCAATTATAGTCGACACTTTACCAACTATGCAAGTAGTCGGTAACATATAGGCATATACCGACCACCAGGTGGTCGGTAGAGTGTGTGGTCATTAAAGTAACGTCGTGGTCGGTAAAATAACTCTTTAACAACCAAACGCTAGCGATCAGTGTTGGTCGTTTAATTAAAAGTCTAACTTACGAACTAGTGAAGTCACCTTTAACGACTACTATGGTGGTCGCTAAATGTAACTTATGTATGAGTGTGTAGAATTGATGACATGTACACATGCACGGTACATTAAACTGGCTCATATATTGCTTGTGGGGCGTTGTCACGAGAAACGAGTATTGATAGATAACAAAATATAGTTGCCGAAATATAATTTTCTGTTTCACTATAATTTATGCATCTTGATAAGGGTTTAGTAATTAAAAAAAATAGTGCCTTAGCCTTAGGTATAGAAAAAATATTTACTTAAATTTTCCAATAATTTCCAAAGTCCCAATACAATTTTCACTTGTTTAAATTAATTCCTTCCTAAAATATAATTACTTGTTGTCATAAATTTGTTAGGTACCGAAAGACAAATATCATAAGCATATCAAATGTTCAACAGGAACGGATAGCTACTATATTATATATTATACTATATATGTATTTCTATAAAAAATTTAAATTCTCTACTAACTTATTCATATAGTAACTCTATTAATTTGAATCATAATTAAAAATTAATTTTTAATATTATTTTTATTTATAATTTATTTCTCTCTCTTCTAATTATATCTTACATACTAATTCAATTATAAATAAAAATAATACTAAAAATTAATTATTTAATTATAATTAAAGTTGATAAAGTTATTACAAGAATCAAGTTAATGTAGGATTCGAATTCATGGAGAAGGGTTTAGTGAAACCGAAACTACCTTGACTTTAGGTAAATGAAAAGAGAATTTTTAATTTCCGAAAATACCTTGACCTTATATTTTTCATTAATTTCCGAAATGCGTGTGGATACAATTACCAATTTGTTTTAAATTTAAATTAATTCATTCCTAAAATATAGTTACTTGTTGTCATGAATTTGTTATGGATCGAAAGACAAGTATCCTAAGTTCACTAGGAATTGGATAGCTACTTAGTTGAGACTCTATAAATATGATCGGATCACAACAATTTCATTATCTTTTTTCCTTGAACTAATTATTAGAATCTTTTCTCTTCGGCCTCTTAATTAACTTAAACTGGTTGCTTTAAAAGGGAGATTATGGGTACTGGTGGCTTTGCCGTGAGTGGTGGTGGCGTTCCACCGGAGGGGTATCCTGGAAAAGTAACAATATACGTGGTGATAACATGCATGATGGCTGCCATGGGAGGATTGATCTTTGGCTACGACATTGGTGTATCAGGTATATAAACTTAATTTTAAAAATCATGATTGTGTAGGTAAATTTATATATTGTATTATTAATTAATTTTGCTTGATAGGTGGAGTTACTTCCATGGCTCCTTTCTTGAAGAAATTTTTCCCATCCGTTTATCAAGAGCAGTTTAATCAGTCGACAAATCAATACTGCAAATTTGACAGCCAACTTTTGACACTCTTTACATCATCCTTATACTTGGCTGCACTTATTGCATCTTTTGGTGCATCTTATGTAACAAAAAAGTACGGTAGAAAAGTTTCTATGATCAGCGGGGGTCTAGTTTTCTTAGTTGGTGCCATCCTTAATGCAGCCGCTGTTCACATCAGCATGCTAATCGTGGGTCGTATATTACTCGGAATTGGCGTTGGTTTTGCTAACCAGGTACGTCGTAATTTAATTATTTATTTATTTATTTATTTTGATTAATATTATATATTAATTAACTTGTATATTAATTAATTGAATTGATGCAGTCTGTGCCACTTTATCTATCAGAGATGGCTCCTTACAAATACCGTGGTGGATTCAATGTTGGATTCCAATTATGCATCACAATCGGCATATTATTTGCCAACTTTTTCAACTACATGTTTGCCAAAATCGAGGGTGGTTGGGGATGGAGGCTCAGCTTGGGTTTAGCCGGCGTTCCTGCTCTATTCATCGTCTTTTCATCCATGTTTCTCTCTGATACACCAAGCTCTTTGATCGATAGAGGCAAGGAAGATGAGGCGAAAGCCCTTCTTAAACGTATCCGTGGAGTAGACAATGTTAATGCTGAATTTGATGATATGGTGGATGCTAGTATAGAATCAAAAAAGATTGAGGATCCATGGAGTAATTTGTTGAAAAGGAAGTATAGACCACAATTGGTGATGTCTGTGATGATCCCATTCTTTCAACAAGTTACAGGAATCAATGTTATCATGTTCTACGCTCCTGTGCTTTTCAAAACAATTGGATTTGGAAGCAATGCTTCTCTCATGTCTGCTCTTATTACAGGTGGTGTCAATGCATTTGCTACTCTTGTATCTATCTATGGAACAGACAAATGGGGGAGGAGATTTTTGTTCTTAGAGGGTGGTATTCAAATGTTCATATTCCAAGTTATAGTGGCAGCTCTTATTGGTACTCAATTTGGAGTATCTGGAGATGTTACTAATTTACCAAAGTGGTTTGCTATAGTAGTTGTGGTTTGCATATGTATTTATGTTGCTGGATTTGCATGGTCTTGGGGCCCACTGGGTTGGTTGGTTCCAAGTGAGATTTTTCCTTTAGAGATCAGATCAGCTGCCCAAAGTATTACAGTTGCTACCAACATGTTCTTCACCTTCGTCATTGCTCAAGTATTCCTTTCGTTGCTTTGCCACTTAAAGTTCGGTTTGTTTATCTTGTTTGCAGTTTTCATGGTCATCATGACACTCTTTGTTGGATTCTTTTTGCCTGAAACCAAGAACATACCCATTGAAGAGATGACACAAGTCTGGAAAACTCATTGGTTCTGGAAAAGATTCATGGATCTCGACCGCCCTACCGTCTAAATCCCATTTCGTTTCTTTTAGTTTTAGTGTAGAAGATTCTTGTTATGTTTTTATTTATTTGTTTATTTTTATCTTTATGAAATTCTCTACTTATATATGGTTTATCTTGTATTCAAATTTATCCATTTACTATTTATTCAAATTAGACATGCAGCGCAACTAATTTTGCATAATAATATAAAGACTTAGACTTATAAAATCAAAAAAATTCTAGTGCAACATAAGACTTAGCTTTAATGTAAGGGCATATCCCAATTGTATGGGTGTCAACTATATAGATACACTTTATTGGTGCTAAGTCTAAAGGGATTAGCGCAATTATTAACTCCTGCATTTTATAGACACATACATTCAGTAGCTTGTTGATTGTTACTTATCAATCTTTTACTTATTACTACTTCTTATTCATTTACTATATGGCGTCGATTGTTACATTGGAATCCTTAATGTTTAGGTTATTTTTAGATCTCAGTTATAAGTTGTATCACTATCAAGTTGTATATTGGTATGAGTCATCTACTTTGCATCTCTTATTGCTTCCTACTTATTTTTCTTGTTATCGTGTACATCAAATATTGTTACTACTCCTACATTGGATTTTTTTTTTTTTTTTTGTTCTAACTAGGAAGAAGGTGCGAAGACCGAATTAGCCTATGCCCATTCTTCCGAATTTCTCAGCCAACGTTCCCACACCAGGTTTCTCACCGACTCGCTGCCTAGCATTACGCGCGGCTCTGTTAGCCCATCCGTTTTTCCTACGAGGGATGTGTTTGAAGGACATCTGACCGTGCTTGTCGGCCAAGAGCCCCACCAACTGAAGGGATGGTCTGATTTTCCACCATGCTGCTGACAACTTTGAAATACCTTGAGTGACTTCAAGGTTATCTGAACATATAGTAATCTTTCGAGATGTTTCCCTTGATGCTATTTTCGTTGCTTCTAAAACTGCTGACATTTCTGCTTCGGTGGACGTGTCTGTCCAAATTGGCGTCGAATAAACTTGTCTCGCTCCTGTGTTCATATCTCGTCAGACTATCCCAATGCCGCTAGGGGCTGATTTTTCTTTAAATGACGCGTCACATGTGTATAGGATCTGGGTGTCTGCTGCGATGTCCTCGTGTATATTGGTTTGGGGAGTTATTTCCGGTGGTGGTTGCTGCTGGGGGGCCTGTACCGTCGACCACTCCTGTCCAAATAAGTCGAGCATAGAGATATGTGTAAGATGTAAAGTAGTTTGAACATTAGGGGTACCCGTATCATAGAGACCTTTCATTTTCTGCTTCCAGATATTCCATAGTAGTAGATAAATGTAATCTGTGAAGATGTTATTGTCCCATGGCCACTGAGACTTCTGGTCAGTGATTTTTAGTATCCATGTACCTATATTAGTAATCTCGTCATCCGGTATACGTAGTTGTATTGCTGAACCCGCCCAGACCTGTTTGCAAAAGTTACAAGAAAGTAAAAGGTGACAACAAGTTTCCGGTTTCCCACACCAGGGGCAATTGGCATCGTCTGTGCATTTTCTTTTATAGAGATTCCGTTTTGTTGGAAGAATGTCCCAATACGCTTTCCAAATGAAGTTACGGACCTTAGAAGGAACATTCGTTTTCCACACTTTGTTCCAAAGAGTTGATGATGTCGTGTCCGCTTGTGAAGAGGTTTGGGGAGTGTTATAAAGTAATTCCTTAGTGAGCATGGAGTATCCCGACTTTGTTGTATATTCACCGTTTTTTGTGTAAGGCCAAATCAGAGTGTCCTGTGAGTCTTGCGTGAGGAGTGGCAAACGAGCGATTTCGTCTTTGACCGGGTCAGGGATAGTTGCATCAATCAGTTCCCAGTTCCAAGTTCCTTCCTCCGGGAGGATCAGTTGGTTGACCGTTTGAAGGCTTGTGCCCGGTGGTTTGTCTTTGATTCTTCCAGATAAAAGCCATTTGTCCTCCCAGATGTTTGTTGAATTTCCATTCCCGATTTGCATGAGTCCTTGGGCTCTGATGAGGTCCCGTCCTTCAATTAAGCTTGCCCATGACCAGGACCTACTTTGTCTCAATTTAACCTGCAAAAAGTCTTGATGTGGAAAATATATACCTTTGAGGAGTTTGAGAACCAATGATTCTGGTGCGTGGAGAATACGCCATGCTTGCTTAGCAAGTAGAGCTGTATTTGTTCTTTTAATGTCACGAAATCCCAAGCCTCCAATAACCTACATTGGATAATATCAACTTATATTTACATTTATTATTGAGCTTTTATATAATGTGATGTCTCAAAGAGTGACACACCTCTATAATTTTGTTCTTATTCACTTTATTTATCATCACTACCTAACTCTTTTCACTTATTCTTTTAGGAAGAGTCCCCTCTTACTTTTTTTTTTGGACAATAGTTCCCTCTTACTGAGCTATGGTATTTTCACCCTTTTCGTTTCTTTTCTCTTTTTTCTTTGTTCCTTGTAGTGACTGTTGCATATATAGTTGGAAAAAATTAAAATTACTTTGCAAAAGTAGTAAAATAGAATTTCATAAATAAATGAAATATTTTTCAACTTAAAGTAACTACACTTATTACAATAAATTAAAAAAGACGAAAACTTACACTGAATATAGAAAAGATTACACGGTATATAACTTGCGTTAAAAAGATATTCCGGTTATACCGGTTATCTCTAACAATTTCTACTCTATACTATATAAGAAATTTGAGAGAGAAGTAGAGTAGTCTTTTCCGCTTCTTAATTTTTGTCTACATTCAATTCTATATTTCCTCTAGAATTGTTCTTTTCTATTCTAGTTAGAATAGTTTTTTCATTCTCTCTAAGATTATTTTTTCTATTTTTTCTAGAATATTTTTTTCCACTTTCTAAAATTATTTTTTCTTCTTCTCTAAAAAACGCAAGTGATAGAGGCACTATTTATAGAGAAAATGACAAGACAAAAAACCGTCACTTAAATGATCATCAATGGCTAGAGATAAATACTCTTCAATACCCATAAAAGCTAACTGTTATGTTGAACAAACTTTGATAACTCCCGTAACTGCTGAAATGAAGAGCAATTCATTTGTAATAAAGAGTCATTAATTTGTTATCAAGAAAAAGAAATTATTTTATATTACATATTTTCCAATTGTTTTTTCTCAAATTATGATGTAGGACTATTATACACAAATAGTATTTTCCACTTCTTCCAAGAGAGTGAAAGAAAAATAAATTGTCTTTAACTTAATAATTTCAACAATCCCCCCACTCAGGTTCTTTGAAAGAGAAGGTGAACATGTTTCCATAAATTCCAGCATTTGGGTGAATTGTACTTAAGTGACAATTTCTTTCGCTTTGAACTGACATGTAGTGAAGTGCGGCAACCACCAAAAATATATCAAGTGATCGTACTCTTGAACTTGACGGTTTTCGATCAAGTGGTGGGTTCTGGGGTGTTATAAAATAATACGAAAAGTAAATAGGAACCACAATACCGCAAGTGTGCGATTGTCCAAGTAATACTTCAATAAATCGGGTTTCGTTCTCAAGGACGGATTAGGCACAACTCAATTATTAATCAATTAGTAAGAATAATTGCTTAACAGAAAAATAAAATAAAGGATTTTTGTTTGGTTTTCTAAATTTTAACGATGCAAATAAATAAATACTAAAAGTAAATAACTGCAAAGAAATAAAGCAAGTAAATAAGATGTAGATGCAGAGATGAGAGATGTACTTGAGTCTCGCAAGGGAATCCACTTAATTTAATATAATTAGTGCTCTGTTTAAGGGTAAAATTGGTATTTAAATATTAATCAGGACTCTAATATCTCCTAGCCCCATGTCGGGTGGACCTAGGAGCTATCCTGAAGTATCATAAACCCCCTGTATAGGCGAATATGCCTCTCCGGATG
The DNA here is from genome assembly GCA_029959085.1 of Nemophila menziesii. Lineage (NCBI taxonomy): Eukaryota > Viridiplantae > Streptophyta > Magnoliopsida > Boraginales > Hydrophyllaceae > Nemophila > Nemophila menziesii. The sequence goes on from JARWIR010000001.1 coordinate 55,771,564, forward strand.
TGAAGCTCTTACCTCTTTGGCTATGTAACTAGTCAAGCATGTCGGTCAGTAACGAATATTACACGAATATTACCTATTTCTGTAATCAAACCCCCCCCCCCGGTCGGATGATCAATTCGCCACTAAAGTGAATAGCCCAATTACTAAAACCTATTTCTAGTTGTACCGAAAAGAAATAGTAAACAAAAACAAAATAATACCCAATATTAAATACAATCTAGATTAAATATTGATATCCCAAATTCAGAAACATAAATTAATTAACTAGGGTTTCAACCCGTTTATTGCGATTCTCAAGTACTAAAGAAATTAGTTCATAACGAAATTAAATACTGAAATTAAATAAATAAAGGACATGCTCCTAAACTACTGAAAAGAAATAAGATATCCTAAGGATTGGATTTGCTGCTGTTGGAAGCAAGGAATTTCTCCAGCTCTAGTTTTTCCTCTGCCTTCTTGCTCTGACTTGAAAATATGAAGCTTCTGGTGTAATTTTCGGAGGTGTATGTAAAAAGGAGGCTAAAGGGTCTATTTATACTTTTAAATTCATATTAGGGCCTAGATTAAGAGCATTAGGTCAAATTATAAAAAGCCCAAGCCCATCTTCTTTTTTAATTCCTGTAACTAGTGTACATCCTTTGGTAAAGCGGCTGTAACTTTTGCATATCAACTCCAAATGGGCTGATTCAACTTGGAGAATCTTCCTAACTCAAAAAGGTACGCATCATATTTCACGGCCCAAAGGCTGAATCCGCTCCTAAGTGGCCCAAAAATAACAATTAGTAACAGTCTTCCAGATCTGCAACTTTTTTAGTTGGTTCTTTGGAAATTCTTTTTTGCCTTTAGCTTCTCCACTTGATCTAAGACTTTAATTCTCACTTCTCCTCCTTCTATTGGTTTTCCATAGAATCCATGAACCTAAGAACTTTATACTAAAGACAAACAAATTAACGTACAAAAGCTCTAAAAGTGAAATATCGTAATTCCAAGGGGAGAAAATGCAATATTACGAATTAAGCCTAAAGGTCAATCGAATAAGTCAAATATTCACCTACAATGATGTCTCCTAAGGGATAATATTTAGAAGTAAACGAGAGATATCAAGACCCCCAACTCAAACCTTTATCGTCCCGACAAAGTAAAATAAAAACAAAGGCCTTTAGGTGAACGCAGAAGGGTAGAATCTAGTAAATAACACCCAAAGCATAACTTAAACAAATATCATATAGTATGACCTAGGAATTAATATACACATACACATGTCATGCAAAAACACAAAATTATCAATCTAGAATTAATTTTACAATTCTAGAAGGTTACGCTTATTACTTATCTCAAGATGGTGGCTATAGGGTGTTCATCGATCCTCACTTGCTTTGAACGCTCCACTTAGCATAGTCCCTATTAGCTGAATCATAAATCAACTATGTAACTAGTAAATCATAAGGTCTTTATGGTTTTAACGTAGGCTTAGGGACGGTATGGTATGTATATTTGGTAAATTTGAAGTGAGCTTTTGGCTCTCTCCTCACTGGTCCATTATTAAACTCGGACCCTTCAAGACGTGATAAATGATCTGCAACTTGATTATCACAACCTTCTCTATCTCGAACCTCTAAGTTAATTTATTGTAACAACAATACCCATCTAATAAAATGCGGCTTTGCATCTTTCTTCTCCATAAGGTATTTGATAGCGGAATGATCGGTGTACACAACAATTTTTGCTCCAAGCAGATAGGAATGAAACTTTTCAAATGTGTACACCACAGCTAGTAGCTCCTTCTCAGTTGCCGTATAATTTATCTGAGCACTCGTGAAGGTTTTACTAGCATAATAGATAGAATGAAATACATTCTCTTTTCTTTGATCCAAAACGGAACCCATGGTAAGTTCACTGGCATCACAAATAACTTTGAACAGTAAATTCCAGTCAGGAGGTAAGACAATGGGAGATGATATAAGTTTCTCCTTGATTTCCTTGAATGCCGCCATGCAAGCTTCATCCAATAGGAATTTGGTGTCCATCTCGAGTAAGTTACAAAACGACTTAGCGATCTTAGAGAAGTCTTTCATGCAACGGCGGTAAAACCAAGCATGTCCCAGGAAACTTCTCACCTTTTTTATGGAAATAGGAGAAGGGAGAATCTTGATTACCTCTATCTTAGCACGATCAACTTCTAACCCTGAACTCGAAACTTTGTGTCCTAGAACTATTCCTTCACGAACCATGAAATGACACTTTTCCCAATTAAGAACCTGGTTTGTTTCCTTGCATCTAATTACTACCTTCTCTAGATTCTACAAACAATCATCAAAGTTATCACCAAAGACAGAAAAGTCATCCATAAATACCTCAAGAAATTGATCGATCATATCTCCAAATATTACCATCATGCAACGTTGGAAGGTAGCAGGTGCGTTACATAGTCCAAATGGCATTCTTCGGTATGCGAAGGTGCCGAAAGGGCATGTAAATGTAGTTTTATGCTAGTCATCTGGATCTACGCATATCTGATTGTAACATGAGTATCCATCCAAAAAACAATAATATTCTCTACCGACTAACTTGTCCAACATCTGGTCTATGAAAGGGAATGGGAAATGGTCTTTGCTGGTAGCCTTGTTTAACTTACGATAGTCCATACACACTCTCCACCCAACTACGGTTCTTGAGGGTATGGCTTCATTCTGGTCATTCAGGACAGTAGTGATACCACCCTTCTTTGGTACGCATTGAACCGGACTCACCCAATCACTACTAGCTATGGGTTAAATTATTCCCGCATCTAACATCTTAATAACCTCTTTCTTCACAACCTCTTTCCTTGCTGGCATCAACCTTCTTTGTCCTTCAACTGAGCGTGCACTATCATCTTCCAGGATAATTTTGTGTTGGCAATAGGAGGGACTAATGCCTTTGATGTCAGCAATAGTCCACCCAATCTCCTCTTTATTAGCTCTTAGTATACGCAAAAGTTTATCTTCTTGAGGACCTATTAAAGTAGCTGAAACAATAACAGATAGAGTGTTGTTAGTACCTAAGTAAGCATACCTCAAGTGTGACGGAAGCGGTTTCTCTTCTAGTTTCGGGGGAGACTCAATAGATGGTTTCTTTTGAGGTTCGATCTCCCATGTGTCTCGTAATGATTCATAGGCTAGACGCCTAGGCTTTTCATTTTCTGAATTTAGGGCTGCCACTGTTTCGGAAAGCTCTTCCATCACCTCTGGTAAGTTAAGTACTAGGGCTGCCTGCAAGATATCATATAAACGCATATCATTAAATACCTTTTGCATCATTTGATCGATCACATCCACCCGGTGACACTCTTACATGGGGTTCGGGAACTTCATTGCCCTAAATACATTGAACTTCACCTCCTCGTCTTGGATACGCATGGTTAATTCTCTGTTTTCTACATCAATAAGAGTACGCCCCATGGCTAGAATGGTCTTCCCAAAATAATGGGGACATTCCTATCCACGTCGTATTCAAGTATAACAAAATCAACAAGAAAAATTAACGCACCTGCCTTAACGAGGACATCTTCTATTTGTCCCTCCAGATGTTCGAGGGACCTGTCTGCCATTTGCAAGACCATAGAGGTAGGTCTTGCATTTATGGCATTCAATTTCTCAAAAATTGACTTAGGCATACGATTAATACTCATACCCAAGTTACACAATGCTTTTCCTTTCCACTCATTACCAATAGATATAGGGATTGTAAAACTTCCAGGATCAAGTAGCTTAGGCAGTAACTTACTTTGGCTCACTACATTATTCAGGTAGCCCTATCATTTCATTCTCCAAGAATTTATGTTTGTTGGAGATGGCCCTTTTCAAAAACTTCACATATTTCGGTACATCTCGGATGGCATCTAAGAATGGCACATTGATATACAGCTTCCGTACCATATTTATGAATTTCTGATAATCTGCCATATCTCTTTTCTTCTGAATATTTGAGGGGAAAGGTGGAGGAGGAAGATTCTCTTTTACTTCCATATCTTTCTTCTTTTGCTTTTCCAGCACTTTTTCAACTTCTACTTCCTCTATTCTGGTTCACCCTCTTTCTCAACCACATCTTCCACCGTTTTCTCCTTCAATGTTGTTTCTTTTGTGGTTGCAATTGTGTATCGCTTCTCGTTCTAATTGCATTGCAATCCTCCCTTTGTTTAGGAACCTCTATGTCACTTGGGAGTTGGCCTTGACCTCGAAAATTCAAAGTGTTAGCGATCTTTGATATTTGACTCTCTAAGATTTTTAACGAAGCGGTGTGAGAGTTTCAAGTTTCTTCCATCTTGTTCTCTTTTACTGATGTAGTGGTCATGAATCTAGATCACTGATCTTCAAGTTGGACTGTCTTACTATTTGCCGAAGCCATGTATTGTGTCAAGGTAAGGGCTAAATATGTTGCGGTGATCGCGCCTTCTTGAGGTCGAAACGAAAGTGCTTTTTGAGCTAGTGTATCGGAATAAGCGTCATGCTCGGCTCTAGGTTGATTTTCTTGGTATTGGTTTTGTGTCTTGAATTGATAATTGTTTCCTTGGGGCTTTGGTTGATAATTTCTTGGATTAGCAACCCCTTGTGGATTCGAATATTGAAAGCCTGGATGATGCTTATATTTATTACCATACCCGTGACCACCTGAATAATTATTACCTTGATTGTTGATGAAACACACGGATTCTGGATTATTACCACATTATTCCCAACTATGATCATCTGCCCAAAACTAGGACATATTTCTGGTTCTTGCACCACATTCACAATAGCTTGCTTATTAAGCGTAGTTAGCTGTTTTAACTTATTCTCGAGTGCGGAAATTTTAGCGTTCAAGGTTGTTTCTGCGTCTACATTCAAAGTACCTTTTTCTGAAACTCGACCTTGTGATCTTGATGGTTGCCAACTCATCTCATTCTTCACAATTATATCCATAATTGTCAATGCTTGATTAACAGTAACCATCATAAGACCACCCTGACACATCGTATCTACTTTTTCCTTGGAGGCTTCGTCTAGACTTCGATAAATTATTCCAAGCTGCAATTCAATTTAGTACCCATGTAATGGGTATTTTCATAAATAAGATTGGAAACGAGTCCAAGCAACTCCTACAATTTCTCCATGTTCTTGACGAAAACTTGCTACATCAAGTTGCCCACTAAGTCTGACACTCTAAGGATAATATCTGTAGAAAAATGCAGTCTGAAGTTGATCCTAAATCCCGCCTGTCACGCGGGTGACCGGGTTCGATCCCCGGTAGCGGCGCCAAAAACTTGGTGGGTCCCGGGGTGTTATAAAATAATGTGATATTTTAATAGGAACCACAATACCACAAGTGTATGGTTGTCCAAGTAATATTCCGATAAACAGGATTTCGTTCTCAGGGACGGATTGGGTACAACTCAAGTATTAATCAAGTAGTAAGAATAATTGCTTATCAGAAATATAAAATAAAGGATTTTTGTTTGGTTTTCTAAATTTTAAAGATGCAAATAAATAAAGACTAAAAGTAAATAACTAAAAAGAAATAAAGCAAGTAAATAAGATGTAGATGCAGAGATGAGAGATGTAGTTGAGTCTCGCAAGAGAATCCACCTAAGTTAATATAATTAATGTTTTGTTTAAGGATAAAATTGGTATTTAAATACTAGTCGGGACTCTAATATCTCCTAGCCCCATGTCAGGTGGACCTAGGAGGTATCCTAAAGTATCATAAACCCCTGTATGGGCGAATATGCCTCTTCAGATGTGAAGCTCTTACCTCTTTGGCTATGTAACTAGTCAAGTCTGTCAGTCAATAACGAACGTTACATGGATATTACCTATTTCTGTAATCAAATCCACCCCTCCGCCCGTCAGATGATCACTTCGCCATTAAAATGAATAGCCCAATTACTAAAACCTATTTCTAGTTGTACCGAAAAGAAATAGTAAACAAGAAAAAAAATACCCAATATTAAATACAAAATCTAGATTAAATATTGAGATCCCAAATTTAGAAACATAAATTAATTAACTAGGGTCTCTCATAATCTTCGTCAATTACACGTGGTGACTCTCTTAATTTGATCTCCAAGTTTTTTCAGTAAATGCTCTAGCTTTCCAAAAGTGGTTTTTTGGTCCTTTAACGCCTTGACTTTGGTTTGACCTTACTTTCTCAACTTATTATCCTCGTCTTGGGGTGTTGTATCATCCAAGAACCTAAGATCTGCACACTTAACACATAATAAATACACACATAGCTCTACAAGTAATAAATACCCAAAACGGGAAAGAAATATGAATATGTCTAAATATAGGGAATAATCTCGCAAATAAGTCCAGATACCCCTAAAAAGATGTCTTGTGATACGATTAATCTATCACATAAAAGGAGACGCCAGCTTCCCATTGATTTTTCTACCAAGGACAGTATGTGAGAACCAGGGATACCATCTGTCCCAAGTAGTAGGGAACACGATCAAGGATTACGTTCCTTATTACTATCATGATTGGAAAAATATCCCACAATGTCACATGGTTAAGATTTGGATCCATCTACCGTTAAGTTCCTTGTTTGTATATTTTTATTATAAAACAAGATGGTCGGTTAAATTTGTCATTTTTATAGATTTTTTTTGGTTCGAGGAATAAGAAATCCGACTGAGATGACCTCACATAAAAGGAGCGTAGACAAATAATGATTATAGGTACAAGGATCACAGGGCGTCTCTCTATAACATGGATTAAATCGATCAAATTCTTGAGAATATCGTACCGAAAGTCTGTCCTCCACTTAAAACACGTCCGTCTACGAGCCGAATCGCTAAGAGATGAGGCTGATGATGATGAGACCCATTCCCCATAAAGAATTTCCTTTTGATTTAGTCCCAAATATAATTGTATTACCTCAAATTTATTTTATTTGTTTTGTATGCGACTATTAAATTTAGTTTGATTTTTATAATTTATTTTTATTAGTTGAAGTTTATTTGTAATTTAGTTCTACATTATAATCTATTTCGTTTGTAAATCATATAAAAAAATTATCTTGTTTTATAATCTATATGTATTTTCGTTTGATATACTGGATTTCAAAATTTTGTTTAAAAAAAAAAAAAAAAAAAATTTAACAACCGTGTTATTGGTTGCTAAAGGAGTAAATTAAATAGCGACCGCCATATAGGTCGTTAATGGTCTATCCTTTACCGACAACTTGTGTAGTTGGTAAAGTGTATCATTATAGACCACAACAACGTGATCGGTAGAGCATGTGGTCACTAAAGTAACATCGTGGTCGGTAAAAAAACTCTTTAACAATCAAACGCTAGCAATCAATGTTGGCTGTGAAATTTAATATCTAACTTACCAACCAATAAAGTCACCTTTAACGACTACTATGGATGTCGTTAACTATAACTAATGTAGCAGTGTATAGAGTCAATGACAGGTGCACACATACACTACAATAATCATCTCCTAAATTGCTTCGAGAGACGAGTACAGATAGATCTCGTCTAGTAGTATATTATATGCATCTCGATAAGGGTTTAGTAAAACATAAAATAATTCTTTTTTTTTTGTTACATCGGAGACCCAACAGGGTCGTATTACTACAAGCGAGGATCTAGTCTATTACATTATTGACCAAATTAGAATCATAAATTATTCGAGGTGTCTTGTATCCCATACGGTCTTTCGTAAGGAAGCTCCATAGGCCATCCGGTGGGTCGCCTAGAAGTCCAAAACCATCGCCGCTTCGCCCTCCAGCTTTTGCCAACCAATCCGCGCAAGTATTCGCTTCTCTATATATGCTTCTTAGCGAAAAACCCCTATTACGAGCCAAGCTTAATCGAATTTGACTGATCCACTGCGCCCCTACACCTCTTCCATCCATCGCATTCCGTACCAACTCGACAGTCTCTCTCGAATCGACTTCAATAGCCACCTCACTCATGCCCAATAATTCTAACATTTTCATCCCCTCGCATAATGCAATTAACTCAATTATAATCGGAGATTCGTGGTGAACTTGCATACTAAAACCATTAACCCAATCGCCGTTGCTATCTCGAATTAAGCCCCCTCCTCCGCCTCTTCGCATCCGTGCATTGAAACTTCCATCAGTGTTGAGTTTAAAGCCCCTAATGGGTTTGGTCCAACCAACTAGAGACATCGTGTCCTTCTTTGAAATTCTTTGTCCTGGTAATTGCCCCCACGCTCTTGTAAACCCAATAGCTACAAACTTCGCCCTCGCCACTATTGCTGTTGCATTGGGAAAGGATTCCCCATTGAACACCACCTGGTTTCTTAGTTTCCATAGCGTATCTATAAGTGACCCGAAGAACACACACCACTGTACACCAGCAAAGAGTGATTTATTCGAAATATTTTTATCCCACCAAGCGCGCGCCTCCTGTCCTGAAACAGGTCTGCTGTTCGGTCCTGTGCTGACCTCCACATCAGGTACCTGATTCCGAGCTCCCTCACGCATCTGCTGGACCTCACGAGCCGCGCCAGTCCGCCCCATTCTGTCCTCCCTGACCTGTACCGAGACATCTGCAGACAACAAAGAAAAAGACAGGTCCCTGGAATTGTTACTGATCCGCAGGGACCTAGGCTGCAATAAGTGAGAAAAGGCCTGCTGTTGAAATTCCAGGCTCCCTCCCCCTCCATCCGAGCCCACTCCATGAACCTCACTGATCACCCCTTCCCCATCAACCAATCGAGCCCCTCCAGCAACATCTGCTCCTCCAAATTGCACCACTTCATCCTTAATAACCTCCCATACCCTCCGGACCTTAATACAATCCCGGAACAAATGTATCACGCCCTCTACTTCACTCTCGCATAGCGGACATAACTCTGAGATTTCCATCCCGCGTTTAAACAAATTGCCCCGCGTAGCGATCCTATCTAAAGCCGCTCGCCATACAAATACTCGAACTCTCTGAGGGCATTTAAGCCGCCAAATTCCCTTCCAAAATCTCACGGAGTTACCATCCTCAGGTGTTGTAACATCCCACCCTACCGACCTCACCGAAAACTCTCCGTTAGTCTCCCGATTCCAAGACAAAAGATCCCTGGCCTCTCCCACATCTACAAGACTAACGCCGGCAATCTCCAACAACTTTGAAGGCGAGAGAAACCGCTGAAACAAGTCCCAATTCCAAGTCCCATCCAACCGAGTATATTCCCTTACTGTCCTAGTTAATTCACACGCTTCAAATACCCCAACCACATGATCAATGAGAGGTGAATCCCCTATCCACCAGTCACACCAAAAGGCAATATCTTTCCCATTCCGTACGAACCATCAGGATCCCCGTCTAACCACGGCAATACCTTCCACGATGGCTCGGCACATTCTCGAATCATTCTGTTTAACTATATATTGCATAGGAGGCCCCTTGAAATACCTCTCTCTCATTACGATAGGCCACAAGGTAGAAGTGCTATGAATTAGCTTCCAACCAAGTTTACCCAAAAGAGCTCTATTCATGTCTTCCGCTGATCGGAAACCCAAGCCACCTACCTCCTTCGGTTTACACACATCTTTCCAAGAAACCCAATGCATGCTCCTATGTTCCACCGAAGACCCCCAAATGAAATCTCTTCTAATCCGATCAATCTCCTCACATACGTATAATGGCAATTTCTCTACCTGCATGATGTACATCGGTGCCGCGCTAAGAACTGACTGAGCTAGCATAATACGTCCCGCTAACGAGAGTGTCTTACCCTTCCATTTCGCCAGTTTACCCCTTAAATCAGTTATGAACTCTCCAAAAAACCCTTTCGGTCTCCGCCCCGAGAAAATATGGATGCCAAGGTATTTGCCAAACCCCTCACTACGCTGATATCCACTCATCAAAGATATACTCGCAGCCACCTCCTCTCCCACATTCCTCGAGAAATATATAATGGACTTCTCTTTGCTAATCGATTGGCCCGCATCTCGGCAAAAAATATCCAGCGAGTCCTGTAATAAAACAAAATTATCAACAGAGGCTTCTGCAAATAAAATTAAATCATCCGCAAAAAATATGTGAGAGATAGGAGACCCCCCTGAGCTTAGGAAGATGGGTTTCCACATGCCTCTCTCAACCAGACCCTGGATAAACAAGGATAGACGCTCCATGCACATGACAAACAAATATGGTGAAATCGGATCTCCTTGACGAATACCCCTCGTAGGCTTGATCGACTGCAACGGTACCCCTTTCCACAACACGCTAATATCATTATCTTCCATACCCGAAATGACAACTGAAACCCACATAGGTGGGACCCCAAGAAGTTCAAGTGTCTCTCTAATGAAACTCCATCTAATCTTATCATAGGCCTTCGCTAGGTCTACTTTAACAGCCATGTACCCTTTTCTCCCCTTCGCGTGTCTCATGATAAAATCAATCTCATTAACAAGTACAATATTATCTATAGTAGACCTATTCGGTAAAAAACTGCTCTGGAAAGGACCAATCGTCCTTGCTAACATAGGCCGCATCCGATTAACCAAGACCTTCATACAAATCTTATAACTAACATTGATAAGGCTTATAGGCCTAAACTGAGTAATTAATTCCGGACTTCCCAACTTCGGGATAAGGTGAACTAATGTACCTAACACTTCTGAGGGGAACCTACCAGTCATTAAAGCGCCCCGAATCATATCACACACCGAAGGTCCCACAATATCCCAACACTTCTGGTAAAAAGCTGCTGTCAACCCATCCGGACCTGGGGCTTTGTGCGGTGACATCTGAAAGGCTGCAATGCGTACCTCCTCATCACTGACTGACTCCCCCAAAGCCTCAATCTCTCTATTATCGAACCTACACGGAGGGGGAAGTTCAAAACCATCTGGCGGTTCCTCCTCCTGCGAGAATAGACCCTCAAAGAAATCTCTTACCCACTGTTTCTCTGCCTCATCATCAACTATCCACTCCTGATCACCCCCCCTAATACGTGTCACCTCGCTCCTTTTCTTCTTGACCTGCGCTACACAATGATAGTATTTCGTATTTCTTTCTCCAGAATTAACCCACTCGGTACGCGCTCTTTGAAACCAAAACATTTCCTCTTGCTCTAGCAGACTCTCATACTCTCCTAGAAGCCGCGCCTCTAACCTCAATAATGACGAATTATGCGAAACCTGAACTACTCGCTGAATGCCCGCGATTCGAGCTAGCAACCTCCTTTTCTTTCGAAAAATATCCCCGAAAAAATCGAATTTCCATGCCTCTATCTCTTGTCTCATTATTTCAATATTCTCGCTAAGACTCCTCCCCTCCCTTCTCCAATTTTTAAAGACTAAGTCCTTGAACCCTTCATGAAGACACCATGCGGCCTCAAATCGGAAACGCTTCGTACTAGTATCCCTAATTACTGTGGCAGTCAACGTTACCATAATCGGAGCATGGTCGGAGTGCACCCTCGGTAAATGTGAAACCTTAGCCGACCCAAATGTCTCAAACCATAATCTGTTCCCATAGGCCCTGTCCAATCGCTTAAGAATACGAACCCCCGAACGCCACGAGTCACTCCATGTAAACCTTGGTCCCACGAAACCTATGTCCTCCAATCCACATTGATCCCTCCATCTTTCAAACTTAACCATAGATCGATTCACCCCCTCTACTCCACCACTTTGGTCCTCTAGTAGTCCAATCTGATTAAAATCACCCACTACTAACCATGGTTCCGCAATAAATAATTCTTTGACCTTAAGTATATGAAAAAAAAAAATTACTTCAATTTTCCATTAATTTCCGAAATGCGTGTGGATACAATTACCAATTTGTTTTAAATTTGAATTAATTCCTTCCTAAAATATAGTTACTTGTTGTCATGAATTTGTTATGGACCGAAAGACAAGTATCCTAAGTTCACTAGGAATTAAATAGCTAAGACTCTATAAATATGATCGGATCACAACAATTTCATTATCTTTTTTCCTTGAACTAATTATTAGAATATAATCTCTTCGGTCTCTTAACTTAAACTGGTTGCTTTAAAAGGGAGATTATGGGTACGGGTGGCTTTGCCGTGAGTGGTGGTGGCGTTCCACCGGAGGGGTATCCTGGAAAAGTAACAATATACGTGGTGATAACATGCATGATGGCTGCCATGGGAGGATTGATCTTTGGCTACGACATTGGTGTATCAGGTATATAAACTTAATTTTAAAAATCATGATTGTGTAGGTAAATTTATATATTGTATTATTAATTAATTTTGCTTGATAGGTGGAGTTACTTCCATGGCTCCTTTCTTGAAGAAATTTTTCCCATCCGTTTATCAAGAGCAGTTTAATCAGTCGACAAATCAATACTGCAAATTTGACAGCCAACTTTTGACACTCTTTACATCATCCTTATACTTGGCTGCACTTATTGCATCTTTTGGTGCATCTTATGTAACAAAAAAGTACGGTAGAAAAGTTTCTATGATCAGCGGGGGTCTAGTTTTCTTAGTTGGTGCCATCCTTAATGCAGCCGCTGTTCACATCAGCATGCTAATCGTGGGTCGTATATTACTCGGAATTGGCGTTGGTTTTGCTAACCAGGTACGTCGTAATTTAATTATTTATTTATTTATTTATTTTGATTAATATTATATATTAATTAACTTGTATATTAATTAATTGAATTGATGCAGTCTGTGCCACTTTATCTATCAGAGATGGCTCCTTACAAATACCGTGGTGGATTCAATGTTGGATTCCAATTATGCATCACAATAGGCATATTATTTGCCAACTTTTTCAACTACATGTTTGCCAAAATCGAGGGTGGTTGGGGATGGAGGCTCAGCTTGGGTTTAGCCGGCGTTCCTGCTCTATTCATCGTCTTTTCATCCATGTTTCTCTCTGATACACCAAGCTCTTTGATCGATAGAGGCAAGGAAGATGAGGCGAAAGCCCTTCTTAAACGTATCCGTGGAGTAGACAATGTTAATGCTGAATTTGATGATATGGTGGATGCTAGTATAGAATCAAAAAAGATTGAGGATCCATGGAGTAATTTGTTGAAAAGGAAGTATAGACCACAATTGGTGATGTCTGTGATGATCCCATTCTTTCAACAAGTTACAGGAATCAATGTTATCATGTTCTACGCTCCTGTGCTTTTCAAAACAATTGGATTTGGAAGCAATGCTTCTCTCATGTCTGCTCTTATTACAGGTGGTGTCAATGCATTTGCTACTCTTGTATCTATCTATGGAACAGACAAATGGGGGAGGAGATTTTTGTTCTTAGAGGGTGGTATTCAAATGTTCATATTCCAAGTTATAGTGGCAGCTCTTATTGGTACTCAATTTGGAGTATCTGGAGATGTTACTAATTTACCAAAGTGGTTTGCTATAGTAGTTGTGGTTTGCATATGTATTTATGTTGCTGGATTTGCATGGTCTTGGGGCCCACTGGGTTGGTTGGTTCCAAGTGAGATTTTTCCTTTAGAGATCAGATCAGCTGCCCAAAGTATTACAGTTGCTACCAACATGTTCTTCACCTTCGTCATTGCTCAAGTATTCCTTTCGTTGCTTTGCCACTTAAAGTTCGGTTTGTTTATCTTGTTTGCAGTTTTCATGGTCATCATGACACTCTTTGTTGGATTCTTTTTGCCTGAAACCAAGAACATACCCATTGAAGAGATGACACAAGTCTGGAAAACTCATTGGTTCTGGAAAAGATTCATGGATCTCGACCGCCCTACCGTCTAAATCCCATTTCCTTACTTTTAGTTTTAGTGTAGAAGATTCTTGTTATGTTTTTATTTATTTGTTTATTTTTATCTTTATGAAATTCTCTACTTATATATGATTTAAATTTATCCATTTACTATTTATTCAAATTAGACATGTAGCGCAACTAATTTTGCATAATAATATAAAGTATTAAATTTATAAAATCAAAAATTTCTAGTGCAACATAAGACTTAGCTTTAATATAGGGACCTGTAGTGCAACGCGCTTTATTATTTTTACAATGTTGTTTGAGGGAGAGTGGTATACAATGGTGTTTTGGTTGGTTGCATTTTTCTTCTTATTTTCTTTCTCTAGTTTTTACATGCTATATCAAATACAACAAAAGTAAAATATCTGAAGGGTGAAATCTGAATTGCGGTTTGATCTAGGGATTTGTGATCGAGAATTGCAGATATTATGCGGGTTAGAGATTATAACATGTGTACACTTGTAGTAAAATTAGAAATTAAGAAGAAAAACCAGATAAATCAAAAAGGGGCCTTTTTTGTGTTTTCTCTAGTGAGTTTCCGCCCAATTTCACATTAGGAAAAAAATAATAGCCACAAAATTTTCCATAGAATTACTATGAATTAAAAAAAAAGTGAAACATAAGCCATCCCCAACTTAATGAAACATTATGAATTTTTAATTGTGGAATGACCAACTAGAAAATATATCACTTATTCACTATGTAAAAACGTAACACTCATTCTCAATTATGAATTCTCTATCTCTTCCGGCACTGAACTGCTCCCCGATTCACCTCATTCTTAATACAATACGATAAAACCGCAACCCCATTTTGGCTCCACTTGAACATCCGTTATCGTCCCAATGAAACCCGATTCTTCAAGTGGTGCTATATGAAACACATTATTCAATTTATGTTGTACCACTAATCCCTGTAGATTTTCCAATTTAAAAACGGGGACAATTAAAACGGTTTATCATATTTCAACAATAAGATGTGAATACAGGGACCAATGATGAAATATATTTGGCCATTTCCCATAATACATGTACCAATGAAACATTTAACCCAAAATCAGAAAGAAATCATAAACACTGATCAATCAAACCCAAATCTTACATGCCACCTTCTTATACTAAAAGCTCAGCAACTTGAACTACACCTCAAACTGCACGCCAGTGTATAGCTGTTTGACCTGTGTGATCCGCTGCATTTACATCTCCTCCTTTTTGCAAATTATCACCATAATATTAACATTTAGCTGATACAGTTTAGTGCAAATTCTAGTTTTTATCTAGCTCTTTACAGTTGAGATGAACAATTCTTCCGTGTGTACAATTGAATCAAAACTTTTGAGACATATATAATACACAATATTTTTACTTAAAAGCATTTTCCTCCCAAAGGCAATATTAAAGATTTACATGACATTCATATCATACACTTTGGCCTTTGTGGGATAAATTGCAGATATATGAAGTGATTTTATGAATTATTCACAATAACACTTCATATATCCTTGTTTACAAAAAACATATGAAGCTACTACAAAAATCTAAAAAGATTTTCAGCTGTCCTTACTTCATATATCCTTGGTTACAAAAAACATATGAAGTGATTACAAAAAAATAAAAGATCTCCAGCCGTCCTTACTTCATATATCCTTGGTTACAAAAAAATATGAAGTTATTACAAAAAAAAACTGAAAAAAGATCTCCAACTATCCTTTTCATCATAATTTTCACCTGTAACCATTAAGAGATTCTTTTTAACATCAGTCGAAAAATAAACTTTTCTAATACTAACAACCTTAAAAAGGAACTACCTAAGTTTAAAATAATACCTATTTCGCAGATCTACCAATTTTTTTTCAAATTGTCAAGCTGTTAAAAACAAACGACAAAAACTATCATCCATGATCCATCACAATACAAAAGAAAAATATAGCCCTTACAGACTTGAATTGATTAGAAGAATATTCGCGTAATTCAAGAATATAAGTAGCTCTCTTCACTTTAATACCCTTTTATCATTTCAACTCTTTCCTGTTGATTTCACGATTAATTAGTGAGGAAAAAGAAAAAAGCAAAAGAATAGAAAATATACTAATACTCACTTGCTAGTAGAAGTGAGGAACTTGAGATATTATTGAACATAAGAGTTCTTCATGCCCGAGCATAGCTGGGTAAATGATACTGGATTGAGGGTTAAGGTTAAGGTTTAGTTTAAGGTTAAAGTTTAATGGTAAGGTTGCACTTAAGGTTAAGGTTAACGTTAAGGTTAAGGTTAGTTTATAGTTTAAAAGTTATAGTTTTAAGGTTAAATGTTAAGTTTAAGGTTAAGTTTAAGGTTTAAAGTTAAATTTTTAAGGTAAAGTTTAAGGTTAAATGTTAAGGTTAAGGTCATGGTTAAAGTTAAGGTTAAGGTTTAAGGTTTAAGGCTCAAGGTTAAGGCTAAGTTTTAACATCAAGGTTAAGGTTATGGTTAAGGTTAAGGTTAAGGTTAAGGTTAAGGTTAAAGTTAAGATAAATGTGAAGGTCAAGGTAAAAGTTAAGGTTTTAGGTTTAAGGTTCAGGGTTTAAGGGTTATGGTTAAAGGTTTAAGGGTTAAGTTTAAAGTTAAGGTTAAGATGAAGATGAAGATTAAGGTTTAAGGTTTAATGTTTAAGATGTAAGGTTTGAGGATAAATGCTTAGGCCTAAATTTAAGGTTAAGATAAAGATGAAGATTAGGGTTTAAGGTTTAAGGTTTAAGGTGTAAGGTTTAAGGTTAAAGTTAAGGTATAAGGTATAAGGTTTAAGGTTCAAGGTTAAGGTTAAGTTTTAACATCAAGGTTAAGGTTATGCTTAAGGTTAAGGTTAAAGTTAAGATAAAGGTGAAGGTACATGTAAAATTTAAGGTTTTAGGTTAAAGGTTAAAGGTTAAAGGTTTAGGGTTTAAGGTTTAAGGTTAAAGGTTAAAGGGTTAAGTTTAAAGTCAAGGTTAAGGTGAAAATGAAGATTAAGGTTTAAGGTTTAAGGTTTGATGTTTAAGATGTAAGATTTAAGGATAAAGGTTTAGGCGTTAAAATTAAATTAAATGTTAAGATGAAGATGACAATTAGGGTTTAAGGTTCAAGGTTTAAGGTGTAAGGTTAAATTTAAGGTTAAGATTAACGTTTAGGTTAAGATTAAGGTTAAGGTTGGGGTTAAGGTTAATGATAATAATAGTTAAGAAGTTGAGGTTATGGTTAATAGGTTGAGAGTTAAGGTTCATTTGAATCCTATTCAACATTTGGCCCCTTAATCCCAAAAAATATATTATCAATTCAAGTCATGAATCAATATAGTAAGTAAATTATACAGGGAAGGCCCAGGGCCGGTCCTGAGGGTAGGACGAACAGGCGACCACTTTGGGCCCCTAATATTTTTGATGTTTTTAGGGGTCTTCAATTTCTAATATTTTTGCTTAAAGGGGTCTCATTTTTTTAATTCACCTTAGTCCCATGTCAAACCGGATCTTGTCAGGACCAGCCTCGAGGGAAACAATGCTCAATCTTTTCTATTCATATTTTTATTTTTTAATGACTCTTTGTATTTTAATTGTAATTTAAACTAATGCATGTAAAGGAAACATACCGTTTACGTTAAAAGGTTTACCAAAAGGTGATAAGGCTTTATTTATTTGTGGTGATTAAGATATTCAACTAATTAAGTTCTCATGTCAAAAAAAAAATTAAAAAATTATTATTATTATAGGAGATAAAAAGATATCACGTCCTATTATCATTATCATGATGTTCATGTTTTAAATGAAAATTTTTGTATGTTATTTGCATTATTAGTATTTTCATCTTGTTCAATTTAGGAAATAAAAATAAGACTTATAATTCTTTATTTTAGAAAGAATATAAATCTGCCGAAATAAATTTTTTAATATGTTTTGTTAAAATCATACGTATATGAATATAATAAATGAGAGAATGAGAGAAGTAAGGAAATTATGCGAAAAGTAGGGGACTTTTGAGTGTTCATAAGGAGAGTTAGGTGTACCCTGCTTTATTATATAGATATCCCAATTGTATGGGTGTCAACTATATGGATACACTTTATTGGTGCTAAGTCTAGAGGAATTAGTGCAATTACTAACTGCTTCATTTTATAGACACATACATTCTGTATTAATCGTATAGTTTGTTGATTGTTACTGATCATTCTTTTACTTATTACTACTTCTCATTCATTTAATATATGGCGTCGATTGTTACATTGGAATCCTTAATGTTTAGGTTATTTTTAGATCTCAGATATAAGTTGTATCATTACCAAGTTGTATATTGGTATGAGTCATCTACTTTGCTTCTCTTATTTCTTGCTACTAGGGTTGTAAACGAGTCGAGTCGAGCCAAATACTAGATGTACAGGCTTGATTGTTTAATTTCTCGAGCCGAGCCGAGTCGAGCCGAGCTCAAATTTAAACGAGTCGGGCCGAGTCGAGCTCAATTTTTAACGAGTCGAGCTCGAGCTTCCAATGATCCAAATAAAAAATGTTATAACTTGTTTGTTTAACTTATAGAACAATCTATTTTAGAGTTGAGCACAAGTTTCTCATGAACAATTTGTTTTTAATGGTTGAAATAAGACTTTTATGAATGGTTGGTATTTGATGGAGTGCGTGGTATGACAATATAAAATATTACATAATGAAAAATAGATGTCTAAAGAAATTAATAATATCCAATTTGATATTGAAGGTTTAAAAATTTATTTATAAGTAGATAATATATTAATTTATAATTGTTATGATTTTAAACGAGCCCACGAGTCGAGTTCGAGCAGGATCGCATACTTATCGAGCTTAAAACGGAGCTTGAGCTTGAGCATGTTTATATTCGAGCCGATCTCGAACGAGCTTTTCTCCGTTTTTTGCCGAGCTCGAGCTGCTCGCGAGCGGCTTGGTTCATTTACAGACCTATTTGCTACCGATTTTTCTTGTTATTGTGTACATTAAATAATGTTATTATTCCTACATTGGATAATATCAACTTATATTTACTTTTAGAGCAATGATATATACCACCCAAATCATACTAAATACCACCCACCCAATGACGTGGCGTGAATTGATTGGCTATAAATAGTTAATCTATTTATTTTCTTGATCTAATTAAACGATTTATTACCAACCAATTCACTGCACGTCATTGGGTGGTATTTGGTATGGTTTTAGGTGGTATATATCATTACTCTTACTTTTATTATTGAGCTTTTATATAATGTGATGTCTCAAAGAGTGACACACCTCTACAATTTTGTTCTTATTCACTTTATTTATCATGACTACCTAATTCTTTTCACTTATTCTTTTAGGAAGAGTCCTCTCTTACTGAGCTATGGTATTTTCACCCTTTTTCGTTTCTTTTATCTTTTTATTTGTTCCTTGTAGTGGTGCATATATAGTTGGTTATTATCGTCGAGGATCTTGGTTAACATGATTGGATTTGGGTAGGAATAATGGACTTGAGATGATCATACAAAGTATATATATGTAAATGATAATGTATCACTTATGAGGGTTGTTGATAAAACTTGTATTAGCGAATATACGAGTTAAAGATTATAATATTGTGTAAGGTTTTATATTTTGATGGAATTAATGTTGTATTTCCTTTTTAGACGGTTTTAAAGGCTTTGTGACTCAAAATGATCATGTATAATGAGCTCGTGGCGGTGACGCTATCAAAATCTAAGTATTGAATATTGGAGTACAATGTTAGAGCTCCTAAAGGTTCATAAGCTACCGCGTGATCAAAAAGGTATTTAAAGAGGCAAATGCACGTAGAATTCCTGATATTAATCCTCGAGGGGAGGATATTGAGATGGATTCGACCAATTCCATGAGCCAAGACTCGCGTGACACGGGATCCTCACAAAGGGGAGCCCATCCTTCTTGGAAAGATGATGTTATTGAACGTTTGGATAGGTATGAGGCAAATCAAAGTCGGATAATGGAAAGTTTGTAACATTTGAATGTGAATCTAAATATGATGATGGGATATATTATGTGCATAAACAAAATTAAAAATGCATCCTTGAGATTCTCGAGGGACAAATGAGGCACATGGACACTTCACAACATCCTCACTTGGACAATGATCACGAGCGTGCGGGGACTTGATCCTCGAGGGACGTTTTCAATACCTTTCGAGTTAATATTTTGCGTTTATAATATGTGTTAGGGGTATATTTGTAAGTGTTACATGATTTAGAGTCTTACGACTAATTCTTGAGTTGGGGTGGGGGTACTCATTGTTCTCATCCTCGTCTCTTGTGTTTAATGCTTTAGAACTAAGAATTATAAAACAAAAAAAAATTGAAAATAGATTTTTGGAAGAATCAGGAGTCCAACTAACAACTATATCTTGTTACAAATGGGTGTCTTGTAAAAACATGTTTATATGAATCGATGAAATTAACTAGGTTTGTGTTTTATAAACTCTTATATTATGCTTTGATTGCTTGTATAAAATGTGTTAGTGTGGATTGAATTGTTAGTTATCAATGAATTATAAGACTATTTCTTAATGAAGCGATAAGTGTATAAAGGTGTTTAGACCTTGAGATACGACCTAGTCGAAAACCGACTTGCCTACAACTTTGACGTAAAAGAGTTAACAAGATCACATAGTTAGGGAAATTATTTAGCCAGTTCTTTGATAAGCACTTGAGCCCTTTATCTTTTCAAAATATATGTTATTTATCACCCATAACTCTCTAAGCCTAAGCATTTTCTTTGTTAGCCGCATTATAATCCTATAACCGTTTGGTATAATATGTAGGTTAAGTGTGAAGCTCTTAAGTAAAAGGAGATAATTAGATATCAAAACAATGTCAAGGAGTTAAGGAAAAAAAGATAAAAGGTAGAATCTAGAGAGAAAAGGAAACAAAGTTGAATTAGGAAAGGAAAAGCTGCCAAATAAATCTGCCAAAGCTGTAAAGTCCTCAAATATTTTGAAGACTGCATAAAGTAAATTATAAATCTGGAGAATACCTTTTATGAGCAGATAGATCTTTGATAATTTTTTAGTCCATGCCTTGATTCAGTTCATAAACAACAATAAACAATTACCCAATTCAATTAATTGTAAATTAATGCCTAATAACATAAATAATCGTCCAATTATTGTCAAGGTTCATTCATTAATGCAAACTCAAGCTAATAAGTGTTTAATTCATACTAAAAGGAATAAACAACAGAGTATAAGTATTATAATCATGTTTAGAACACAAAATAAATACAAAATAATCTAATGTTTGAATGGAATTGGTGAATAAATGGTTGAGCAGGGCTCCAGTTCTTTCTCTCTAGGCGTGTTGCTCTTCTACTCTTCTCCTAGGCGTGTCTAATGTTATCGAATTGAAGTGTAACTCTTTCTAATTTGTTTTTTCTAATATACCAAGAGATCTAAATGTTTTTGGTGTTGTGGAACCCTGTCAAATGGCCCAAGTCAACCCAAAAACATTTTATTGAAGGAGTGGACTAGTTTGAGCGACGACATCTGCAACTGTAATAACTTTTTCATCTTAACTACGAATCATGAACTGTAGAATTCTTTACTTAAATTTTCCATTACTTTCAGAAATCCGATACAATGGGCAATTTGTTTAAAATTTGAATTAACGCCTTTCTAAAACTTAGTTACTTGTTGTGAATAAATTCTTTTATGGACCCAAAGACAAGTATCCTAAGTATATTAAAATTTACTAGGAATTGGATAGCTACTATATTATATGCATTTCGATAAGGGTTTAGTAAAAAAGAAAATAATTATTTGACCCTTAGGTATATGCAAAAAGATTTTTTCACTTAAATTTTCAATTAATTTCCGAAGTTCGGATATATACAATTACCAATTTGTTTTAAATTTGAATTAATTCCTTCCTAAAATATAGTTACTTGTTGTCATGAATTTGTTATGGACCGAAAGACAAGTATCCTAAGTTCACTAGGAATTGGATAGCTAAGACTCTATAAATATGATCGGATCACAACAATTTCATTATCTATTTTCCTTGAACTAATTATTAGAATATTTTCTCTTCGGTCTCTTAACTTAAACTGGTTGCTTTAAAAGGGAGATTATGGGTACTGGTGGCTTTGCCGTGAGTGGTGGTGGCGTTCCACCGGAGGGGTATCCTGGAAAAGTAACAATATACGTGGTGATAACATGCATGATGGCTGCCATGGGAGGATTGATCTTTGGCTACGACATTGGTGTATCAGGTATATAAACTTAATTTTAAAAATCATGATTGTGTAGGTAAATTTATATATTGTATTATTAATTAATTTTGCTTGATAGGTGGAGTTACTTCCATGGCTCCTTTCTTGAAGAAATTTTTCCCATCCGTTTATCAAGAGCAGTTTAATCAGTCGACAAATCAATACTGCAAATTTGACAGCCAACTTTTGACACTCTTTACATCATCCTTATACTTGGCTGCACTTATTGCATCTTTTGGTGCATCTTATGTAACAAAAAAGTACGGTAGAAAAGTTTCTATGATCAGCGGGGGTCTAGTTTTCTTAGTTGGTGCCATCCTTAATGCAGCCGCTGTTCACATCAGCATGCTAATCGTGGGTCGTATATTACTCGGAATTGGCGTTGGTTTTGCTAACCAGGTACGTCGTAATTTAATTATTTATTTATTTATTTATTTTGATTAATATTATATATTAATTAACTTGTATATTAATTAATTGAATTGATGCAGTCTGTGCCACTTTATCTATCAGAGATGGCTCCTTACAAATACCGTGGTGGATTCAATGTTGGATTCCAATTATGCATCACAATCGGCATATTATTTGCCAACTTTTTCAACTACATGTTTGCCAAAATCGAGGGTGGTTGGGGATGGAGGCTCAGCTTGGGTTTAGCCGGCGTTCCTGCTCTATTCATCGTCTTTTCATCCATGTTTCTCTCTGATACACCAAGCTCTTTGATCGATAGAGGCAAGGAAGATGAGGCGAAAGCCCTTCTTAAACGTATCCGTGGAGTAGACAATGTTAATGCTGAATTTGATGATATGGTGGATGCTAGTATAGAATCAAAAAAGATTGAGGATCCATGGAGTAATTTGTTGAAAAGGAAGTATAGACCACAATTGGTGATGTCTGTGATGATCCCATTCTTTCAACAAGTTACAGGAATCAATGTTATCATGTTCTACGCTCCTGTGCTTTTCAAAACAATTGGATTTGGAAGCAATGCTTCTCTCATGTCTGCTCTTATTACAGGTGGTGTCAATGCATTTGCTACTCTTGTATCTATCTATGGAACAGACAAATGGGGGAGGAGATTTTTGTTCTTAGAGGGTGGTATTCAAATGTTCATATTCCAAGTTATAGTGGCAGCTCTTATTGGTACTCAATTTGGAGTATCTGGAGATGTTACTAATTTACCAAAGTGGTTTGCTATAGTAGTTGTGGTTTGCATATGTATTTATGTTGCTGGATTTGCATGGTCTTGGGGCCCACTGGGTTGGTTGGTTCCAAGTGAGATTTTTCCTTTAGAGATCAGATCAGCTGCCCAAAGTATTACAGTTGCTACCAACATGTTCTTTACCTTCGTCATTGCTCAAGTATTCCTTTCGTTGCTTTGCCACTTGAAGTTCGGTTTGTTTATCTTGTTTGCAGTTTTCATGGTCATCATGACACTCTTTGTTGGATTCTTTTTGCCTGAAACCAAGAACATACCCATTGAAGAGATGACACAAGTCTGGAAAACTCATTGGTTCTGGAAAAGATTCATGGATCTCGACCGCCCTACCGTCTAAATCCCATTTCCTTACTTTTAGTTTTAGTGTAGAAGATTCTTGTTATGTTTTTATTTATTTATTTTTACCTTTATGAAATTTTCTACTTATATATGATTTATCTTGTATTTAAATTTAACATTTATTATTTATTCAATTTAGACATGTAGCGCAACTAATTTTACACAATAATATAAAGACTTACATTTATAAAACTAAAACTTTGTAGTGCAACATAAGACTTAGCTTTAATATAAGGACCTGTAGTGCAATGCCCTTTATTATTTACAATGTTTGTTTAAGGGAGTGGTATACAATGTTGTTTTGGTTGGTTGTATTTTCTTTCTTCTTTTCTTTCTCTACTTTTTCCCTGCAATATCAAAAACAGTAAACCATATCATCAATGACGAGGTCTCAAAATTCAAACAAATTTTCCATCCTGAAGCTCATGTAACAGTCTTTGAATTCAAACAAATTTTGAAATTCGAAGTTCTCCTTGAGATAGTTAATGTTGAATGGTCATTGCAATTGGTGATGATGAGGGCAGTGGTGGTGTAATGTAGTAGAGAGATGGTTATATAGTTTTGTGGTTATGTTTAGTTATGGAGATGTGTAGTTATGGTGTGGAATAATAGTGATTTTGTATCGTAGAGAAAAGGTTGGTAGAATAAAATGGGGAAGAGGTGATGATAAAAAGAAAAGAATAAATGTAAACAAAAAAAAGAAAAATAGAAAAGGTAAAAGGAAAAAAAGGATAAGTAAAAAAGGTAAAATAAATAATTATGAATAAAAAAACCTAAAACACCCATCTAGTTATTAATGATTACTAAAATACCTACTACCATGTTATCATTAACAAAACTCCACTAATAAAATTTGGATCAAAGACTAATGGTAGACCAAAACAATGTTTAAAGACCATTTTGGTAACTTCAAAGTTTTGAGGATCATATACAGAAATGGCCTATACTTCGAGGACCCAATTTTTTCATAAATATATGTATATATTCCTTAGAAAAAATATATATTTGGGCTTGCAACTTTTTATATACTTTTTTTTTTAGTAATGAATCTTCACCCTTAAAGGCTAATCTAAATTTTGTAGCTTCCACTACCACCACCACCCCAAACCCGTGGTACAGTGAGAAATTTTCTCAAATTAATTTTTATAGGTACAAAAGTTAGTCAAAATAAACATTAACCCCACAACCTAAGTTTATGCCCCTAACCTAGATATTAAACTTTTAGCCCCTCCTTCCGAAAAATTCTAAATCCGCCCATGTTCACCACGTTTTTGTAAAGAAGTCTCGACATTTTGTTTCTCTTCCTCACAATATCCAAGTGTAAGTATTGCATTCTTCAACTTCGTATTTAGCCATTCATTTATTTATCACCATATCCTGGAATCTCATGGGGCTTCCACTATTGGAATATTTAACGGTTTTCATTGATGGAAGCTCAAGATTTTTACTTATTAATAGAATCTTTTGAGCTTCCAAAAATGGGAAAACCCAAAAATATATTAAATAAAGTTGAGAAAAGTTTTAAAAATTTGGTGAGTAGATTAGTGGATAATGATGTGTGGATTT
This sequence comes from Nemophila menziesii, assembly GCA_029959085.1. Lineage (NCBI taxonomy): Eukaryota > Viridiplantae > Streptophyta > Magnoliopsida > Boraginales > Hydrophyllaceae > Nemophila > Nemophila menziesii. The sequence continues at coordinate 55,796,656 of JARWIR010000001.1, forward strand.
CCGTAGAGTATGTTTGTGTATTTGGTCAGTGGTAGTGGTGGAATCATAAATTTCCACCCCACCCTCGTTAAATCCATAATCCCGCATAATTAATATTTTTGTGTATCACTGATAATATTTACATTATGGATGCATGGTCGGTTTGGGGTAAAAAGTACTCAACCTGTAATTGATTTGTTCTTGTGCGCTTCTTGTAATATACCCATATCCTCCCAATACATTCTATTAATCATTAGGTTTTAGGTATTTGATGGGTTTTGGGTACATGTGTGTCTATTAAGTTGATAAACATGATAGAATTATTTTGGGTTCATTTGATAGGTCAGTTTCATTTTGCAAATTAATGTTGTAAAAAAAGTGATATTGGATTTACATCTAGACTTCTAATTTTTTATTTTGGAAAATATTACTTGAAAATTTAGAAGAATGAAATTTTAATATTTTTTCAAAAAATAGTGATAATATGATAAGTAAATACGAAATTGAACTTTTTTTGTATCGGCAAATCAAATTTTATTATAATAAGGTTAACAACCATTATCTTTTACACTTAATTATACCCGGGGAGGATATAAACTATTACTAGGCTATTACAATATGACTTAGTAATAAGCCTAAACAATTGGTCTAACAATCAAACAAATGGGCTAATTGACAACTTTTAGCCTCAATTCACAAGCTTTCTTTGATTTAAACACTCTGCTATCTAATTTAACTGAGACAAGAGAGAAAATGTAATTCTCGAGTTGCTCTTCATTCCTATTAGCATCACCATGACATCTCATATTTCTTTCACTCCAAATGCAGTATATATATGTAGTTAAGCACACACTATATATGAGCATTACTTCTTTACTAATCTTCAAGCTAATCAAGAACTCGATTAAACTCATGAGACTTGCTTATTGTATTGAATTTCACATCTGTTGAATATATCTTTAAGTATTCTAGAAGTGAATGAGCAGTTCAATAATAGATGATCTAATTCTTCACTTTCTCCTTTGCAGAACACACACTGAACTTATTTTATGAACTATTGAAGGATTATAGTAACGGGAGAAAATAATTGTAGAGGAGTGACATTGACCTTCCAAGATTTTAATGAAGTAAATGAGCAATATGAAGTTTTTATTTGTATACTAATAGGATAACTGGGAATATATGTTTCCATGTTTCATCTTTAAAACTCGAGTCCAACTAAAACAGATGTTTAAAAAAAAATTAAACTGCAATCTGCCCAATAAATTGACAATTCAGCTAGTTTTGGGCTTTAAATTTGTCCAGATAGATTATTGCGATTGATGTCTCCATATTTGTGATATATTAATCCACTCATGAGACATCATTTTTGGGACATTACATTAATTTTTAAGGTATTTCCCCCATTATGTGTTACTTTCTTAATATATGCCTTGATTTGGAGATTTATTACATTTGTAGCATTTTTTGTATAATTTGTGTGTTAATATGAAGCTCTTAAGTAAAAGGAAATAATTAGATGCCAAATAAATTTCAAGGAGTTAAGAAAAGAATATCCAAGTTGGAATCTAGAGATAATAGGAAACAAAGTTGAATTAGGAAAGGAAAAGCTGCCAAATAAATCTACTAAAGCTATAAAGTCGTCTAGTGTTTTGAAAACTGCAGAAAATGCATTATAAGTCTGGAGGATCCCTTTAATGAGGAGATATATCTTTTAATTGCGGTCATTTCCATATAAAATGCGCAAAAATCTTATAAACAACGAAGAAGATATGACCAAATCATTGAGCAATGTTTATCATGTAATAAACCCCTTGTTGCCTTTGAGTTTGCTATCTATTTATTATACGTATATCCTTCTCATCCCCTTCTAGCCTTTCTAAATCCTTTTTATTAGCCGCATTACAAGTCATACCCCTTAGATTATAGGACTTTTCCATATGACCCACACTCGAATCGTGATGCATAGACAGTTGTTTTAGAGCTTAAGTTTGGGGTGGCGGGTTCACATTATGGGAAACAATATTGGGTTTTTTTTAAGCTTATTATGTATTGGTTCTCTTGATGATGATTCACTGTTTATATTGTAACCCTTTTGCCGGGGTAAAAGGAAATTCTTGAATTGAGAAAAAAAAAAAGAAATTTGTCGAGAAAAGAAGTAGCATGATATCTCACATCGAAAAGAAAGAAAAGTTAAAGAAAAGATTGAATATGATTTGGACCGACAAAGTGGAATTTCTTATATGAGTATATAAAATTTGTTGGTAAAAATGGATTTTTTTGGTTTGTTTAAAAACTCCCGAAACTCATTCGAAACTTCCCCAAATGATTCAGAATGGTATAAAACTTACAAAATAATTTTTGTTTTGAAAAGATATAACAAGGAAATCCCGAAAATACATAAAACAGTTTATTTCACAAATACCCCTATATTTTCTAAAAAGTACAAAAAGACCCAATGTAAAAACAAAGCAATTTTAAGCATGAAAAGGTCAAGACTCACAAGATAGTAGCACATAGAGGATAAAGCACATAAACACATAATAAAACACAAATTAACAAAAAGAAGAAGGAAAGAATTCACCGGATTTTTCTTTGACGGGATTTGAGCGTCTTTTTGTATGTTATTCCATTTTCTTGACACTCAACACCTCCAATGAATATTACTATGGTATCCGAGGTGGAATGGATCCGGAAATTTTATTAGCATTTTTCACGATCCATATCGGCTTTTCCCACTAGGGTATCAAAGACCCATATTCAAGTTGTTTGTGGTAATGACACGTAGAAACATGATGACCGGGTTTACCACAATAATTGCAAGAGCTTCTTTCTCGAATAGAACTATCAAGTGAGGGTTTTGAACACGATTTTTTCTCATTCTTTTGAATATCCAAATTATCACTCAAATATAATTTTTCTTTGAAAAGACCATTTGAATCAAATGGAGTGACATTTAAATAGGGATGATTTTCTAAAGTTTTAAGAGCAAGGGAAAATGCTTCATCCATTTTTTCAAAACCTTCTATATTTTTCTTCATAGGATGTTGACTTTTATTTGAAAAGAAAATATTTTCAAAACAAGGGTTTTTAGTATTACCCAAAATATCATCTAAAGTGATACAACAATTAAAACAATTCTTTTGCTCAACTTTAGCCTTTTCCAACATAAGGTTATTCAAATGGATTTGAGAATCAAGAATTTTTAGAAGGGATGAAATATGCCTAATATCATCATAATTATATGGAGGTGATAAAGAGTTAGGATAGATTGCTACCTCATGGTTTGGTTTAGGATTGTCATGAGATTCATCATGGATTAAGCTTTCTTTTTCTTCGTCATTCTCGACAATTCCATATAGAAACTCCAAACGATCCCAAAGCTCTTTTGCGGAATTACAATCTAACATTTGTGAGAAAATCACTTCAGATATTCCACAAATTAGAGTGTACATCGGTTTTGCATTTTGAGTGAGCTTAGCATTATCCTCAACGGTGAGTTCATCATAATCTTTTTCTTCTTGATTTAGCTTAAGAACTCCCGCTTCATTTAACTCCTCTTTATATGGAACGAATGGACCTTCCATAACGATTCTCCATTGATCGGGATCTTCGGCTTTGATAAATTCCTCCATTTTTGTTCTCCAAGCAAAATAGTAAGTTCCTACAAAAAGTGGAGGTCGGGTAGAAGACGACTCTTCCAAAAGATTAAATTCCATATCGTTTACTCTACTAACGATTAAGCTATTCACGTAGAGTTAGGCTCTGATACCAATTGAAAGTCCTAGAGGGGGGTGAATAGGATTACTAATAAGATTAATGCCTAATTAAAAAATCTTTTGGACAATTATAAGTTTAAGAAAGAAACTTCTAAGTCAACTAATATATCAAACTCTTAAGGGATCATACAATAGATAAGCTAAGAGGTTCGATATATAAGTGATACTAGTAAAACGAGTTTCTAATCTCTTTCTACTCTAGATGACAATATGTTAGATAAACTAGATAATCAATTTCGCAATATTCATACTAGCATATTATCAAACATATAAAGTGCGGAAAGTAAATAGAGTAGGGATAGAAAGATACACACGATTTATAGTGGTTCGGTTTCCCTACATCCACTACCTAAGGAAGCCTCCTTAGGATTTCAAGCTTTTCACTAAGCTCCCGTGTCTCTCTTTACCGGGTCGAGAACACAATAACCCTTACAACCTCTTCGATAACACGAAGGACAATCTCTTCGAAACCACGAAGGAAACTCTTGTGTAATCACAACACAAGGACACCGAGTATACTCACGATACTCCAATTCTCTCTTAATGTATCTATTACAAGAACTAGACTTAAGAGGATAAATACAAAGTGTTTAAGGGGTGAAACTACTTTGCTAACAATCTCCTAATGAGTAGATATAACACTTAAGCATGAAAGACTCCTCTTGAGTAGATAGAACTTTGTGGCTTATTTGATTAACTCCTTGAATGAGTTGGATAGGACTTATAAGCTTACTAAGATTGATTTTGACAATGTATAGCTCTTGACACCTTCTTGAATGATAACAATTAAGCTCCTTAATGTTTGTAATTAGTTGGGGTAGTTGTAGCCTTGAAAGACCTTCATTTTATAGCTGAAAATTGCTTCCAACGGTCATAAGGCTTGAGTCCAATGGATCTAATATATTTCTTATGACATAAACTTTGTGCAGAAAAACCTTCTCTGCGGTGTACCGTAGGTATCGTGCGGTGTACCGCACCTCAACGGTTAGATTTTCTATCTTTCTGACGGGCTAGCCATGCACCGTGCCCTGGTCCGCATCCTAGATCCGGTGTACCGCACCATTGGTCCGGTGTACCGCACCAAACATCTTTGATAGATATAACTTAAGCTATGATGCTCGGATCAGTAAATCTTCTTCACGAAAGTTGTAGATAACATCATTCTTATAAACTTTGCAGTTGATCATAAAGGCTATATCTCAATGTAAATAAAGATATGATTAAAAGTATATGTAATGAGATATAATAAGAATGATATGTAAAGTGTTTTTGATGAACAATAGTGCAAGTTAGGATGTATATAACAAGAGTAATTAGCACACTAAACACAAGAGGATTTGTCACATTAAAACAACCTATTAAGGGAGGCTATATGCCAACAATTTCTCATAATATTCGTTGATTACACGTGGTGACTCTCTTAATTTGATCTCTAAGTTTTTCCAGTAAATGCTCTAGCTTTCCAAAAGTGGTATTTCACATGAACAAAAATGGGCTAACTCTCTATTTACAACAAGTACTGTTCAAATTAAAACTCCTTTCCTTACAATATCATCTTAATTCACAATCCCTAACCTTTAATCCTCTAATTTGTGTATAATTTCTTTCGCTTCTCTCACTCTCTCTTTCTCTCGTTACTTTTAGTTTATACTTCGGTTTTTTAATTTCATCCTTCTTGACATTAATGGTTATATGCCATGGCTGAATTGGGACTTTTACTTTTGCTTCTTCTCGTCTTCAATTGGTTTGGAAACGATTTAGCTACAATTTTCAATTGGACTCAATTGGGATATTGGGTTCGAAACTTATGGCGTAAACTAAACTCAGGGAAGACTAACATTTATGAAGATCCAAGAACATGCAGACACATGCAATGGATTATCCTAATGGCCAGTGTAATTCGAGTATTGGGCGTTCTAGAGAAGGACCTTGGACTGACCCAACAAGGAGAATGGTTTTCAATCTTAATTTTGTGGGCTAATAGCCTATTCAAGAAGATAATCATGGAGTTAATGGGCTGTCACCTCTTTTGGGCCATCTCTAATTGTCTGAGGTATGTAATTAATCTCTACAATTTTAATGATACTAGAGACTCTTCGTATTACGGCTCTATTATTACCACAAAACCTATTCAGTACATTGGGTGTGTAAAAATGCTTCCTTCGAAATTACGCTATACGATTACCAAGAAGGCTAAACATAGGTTAGATATGCTGAGTAGAGTGAAGATTGAGTTTTCAGGTATTATGTGTGGTATTGAACCGAGAAGAATAATCCTTTATGATCTTGTAGCCCCTATCGGAATCTTCACTATATCTCGCACGCCTTATCTCGCTAATCTCGATACAAGAATTAAACATGTGTCAGTTTTTAGATGCTATACATGCAATAAAGTTGTTCCAAAGGTATATGGAGGGACTCTTCATTACCTATATATTTGGAGACTGGTTATCAACTGCAGAAAAAACCAATTTCATTACTCATTTCCTCTCAAAGAAGACTTCACTAAGATGGATTCAAAAATTAACCCCTCCATGCCGATAGCAAAAATCTCTGATGAAAACCTTGAGAAGTTTGTTATCCTCTCTCTTTCAACGAAAGCTGCAGCGATAAAGCCAAAAGAACCTGAGTTTAATTTGGTGGCTAGGGTTGTCTCGGAACGAATCATTCCATTGCTGGTGTTCAGGAAAGATGTCCTAGACAATTGGAACATACGATGCCGTCTAATCTTTGAAGAACACTCATCAAATGTTTTCAAGATCACATTGGATGACGAAGAAGAGGCGAATAGGCTCTATTTCATCAGGCCTTGCCTTATCCAATCCATGCATGTGGTTATTGCTTGGTTAAGGGAAGGTGAGAAGGTGAATAATATGGATCTGAAGAACTCATCTGCGTGGATTCGTGTTTATGGGCTTGCTGGATTCCAATGTTCTATCGACACTATTGAAACTCTTGGGAACTTCATTGGAGAGGTAACTGAAATTGATCATCCCACTGTTGATAATGACAATCAAGAAGTGATAAGATTTAGGGTTAAGTTTGACATGAGGAAAGCGTTGAAAACTGGAGTTTACATTGAGCAATTCGAAGGTCCAACGTGGGTGGCGTTTATTTATGAGAACATCAGAATGTATTGCTTTAACTGTGGTGTATTAGGGCATAACAAGAACGCGTGTTCTACGTGTATTGTTAAGCCAAGGTGGAATGATAGCTCGTTTAAATACACTAACTGGAGTAAGGACTTAACCGTGAAAAGTGAAGACAAACCTTTGTATGTTTTCAGGAAGCGTGATAGGTGGGGTGTGTTTGACGAGATAATAAGATTTTACCCATTCAGAAGATATGATGGTGATGATGAAGACACCGATGGAGAACCATGCCATGGAGGATCAGCTGGTAACATCTCGAGCTTTAAAGTAGGATAAATTCAAGTGCCAGTCCAGAATGCTGAAGACAATGCTAACAAGGAGAAGAAGAATGATGGCTCAGAATCAAGCAAGAGAAAGATAGAAAATACAGGGTTGCTTGGTGATATAACAAATGGAATTGAGCTACCAGAAGAACCATTTGAGATTTCTGCAACTAGGTTGCCTGGTCTGTACAAGGCTTTTCAAAGTGAATGGACTGATGCTGGGAAAAGCCTTATTGTGAACAGTGATAGTGTGAAAGATGTGATGAATGCAAAATACAGTAGCATAGAGGAGCTATACAAAGATTTTCTAATTGGAAACAAGGAGAACAACACAACAAATAATGGAATTGGACTTAGGTTTCAGGAGAAGGGTAAGGCAATTGTGAATGAAACAAGCGCTGAAAGAGAAAGAAGAACCAAGTTTAGGTATGATGGGAAGCTAAGAATTGGGAGCAACAGGGAGAGTGATGCTGCAGTTGTTCCAGATATCGATTTCGGAGGTATTCAGTTGTTTAATGATAATCAGAACATTGTGCCATGGAATGGAAATGAGGGGGAAGCAAATTAAACACAAGAATGGAAGTACAGGCTGCTGGTGATCTTCTTGACCTGAACAAGTCTGGATACACCAAGAGAAAGACTCATGAGGAGACGAATGCAGAAATATACGCAATCAAAAGAAGAAGGCAGGAAGAATTAGAAACCATGGGAAAGAAAATTGGAGAGATTCAACTCTTCATGGATGGCCTATATGACTGTTTGAGTGATGTGAAACACCAATTCATGCTGAAGGAAGGTTTATACCCTCAACCAAAAGCGGGGTTGGGGAATGCTCAGAACCAGATTAATAGTAAGATATACTTCTGTGAAGGTATATCATGTGATGGACACTTTGAAAAAGAGTATGAGAGCGATTGGGACTCAAATGATGCTGTTGTTTCCAAGGTTCCACCTATGAGAAATGGTTTTATCAACTACAATAACGAGAATGCTGGTGCTGCGAATGTTAATGGATAGTTGTACGGCTTGGAATTGTCAAGGTGTTAGGGCAACCTTGACTCAATCTAGTTTAAAGTCCCTCCTATCCAAGTTTAATGTGTCTATTTTATGTTTAATTGAGTCTAAGTTAAAAAGTAGTCAAGTTAATGATGTTAGAGCATTGAGTCTATTCAAGTACAACCAAATTGTTAATCCCACTGGTTCTTGTTCGAAATCAGGAGGGATTGTTGTGGCTTGGAAAGAAAGTGTCTGTCTTAGTATTAGATTCTCATGCAATTATTATGTAATTTGTGAAATCAGTGAAGTATGTAATAGGAGATGGTACTTGGTGTTTGTGTATGGACCTTGTGATGATACTGCTAGAAATAAACTGTGGAATGAGCTAACTGTTTGGCTTTCAAGTCAAGATGAAGCAGTGTTGCTAATGGGTGATTTCAATGAGGTGGCAAAGTTCAGCGAGAAAGAAGGTAAAAATGCAGCTAACTTTAATAGAATCCTAAAATTCAATCAATTCATTAATGAAAACAGTTTAATCGAGCTGAATTCTAAGGGGTGTTTTTATACATGGAACAATAATAGAAATGGAATAGAAAGTGTAAGGGAGAAACTTGATAGAGGGCTTTGTAATCTAAAATTCCTTGACCTTTTTCCAAACGCAATAATCAAAGTACCACCGGCGGTGGGTTCAGACCATTCGCCGTTGATACTAGTAAAGGAGATTAGAAACAAACCAAATAAAAAACACTTTATTTTCGACTCTAGATGGTTAAAAGAAGAAGAATGTATTGACGTGGTTAGAAACTCGTGGAAAGACCAAAGCGACGGAAGTGGTCTTGAAAAAATTATGAAAAAGAAAGTTAAAACATGCACTTCATTAGCAAAGTGGAGTAAAAGCACTTTCTACAATTGTAGGAAAAAAATAAATGAATTACAAGAAAAGCTAGAGTCCCTACAAGATTGCGAGAGTAATAATTATGAACACGAGAAAATAAAGGAAATCAAAAGAGAAATGGAAGACCTATGGGACAAGGAAGAAACATATTGGGCCGATAGGGCTAGAGATCAACATATACAATGCGGTGACAAGAATACAGCTTATTTTCATAATATTACAAGAAGCCGAAGAAACACTAATAGAATTGTAGCAATAAAAGACGATGAAGGAATATGGAAGGAGGACCTTGATGTGATCAAAAATATATATTTCAAAACTACTATGTTTCATTATTCAAAAAAGAGAATAGAGAATCGTATGAAGATATTACACATGTTATCCCATGTAAAGTAACAGAAGAAATGAACGAGAATTTAACGAAGACACCAGATATTGAGGAAATCAAAAGCGCAGTCTTTAGTATGTCGGGTGCGAAAGCACCAGGGCCAGATGGGCTAACCGGGAAATTTTATCAAGAATTCTGGGAAATTGTTAAAGATGATGTAATCGGCATTGTTTTGGACTTCTTTAATCTCAACTGCAATGTGGAATAAATTAATGATACGCTTATAACTTTGGTACCTAAAGGGGATTCACAGGAGAAACTAAAAGATTATCGACCGATTTCGTGTATAAACTTCATCTATAAAATCATCGTAAAAATCTTGGCACTCAGATTACAACCAATTATGGATACGGTCATATCGCCAACTCAATCGGCTTTTATAAAGGGTAGAAGTATTCAAGACAACATTATTATCGCTCAAGAAATTTCCTATTTCCTGAATGGCACGATAAAAATCAAATAAACACTATGCAGTTGTAAAAATCGACATGGCTAAGGCCTATGATAGGGTTGACTGGGACTTCTTGATGAAGGTGTTGGAGCAAATTGGTTTTTGCGAGAAATAGAGGAAATGGATATATATGTGCATATCAACTGCTAATATGCAAATTAAGATTAATGGGGAACGACTTGACAAATTTAAACCCGAGAGAGGAATTAGGCCAGGAGATCCGTTATCACCTCTTCTCTTCTCTATCATGACTGAAACTCTTGTTTATATCATTCAACATTATGTAGAATTCGATAACTTCAAAGGATTAAAAATTAGTAGGAATTGCCCGATGCTAACTCACTTGCTATTCGCGGATGATGCATTATTCTTTATGGAAGCTAGTAGGGAGGAGTTTGACAAGTTCAAGGAGTTGCTTAATAAGTATTGCATGGCTTCAGGGCAAGAGGTAAATTTAGACAAATCTTCTATGCTTTTTTGTAAAGGTATCAACGATAATATAAAAAATGTGTTGGTTGGAAAGATGGGAATTTCTAGTACGAACTCGTTGGGAAAATACCTAGGTCTACCACTCACACTTAAAAGATCAAAAACTGAGAACCTTTACTATATAAAGGACATGCTAATTAGCAAGGCCTCTAGCTGGACATCAAAATACTTATCTGAGGGAGGTAAAGAGGTGCTGATTAAGGCAGTACTACAGGCCATACCTAACTACGCTATGTCAATTTTTGAATTTCCTAAAGGGTTATGTAAAAAACTATCAAGTATTGTATGTAATTTTTATTGGGATTCGATGGTAAAGAAAAAAATACATTGGGTGTCTTGGAAAAGGATGGCTAGGTCAAAGAAGATTGGCGGTCTTGGTTTCAGAGACTTTCAGAAGATGAACTTGGCGATGTTAGCAAAACAAGCATGGAGATTAATTAATAACCCAAATTCTCTAGTGGCACAAGTGATCAAAGGAATATATCATCCGAACACGGACATTTGGAATGCAAAGCTTACACAAAAAAGATCTTGGAGCTGGTTTAGTATAATGAAAGGACTACAATTTTTAAAGAAGAAATGCAGTTGGCAAATAGGGAATGGGCTCACGACTAATATATGGAATGATAGTTGGGTTGAACCTGGATTAAAAATAGATAAGTGTGATTGGTTACCGGTTGAAAAAGTGGAGGGTCTTTTCAATAATGGATGCACGGGATGGAATAACAATTTAATTGACTCAATATGTAATGATAGAAAAAAAAGGAAATTAATAGAATACCAATTATTAATATAGAGGATGAAGATAAAATCATTTGGCCGTTTACAAAAGAGGGTTGCTACACCACTAAATCAGGGTATCACCTTTTGGTTGATGAGGAGATAACTAAAGAAGGAAGTACATCTACTAAAGTGGTGAAAGAAGGTAATTCATCATTATGGTCTATGGTGTGGTCATCGAACGTCCCTACAAGGATGAGGAATTTTGCATGGAGAATTATCAAGAATGAGATTCCCACGAAGAAAAATTTGAAAAAAAGAAATGCGCGGAAGGTACGATATGCGAGTGGTGTGAGCAAGCGGAGGAATCTATTGAACACCTCTTCATACAATGTCCCTTTAGTGCGGCAGTTTGGGCTGAATCGCCGTTACAATTGAAGTTTAAGGTAGAAGAGAAATGTGAATTTAAGGAATGGTTTGTTAATATTATTAAAAGCTACTCGGAAAGTGGATGGGAAAAAGAAAAATTAATTAGCAATATGATAACGATCTTATAGAGCTTATGGAAAGCTAGAATGAAAGGATTTTATGAATTAAGGAAATAGGATGTCAAAGAGATTATCAACAACGCTAACCAAGTTATGGAAATATTATATAAAACAAGACAAGCAACCAGAGAAAGAAGACATGATCAACAAATGAACTAGGAATAAGAACTCAAGATGATGATATACTTGACTCATCTGAAATAATATGGTACAATGATACTTCTTTTGTGAATAGGAACGAAACAGCAGGAATAGCATCGGTTGATTTAAATAAGGATGGGAAAATTACCGAGAAACAATATAGAAGAGGTTTCTTTAGAGAAGTTAAAGAAGGAGAAGCATGTGCTATTTTACAAGTAATGAAGCGATCTGAAACCTTAAAGCCTAAAAGGATTTTTTTCCTTACAGATAACCTAGAAATCGTCCAAGGAATTCAGAATAAAAAAGGAGTCGATTGGAAGCTACGGCGGATGATTGAACTGATCCGGAAATGGATTGCAAGATTTCCAGAATGGAAGGTGCTTCATATTAAAAGGGATAGAAACTTAATAACTGATTTGGCCGCAAAATGCGTTAGGAAAAAGGACAGCCTTGATCAATAGAATTCAACTAATGTCTATGATAGTATAGAATTTTTAAATCAATTTCTAAAAGGTTGTAATAATTTAAAACTTTTTGTACTTGAAAAAAAAAATTACAATAAAGATGTTTTATATGTTCACCAAGCTCTAAAATGCAATTATAGGCACCAATTCGAGCCACAAGAAGCCTCTTAAAACAAAAAGTTCTTAAACCTTCACAAGTAGGATGACTTAAACCAACTTTTTCTGTGCTTTGTTCAGAATAAGACATCTATTAGATACCAGAGTTCTTTCATAACCGAGAATACATCAAGATGAAAATGATAAAACTAAATAGAAAATTCAGACTAAAAGACCAACTCAAGACCATATACAAATCCAATCTTCACAGTGACCCCTTCATTCCAACAAAATTGATATCAGCTTTCTCAGTTTGTCTCATATCGTCTCACCCTTCAATCCAATCTTCTAAGTAAATACTCCACCTGGACCTCCTTAGTCAAGGGCATAATCCAGTCAGCATATAGATCAGCAACAAGCCTAGGATTGACTTTGTATTCAGGGTCAACTCCATCTTCACCAGTTTTTACGGCTACTTCTTGCCCAAATGCTCTCGTTTTCTTCTCTACTCTCTTTTTCACTTCATCTTCCACCTCCTGATAAGTCAGTAGATCCATCAGTTTTGTCCGGTCCTGTCCATAAATAAATCCAAGAAAACTCAATCTAAAAGCTCTCAAGTCAAGTAAGTAGAGCAAGATACAACTATTGAAGGGAGAACATTACTTGAGCTAGTATAGCAGCTTCATACACATCTGGGGATTCACGATACTTGGCTTCGGCTACAAATTTTCCATAGTGAATTCTTTTGGACAAATTCTACAAGAATTAAATCGACCATATTAGTGTTTTGTCTGTTTAATTTATATATATTTTGTTTCAAGTGGGAAAATTAAAATATGTGAATTTACTTACATGTAAACATGTAGTGTCCAAAACCGAAACTGATCCACAATTTCCATCATTACCCTCTTTAACGAATCTCGGAAGAAGATCGTTGAAGTACATATCCCATATCTTTGGGTTAATATTTATCGATTCAGCAGCAGGATGAAGAACCTATATGAGTACACCACCCACACATAATCACTTCATAGATTCAACCATAAGCATATTTTATTTCCACTAATGAAGGTGATATGATTACCTGTGGATATTGCAAAGGTGGTAAGAAAGGTTCAGGTAAGATGTCAGGGAAGAAAGCATGCTCATCCGGACACTTGTATCGCCCAACCTAAATAAAAGAAGGAAGATATTTAATTTTTTATGACATATTCTTCATATATTAATTTTTCCATACCTTTGAATAAACTATTTCTGTTTGTTTGACCAAGTGTTCAACCAAAGAGCCCTCAATATGTGGGTAAGCCTCAGGGTCATACGCATCTCCATTGTAGCAAAATTGAGATCTCTCCATGAGGCTGAATATAATGCTTGCCTCTTGCCTGATTAAAGAAGTGCGTATACCCTCTAAAGTATAACTCTTTGTCTCATCTATTCTATCTTTCTTAACAGAGCTAAAGCAAATAAATTTTATATCAGAACCAGATCCACAAAAAAAAATTATTCGTATTGAATTAAACAATATAGTTTTGGTTAGTTATTAACTAATGGGTCCCTGTTTTATGTGAATTAACCAAATATATTTACAACTGCACTTAAAAATGTAGCAAATGTATCTTGTTTCAGAACATAGAAAATATACATTGTTTGAGTCCAAAAGATAGGAAATATTTCCCCTGTGTAAGGGTAGATTTGTAACGTTATTGTATAGCTAAGGGTTAAATTTGTCTGAAATACGGGGAATATTTGGCTATTTTGCATGACACATGGACCAACCACCATTAATCTACAGGACAAGCAAAACTCTATAAACCCTCATCCATAAATGCAAAGTTATTTGCTACTTTTGAAATACAGGGATATATTTCGCTAACAACACAGGGACCAATGGCAATTAACCAGTCAAACAAATTTAAACAAAACAAACATTAATCCATAAATTATCATCGACAAAATGTAATTGTTTGCTAATTTTGAAATACAGGGGTATAATTGTCTATTTTGCATGACACAGGGACCAATTGTGCAATTAAACAGTAAAAAGAGATATAATCAAAACTCCGAGGAACCCATAAATCCTTTCCCATAGATGTGATACCGATCAGCACCAGGAAACCGAAGAAATTGGACCCTAATCTGAATTTTAAACATTTAACAAGAAATTTACAGTAATAGAATACAATTTTTTTTTAAGCGTCAACTGTTAACACATTAAAGTTAAAACCAGAATTAGCAAAGATCTAAAGGGAAAGAGAAAATTTACATACCCAATGCGAGATGTGGAGCGTTGAATAGAGTTATGACGGCATAGCATTAGCTTGCATGCAATTCTTGAACTAAACTGGGAGGTACAATCGTTGAGCCAATTATGGGTTTTCTTTGCAAAAAACATAGTGGGTTTTGAAAATAGTGGAGCATTAGGATTAGTTTGTGTTAGTGTGGCTGGAGAGGTGATCGTTAATAGCTCCATTGCTGAATTGCTAAAAAAGGTAAAGAACGCACAAAAGCAAAAGTATAACAGAGAAAACTGAGAGAGTGATCTTTTTTTTTTAGGCAAGCGAAAGAAAGTGGTTAAGGTGGTGGATTTTATAGTTTTTTGTCGCACCAATTACCGTTGACACAAAACGTAGATTTTTTTTTTTTTTTCACAAAACGTAGATATTATCCATCTAGAAGTAGAGTTTTTCTTTTTTTGGTCAATCCGTATGAGTGAGAAATGGAAAGTAATAGAGCTGTAGAACAAAAAAAAAAAAGTAATCGAGCTAATTCAAATTGAGTAATGATATATGTCACCTTTTTCCATGTCACCCTTTTATCACCCTTCTATATATATGTATTGATTTCCTTGAATAGAAGATAGAGAAAAATTAAATAGGATAGAGAAATCAATTCATTGGTCCATGTAGACATACACATAGGAGGTGATAAAAAGGTGATACAAAAAAGGTGACAAATATCATTACTCTTCTAAATTTATTCAAAGTCTAAATTTAGACCGTCATTAAATTCAATGATTAATTTACCAATTACTCCCTCAGGAGTATCCACCTGCATGGTGTTTTAAAAATTAATATTTTAAATGTATATTTAAAATATTAAAACACTTTATGAGCGATAATTTTATAATGGTGTATGTAATTATTTGTTTTCTTATTATGTATTAAAAGATAAGTAGACATTATTTTTTGAGGAAATTGTAATTCAAGGCCCAAAATTCTACAACTTTTAGTTTTAAGTCCTAGTTAGAAACAATTGTTTTTTAAGTCCTGGTTCTAATTAGCTAGTTGGGAACTTTTCCATTTTACCCCCCTTCGTTATGGGTACGGATTGTTGGAATTATGCCCTAGCCCCGGTCGTCTTGTAATGAATTGAACACAAGTGTTTACTGTACACGATAATAGTTATCCCTACAGTTTTGATTAAAGAAATTGTTTCCTTGAATCTATGGCAAGACTTTATGATTATGGTATTAATCTACATAATATAAAGGCAAATCCTTGATTAAGTTACGAACTAGATATCATAAGGTGTTATGATAATGAGAATCTAGCTTATAGGACTTAATCTAAACTTGTTCTTAATCGTAGGATCATCGAGTTAGGACCTCGATGATCCAGTTAGATTAATATGTAGCTAACAAGTATTTATTGGATAAATATCGGTAGTTCTCGTTTACCGAGTTAGGTGCATAGATAATGCTCATAGAGATGTGATTATCGAACCGACTAAAACTAGAGATTCCTAATGGTTAATTACCTTGAACTGTCAAGTAGGTTAATCTCTATAAGGATTTTTATACTTGTAATCCTTTGACCTGAGATCATCACTATAGTTGTGTATGTGCTTGTTATGTTTTGATACTGGACTACTAGTGTGTCATAATGCTAGTCGAAAGGATATTGGACGTAGCTAAGTATATATGCTCCTAGGGATGAGTCAAGATGGAATCTATCAACTCTAGGTAAAGAGTTTGAGCTCTACGATGTCATAAGATTATAACGATTGTATCAAATCCTTGGCTAAGGTGATAGAATGAATGAAGAAATGAGTTTCTTAGGTCATTCGTCAATCGTTGATAATCGACGTGTAACGTAGTTGATTTTCTAATGGGATTTGACAGTTGCACCATATCCCAGGATGATCCGGAGCTGTAAAGATAGAGGGAATACATGTATGATTCTTCACTGGGTTCTTTGTACAGAGTTACTTCACGTTATCCGGTCGTTGGGGAGTGTTGTTAGACGCCAACCTCGATTAGTGGTTAATCTAATTAACTGCTACCGGTTTAACGATGAACCCACGTAGTCGCACACTAACGAGTGCATTGAACTTGCTTCATGTCGTTAATTAATTTTATTATTAGATAATAAATATTAATTAAATATATACTTGGAATATTGGTATATTAATTTGCTAGCACAATTTAATATTCTAATATAAGACCGAACTAAGACAAAAAGGAAAAAGAAAAATTGACAAGTTTGTGGATCGAACCATGGACTTCTAGTAGTATGAAATGTGTCACTAACCGCTAGGCTAGTCAATTGTTTTTGTATAATGTATAAGGTCCAAGTCCACTTCACAAGTGGTAATGGACTAGATTATTAAGATAATCAATTTCATTATACGTTCCTGACTTTTCCATTCTTGTCTTTTCATTTTCTTCTCTTGAGTTATAAGAATATAATGAGAGTCATTATATAGGAATAATTCTCTAATCAGTTTTTCTTCCAAGGAAAAACACACAAGAAAGTAAAAGGTTTTTTTTCCAAGTCAGAATTTTGATTCTGAAAGCAAGGCTCAAATCCTCGGTGTGCAAAGCGTGGAGGCTTCAAGAATTTTGAAGCTCGGTCATAGTCAATTCGATTCTCATACAAAGGCTTAAGGTATGTAATCGAATTTTTTTGTTTCTGTTTAAATTTTTAAATTGCAACTAGATTGGCTTAGGATTGCAATATTCTTTTCGCTGCGTATATTTGATATAACCGTGATTGCGAATCCTTCAATTGGTATCAGAGCTGGTTTGTTGCGATTTAGTTATTTAAACTTGATATTATATTATAATATGTGTGTTTTGATTCAAGGGTTTATATAAAAATTGTTTTTATATATTATATTATCTATCTGTATTCGGTAGCCTGGTTGCGATTTCTTTTTTGTTAGTTTTAATTTTAATCGGTATCCATAAGAAAGGTTGATTCCTTTGGTCGATTGTTCATTAAAAGAAAAAGAAGGTTTATACAGAGCCGCTGTCTTACCTTGGGTATAGAAGAAAAAATGTAATGGATACTTTTTGATTTGTTTAAAAATTCGTCCATCTGTTTTTTCAGATTTATATTTTTTTTTAAAAGGAAAAGGACATGAGCTTTTATCACGTGAATAATGTTTTGCTTCTGTTATCCTTTTTACATTACAATTGTTGTTGTGTTTTGGACAAGCAAAATAAATAAAAGAAAGAAAAAGAAATTTGTTAAGGTTGTCAGTTTGTGATAGACAGAATTTGTTCAGACAAAATTTCACTGTGGCAGTTTTTTTCTTTTACGTTTTTTTTTTGGAACAGCAATTGTATAGCCACTGTGGTTTTTGTTTTTCGTTTGGAAACAATTATGTGGCACTGGTCTTTTTCTTTTGTTTGGTAAACATTAATATCCGTTGAAGTGGTTGACTGGTGTGTTGTGTTTTTCTTGATCCACTACACTTTGCTCCATGTGATGTTATGAACATCACTTTTCCGAAGAAAAAAAAAAGAGGCTAAACTATGTTGTCTTTATGTGATGTATTGTACATCACTTTGAAAACAGAAGTTTGAAAGTCACGCGTTGCTCCATGTGATGTTATGAACATCACTTTTCTTTAAAAAAAAAAAAGAAAGAAAAGGAAATAGAAATCTCTGCCGAAAAAGTAATGTTGGTGAACATTACTCATTCTTAGACATGTTACCATTTTTAATTTTGTTATTAAGGTAATGTGTTAATTAATTTTTTTTTCCCTTTATTCTTATCAATTGCTATTGTAGTTTTGATAAGGTAATTTTTATTTAGTACTAAAATGGTTTTAGTAATAAAATAGATAATATCATGGTTTTTGAAACAATAGACTTTAATCGTTCGATTAGATTGTCTGATTATCGTCTCAACTCTTAGATTACGAATCTTAGGCTATTCCCACTTGTCATTAAAATTATTGAGTTTATTAAGACGAAATATTAGATATTTCGTGAGACTTGTCCTTCGTAAATAGAGTTTCAAATTTGTTAAGTTTACAAGTTTTGATCTGACTACCAGGTGGACTTGTAGTTCGAGTACAAATTATAAACCTCTGTATTGTTTGATAATAGGATTTACTTATTAATTTCACATTTTTAGTCTGGACTACCCAGAGGATGTGGTATTAATAACATCCGATTATAGGATGGAGTAACTCAACAAAACTAAATAGAAACGACCTGACTACCAGGGGGCTAAATAGTTTTGAGTCTCTTATTTTATATGATAAAATTGGTAACGTACCACACTTTAATTATGAGTGAGAAACGACCTGACTTCCAGGGGGCTCATTCATGTTTTAAAGTTTTCATTCTTCACTTTAATTATGCGTGAGAAACGACCTGACTACCAGGGGGCTCATTCATGTTTTAAAGTTTCCAATTATATATCTCTAAGATAACAGTCCATATCTTTGACAGTTATATAATAGTGTTCTTAAAGCGTTGTTCCCTATCCCTTCCTATGATTAGATTTCTCGATATTTCTGCGAAATCACTTTTCAAATCATCACAAGTTGGTTGTTAATCTCAAGATTTGTGACCGCAACTTGAGAGTCTTTCTTATGCACATGAGACTCATTGATATGCTCAATGAGCTATTTACTAAAGTGTCTCTTGAGGATGAATATAATGTATATGATGCATGTCTAAAGTAATATGAACCTAGTAAATGGTACTATGTGTATATTCTTGTATCCATGAGTTATGAACTCCAAAAGACATTTTAAGCACGATATTCCCATGAATCCTTAAATATCTCTAGGAGATGTATAAGTAACTTAGTATGACCGTTAGATACCAGATATCTAATACCAAGAAACAAGGTAAGGGCATTAATGGAAATTGTTTCTATAATTTCTTGATCTTCTATTAATTACACAGAAATGGTATTGTATACTCGTAGTAGTTTAGAAATATGCAAAGTGTTGCATACTCTAAAGATTAATAGATAAATAAGAATAAGAGAAGTTAAATTACAATTTCGGTAATGGAGCAATTGTTGCAGCCACAATTGTAATAACTAATTCTTTAAAGATGCATATGGAAAAACATATTGTAAGAAAATTGTATTTTTGTTCGTAACCTTGTTTTCGAACAAAATAGTCATCTGATCATAAGATGGTTATGATTTATTAATGTAATATAAAATGACCAATGGAGTTTTTCATCTTGATGAATTACACCCCATTGGATACTTACAATATGCTACGTGATTATGTTATAGTTGTTTCTGGTCATAAATCGAAATAGATAATCGTACTAATCAAACCTTATCTTTGGTGTTATAGACTATGTCATAAATTGTGAGAAAAAGATTACTAGTTTCACAAGGAAGATTTCCTTGTAGAATATGATTTTGAATCATATGAAACTTGTAAGATTTATCTCAATGAAATATGACTAAATCTCATTTTGATGAAAATTAAGACAATGTTAATGAGTTCTTATGTCCACTATATATTGATGTATGTGGTCAGTCTAAACTTTAGCCAAAGATAGATATTCCTACTTCATCTCCTTCACAAACTATATAACAGATATAGATGTGTTTACAAATGTAACACCAATATAAATAATTTGAAATGTTCAAATTACTATTGAGTGAAGTTGAAAGCAAGTATATAAGAGTATGAAGGAAGTAAGATACCAACCTGTATAGGTGAATATCTTAGCAATGAATTAATAGATTATCCATGACAAAATTAGATTTTGTCTCAGTGACTCACTAGGTTTTAAATATTCCTATGGAATTATGTTTTACAGTCAATTGCATACTTATTGAACTCTTAGGTCCCACTAGATAGTCGATAAAATCCATATGTGATATGGAGATAACATAAGTTAAACCTCAAACTGTGGAAGTTTGAAGTTGACTGATTTATGTTAAACGACTTATCTTGGTTAAGCTTGAGTTGAGATCTTTCAAATATAGATTTGTTTGATACCCAAATAAAATGACATGATTATATTCCTACACCATTCTGAACACAAAGAGTTTGTGGTAAGGAATACAACCTTTCGAGATTGGAATTCCATAGTGAAGGGATTCATAATGTAGAAATTAGTCAAAATGAAATAAAGATTTCAGAGTTATTTATACAAGCTATAGAGCATCAGATGCACGCCGATCTGTCTTTCCTTGATGAGTTAATAGTTTCATTTAAGGTTCAAGTCTCAAACTTTGAGTATTTAGGGACGATTAATGAACCTCTTTTGGAACAAGGAAGTTAACAAAATCAAGAGAAAGAAGAATTTATTGTACACAAGCCTCCTATAGGTTATATATATATCATCATACACCAAAATCAATTGTAATAATGGTGATAGTTTGATGAGGAAATCATATAGATGAAAACCCCATCAAGTGATGATCCTAAATCCCTATGAAGAGGCTATGACTAGTCTAGATAGTGACAAGTGGTTAAGAACCATAGAATCTGTATCTGTATCTATAAGAATCAACAAAGTATAGTACTTTGGTTGAATCTTTAATAGATATAAGATCCATTTATAGTAAATGGGTGCTAGGGAAATGATTGGAGTAGACGGTAAGGTAGAGACCTGTAACGTCCTTCTAATTGCTAAGCGTTTAAATTAAAAGGAAACCATTTATTATGGTGAATTCATTTTTGATAGAAAATGCTTAATTCATTTCAGATTCTTCGATTGGTAACTACATACTATTATTTTGAGATATGGTAATTTCATGTGAAAAATAGTTTTCACTAAATGGGAGTTTATGACGTCCTTAAGACCAATCCTAAAGGTCTAATATTTCCATTTACTCATAATAAAATATGTAAGTTCCAAAATACATTTGATGGGTTCAACAAATGTCACTAAGTTGGATTATTCTCTTTCATACAATCAAATAGTTTGATTTTATGATTTAAGAATAAGAGTCATAAGAGTACAAAGGACTAGTGGGAGTACACTTATCTTCCTAATGTTATATGTAGATGACATATTATCACATAGGGATATGATATACCAACCAAGCAATTAACCAAGTTTTTGATTGTTAAATAGTTCTCCATGAAATATTTAGGATAGTAGCTTATATTCTTTGAATTGGGATCTACAGAGATAGATCAAAGAAGCTACTTGACCTATATCAATCTTACTACATTTATACTTTTTTAGAAGTATCATATGGAAATTCCAAAAGTATCTATTTGACAATAGGCTTTGGAGTTACTCTTAATGTTAGGGTTTGTTCTAGGACCCTAAAAGTAAGAGAATGAATGTGTATAGTCCTATTTGTTAAAACAATAAGGGTCTATCTAACACACCATGAAAAATGTATAAGACCTAAAGTACACTACACGCTAGGAGTAGCGAGTAGGTATGAAGGTAACCTTGATGAGAAATGTTGGAAAGTAGTAAAGACTATCCTTAAGTACTTAAGAAGTATTAAGGACCAATTCCTCATATGTGGAGAATATAAGTTAAAGCTAATTGGGTATATAGATGCTTGTTTTGCTTCAAATGTGGATGATAGCAAATCAAAATATGGTTATGTCTATATAGAGGAGAAGTAAATTGGAATAGTTCCAATCAAGACACTGTAGCAGATTTCGGTTACTAGAAGTAGAATACATAGCAGCATAAGATGCAACTATGCCAGTGGTTTGGATAAAATAGTTCTTTATATATACATAGTGTGGTTTCACAATGTAGATATTGTTTCTTTATACGATGACAATATTTGAGATATTGTATGATTAAAGAAACCTGGAATAAACTATAGATCCAAACAAATTCTGCAATAGTACCGCTTGATTCGAGATATGATTGAACATGAAGATGTTCACATTCAATAGGTAGAAGAAGGAACACGATGTATATCTATTCGTCTAAGTTGTCTATCAGAAGAGTCTGATGAGAACAAACTGTTTATGAATTATGGTACTTGAATGATTGGGTCTAGGCCAAGTGGGAGATTGTTGGAATTATGCCCTAGCCCCGATCGTCTTGTAATGAATTGAACACAAGTGTTTACTGTACACGATAATAGTTATCCCTACAGTTTTGATTAAAGAAATTGTTTCCTTGAATCTATGGCAAGACTTTATGATTATGGTATTAATCTACATAATATAAAGACAAATCCTTGATTAAGTTACGAACTAGATATCATAAGGTGTTATGATAATGAGAATCTAGCTTATAGGACTTAATCTAAACTTGTTCTTAATCGTAGGATCATCGAGTTAGGACCTCGATGATCCAGTTAGATTAATATGTAGCTAACAAGTATTTATTGGATAAATATCGGTAGTTCTCGTTTACCGAGTTAGGTGCATAGATAATGCTCATAGAGATGTGATTATCGAACTGACTAAAACTAGAGATTCCTAATGGTTAATTACCTTGAACTGTCAAGTAGGTTAATCTCTATAAGGATTTTTATACTTGTAATCCTTTGACCTGAGATCATCACTATAGTTGTGTATGTGCTTGTTATGTTTTGATACTGGACTACTAGTGTGTCATAATGCTAGTCGAAAGGATATTGGACGTAGCTAAGTATATATGCTCCTAGGGATGAGTCAAGATGGAATCTATCAACTCTAGGTAAAGAGTTTGAGCTCTACGATGTCATAAGATTATAACGATTGTATCAAATCCTTGGCCAAGGTGATAGAATGAATGAAGAAATGAGTTTCTTAGGTCATTCGTCAATCGTTGATAATCGACGTGTAACATAGTTGATTTTCTAATGGGATTTGACAGTTGCACTATATCCCAGGATGATCCGGAGCTGTAAAGATAGAGGGAATACATGTATGATTCTTCACTGGGTTCTTTGTACAGAGTTACTTCACGTTATCCGGTCGTTGGGGAGTGTTGTTAGACGCCAACCTCGATTAGTGGTTAATCTAATTAACTGCTACCGGTTTAACGATGAACCCACGTAGTCGCACACTAACGAGTGCATTGAACTTGCTTCATGTCGTTAATTAATTTTATTATTAGATAATAAATATTAATTAAATATATACTTGGAATATTGGTATATTAATTTGCTAGCACAATTTAATATTCTAATATAAGACCGAACTAAGACAAAAAGGAAAAAGAAAAATTGACAAGTTTGTGGATCGAACCATGGACTTCTAGTAGTGTGAAATGTGTCATTAACCGCTAGGCTAGTCAATTGTTTTTGTATAATGTATAAGGTCCAAGTCCACTTCACAAGTGGTAATGGACTAGATTATTAAGATAATCAATTTCATTATACGTTCCTGACTTTTCCATTCTTGTCTTTTCATTTTCTTCTCTTGAGTTATAAGAATATAATGAGAGTCATTATATAGGAATAATTCTCTAATCAGTTTTTCTTCCAAGGAAAAACACACAAGAAAGTAAAAGGTTTTTTTTCCAAGTCAGAATTTTGATTCTGAAAGCAAGGCTCAAATCCTCGGTGTGCAAAGCGTGGAGGCTTCAAGAATTTTGAAGCTCGGTCATAGTCAATTCGATTCTCATACAAAGGCTTAAGGTATGTAATCGAATTTTTTTTGTTTCTGTTTAAATTTTTAAATTGCAACTAGATTGGCTTAGGATTGCAATATTCTTTTCGCTGCGTATATTTGATATAACCGTGATTGCGAATCCTTCACGGACCATAACGCCTAAATATCACGGGGGCTAAACTAACGTCATGGGTACAGCCCAATACATTTTTTGCCTTTTATATTTTTAGTCTTTTTGCAATACTTTGTGTGCTATTCATTTGAGAGTATATGATAAATAGGGCTGACCCCATAATGAAGAAAACCAATAAAGAAACACAAACATTTTTCATTTTCATAAATAGGCTGTACCCATAATATACAAAAAATGACCCAGCAACCTAAATACAAAGTTGGGCCAGCCCCATTAAGACCAAAACAAAGATTTGGGGCTGGACCCATTATGTAAAAAAAAAAAAAAATACACCAACTAAACTCCAACTTGGGCCAGCCCCATTAAGAACAAAACATAGACATGGGACTGAACCCAATACAACATCTTCCTAATATCCCGTTATACAACATGGGCCTGGCCCATTTAAAAAAAATTAACTCAATGGGGCTGGATAATGGTGAATCAGACCGGTGATGATGATGGAGGAAGCAGATTGGAGCATATCTGGGGCTGGACCCAATACAACAAAACCCAATACAACAAAAAACTATATGGAGAACAGCCACGGTGGGCTGTACCCATACTGCACAAAAAAACTTAAGCCAACGGTGGTGGTGCTGGAGTTTCCTGGTGAATCTTGTAGTGATGGAGATGATGGGGTCTTGAGCCCAATGGGGCTGGACCCAACAAGAGACGGTGGTGGGGTCTGTGCGTGGTGGCGGTTCGGCGAGAAGTTATAGGTGGGTTTAGTCTTTACTGCTGATGAACGAGAGGTGGCCACAAACGGCGGATCTGCTGCAATTCAGAGGCGTTCTGCTCTATCCCAGCGGCCTGCTTCTTCACTGCAGGGTGGATCTGGACAGCTTGCTTCTTCCCAGCGGCGGTGGTACACGACAGCGGCGACGGTGTTCGTGGTTAGTACGTTGATGATGATGGTGTTGATGGAGGGTAGGTTTCTGCAGATCCTCAGTGGGAAGGTAGGTTGGGGTGTGATGGCAGCAGCAGATCGGCAGTGGGAAGGTGGGTTGGGAGGTGGCGATGATGGTGTTGGTGGGGGTGGGTTAGCAGGTTGATGATGATGGTGTTGTTGGTGGTGGGAAGGTGGGTTGGGGGTGTTGATGCTTCGGTGGTGTTGTTTGTAAGAGAGAGAGAGAGAGACTGAGAATGGGGTGGGGTGGGGGGGGGGGTTTCATCGGTTCTTAATGGGAATTGTGTATGGGATTTCTGTGTTTCATTGTAGGGTAGTGTTTGGAGGGTATTTTAGGCTTTTACCTACTTCTAGTTGGGATTCAAGGGATGCTTAGAGTGGAGGACTTATATTACAAATTGTTATATGGCTGGGGCCTTATAAAGCTAATTCCCCTTATTTTTTGGAAGTAAGAGTCATTGACTCGATTCAAACTCGCACTACTAGATTGGATGACTAAGACCATGTGGCCAATGAGCTAATCCCAACTTGTTACTTTTTAGAGTTTTTCACACATTTTAAGAAACCTAAAAAAAGTTTAATTAAAAATGACTAATATATTCTTAATTATAAGAGAGAGAAAAATTAAATACATTTTTTTCATACATATGAGGCTTTAAGAAAAGCCGAAATCAATTATACTCTCACAGAGAGTCAACTACTAGTCTAGGAATAGCACAACCACTCCTATCCTTCGTTATATTGCTCCATAAGTAGTCCGGAGGATCTTCAAAATTACATGGACCCTCGGTCGAATCCGTACCTTTTTTAGCCAGTAAATCTGCACAAGTATTAGCTTCCCGATATGTGGAATGTATCTCAAAATTCGGGTGATTCCTTAGCATCTCATGACAATCGTGACCTGTATGACAATTCCAACTCTTAGAGCCACCATCGCCCTTCACTAGCACGTGAAGCTCTCCGAGTCAGTCTCGATATACATGTCTTTAACTCCTCGACTTATCACCCAACGTAACCCATAATGTAGCGCGAACAATTCCGAGTGGAAAGGAGATTCCATCTGGTGTCGCCTAGGGTGTGATAAAATAAGATAAATAATAAGTCAGAAAACAACGCACTCTCACCCTAGACAGACACAGTACTGCAAGTATTACAGGACGTATGCAAGTTTTAATGATAAGAAAGTTCGTTCTCAGGGACTTAGGGTGTTATACGAATGGATAGAAATAACGAGTAAGTAGTAATTAATTAAAAGACAGGAAATAAATAGAGAATAATTCAAAATTATTAATTAAACTAAGGAAAATAAAGACAGTAAATTAAATACGAAGAAATATGAGATGAGAAATATAACTTAGGTTTTGCTAGTATGCACTAATCCTTCTAATTCTTTCTATCAAATCTAGTTAACAAGGGAGATAATTAGCTCTTAGATACTTAGTCAGGATTCTAAATTCCCATACCTTAGACCTTGAGAGCGACTAAGGGGGCTACGGATACACCACGAGGTTGGTTCAAATAGGGTTGTCCTGCGCCACTAGGGCCCTAAGCAATCAATTTCCATACATGGTGATAGTGATTAAATTATACCCTAATGACTATCTAGTTAGAATTAGTGTTGTCAAAACCAATATCGACACTAGACGTTATGTGGTGTTTCAATAATTAGACACCCAGCTAAGGAGATCATCTAACTACTATTAAGGTAATCCTATACTCGTGCACTAGCAAGGAAAACAGTCATTAAATCAAAACACATAAACAAATATAAAGGTAAGCAGCTAATATCAGATTAAAACATGTAATTCCCAAAGAAACTTAGATAGAAAGAAATTAGAATTCATAGATTATAAATGATGCAAAACCCAAGCTATGGGAAGTTTAGTTCATACCTGAAGTAAATAAACTAAAAGAAATAAGAAAAGACATCATCTTGTTCTCTACAATAACTCTGATGAATAAAAACTTAAGGACTAATTACTCTGAGGCAAGGATGATTTACAAGTGATATAAGGGTGTATTTATAGTTGTTTTAGAAGACCTAATTCGTTTTCTTGAAGGAGAAGGTAAGTAGTGGACTCCAAGCCCAACTCAAATTCGTAACCCTAAAACATGAAATCAGACCCGTTTTTTCTTTGGTCCTAACAGCTTCAATACTAATCCGTTTGACGCATATGAGTAGTCGAAATTCATCGTATCGGAAAGATATTCAACTTTGCTCTTGACCGTTTTTCCAAATTTCACACCGTTCTTGAGATATAAGCTGATTTGTGGTCGTAGGTGCAGAAATTCAGGATTAAGGCAGTTTTTCCATTTCCATGTTTTTAGCTTTTCTTTCCTTATTTCCAATTACCATGCTTATCTCTTTCCATATCTCTTAGTCTTTGACCTCGATTCTAATTAATCTCCATAATTATCTTTAAAACTTTACACTAAATAAATAATTAAACCCAATATGCTCTAAAAGTATTATTTTACTAAATCAAGACTCAAAATAGGAAAGTGCACTATTTCTCAAGGAAAACGATTAGAAAGAATTCTAAAACACTAAAAATGATGTCTCATCCTAACATAAATCTATCACAAATGAGGAGACATCAAGACCCCCAACTCAAAGTTGTATTGTCCCGATACAATAAAGATAAAAACAAAGGGAAGTCTATAAATACACACTTATGGAATTTTCAACACAATGGGAAGAACATAGCAGAATATATAGAATAGACATAAAGCAACAACTCAGAAAATTTCATGCAATAGTATTCATAAACTACATACCTGTACACTTCTCATATCCGTAGTCAATCACGACTTGAATTCAAGATCAGATTAGTTTCGCAATGTAAGAAAGATTGGAACTTTACTCAGTTCTCCAAGGAAGCTATAGATTGTTCATCGAACTTTACTAGTATCCAAAGATCCACTTAACTACTCTCTAATGGCTCAATCACTTCTCAATTACATAGCAAAGAATCAAAAGGTCTTTAAGGTTGTAATTTAGGCTTAGGGATGGTATGATAGTATATTTGGATAATTTAGAGTGAGCTTTTAGCTCTCTCCTCACTAGCCATCAACGAATCGCCCTAGAGCTTGAGTTTCTCTCATAAAACGTTTCTAACTCAACCCAGTGACTTCCTTGATGCACCATTTAGCATCCCCAATAACCCAATTAAAGCATAAGATGTTCACATAAAAATTCCACTTTGCCTGTCCGAATATATATATTTTCTTTTCAAATCAATTTCTTAAGCTATGACTCTCTTTTTAATGTTGAGGTATCACGCTAATTTTTTTCACATATATATATTTTTCTTTTCTTTTTAATGCTCTTGTTGGCAAATTTAGCTCGTAGCTTCTTTTTCATTCACTATTACCCCAGCAAAGGGTTACAATAAAAATCTGTGAATCATCATCAATATAAAGAACGAAGCACAACTAATAAGCTCAAAAAATCCCATCCCAATAATAATTCCCATAATGGTGGACCCACCACCCCAAAATCAAGCTTTAAAACAACTGTCTATGCATCGCGATTCGAGTGCGTGTCATATGGAAAAGTCCTATAATCTAACGGGATATGGCTTATAATGTGTTTCAATAAAAAGCTTTAGAAATGCTAAAAGGGGATGAGAAGGATATAGCATATAAAATCAAATGACAAGGTGAGAAGGTATAGAAAGGCTTCAAGTGGCTTCAGTTATGAAAGAACTGCCTTAATAACTTTCTACACCATGTAATTTTGTTATTTTCTTACCTTTAGCACTTTCATTAAATGGGTTTGTCAACTAGCTTGGATCTCACGTCCTACACACTTCTCAAGGTTCTCTGAGATCGAACATACTTTCTATCGCATTGCTCACTAATCTTTTCTTTACTATCAAGGTGTGTTTTCCTGCAAATACTCAAAGCATACAAATAACCTAGCTCATAAACATACTACTTACTATCATCAATTCACTGAGCTTATGCTTTCAAGCTATTAAACACACTCTACATCTAATTCCCATGTATCAAAAATTTTAATTTCTACCTAAAAACAGAAAAATGGAGATGAGAGACAATGAATCCCCACACCCCAACTCAAAAATGAGCCGTGTCCCCACGACTCGAAAAAGACTCGAAATAGAAATTAAAATTAGCAGATAAAAGCATTTACAGAAATGGTAAGGTAGAAAGAGAACATACTCTCGAGGCTTATTGCCTCGCATTATTGACATCCAAGGTAGGATTTGCTTGATCTTTTGTTAATTGCTCAAGGAGTTTAATGATGTGCACTTGATTAGCGTTGATTTGTGCCACATCATTAGCTAAGGAAGTTTGAGCTGCTTCGAAGTTGTTTAAACGCTCCTCCATCTTCTCTTGCCAACTTTGCTCCTTTTCTTCTTTCGAGACTTGCGTAGAAATCGCTCCTCTCAAGACTTTCACGATCCAAGCATTATCAATATAACTCTTCTTAAATTCGAGTTTCTCTTTTTCACCCAATACTACATTCGCTTTTTGCACAAGACACGTGATCATAGTAGGAAATTTAACATTATAAACTGATTTAGGAGTGACTAATAAACCAGTATTCATTTTTTTAATTCTTTGAAACCTAGGTCCCCTATCATCTTTCCCATTTGCAACATTCTCCCAAGCCATCCAATGGATTCTACTTCTTTCCCTTGAATTCCACAAAAAATTAGTGATCGCAGAAATAAGCTTTTTACAAAAGGAAATAGGGAAGGAGAAAATGGTCATATAATAGTTAGGATCCGCTTGTAATATGGATTTAATGAGAACTTCCTTCCCCCTTTAGATAATAATCTCGCTTTCCATCCTTCAGTATTCTTAAATAGTTTCACCGCTATCCATTCCAGAGACTCCACTTTTGATCTTTTATGACATAAAGGTATCCCTAGTTAGTAAACCAAATATTTGTTTTTTTAATACCGATCTCCGAGGTCACATATTGTATTAGCTCTTGAGAAGTCTTTTTTCTAAATATTATCGCTGACTTGTTAAATTTATCTTCTGGCCCAAGCCCCTACAATACATGTTCTTTAAAATCCTTCAGACTAATTTCGTCAATAATTATAAAGAATAGTGAATCATTCGCAAATAAAAGGTGTGATATCTCTGGGCATTTACTGTTTATTTGGATACCCTTAACAAAATTGTTGCTTGTATAATATTCCATACTACTAATAAGCGATTCAGTAATTATAGAGAAAAAGAATGGAGATAAAGGATCCTCTTGTCTAATTCCGCGTCCTGGGTAAAATTTCTCAAGTCTCTCACCATTTAGGTTAAGATTAAAAGAAACTGACCTAATACAATTTCTTACCCAAGCTATCCACTGGTCGCAAAAACCCATCTTCTTGAGAACTAGAAGAAGAAAATTAGAATTTACCTGATCATAGGCTTTAGCCATGTCAATTTTAATAGCCGCCATATGTTTTTTATTCTTCCTCTTCCTACTCATAAAGAAAGAAATTTTTTTCCCAATAATAATATTATCCTGTATAGCTTGACCCTTAATAAAATCCGATTGTGTTTGGGATACTATTTTATCCTTTAATCCCTGTAAACGGTAAGCTAAAATAGAAAAGGAAATTGGGGAGAAGAGGTCCATTCGAAGAAGGATTCATCTTCAAACCCTATGGATGTGATGTTTGTGAAGAAATCAAATCAAAAGAGATAATGAAGGATTTAATTATTTTGTTAGGGTTTGTAAGAAAGAAAGGGGAAAAATTCTAGAGATAAGTGAGAGCGTATTTTTAGTGAGAGAGAATCAAGAAGAGAGTAACAAAAAAGTTTCTAACTCAAAAAGCATTTCAACTTCTAGAAATACCTATCACAGTCTATATATTGTTTGATTTAAAAATTTAGAAATTAAAATACTCATTGCTGCCTATTAGTGTAGCTTGGCTATCGGCTCCCTGGTTCCGGTTCGGACCGGTTTTTACCGGACCTAAAGCTTAACGAAGAAGTCTAGTCTACCAGTCCTATGCTTACCAGTCCGGTCTTTTTTTGTGTTATGGGAAACCAAACAAGTAATGAGAACCAGGTTTACCGGTTCTGGCCTGTTTTTTCAAAAGACAAACATATAAATATCCATGGAGAAAAGTGTTCCACCTTTTGTGTACCATTTTTTGTCTAAAACTATTGTGTACCACTTTTTGTCTAAAACTTGTTTTGTTATTCTTATTAACTCAATTGAGAAAAAATCTTAATTATTTCTTGTATAATATTGTAAATTATTATTTTTATCAAGTTTTGTACTTTAGTATCAAATTGGATACAAGATTCTAAATTTAGTAATGTTAGATAGTGAATTACTGCATTTTTATAAATCTAAATTACACAACTTATTACACTTACCGAATGAATAAATTACAAATGAAACATAAATAATTTATTACAATTGTAAATTAGCTAATGAATAAATTATTACAATCACATTTTACCAAAAGAATGAATTATAAATTATAAGACTGAATCAGGATAAATTTTGGGAAAGGGGTGGAGTGACTGTGCACATGGAATTTAGGCTGCCTATGTACCTTTCTATAGGTAGTGTGAAATGCATACCCAGAAAAGATCAAGCCACCACGTGGTTCATTAAACCCCTTGGTAAAAGTTTTAGTACGTTTCATGTCTCCCTATTTGTGATGATTTAATCTTAGTTGACATCATTTTTAGGAACATTAGGAAGTTATACTCGATTTTTTTGAGAATTATTATATTTTTTTATTTCGTGTCTTGATTTGATGATTAATTATTGTTAAAGCATATTTGGTTTAATTTTTTGATAAATGTGAAGCTTTGAAGATATATGGTAATTAATTAGATGCCAAATCAATTCAAATATATAAAGGAAAGAAGATAATGATGGAAATTGGAGATAAAGGAAGGAAAAGATAAAATAGGGAAAGAAAAGTTGCTAAGTAAATATGAATTTCAGAAGCTTTGTCCACAAAAGTGATCATAACTCAAGACTGGCTGGGAATTTGGAAATATGTCTGAAGCAAAAGTGTAGAGCTTTCCGAGACGATCCGTTTCGGTATAAAGAACGCGTCAATCGGAGCAATATTGAAGAAGTTACGGCCAAAACAAGACATCAACAGTTTCTTACCTTTTCTATATCTTAGGGCTACGAATTTGAGTTGGGCTAGAAGTACAATTACTTGTCTTCCACTCCAAGAAAACGAATTAGGGCTTCCTAGACTCCTATAAATATACGCTTTAACAATTGTAAACATGTCCTTGCTCAGTTCTAAACCTTAGTCCAATCCTTAGTCATTCAAGAGAAGCAAGTTGACAGAATGTATCTTTCTTTTAGTTTATTTCTTTCTAGTATGAACTAATTTTCCCATAGATTGGATTTTGCATATTTATAATCTATGAATTCTATTTTCTTCTATCTATGTTTGTTTGTGAGAATTATTTTAGATTGATTCTAGCTGTTTAACCATATATTTGTTTTATGTGTTTTGATTTATTGTCTGTCTTAAACCCGATCAATTTAGGGTTGTGTTAATAGTGGTTAGATGGTCACCCGGATGGGGTGTCTAATTATTGAAACACCACAGTGATCAGGAAGGGCTTGCCTAACTAGATAGTCCTTAGGGTTTAATTTAATCACCTTCTAAGAACCTAGTGGCGCAGGAGCACCTTAGTTAAGTCCCCTCGTGATTGTGAGGTCGCCACCCTAGTCCACCCAGAAGGGGGTAGGGAGGAATTCAGAATCCTGATTACTTCTCTAAGAGCTATTATCACCCTTATTAACTAGTAGAAGAATTGGAAGGATTATTGCATGCTCGCAAAACCTGAGCTATATTCTCTCATCTTATTTCTTTCGTATATTATTTTACTTGTAATTTATTAGTTTAATCATTAATCTTCCAATCAATCATATTTATTTGCTTTTTGTTTTTAACTATTATTTGCTACTCTATTCTGTTAACCTACTCGTATAACACACTATGTCCCTGAGAACGAATCTGGCTAATCTTCAAAACTTGCATACGTCCTGTAATACTTGCAGTAACTTGTTCAGTCTAGGGTGTTTTTTTTTTCATTATTTATTCTATTATTTTATCGCACCTTAGGCGACACTAAGTTTTTGGCGCCGCTGCCGGGAACTTGTGTCTTGTTAGCGTGTGGGTTATTTATTTTTAGTAGTATTAGTTTTTAGTTATTTTTATTTTTCCAGTTTTACGCTTTTTGGTTTGTTCTAGTCTTTTTCAGGTTTTTAATAGTGAATCCTTGGCCTCCTCTTGTGGAGCCCGAGTAGAGCTTCAGAGCTTATAATAAACAAGTGAAAGAAGATAGAGCACGAAGAAGAGCGATGGAAGAACAACAACCTGGAGAAGATCCACCACTTGGTCCTTTGGGACATTTACCACCACCACAAGAAGATAACATGAACAATAACAGACAAGAACAAGATCTCCAAAGCTTGGGAGCACCTTTTCAAGTTCAACCTTTAGGTTATCGTCCTCCAGTGATCCAGAATATTAAGTTTAGACCCGATCCGAGTATGCTTAGTCAATTTTTGAATTTGGACTCTACAGTGGTACATCAATTCAAGATCTGGTAAGAGCGATTCAGAAGTTCATGCAGATTTGTGATCCCTACATTACTCCAGGCATTACACGCGAGCAACTATATTGTCACATGTTTTCGTTCTTTCTGACCGGCAAAGCTGGTGAGTGGCTAGATAGACAACCATTAGGTACAATTAATAATTGGGAAGTTCAAGCTTTATTCTTTAACCGTTTTTATCCAAAGAGTATGAGACTCAAAGATCAGAGTGAGCTTGCTATGTTGCGCCAAGAGAATGAAGAAGAAGTAGGTGACGCATGGACAAGGTTCTAACAAAAGGTAGCTAGATGTCCACTTCATGGTTATAACCCATCTTTACAATTATCTATATTTTATCAAGGTATCAATGCCGAGAGTAGATTGAGGGTAGATAATCTTGGAAGAGGAGGTTTTATGTTGATGGATCGTACAGAAGCCGCTGAAGGTATTGAACGTATTAGAGAAACAGAAAGGAGTTGGACACTTTCACGAGCTTATGTTACAAATACCGGAGTTACGCTTCGATTAGATGCAGAAAATGCAATCTCAGCTCAATTAACCGCATTAGAGTATCAAATCAAAGAAATTAAGCTTGAGATGCAAAAGAAATTAGTCGCATCAAATGTAGTACAAGAAGCACAAGGTTGTCCTAAGTGTGAGATACCGAATCATACATGTGAAGAGTGCGAAAGAAATCCAGCATCTGTTTATTTTATATCCAACCGAGGAAATTAACAATTTAGTAATATGAATCATCGGGGTATGCAGTATTCAAATCCACAGGGAGCCGCTAATCCACGTAACTATCAACCTCGTCCCCAGAATAAATCTTACCAACAAAGAGGTCAATCTCCTTACCAGGGGAATCAGAATTATAATCGACCTGCTCCTCCACAACAACCTGCAAATGACGCATATACCGATAGTTTAGCTCAGAAGGCTCTACCACAATATCCTCAAGAGGGAGTTGTGGAAAATAAACAATTGAAATTTTTTATAGATCTTATGACAACTAATATGCATTCATAGTACGAGAAGTTAAGAGAACAATAAGCTTCAGTTCAGATTTTAGGTACACAAGTAGAACAAATGAATAAAGTTCTAACAAATATTATGGATGCGAAGGAATTGAAAGCTATCGAAAGAGGTAATTCCAATGTTGGGTTCGAAGCTTGCAAGGCTATTTGCCTTGAGATTGAAGAGAATAAGGAATTACCGCATGCTGCATAAATTGTCGTGGAAGTTCCAGAAACTGAAGAAGAACCAACCAAGTCTAGCCCAGCAGACTCTGACTGTTCTGAAGATGAAGATTCATCCGAGAGATCCAACATTATAAACCTTTTGAGAGATATGCAAGAAGAGATTAGATCGGTTATGGAGTTACAAGATGCTAGAGCTAAAGAGAAATACGAAGAAGCCTCAAAAGAGCCGAATGATGAAGTTGCACATGCTGTGCAAGAAGAGAAAGAAAAAGAGAAGGTGGATTCTCCATCGGTTGTTCAAACAATTTCGCCAACTATTCCTGATACAAATACGAAGGTAGACATTGAACTCAAGGCATTTGTAGAGGTGTACACTCCAGAAAATATCAACGTCTAGATGCTTGAGATTGCGAAGAAAGGGCTTACATTGCAACAAGTTTTTACGCAAGTTATTCTAGAAAAAGAAGCGAGTGTAGTAGCCAAGAAAAAGACAGTGGCTCATACTTAGAGAGACTAGAGAAGAGTTGAGAAAGAGTTTCCATTGAAACTCAAAGATCCAGGAAGCTTTAATCTTCCTATTCAAATAAATGGTATGCTCAAGACTAAAGCTATGTGTGATGTAGGTTCAGGTGTGAATCTTATGAAAAAGTCCACGTTCGATAGACTTGGACTCCAGAAAACAGAGAAAGCTCCGGTAAAGTTGCAGTTTGCTGACAACTGAGTTACCACGACACGTGGAACAGTGGAAGACGTACACGTCCAATCAGGTAATATCACCATCCCTACTGACTTTGTTATACTTGATTTCGATGCAGATAAGCAGGTTCCCATTATACTTGGAAGGTCTTTCATGGCTACAAGTCAGAGCATTATCAACTTCCACGAAGGGACAGTTACCCTTCATGCTAAAAATGTAACCAAGACATTCCATGTCTGGGGAAAGAAAGCAAGGAAGTTAGATCCCACAGTTCCTATCATCCACAACCTTTCACATCATCGTGTCCCAGAAGAAATCTACACAAAACCTGTGGATATTGAGCCAAATACTGAGTTTGGGGTCGGCCATGAAGTTGTATGGAAAGCCCACAAACTAGAAAATAGGCCACGAAGTCACAAAGACTCGTGGATGGGACCATTCATAGTCACTGAAGTTGTTTCAGATAAGGTGATAGAGATCAGGCCCAAGAGGGGCATTAAACGAAGGTTAGTAGACGTTCATAGCATTGCTCGTTGCTGGGGAGGCTAATATTCACAAATCTTGATATAGGTAACGTGTCTAACTTTGAAAGACGTTAAATAAAAGTGTTGTATGGGAGACTGCTAGCAATCGTTTTATGTTTTTATGTTTTTAATTCATGTTTAGTTTAGTTGTTTTTAGTTGATATTGCATATTTGAGAAAGATATTACTGTTTTTAATGTTCAAGTACTGAGAAAATCGAGTTGGGGAAGAAAAAGATTTTTTTGAGAAAATTCTGACCTGCTCGCCGGCTAGACGGTGGGTCAAAAAACCGTAACACGGTTCCTAAAATCAGGTTCCCTGCTGGTGTCACCTATGGTGTGATAAAAATAAGATAAAAATAAGCCAGAAAACAATGCACTAATCACCCTAGAGAAGCACAGTACTGCAAGCATTACAGGACGTATGCAAGTTTTAATGATAAGTTAGATGCGTTCTCAGGGACTTGGTGTGTTATACGAATGGGAAAATAATTAAGAGTAGCCAGTAATTAATTAAAAGACGGAAAATAAAGATGATTGATTGAGAGATGATAAATTAAACTAAATAAAATAAAATACAATAAGATAAATATGAGAAATATGAGATGAGAGAGTATAACTTAGGTTTTTGCTAGTATGCACTAATCCTTCTAATTCGTTCTATCAGTTCAGTTAATAAGGGAGATAATAGCTCTTAGATACTTAGTCAGGATTCTAAATTCCAATTCCTTAGACCTTGAGAGCGACTAAGGGGGATACGGCACAACCACGAGGCAGTTTAAAATAAAGTTATCAAGCACTACCAAGGACCTAAGCAAACAATATCTTCAATTGGTGATATGGTGATTAAAACAAACCCTAATGATTATCTAGTTAGGATCGATGTTTTTAGGACCAATACCAGACACTAGACGTTATGTGGTGTTTCAATAATTAGACACCCCTTCTTGGCGACCATCTAACTACTATTAAGAAAGCATAAAGTGATCAGGTTTAGGACATGCAATAATTCAAAACACATAAACAAATATATGGGTAATCAGCTAATATCAGATTAAAGCATATAATTCCCAAAGAAACTTAGATAGAAAGAAAATAGAATTCATAGATTATACATAATGCAAAACCCAAGCTATGGGAAAATTAGTTCATACCTGAAGTAAATAAACTAAAAGATTGAGTAAAAGACTTCATCTTGCTATCTACAATAACTCTAATGATATAAACCTTAAGGACTAATTTTATGTGAGGCCAGGATTACTTTACAAAGGTTAAAGGGTGTATTTATAAGTGTTTAGTAACTCAAATTCGTAACCCTAAAATATAGAAAAGGTAATAATTTGCCGCTGTTTTGTTTTGGTTATAACTGCTTCAATACTTATCCGTTTGACGCGTTCCAATGGTCAAACCTGATCGTATTGGAAAGCTCTTTAACTTTGCTTCATACCATTCTTCTAAATTCAAAGCCAATCTTGAGTTATGATCACTTCTATGGTCGTAGGTGGTGGAATTCAGATTTATTTGGCAACTTTATCTTCCGATATCTTAGCTTTACTTTCCTTATCTCCAATTTCCATGCATTTTTCTTTCCTTTATTTCTTAGAATTGACTTGGAATCTAATTAATCTTCATATATATCTTTAGACTTCACAATAAATAAATAATTAAACCCAATATGCTTTAAAAATACTAATTCATTAAATCAAGAAAAGAAATAGGAAAGTGCACTATATCATGGGAAAATCGAGTATATGACTTCCTAAAATACTAAAAATAATGTCTCCACTTAATATTAAATCATCACAGATTGGGAGACATCACCTGCCGAGACGGAGAAAATAAAAAAATGGCTGATAGGCTAGCCGGCCATATGACCAGTATACCGGTGCGAGAAAAACTGTGGCACGATATGGGAAATTAGGTACATTGCCGAGAACAAGTGGGAAAAACTATGGGCGCGAGTGTCAACACGCTCTGCGACCGGCTAGCCGGTCACGAGACCGGTATGCCGGTGCGCGCCGCTGGAAAGAGGAAAAAAATTGCTTTTTAGGTTAGAAGAGAAGACAAGGTTAGTTCTATTCCGAATTTTTCAAACCTTTAAGCCTCCTTTCTTCTCTAAACCTCTCCCAACTCCATTAAAGCTTCAACAAACCTTCACCAAACATAAAAACACTACCCAATCACCATAAAAACACATCATAATGAACGGAGCACAATTAATAAGCTCAAATATCCCAACCTAATAACATTTCCCATAATGGTGGACCCACCACCCCAAACTCAAGCTCTAAAACAACTGTCTATGCATCGCGATTCGAGTGCGGGTCATATGGAAAAGTCCTATAATCTAAAGGGATATGGCTTATAATGTGGTTAAATAAAAAGGCTCTAGAAAGGCTAGAATGGGCTGAGAATGATATAAAATAATAAATTTGGACAGCAAGCTAAAAGACAACAAGGGGCTTATGAAAGAACTGCCTTAATCACTTTCTAAACTATGCAATTTCGTCATTCTCTTACCTTTAGCACGTTCATCAAATGGGTTTATCAACTAGCTTGGATCTCACGGCCTACAAATCACTCATGGATCCCTAAGATCGAACATACTTTCTATCGCATTGCTAACTAATCGTTTCTTTTCAATCAATATGTGTTTTCCTGCAAATACTCAAAGCATACAAAATAAAATAACTCATAAACATACTACTTACTATCATTAACTTACTGAGCTTATGCTTTCAAGCTATTAAACACACTCTACATCTAATTCCCATGTATCAAAAATTTTAATTTCTACCTAAAAACTAGAAAATGGAGATGAGAGACAACAAATCCCCACACCCCCAACTAAAAAATGAGTCGTGTCCCCACGAATGAATTAAAAATTAGCAGAAAATGCATTTAAAGAAATGGTAAGGAAGAAAGAGAACATACTCTCGAGGATACTGCCTCGCATTATCGACATCCAAGATAGGATTTACTGGATCTTTCTTTAATTTCTTAAGGAGTGTTTTGATGTGCACTTGATTGGCTTTTATTTGTGCCACATCATTGGCTAAGGAAGTTTGAGCTGCTTCGAATTGATTTAAACGCTCCTCCATCTTCTCTTGCCAACTATGCTCCTTTTCTTCTTCTGAGATTTGCGCAAATCCCGCTCCTCTCAAGACTTTCATGATCCAAGCATCATCAATATTGTTACTCGTTTTGAACTCTAGTTTCTCTTCTTCACCCAAAATTACAATCGCTTTCCAAACAAGACACGTGATCATAGTAGGATATTTCACATTAAATAACGAGATAGGAGAGACCAAAAATCGCATCACCTCGTCAAAGACCAACTGTGCCACATCCATTTCTTCTCCTCTCAAAATACAATTCAACAAGATAGCGTTCTTTTTACTTATGTCCGAAATTCTTGTGTTTCCAAAGACGTTAGGGATAAGGAAATTGTGCCAAATTCTAGAATCTGGTTGGAGATATTTATAAGGACAAGGTGCCTTTAATTCTCCCATATTTGATTGCACTTTATCCTTATCTAAGACATGCTCAAAAAGTAAATTCCAATCTAAGATTCTCTGTCTATCCACCGCTTCCCTATACTTGCATGGTCCAATCATTTTCTTAAACTGGAAGTGGTTTTTAATCTCTTCAACGGTAAAAGGAACTAACTTTCCTCTAACTGGAACACAACCTTCACTATCTCGGCTAAAGAGGCCTAAAATCTTAAATCAACTCATGACATAAATCAGAATGTCTTACCATGAACGTAGACCAACCCAATCGTTTACTGATGTCTCCTCTTTTTTCTATTTATATGCCCTTATGAGACATCAAATTAGGTGATTATCTGGATAATTCGATAGACTTTTAGTAATAATATGCAATATTTTATTTCCTCTCCTTAGATTTTAGTATTTTTGATTTATTAAGCTTTTGCGCGTAATATGGTGTGTTTTAGTGAAAAGTTTGTACGTTTCTAATACTAGCAAGGAGAGGAATCAAGGATAGATGTCAAAGATCGTGTAAAGAAGACAAAAGCTACAAGGAATATCCCAAGGTGTTGACAAATTTGAGCTGAAAATCTGGAAGACTGATGGAAAGTGCTGATTTCGAGCTACTTAAAGATGGATTCAGCCTTTGAGTTATGAAGAAGATTCGTACCTTATCGAGTTACGAAGAATTAGCAAGCTGAATGAGTCAATTCGGAGTTATATTGAGAAAGTTAAAACCGTTTTCGTGAAAGGGTGTACAACAGTTACGTGATTTGAATTTAAGTTATGGACTTGAGCTTTCTAATTTTCCTTTAATCCATTAAGAAATCCCTAGTCCGAATTTTCTATTATAAAAGGGCTTTTAGACTTCTATTTTCACACATAATTCACTATATACAAAGTCAGAGTATCAGAGAAGAAGCAAAAGTAAGGAAGAGAAGAAGCCAAGAGCTGGAGAAATTCAACTTCTCCAATTCGCAGCCGAATCAACTCCTCAATTAGGTTTCTTTATCTTTTATTCTGTAAAAAAAATTATGAATTCCTTTAGTTTTATTTTCTTAATTTCCGCCAATTATGAGCTAAACTCATACAGTACTTGAGAACGCATTTATGAGTTAAGCCCCAATTTATTTCATTTCATGTTTTTGGTTTTGGGATTATTATAATTGAAATCGAATTGGGTAATTAGTATTTTTCATTAAATTGCATTTATCAACTATTATTGAAGTCATGAATCAACAATAGGATTTAGTATTTAGGCTATTCCATATAGTGGCATATGGATCACCTTGACGGGGGGTCTAGATACGGACATAATTAACGAATGTAGGATAAAATTATTGACCTTGATAGGCTTAATTAATCCTATGGCCAATTGGGTATTTATAACTTAGTCATTCGAAGGTGGACTATAATCACCTTGACTGGGTCTGTAGCACCTAAGAATAGCTCCTTAGTCCACCCTGACGGGGGTAAGGAGAATATCGAATCCCTACCACTATTATTTACCAATTTGTCCCTTAAACAATACATGGAATGAATAT
The DNA here is from genome assembly GCA_029959085.1 of Nemophila menziesii. Taxonomy (NCBI): domain Eukaryota; kingdom Viridiplantae; phylum Streptophyta; class Magnoliopsida; order Boraginales; family Hydrophyllaceae; genus Nemophila; species Nemophila menziesii. The sequence goes on from JARWIR010000001.1 coordinate 55,837,865, forward strand.
ATTTAGGTGAAATCCTCGCGTTACTCAAGTACTACCTTCCATATTTGCGTCTAGCTATTTTATTTTCTCGCGTCTAGCTTAATATTTACATTACCTTAGTCTTTTAATTAGTTGTCTTAGAATTAAAAAAACAAACAAACATTATTAAAATCATTTATTTGCTTTCCCGTGCAATTAATCACTATTTGATAAGCATTAGAATCAACCAATCCGTCCATGAGAACGAATCTGTTTATCACATATATTACTTGGGACAACTGTACACTTGCAATTGTGGTTCTCTTTTCCTTATTGCATTTTTTTAGAACACACAAGGGACCACCAAGTTTTTATCACATCCACAGTATTATGATCCATCGTTCGTACATGGTCCTGAACAAGCTCCTTATCGCGCTCCTGCTCTCGGTATTGGTCCTGCAAATATCAATGTTGCTCGTTATAGGCCTGATCCTGGTATGCTATCCCAATTCCAAAACTTCGGAAAGTTTCTTGGGACACCTGGAGAAGACGCTATTCGTGCAGTTCAAAAGTTTATGCAAATCTGCGATTCGTGTATAACTCAAGGAGTGACCAAAGAGCCGATGTACTTTGCTAATTTCAGATTTTTCGTGATAGACGCAGCAAGTGAGTGGCACGATTCACAAGAACCATGAACAATCAATACTTGGGATGAATTACAGAATGCGTTTTTCGATCGCTATTATCCGACCAATATGAGATTGGATGCATGGTGGAGCCTAGGGTGTGATAAAAATATAATATAAATAAGTGCAATTATCTAGTTAGGTTGATTTGTCAGACCTAAACCGTACACTAGACGTTATGTGCTAAACATGTAATTAAACACCGTTGTCAATGGTGACCTAACTACTATGATGGTAATTCTATATGGTCGCGATCCACAAGAACACATAATATAAATCTGAACACATAAACAGAGAATAAAAACAATAATTCAATTTAAAACATATAATTCCCAAATTAGATAGATGTCAACCAAAACTAGGGTTCATACATATATGATAAAACTCAAGCTATAGAAATTTAGTTCATACTAATGGAAGAAACGAAAGAAATTACAAATTCATAGGTTGAAGATGACATTATTGATGCACAACTCTTTCCAGACCTCTTTTCTTGTGCTGTAAGCTTCCTCTTGGATTAAGGTTTCACAAAGGATGATTTTCTAATAATAAGAGGCTGTATTTATAGTGTATAGGTTGAACTAATCGTTTTCTTGAAGGAAAAGGTAAATATTGGGCTCCTAGCCCAACTCAAATTCGTAGCCCTAAAACATGGAATCAACCCCGTTTTTGTTTTAGTCCTAACAGGCAGCTTCAATACTCATCCGATTGACGCGTATGAGTAGTCGAAATTCATCGCCTCGGAAAGATCTTTAACTTTGCTCTTGAACGTTTCTCCAGATTCCTCACCTATTTTAGGATATAAGCTGATTTGTGGTAGTAGGTGCAGAAATTCAGATTTAAGGCAGCTTTTCCTTTTCCATATTTTTAGCTTTTACTTCCTTATCTTCAATTTCCATGTTTATCTTCTTTCCTTTAGCTCTTTGAACCAACTTGGACTCTAATTAATTACCATATATCTCTAATGCTTCACACTAAATAAATAATTAAACCCAATATGTTCTAAAAATAATAAATAATCAATTCAAGACCCAAAATAGGAAAGTGTACTAAATCATGTGAAAATCGACCTATAAACTATTAAATACGCCTAAAATGATGTCTCGGAAATAGATTTTATTATCACAAATGAGGAGACATCAATGCACAGGTAGATTTGACATCGTTTATCCAAGAACAAGATGAAACTTTGGGAAGATGTTGGACAAGATTTCAATCGTGTTTGAGAAGAGTTCCTGACCATGGCCTTAATGAAATTCAACAGTTGAAAGTATTTTACAAAGGCTTGTATGGAGGATCAAGAAAAGACCTCTATTTGTTATGTGGAGGTGGATTTTTACAGGTAGCTCTAGTCCATGCGAAGATTATTTTAAACAGAACGGTGACAAATGAGCAAGGTTGGAGTACAGTAAGAACACCTATTCGAGGTAGGAAAGAAAGTAATATGGGTATTGAAGAGAAATTCTCCTCTTTGGAGGATAAGTTGAAAACTACTTTGGAACAGCAGATGAAACAGCTCACGGTAGCTGTTAAGGAAGGTTTATCAGGTAAGAAGGCAATTGTTAATGTAACTCAAGAGGTCTATGGGTGTTCAATTGTGGTGTTCAAGACCATGACTGGGAACATTGTGAGTGTAATCCCGAAGCTGTGATGTTCGTTTCTAATAGGGGAAATTACAACTCAAGTTTTCAAGGATACCAACCCAATAGAAACCATCCGGGTTTCCAATACTCAAATCCTAATGGGGCAGCTAATCCTACTTACGCTTATCAACATCATCCCCAAGGTAACACTTATCAACCTAGACCACAAAATAACTATTAGGGAGGACAAAATTATGGAAATCATGTTCAAAGGCAACATCCTCAAAATAGTTCTAATGATACAGTGAATCAAAAAGCCTTACCTGCTCAACCTCAAGAAGGAACAGAAGATCTTCGTGTAACGGTAGATAAATTAATGGCACTTTAGGCACAATCCATTCAGAGTCAGCAAGTTAATGAAGCTGCACTAAAATTATTGGGGAATCAAATTGATCAAATTTCGAAACAATTAAATCAGCGTCCGCAAGGAAGACTCCCTAGTGATACTGAAGTGCCAAGACAAACCGATGATTGTAATGCCATAGCGTTAAGAAGTGGTAAGAAACTCCCTCCGCCTCCATTTCCGGTCATGTAAGAGAAACAAGTGAAAAATAAAGAAAAACCAGTAGTAGAGGTGGAAAAGAAAGAAGATGAACCTGCAGTGATAGAAGTGGAGAAAATTCCAGAAGTTCAGAAAAAGAAAGATATTATAGAAAGCCGTCCTCCTCCACCTTTCCCTTTAAGAGTTTAGAAGAAAGGAGATATGGCCGAATATCAGAGATTTTTGAATAGGGTAAGGGGTCTCAACATCAACATTCCGTTGTTAGAAGCTATTAAAGATATACCAAAATACGTGAAGTTTTTGAAGAGAGCCCTAACTAACAAGAGGCCATATTGTGATAATGAGATGATTAGGTTACCTGAAGAGTGTAGCGCTATTTGTCAAAGTAATTTTCCACCTAAGTTGCTTGACCCTGGGAGTTTTACAATTCCGATATCGATTGGTAATGAGTGGCAAGGAAAATCTCTATGTGATTTGGGTGCAAGTATCAATCTTATGCCCAAATCAATTTTCGATAAGTTGAAGATGGGAGATGTGAGACCTACTTCTATGGTCTTGCAAATGGCTGATAGATCCCTCTTCCATCCTGAGGGACGAATCGAAGATATCCTCGTTAAGGCAGGTACTTTAGTTTTTCCCATTGATTTTGTTATTCTTGAATACGACGCGGATAGGAATATCCCATCATTTTGGGACGACCATTCCTAGCCACGGGGCGTACTTTAATTTATGTAGAAAACATAGAATTACCCATGAGAATCCAAGACGAGGAGGTAAAGTTTAATGTGTTTAGAGCCATGAAGTTTCTAGATGTCCAAGGAGATTGTTTTCGAATGGATGTAGCAGAACACGCCACTCAAGAGGTATTTGATTGTTTTAATTATGATGATATCTTGTAGGTTGCTTTGACACTAGACTTACCTGAGATGATGGAAGAGCTTGCCGAAACAGTGGCAGCTCTCAATTCGGAGAATCCAAAATATAGGCGTCCTGCTTATGAACCTGTGAGAGAACCGGGGGAGATGGTCATTAAAAATAAACCATCCATTGAATCTCCTCCGAAGTTAGAAGAAAAACCATTGCCAATACACTTGAGGTATGTGTATTTGGGTACTAATGATACTTTACCTGTTATTGTTTCAGCAAATTTAACAAGTCCTCAAGAAGATAAACGGTTACGTGTACTAAGGGCGAATAAAGAGGCGATAGGTTGGACTATTGCTGACATCAAAGGAATTAGTCCTTCCTATTGTCAACATAAAATCATTCTTGAAGATGATAGTGCACGTTCAGTTGAAGGAAAAAAAGATTAATGCCAGCAATGAAAGAAGTGGTGAAGAAAGAAGTGATTAAGCTACTGGACGCGTGAATCATCTATCCCATAGCTAGTAGTGAGTGGGTGAGTCCAGTTCAGTGCGTACCGAAGAAAGGAGGAATGACTACCATCCTCAATACTCAGAATGAAGCCATCTCCACAAGAACCGTTGTTGGTTGGAGGGTTTGTATGGATTATCGTAAGTTGAACAAGGCGACTAGAGAGGACCACTTTCCTCTTCCTTTCATTGATCAGATGTTAGATGAATTGGCTGGTAGGGAGTATTATTGCTTTTTGGATGGTTATTCAGGGTACAATCAGATTTATGTAGATCCAGCTGATCAACACAAGACCACATTCACATGTCCTTTTGGTACCTTTGCCTATCGAAGGATGCCTTTTGGATTATGTAATGCACCCGCTACCTTTCAGAGATGTATGATGGCGATTTTCTGGGATATGATCGATAATTTCCTTGAGGTATTTATGGATGACTAATCTGTATTTGGTGATAACTTTGACAAGTGTTTACAGAATTTGGAGAAGGTGTTAATAAGATGCAAGGAAACAGATTTGGTGTTAAATTTAGAGAAGTGTCATTTTATGGTTCGAGAAGGTATAGTGTTGGGTCACAAGGTTTCGAGTATAGGCTTAGAGGTTGATCGCGCAAAGATTGAGGTAATAAAAACTCTCCCCCTCCCATTTCTGTAAAAGGGGTAAGAAGTTTTTTAGGCCATGCTAGATTCTATCGCCGTTTCATCAAGGATTTTTCAACGATTACAAAACCTTTATGTAACTTACTCTAAAAGGACACCATATTCCTTTTTGATGAAGCTTGCATGAAGGCATTTCAAGAGTTGAAGGAGAAGCTTATTACTGCACCTATTGTGTTACCTCCTGATTGGAAAATACCTTTTGAAGTTATGTGTGATGCAAGTGATTTAGCTATGGGTGCTGTGTTGGGTCAAAGAAAGAACAAGGTATTTCACTCTATCTATTATGCGAGTAAGACCTTCACTAGTGCTCAAGTTAATTATACAATGACTGAGAAGGAACTTTTAGCGGTTTATGCTTTAGACAAATTTAGTTCCTATCTTCTTAGAGCAAAAATTGTTGTATTTACCGACCATTCCGCTATAAAGTACCTTATGGAGAAGTAAGATGCTAAGCCGAGGTTAATCAGATGGGTTTTATTGCTTCAAGAGTTTGATTTAGAGATTAGAGATCGAAAGTGTTGTGATAATCAGGTTGCAGATCATTTGTCTCGTTTTGAAGGTTCCGAATCAAATAGTAGTCCCGAGTTAGTTAGAGATGAGTTCCCAGATGAGAGTTTATTTGCTATCTTTAATGGAGCACCTTGGTATGCCGATATTGCAAATCTTATGGTAAGTGGTTCTTTTACTGAAGGGGTTACTTCACAAGACAAGAAGAGGTTAATCAGCCGTGCTAAATAGTTCTTTTGGGAGGATCCTTTCTTCTACAAAGTGTATGGTGACCAAATGGTAAAAAGATGCATACATGAGAATGAGATTTATTCAGTTGTTGCAGGTTGTCACGATTCACCCTATGGAGGACATTTTAAAGGTGACCGCACAGCTGCTAAGGTACTACAATCTGGGTTTTATTGGCCTACATTACATAAGGATTGTCATGAGTACGTGAAGAAGTGTCATAGATGTCAATTTACTAGGAATATATCCAAGAGAGATGAGATGCCACGTAATAACATTCTTGAGGTAGAAATATTTGATGTTTGGGGTATTGATTTCATGGGTCCTTTCGTACCATCCAATGGAAATCAATACATCCTTTTGGCAGTTGATTATGTGTCTAAATGGGTAGAGGCTGTAGTTCTACCAACGAATGATTCACGAGTGGTAATTAAATTTTTGAAATCTCATATCTTCACTAGACATGGTACACCTCGAGTTATTATTAGTGATGGAGGTTCACACTTTGGGAACAAATATTTGAAGACTATTCTAGAGAAGCATGGGATTAGACATCGTGTATCCACCGCTTATCACCCACAAGCCAATGGTCAAGCTGAGGTCTCTAATCGAGAGGTCAAATCTATTCTAGAGAAGACTGTTGGCCCCACAAGAAAATATTGGTCAACCAAGTTAGATGATGCATTGTGGGCTTATCGTACTGCGTTCAAAACTCCCATTGGTGAATCTCTGTATCGAATGGTTTATGGTAAGGCTTGTCACTTACCTCTTGAACTTGAATTGGGTGCATATTGGGCTATAGCGCAGTTGAAGAGAACATGAAGAGATGGCATGATAATCGTATTCGAGTGAAGAAGTTTGAAGTTGGACAAAGGGTCCTTAAATATAACTCAAAGTTCAGCAATTATCCGGGTAAGTTGAGGTCGAAATGGTCTGGCCTTTATATTGTAACCAAAGTCACACCTCATGGAGCTATCGAGATCGAAAATCCAATCGAGCACCGTACTTTCATGGTAAACGGTCATCGATTGAAGATTTACCACGGAGGCGAGAATATTAATCGCGCGGAGGATCCATATCCCGGGGAGGTCATGTACCTCCTTGAAGCCCCTTAGAAGTGTGAGGTAACCGTCGAGCTTAACGACGTTAAACAAAAGCCAATTATTTGTATATTAGTTTAATTCGTAGTGCAAATTAGTTTAATTGTTGTTGATTAGTGTTTATTTTTAAGAAATGAGAAAGGGTAGTTGTTTTTGATGATTTCAGGAGTACGAAGGTCATGAGTTTGGGGTTAAATTTGACGAAGTAAATATTTTTAGAAAAAATTGCAGGAGAAAAACGGGGACCCCAGTTTCGTAAGCTGTGAAGGTCCCAAATCTCTGACCATGGCGTGTCTCGAGACGCAAGAGGGTGCGTCTGCATTCGCGCCAGCGACAAAATCCGGGAACCCGGTTTCGAGAGCTGGGAAGGCCAAAAAGTTCTGACCCCTGCGTGAGCCCAGATGCAAGGGGTCGCGTCCAGCACCTGCACCCCACACCTCAGACGCAAACCGGGAACCCTGTTTTGAGAGCTGAGAATTCGAAATGTTCTGACCACTGCGTGGCTCGAAACGCAAGTTGGCTGCGTCCAGGGTAAAAAAAATTCGTATTTTGTATTATTTTGTCGCCTACATAGCGACGAAAACCGGGAACCCGGTTTCGCCCCTGTATAAGGCGGTTTTTGAGCTTTTTAGACCTATTTATTTACCTTCTTTCTCAAGATAGCCTCCACCTGCGATTCCAGCTTTATACCACTCCGAAAATCATCATCAAAACAAGCTCTAATCATCAAATTCCTCTCTCTTTCACCCTAAAAACACAATCAACTCAAGATCTTTCCAAATCTTCACAAAATTTCCACTTTTTCTTCCAATTCTTTCTTCATCCAAACCTTAAATTGAACCACTAAACCTCTCCTATCCCTTAAATTAAACCTTACACATCTCATATATCACACAAATTCACCTTTATCTTCTCTCAAAATATCAAAGATCGAAACTTTTCTCTAGTTTTTTACTTTTTGAAGTTTTGAGTTTGGGGTGAAAAGCCATGACTAACAGGACAGATTCTTTCAGTTATACAAGAAGAAACAACCCAAGAACAAGAAACAATCCTGGTTCTACACAAGAGAGAGCTATTGAGATTCCAGATTTTGGTCCTCAAGGCAAGATTGAAGAGGTTAAGACTGCTATGAAGAGAAAAGAAAACCAAAGTAAGGCTACTCTTGCTAAGCCTACTTTGAGTGATGAAGAGGAAGAAGAAGAGATTGAAGAGGAAGTTCCTAATGAACCTATTCCGAGAACCACGAGCTCCACGAAGAAAAGCTATTGCACACAAACCCAAGAGGGTAGACATGAGTTGGCCTGATCAGGTTCGTGACAGAATTAATTATTTGAAATTTGGTGTTGAAAGAGTATTTCCTTTTGGTATTATGGATAGAGAATTTAAGAGTTATGCAACTACTTGTGATAAGTTTGGGTGGACTGAATTGAGACAGAGAAAACTTACTTTTATCCCTACCTTGGTATGTGATTTTTATGAAGGAGTAGCCTTTTCGAATAAATAATCAATCATTGTCCGCAAAAAGGTATTACCCTTCTCAGTTGAACTTATTCGCAAAGCTTTGAAATTGTCCAACTTTACTGGTCCTTGTCCTTATTTTGAAACACTTAATGACCCATCTTTTGAGTGGGACTCTCTTTGGGACACAGTTTTAGTTCATGGGAAACGCCCTATTCCGAATGATGAGAGATATGCTGGGAAAGTTTATAGTAGTTGTTTGTTACCTTGTGCTAAGGTATGGTCAAGATTCGTAGTACCTACTTTTTTTGGTATTACTCACACTTCCGAATTGAAGAAGGAGCATGTGATCTTTATTAAGTGTATTATTGAGGGTCGAGAGGTGGATGTTGCGCGTGTAATTTACGAGACTATAATGGAGTTCGAGAAAATCCCTACTAGTCAACAAAACCTTAAGTTCCCTTGTGCCATCACTACCTTGTGTCTAGACGCAAAAGTTCCGCGTAGGAGCGAAGAGGTTGAGCCTTCAGAACAGGGAGATGGAATGACATTGAACTCTATTGAATACGCCCACAATGAAGTAACCCATCCAATTAAGAACCCTAGAGCTCCTCCACCAAAGAAGAATGTACACACTGATAATGGGTTGGAAGAAGAAATTCGAGTGTTGAAAGAGAATCAAGAAAAGATGATTGCTACTTTAGGAAACGTTACCAAAGAGTTAGATCTTCTTCGTAATATGCAACTTGGGGTGAGCACCATCCAAAACGCCACCTATGGTTTACTCACGAAGGATTCTCTACTTGGACGCAACACCGATAACCAGCCTCGTGTTGGTTAAGATACATTTCCTTTCCTTTCTCATTTAGTGTAGATTAGTTTATTTGCGCTGAGTCTTTTCGAGTCGTGGGGACACGACTCATTTTTGAGTTTGGGGTGGGGTTCGTTGCCTCATCCCAGTTTTTTTTGTGTATTTGTTTTAATCGCTTTCAATAAAATTAAGTAGGAGTTGCGTTTGACTGTAGAAGTTCTTAAATGTCCCCATTAAGCATACTTTTGATAAATCAATGCTAGTAAATAGTTTACTTTAGGAATTAGTATAAAACGTGCTTTAATTGCATGCAAACATAGATAATGAATAGGAAAAATTAATAAACAATGCAAAAGAAGTAAGCTTGTACTTAAGGAAATGTTTGGTTTGTAGAACGTGAGTTCTAAATTAGTAGAGGACCCACTTAGATATGAACTAGATACGAACCATGTAACTAGGAAAATGATAGGGGCAGTTCTTTGATAAGCCATTTGAGACCTTTTTAGCCTTCTATCTCTTGTATTAATATTATCCGTCTTAGCCCAATTTTAAGCCTTAAGCCTTTTCTTTTGTCGCCACGATATAAGCCCATATCCCCTTAGTTTATTAGGCATTTCCAAAATGACCCTCACTTGAATCACGATCCTGAGACATGTCTCGAGCTTTAGTTTGGGGTGGTGGGTCCATCTTGTGGGAAATTACATTGGGAGGGAATTGTATGTGTTTATATTAAGGCACAAATTCAGATGATGATATTATTTGTAACCCTTTACCGGGATTAAAAAACAAGTAAAAATAAAATTCTCAAGACAGTGGAATCCGGGTTCCCGGATTTCACAAAACCGGGAACCCGGTTTCGCCTGTCTGAAAAAAAATTATGAGAAAAAGAAAAGAAAAGAAAAAGAAATAAATAATAAAATACCCGGAAAAGTGGAATGTTTCTGGAAATCATCTTAGATTAATTGGGATTCACTTGGGGATGCTACATTAGTGCATCAAATGGGTTGAGTGAGAACATTATTCGAGTGTAAACTCAAGCTCGTGGACATTTGTTGATGGTAAGTGAGGAGAGAGCCAAAAGCTCACTTCAAATTTACCAAATATACATACCACACCGTCCATGAGCCTACGCTAAAACCATAAAGTCCTCGTGATTCCTAGGTACATGGTAAGTTAATAGGGAATATACTAAATGGAGCATTCAAAGCGAGTAAAGATCGAGGAACAACCTATAGACATCATATTGAGATAAGTACAAGTGTAACCTTCTAGCATTGTGAAGTTAATTTTAGGATTGAAATTATTTGTGTTTGATTTTGCATGATTAGTGTATGTGTATATAATTTCCTAATGTTTTCTATATGAGATTTATTTTTAGTAATGCTTTGGGTGTATTTATTTGTGTATGCGTCTCTGGCTCTCTGCAATCACCTTTTCCCCTTGTTTTTAATTTTACTTTGTCGGGACGACAAAGGTTTGAGTTTAGGGTCTTGATGTCTCCTCTTTTGTTCTATTTATATGCCCTTAGGAGACATCAAATTAGGTGATTATCTGGCTAATTCAGTAGACTTTTAGTGATAATATGCAATATTCTTTTTCCTCTCCTTAGATTTTAGTATTTTTGATTTATTAATCATTTGCGCGTAATATGGTGTGTTTTAGTGAAAAGTTTGTAGGTTTCTAATACTATCAAGGAGAGGAATCGAGGATAGAAGTCAAAGATCGTGTAAAGAAGTCAAAAGCTACAAGAAATATCCCAAGGAGTTGACAAATTTGAGCTGAAATCTGGAAGACTGATGGAAAGTGCTAATTTCGAGCTACTTAAAGATGGATTCAGCATCTGAGTTATGAAGAATATTCGTACCTTATCGAGTTACAAAGAATTAGAAAGTTGAATGAGTCAATTAGGAGTTATATTGAGAACGTTACAGCCGTTTTCGTGAAGGGTGTACAGCAGTTACGGGATTTAGACTTAAGTTATGGACTTGGTCTTTATTCTAATGGGTAAGATAGATTCTTGTTGAATTGGTATGGATCTAAGAAATTGTAGGAAATTTTTTTGAAATTTAGGCTTTTGATTCTTGGATTTAATATGATTTGGTATGATTTGGGTGGTTGAATCTTCTTTGTATTGATGCGGAGAGAAGATTTGATGTGTTTTTATGGTGATTGGGTAGTGTTTTGATGTTTGAGGAAGGTTTGATGAAGCTTTAATGGAGTTTGGAGAGGTTTGGAGAAGAAATAGAGGCTTAAGGATTGTAAAATTCGTAATAGACTAACCTTCCTCTTCTTTATAACCTAAGAAATTCGAATTTTTTCTCTCTCCAGCGGCGCGGGCCGGCTTACCGGCAGTATGGTCGGCATACCGGTGCAGCTCTTCGAAAAATCGTGCTTCTGCAATAAACATGACTCGCAAACCCGTGGCACGTGTGTTGTCTGACCGTCATACCGCTGGTATGTCCGGCATACCGATGCGGTGAGTTCGAAAATTTACCTCTCAGCAAAGAACCCGACGCATGAACCCGTGGGCACCCCTTTTGGACCCGCCGACTTACCGGCGGGCAGGTCAGAATATGCCTAAAAATTTCGTTTTTCCTCCCTAACTCGATTTCTTTAATTCATGAACATAAAAAACACTAATACCTTTCTCAAATGTGCAATATCAACTAAAAACAACTAAACTAAACATAAATTTAAAAACATAAAAACATAAAAAATTGCGGGTTGTATCCCGTACAGCCCTTTTATTTAACGTCTTTTAAAGTTAGACGCGTTACCTCTATCAAGATTTGCGAATATAGCCTCCCCAACAACGAGCAAGACTATGAACGTACACTAATCTCCGCTTAATGCCCTTCTTGGGCTTGATCTCTATCACCTTAGCTGAAACAACTTTAGTGACTACAAATGGTCCCATCCACGAGTCTTGATAACCTCGCGGCCTATTCTCTAGTTTGTGGGCTTTCCATAGAACTTCATGGCCGACCCCAAACTCAATGTTTGACTCAGTATCCACAGGTTCTTCGTGGATCTTCTCTTTAGGTACTTTGTGATGTGAAAGGTTGTGGATGATAGGAACGATGGGATCTGACTTCCTTGGTTTCTTACCCCAGACATAGAATGTCTCGGATATGTTATTAGCATGAAGGGTAATTGTCATGAAAGGCCTTCCAAGTATGATTAGTTCCTGCTTATCTACATCGAGATTAAGTATAACAAAGTCAGTAGGGATGTCGATATTACCTGATCGGACGTGTACGTCCTCCACTGTTCCCTATGTCTTGGTAACTGAGTTGTCAGCAAACTGCAACTTCACTGGAGCTTTCTCTGATTTCTGAAGACCAAGCCTATCGAACACGGACTTTGGCATATGATTCACAACTGAACCCACATCACACATAGCTTTCACCTTGAGCATACCATTTACTTGAATAGGAAGATTAAAGCTTCTAGGATCTTTGAGCTTCAATGGTAACTCTTTCTCTATTATTCTTGAGACTCTCACAGTCTATTTCTTGGCTTCAACACTCGCCTCTTTTTCACGAATAACTTGCATAAAACTTGTTGCGGTGTAAGCCCTTTCTTCAAAATCTCAAGCATTTGGGCGTTGATATTCTCAGGAGTGTACGCCTCTACAAATGTCTTGAGTTCAATGTCACCCTTTGGATTTATATCAGGAATGGTTGATGACACTGTTTGAACAAGTGGTGGTGATTCCACCTTCTCTTCTTCTTTATTTTCTTGCACAGCAGGTGCAACTTCTACTTTCTCTTTTGAGGCTTCTTCCTCTTTCTCTTTAGCTTTCTCAGCTTGTAACTCCGTAACCGATCTAATCTCGTCTTGCATATCTCTCAGAAGCTGTATAAATTTGGATTTTTCTGAATCTTCATCCTCATCCTCATCTTTAGAACAGTTAGAGTCCACTGGGCTAGACTTGGTTGGTTCTTCTTCGGTACTAGGAACTTCCACGACACTTTAGGCAGCATCTTCAATCTTCCTAAAGATTTACTAATATTTTGCTTCCATAATATTAACAGGCAGCATTTTCGGTACTTCCTTACTTCAGAAATCAGAGAAAGCTCCAGTGAAGTTGCCTAAAGATTTACTAATATTTTGCTTCCATAATATTAGTAAATCTTTATTCATTTGTTCTACTTGCGTACCTAAAATTTAAATTGAAGATTCTTGTTCTCTTAACTTCTTGTTCTGCGAATGCATGTTAGTGGTCATAAGATCCATAAATTTTTTTCAATTGTTGATCACCCACAACTCCTTCTGGAGGATACTGTGGTAGAGCCTTCTGAGTTAAAGCAACGGTATATGCATCATTAACAGGGTGTTGTGGAGGAGCAGGACGATTATAATTCTGATTTCCTTGATATGGAGCTTAACCTCTTGGTTGGAAAGATTTATTCTGAGGGCGCGGTTGATAATGACCTGGATTAGCGGCCCCTTGTGGATTTGAATATTGCATACTCGGATGATTCCTATTACCAAATTGATAATTTCCTCGGTTGGATATGAAATAAACAGATGCTGGATTTCCTTCCCATGTATGATTTGTGACCCCACACTGTTGACAATCTTGTGCTTCTTGCACCACATTCGTCGCGGCTAAATTTCTCTGCATCTCAAGCTTAATTTCTTTGATTTGATTTTCTAATGCGAACAATTGAGCTGAGTGTGCAGTTTCTACATCTAATCGAAGCGTACCTTTGGCATTTGTAATAGGAGCTCGCGACAGTGGCCAAGTCCTTTCTGTTTCAATAATATTTTCCATACCTTCGACGGCTTCAGCAGAATTCATGGACACTCAATTTCCTTTTCCAAGATTATCTACCCTCAGTCTACTCTATCTATTGATTCCTTGATAAAATATAGCTAACTGTAAAGACGGGGTGTAACCATGGCGTGGACATCTAGCTAACTTCTGTTGGAACCTTGTCCATGTCTCTCCTACTTCTTCTCCATTTTCTTGACAAAACTTTGCAAGCTCGCTTTGGTCTTTGAGTCTCATACTCTTCGGATAAAAATGGTTAAAGAATGCGGCTTGAAGTTCTGCCCATGTATTAATAGTACCTGGTGGTTGCCTATCTAGCCACTCACCAGCTTTGCCAGTCAGGAAGAACAAAAACATGTGGCAATGCAGTTGCTCACGTGTAATGCCTGGAGTAACATAGGCATCACAAATCTTCATGAACTTCTGAATCGCTCTTACCAAATCTTGATCTACTGCACCACTATAGAGTCCGAAATTCTGAAATTGACTGAGCATGCCCGGATCGGGCCTGAATTTGATATTCTTAATCTCTGGAGGACGATAACCTAATAATTGAACATGAAAGGTGCTCCCAAGACTTGGAGGTCTTGTTCAACTCTGTTCTGATTATAGTTGTTTTTGTTACCTCTTGGTGCTAGTTGTTGTTGGCATATAACTCCAAGTGGTGGATCTATAGGATTAAGTGGCGGATCTACTCCATGTTGATTTTTTTCCATAGCTCTTCTTTGGATTCTTTCTTCTCGGATACATCTGTTATAAGCTGTGAAGCTCCTTTCGGGCTCCGGTAGAGGAGGCCAAAGATGAAACACTGTTGAAACTTGAAAAAGACTAAAGCAAACCAACAAGCGTAAATCTGGAAAAATAAATATAAAAACTGAAAAATAAAAATTAACTAAAAACTACTACTCGAAATAGATAACCCACACGCTAATGAGACACAAGTCCCCGGCAGCGGCGCCAAAAACTTGGTGTCGCCTAGGTGTGATAAAAATAAGCCAGAAAACAATGCACTAATCACCCTAGACAAGCACGGTACTGCAAGTATTACATGACATATGCAAGTTTTTATGATAAGTTATATTTGTTCTCAGGGACTTTGTGTGTGTTATACGAATGAGAAAATAATTAAGAGTAGCAAGTAATTAATTAAATGACGGAAAATAAAGATGATTGATTGAGAGAAGATAAATTAAACTAAATAAAATAAAAGACAATAAGATAAATATGAGAAATATGAGATGAGAGAGTATAGCTTAGGTTTTTGCTAGTATGCACTAATCATTATAATTCTTTCTATCAATTTCAGTTAATAAAGGAAATAATAGCTCTTAGATACTTAGTCAGGATTCTAAATTCCCATTCCTTAGACCTTGTGAGCGACTAAGGGGGATACAGAACAAGCACGAGACAGTTTAAAATAGGGTTATCAAGCGCTACCAAGGCCCTAAGCAAACAATTCCTTCAATTGGTGATATGGTGATTAAAACAAACCCTAATGATTATCTAGTTAGGATTGATGTTGTCAAGACCAATACCGGACACTAGATGTTATGTGGTGTTTCAATAATTAGACACCCTTTCTGAGCGACCATCTACCTACTATTAAGAAAGCCTAAAGTGATCAGGTTTAGGACAGGCAATAATTCAAAACACATAAACAAATATATGGGTAAGCAACTAATATCAGATTAAAACATATAATTCCCAAAGAAACTTAGAGAGAAAGAAAATTTAATTCATAGATTATACGTAATGCAAAAACCAAGCTATGGGAAAATTAGTTCATACCTGAAGTAAATAAACTAAAAGATTGAATAAAAGACTTCATCTTGCTCTCTACAATAACTCTAATGATATAAACCTTAAGGACTAATTTTATGTGAGGCCAGGATTACTTTACAAAGGTTTAAGGGTGTATTTATAGGTGTTTAGAAGACCTAATTTGTTTTCTTGGAGTGGAAGACAAGTAACTTGGACTCCAAGCCCAACTCAAATTCGTAACCCTAAAATATAGAAAAGGTAATAATCTGCCTCTGTTTTGTTTTGGTCATAACTGCTTCAATACTTATCCGTTTGACGCGTTCCAATAGTCTAAACTTATCCGTTTGACGCGTTCCAATAGTCCGAACTTTGCTTCGGACCATTATTCCAAATTCCTAGCCAATCTTGAGTTATGATCACTTCTATGGTCGTAGGTGCTGGAATTCAGATTTATTTGGCAACTTTATCTTTCCATATCTTAGCTTTTATTTCCTTATCTCCAATTTTCATGCATATCTTCTTTACTTTATCTCTTAGAATTGACTTGGCATCTAATTAATCTCCATATATATCTTTAAAGCTTCACACTAAATAAACAATTAAACCCAATATGCTCTAAAAATAATAATTCATTAAATCAAGACAAGAAATAGGAAAGGGAAATGTATCATGGGAAAATCGAGTATCTGACTTCCTAAAACACTAAAAATGATGTCTCCACTTAATATTAAATCATCACAAATGGGGAGACATCACCTGCCGAGACGAAGAAAATACAAAAATGGCTAACCGGCTAGCCGACCATATGACCGGTATAACGGTGCGAGAAAAATTGTGGCACGGTATGGGAAATTAGGTACATTTCCGAGAACAAGTGGGAAAAACCGTGGGCGCGAGTGTCAACACGGTTTACGACCGGCTAGCCGGTCACAAGACCGGTATGCCGGTGCGCGCCGCTGGAAAGAGTAAAAAAATTGCTTTTTAGGTTAAAAGAGAAGACAAGGTTAGTTCTATTCCGAATTTTTCAAACCTTTAAGCCTCCTTTCTTCTCTAAGACTCTCCCAACTCCATTAAAGCTTCAACAAACCTTCATAAAACATCAAAACACTACCCAATCACCATAAAAACACATCCAATACTTTCCCTACATCCTTATACAGAAGATTCAACCACCCAAATCATATCAAAACACTTTGAACTAAAAAATCAAAAGCCTAAATTTCTAAATGTCATCCAACAAAATCTCAGATCCATACCAATCAAAGAAGAATTCATCCTACCCATATAAGAAATCATCATCATAACACCTTTCAAAATCCAAATAAAGCGTGTACAACCTATAATCAAGGGTTTTATATTTCAAGAGTGGTTAAAGCTTTGAGTTGGAGCTTAATTGAGATGACGAAAAGAACATAAACATTATCTACTGTTAAGGAGATGAAGAAAAATAAGGTATTGGGTTCTAGTGAAAATAAATAAAATGAGAAAAGTCCTAGTTCCAACATAAATGGTAAAACAGGTCATGAAAAGAGAGGGTAGCTAGCTATGGTAAATTCAATGGGAAAAAAGTTCCCAGCTTTCGTAAAGAAGACACCACAACTTCTACAAATTGAGAGGCCTACACCCAAAGGAAAAGAGGAAGCTTCAAAGGCCTTAATAGCTTAAGCTAAGAAACATCTACAGGGACTACCTTTTTCTTATGAGAGAGTATTTCAAGAAGAAGTTGGTAAAGGTGAATACAAGAGATTCATGGAGACCGGTGAAAAATTGGGTTGGTCTATGTTCATGGTAAGACGTTTAAATTTGTTCCATGAGTTAGTTTCTGAATCCTATTTAGGCCTCTTTAACTGAGATTGTAAAGGTTGTGTTCCAGTTAGAGGCAAGTTAGTTCCTTTTACAGTTGAAGAGATTTGAAACCACTTCTAGTTTAAGAATTCGTTGGACCATGTAAGTATGGAGAAGCGGTGGAAATTATTAAGACTTTCGATAGGAATATACTTTTTGAGCATGTCTTAGACAAGGAGAAAGTGCAATCACATAAGGGAGAATTGAAGGAACCTTGGCCTTACAAATATCTCCAAGCACATACAAGAGTTTGGCATAATTTCCTTTCCGCTAATGTCTTTGGTAACACGAGAAAATCAGATGTACCTAAGAAGAACGCAATCTTGTTCAATTGTATTTTAACGGGATAAGAAGTGGATGCGGCATAAGTGATATTTGAAGAGGTGATGCGATTTTCGATCTCTCCTACTTCGTTATTTAATGTGAAATATCCTACTATGATCACGTGCCTTTTTCGGAAAGAGAATGTGACTCCGGGTGAAGAAGAGAAACTAGAGTACAAGATGAATAACAATATTGACAATGCTTGGATTAAGAAAATTTTGAGAGGAGCGCGTATTACACAATTTTGAAAAGAGGAAAAGGATCGTGTTTGGCGAGAAAAGATGAAGGAGCGATTGAATAAAGTCGAAGCAGCTCAAACTTCCTTGGCCGATGATGTGGCACAAGTCAAAGCTAATCAAGTGCACATTACACTCCTGGACCAATTAAAGAAAGGTCTATTAAATCCTGTCTTGGATGTCAATAATGCGAGGCAATAGCCTCAAGAGTATGTTCTATTTCTTCCCTACCATTTATATATATGCTTAATCCACTTATTTTTAATTTCTTTTTAGAGTCGTATGGACACGCCTCATTTTTGAGTTGGGGGTGTGGGGATTCGTTGTCTCTCACATCCATTTTTATGTGTTTTTTCTGTTTTTGGGATAAATTAAAATTTTTGATACATGGGAATTAGAAGTAGAGTGTGTTTAATAGCTTGAAAGCATAAGCTCAGTAAGTTAATGATAGAAAGTAGTATGTTTATGAGCTGCTTTATTTTGTATGCTTTGAGTATTTGCTAGAAAACACACATTGATAGTAAAGAAAAGATTAGTTAGCAATGTAATAGAAAGTATGTTTGATCTTAGGGAGCCATGAGTGGTGTGTAGGCCCTGAGATCCAAGCTAGTTGATAAAACCATTTGATGAACGTGATAAAGGTTACATAATGACGAAATTGCATAGTTTAGAAAGGTATTAAGGCGGTTCTTTCATAAGCCCCATATTGCCTTTTAGCTTGCTGTCCAAATTTATTATATTATATCCTTATCAGCCCCTTCTAGCCTTTCTAAAGCCTTTTTATTAGCCACATTATAAGCCATATCCCTTTAGATTTTAGGACTTTTCCATATGACCTGCACTCGAATCACGATGCATAGACAATTGTTTTAGAGCTTGAGTTTTGGGTGCTGGGTCCACCATTATGGGAATTGTTATTAGTTTTGGATTTTTTAGCTTATCAATTTTGCTTTGTTCTATATATAGTTGATGATTCATAGGTTTATTATATTTTAACCTTTTGCCGGGATAAGAGTAAATTAAAAAAAGTTGAAAAGCATGAAAAGAAAAAGATAT
The DNA here is from genome assembly GCA_029959085.1 of Nemophila menziesii. NCBI lineage: Eukaryota > Viridiplantae > Streptophyta > Magnoliopsida > Boraginales > Hydrophyllaceae > Nemophila > Nemophila menziesii. The sequence continues at coordinate 55,856,791 of JARWIR010000001.1, forward strand.
ATGCGAAAATATAGCATGATATCTTAACATCAAAAAGAGAGTCATAGCTATACAAAAGAAAATAATTGATATAAAAAGAATACATATATTTGGACCGGCAAAGTGGAATTTTTATGCGAACATCTTATGCTTAATTGGGTTAGTGGGGATGCTACTTTGTGCATCAAGAAAATCATTGGGTTGAGTGAGAAACGTTTTATGAGAGTAACTCAAGCTCTAGGGAGATTTGTTGATGGCTAGTGAGGAGAGAGCTAAAATCTCACTCTAAATTATCCAAATATACTTATCATACCGTCTCTAAGCCAACATTACAACCTTATAGACCTTATGATTCTTTGCGATGTAATCTAGAAGTGATTGAGACAATAGAGAGTAGTTAAGTATATCTTTGGATACTAATGAAGTTCGATGAACAATCTATAGCCTCCTTGGTAAACTGAGTAAAAATCCTCTCCTTCTTACATTGCGAAACTAATTTAATCTTGAATTCAAGCCGTGTTGATGGTAGATATAAAGAGTATGCAGGTATATATTTTGTAAATATTATTACATGAAATTTTCTGAGTAGTTGCTTTAAGTCTATTCAATATATTCTGTTATCTTCTTTCTCTCTGTTCTTAATTGACTTAGGTGTGTATTTAGAGACTATCCTTTGTTCTTATCTTGATTGTATCGAGACAATACAACTTTGAGTTGGGGTCTTGATGTCTCCCCATTTGTGATGATTTAATCTTAGTTGGAGACATCATTTTTAGGAATTATTAGGAAGTTATACTCGATTTTTATGAGAATTATTATATTTTCTTATTTCTTGTCTTGATTTGATGATTTATTATTTTTAGAGCATATTTGGTTTAATTGTTTGATAAATATGAACGTTTAAAGATATATGTTAATTAATTAGATGCCAAATAATTCCAAGAGATAAAGGAAAGAAGATAATGATGGAAATTAGAGATAAAGGAAGGAAACGATAAAATAGGGAAAGAAAAGTTGCAAAGTAAATCTGAATTTTGGCAGCTACGTCCATAAAAGTGATTATAACTCAAGATTGGATGGTAATTTGGAAGAATGGTCTAAATCAAAAGTGTAGAGCTTTCCGAGACGATTAGATTCGATATAAAGAACACGTCAATCGGAGCTATATTGAAGAAGGTACGGCCAAAACAAGACAACAACTGTTTATTACCTTTTTTTATATATTAGGGCTACAAATTTGAGTTAGGCTAAAATTCCAATTACTTGTCTTCCACTCCAAGAAAACGAATTAGGGCTTCCTAGACTCCTATAAATACACCTTTTAACTATTGTAAACATGTCATTGCTCATTCCTAAACCTTAGTCCAATCCTTAGTCATTCAAGAGAAGCAAGTTGACAGTATGTATCTTTCTTTTAGTTTATTTCTTTCTAGTATGAACTAATTTTCCCATTTCTTGGGTTTTGCATATATATAATATATGAATTACATTTTCTTCTATCTATGTTTCTTTAGGAGAACTATTTTAAATTGATTCTAGCTGCTTAACCATATACTTGTTTTATGTGCTTTGATTTATTGTCTGTCTTAAACCTGATCAATTTAGGGTTGTGCTAATAGTAGTCAGATGGTCACCCAGAAGGGGTGTCTAATTATTGAAACCCCACATAAACGTCTAGTGTGCGGTAGTGATCCAGAAGGGCTTGCCTAACTAGATAGTCATTAGGGTTTAATTTAATCACCAATCATCATTAGAAGGTCAGTCTCATATAAGAACCTAGTGGCGTAGAAGCACCTTAGTTAAGTCCCCTCGTGATTGTGAGGTCGCTACCCTTGTCCACCCGGAAGGGGGTGAGGAGGAATTTAGAATCTTGACTACTTATCTAAGAGCTATTATCACCCTTATCAAGTAGTAGAAGAATTATAAGGATTAGTGCATACTCGCAAAACTTGAGCTATATTCTCTCATCTTATTTCTTTCGTATTTTATTTTATTTTTCTTTAATTTATTAGTTTAATCATTAATCTTCCAATAAATCATATTTGTTTGCTTTCAGTTTTTAACTATTATCTGCTACTCTATTATGTTGACCTATTCGTATAACACACAAGTGCTTGAGAACGAATCCGACTTATCATCAAAACTTGCACACGTCCTGTAATACTTGCAGTAACATGTTCAATCTAGGGTGTTTATTTACATTATTTATTCTATTATTTTATCAACCTTAGGCGACACCAATGTTTTTCCAAAAAATAACTTGAAAGAGATGAGTGTACAAGAAAGTGCTCACCATTCATCTTTATCGGGTTGGTATGATGTTGAAAGAGTTGAACCTTTACTCAAACTTGAAAGGTTGAATTATAGATCCTCTTCGTCGAGAAAAAGAAACTAGTTGTTCTTGTGTTTGAACGTCTGCTTTTAGCCAGTCTTGTAATTGTACCACCCGTTCTAACATCGTCCCAATCATACTTATCTGTTGATCGCATAGTTGTTTTTTACCTTCGCCTGAAAAGCAGATTCGATAGACCTGAGGAAGCTGGAATGGTTAGCAAGTCATGTGCCATGTGTAACAAAGGGACTTATATCAACAATTTCGAATAACAAATGGCCTTTATTGCACTTCAATTATGCAATTTCATCATAAAATCCACAAATCATAATCCATTCACCCTCTTTTTCAAGTTTTCATGTAAAAAAAACATTTCTCAACCAACTATATACTTTATTTGCAAAATTCGAATAACAAATAACACAAGGACTTATATTTTCAAATTTTAAATAACAAAGGGACTTATAATTGCGATTTTCGAATCACGCAGGGACTTATAATTGCAATTTTCAAATAACACATGAACTTATATATGCAATTTTCAAATAACCCAAGGACTTATATTTGCACTATTTCGAATAACACAGGGACTTATATGAACTTTACACAACATTTATGGATCTATAGTTCAAATGGTGCAATTATTTTATGCATATATCGTCATAGAATCCACAAATCATAATCTATTCACCACTTTATTCATGTTATCATGTCATAAAGTACATTTTTCAACCTTCAGAATACTATGTTTCACAACTTTTATACATTTTTCAACCTTCAGAATACTATATTTTACAACTTTTGAATAAAAAAGTGACTTATACTAACAATTTAGAATTACAAAGGGTCTTTATTGCACTTAATTCATGCAAAATATAACATAAAACCCACAAATCATAATCCATTCACCCCTATTTTCAAGTTTTCGTGTCAAAAACAACATTTTTCAACCTTCAAAAGACTAAATATGCAATTTTAGAATAACACATGGAATTAATCAACACTTTCGAGAATAACAAACCACCCATATATAAATATTTCCATGTGAAACACAAGAATTTTAGTCCTTCCCACTCATAAATTTGCAAATAACTAAAATTACAGGAGATAAACACATCATATATTCAATTTTTGAATATTAAAGGGTCTAATTCCAACAATTTCTTGTAAAAGAGGGCTACTATAGCAATTCATTAATGCAAAACACAATCTTTACTCATTCAACCATCAAGTTAAAAAATAACAGGGACTAGATTCATCAATTTCAAAACAATCAACATAAATAGACCATTATTTGGCCAATCTCGAATAACAAAGGGAAAGTAACAATCACCTTACCCACTTAATCCATGCAACAACTAATAATTAACCCATACAAAAATACCATCAAGCTTTTTCCTTCATCAAATCCACTAAACAATCACATGCAAAGGAAATACCATAGATTAGATTAGAAAGCTTCAACAAATACAGGAAATATAAATGAAAAGTTGGCTTACTTTATGTGATCAACCAAATAACATGCAATAGAGGGCAAGAATTAGCTTTCATCAACCTCAGGCACAATATACGTTCATAACAAACCCACTTTAGTAATTAGAAAATATAGATAATCATTAAGGCAATACAAACCCATAGATAGATCACACCACCACCAACATAGAATAGAGAACCAGAATCATAGAGTAGAGATCAAGCATTAGAAGATTAAAGCATAAAGGTTGGACGATGGAGTAACGAATTGGGGTTGTGGCGTCTGTAAAGGAAATATACTTTGGTGGAGTAAATGAAAAAAAAATTATATATAATTTCTTACCAGTCCGGACCTTAGCCAACATAATTTTTTTAAAACCAAACCGATAACTATATTATAGGTTCGGACCGATTCGATTTGACACTGTAGCAACGGTCCAGAACTGGTAAGAACCGGTCCGGTTGCCAGGTTGACTATTAGTTAACCAAACAAAATATTCTGTCACATCTTCAAGAAAAAGATTGAAAATTGTACCTAAGTAGCCATATAAGTTTCTACAATCATAAAATTTGAAGGAAAATCAAATCCACAAAGAGGAAAAGATATGTTTTGAATAACAAAAGATCACCCGAGAAGGCTGCCCGTGTAGAAAAAGGCGATGATTTTGAAACATGGAATCACTGAGAACTATCCCATTAATGTTGTGTGGCTGTGGTAATCAAATTAGAAACATTGTGGTGGTATAGGATCGTCGTAGTAGATAAAAAGAATGGCTTCTCATGTTGCTCCGTGCTTTTTAGGTTTAGATTATTACCAGAGCCGGTCCTGTCGAGTTTTGGGCCCTGGGCGAAAATTTTAATTAGGCCTTCATATTAGAAAAAAAATTATAATATCGTAAGAATTTAAATAAAAATTCTACATTAATAAAACTAATTCTTCATTAAAAGATAATATTACAAAAAAAAAATTTTTAAACCTCAAACGAAAAAAAAAGAGTACCCTACATTACAATATTACAACGGAAGAACTAAACACTCTAAATTTTGAACGAGCAATTTATAAATTTAATATAATTTTTTTTTTGTTCAAAAATCATAAAGACATATATCATTTATAAAACTTGTACGGCAATTAGTAAAATTTAAAAAAGAAAAAAAAAGCACCACAAGTAGGCTGTAGTCTATAGCAACTTGCAAGTTGCAACTTAATTAATTCTTATTTTTTTGGCAAAGCAATATTTAATAAATTGATCAAATTCAGAATTGTTATCAAATGTCAAAGCAAACAAATTCAGTTATTAAAACAACTTAATAAATTTAGAACCAAAAGAAAAGAGAAATATCTGCGATACTTTGTAACAATTAAAAAAAATACTTAGACAAAAAAATATTGTCTACCATAAAATCTAAAATATATAATTATACCTATTTAGTTTATTAACAAATTATAAAATTGATATATTTAATTATAGAATATAAACTAAATTAAATATAAAATTAAAAGATTAAAATTACCTGAAAATAACCTTTGAAGATCGTTGTCCAAAAAAAAAACCTTTGAAAATTTGATTGTCTTCTATAAAATCTAAAATTTATAATTATAACTATTTAGTTCATTAACAAATTATAAAATCGATATATTTAATTTTAGAATATAAACTAAATTAAATATAAAATTTTAAGATTAAAATTACCTTAAAGGAAAAGATCGTTGTCTAAAAAAAGAACCTCTGAAAATTTGATGAATGTACTTTGAAATATACCATTACTATGTTAATTTATAGGTAGATCTTTTTGATTTAACTTAATAGTAATTAAGAATAATGATGATATTTTTAGTAAATCAAGAGAAAAAAAGACATATTATATTGAGAATTGGAAGAGGTTTTTACCGTTAACATTAAAAGTTGGAATCAGAGACTTACTTTATATAATGAAATTTGATTAGAAAAAATAAATCATAAATAATGGACTGGTATTATATTGGGCCTTATTTTCTTTAATATATAAATAAATTATAAAGAACCTAAAAAATTTTGGGCCCCTATAAATTTTGGGCCCTGTGCAGTCGCCCTTGTTGCACTTGCCAAGGACCGGCTCTGATTATTACGGGTGGGGAGTAAGGAATTGTAAGTAGTATAATATTAAAATTAAAACATGGAAGAACTTATTGGTCTTTATTAGACCTCATATGTATGTAAAAAAAATTAAAAAGGAATGGGCATATATAATATAATATAGTTTTTAGGATTTTTATAAATAATGTTATTGTTATAAACTAGGATAATATATAAACTCAAAGATAGAGAAATATGGAGAAATATGGCGATAGTTTTCTTATTCTTTCTTCAAGTGTGTAAAGTATAAATGGATGAAGGTCATATATTTATAGGGAATATATGACCCTTCATTTACAATAAGTTATACCCATTAAGAAGGTATGGGAAAAGACAAGAAAATCAAAGGACATCCACTAATAAATTATATTATTTATAATACTCCCCCTTGGATGTCCATTCCTTATAATGTATGCTTCATTAAAACCTTACCAAGAAAAAACCTGTTAGATAAAAACTTGGTCGAAGGAAAACGAGTACATATACATAGCTTATCTTCAAATACTGCCTCGTTAAAACCTTGCCAAGAAAAATACAGTGGGATAAAAACTTGGTCAAAGGAAAAAGAGTACAGTGTCTTGTTCATACTCCCCCTGATGCTGGCAAGCGATCTCTAAGCTGTCGCATTCCAATATTGTGGACCAATTTTCTAAAAGTTGTGGTTGGCAATGATTTCATAAATAAATCTGCAAGATATTTACATGATTGAATTTGTCGAATGTCAATATTCCTATTATTTTGTAGCTCGTGTGTGTAGAAAAACTTTTGTGAAATATGTTTTGTTCGGTCGCCTTTGATGTATCCATTTTTAATTTGTGTGATACAGGCATCATTATCCTCATACACTATCTTTGATATATTTCTTATTGAGGATAACTCACACGTTTCTCGGATATGTTGAACTGGGGATCTTAACCATGTACATTCTCGACTTGCTTCATGTAGTGCCAATATTTAAGAGTGATTAGATGAAGTGGAAACGAAAGTTTGCTTCACGGATCTCCATGATATCGAAGCACCACCACAAGTAAACACAAAACCACTTTGAGATCTACCTTTGTGAGGGTCTTGTCAATATGTTAACTGGAAATGCTATGTCAGGCCTTGTACAATTTGAGAGGTGAATTAATCCTCCAATAAAAATAAAATAAGGTACTTCCGGACCTTGTACAATTTGCGAGGTACATTAATGTTCCAATGGTAATAAGATATGGTACTTCCATACCTAATAATTCTTAATTTTCCACTAGCTAACGAGAATGATATTTTTTTGTACTTAGTGATTGTAGAACCATGTGGTTTACTAAACGAATGATATTTGTCCACATAAAATCATTTTGATATGCTATAACTTTATTAGTAATATCCAGTTAAATAAATATTTTATACCACTCCCCCTTGGATATTCACTGAAGGATATGCCTTATTAAATCTGCTGCATTCTCATTTTGATCATATTCGTTCCATGTCAATAAATAGTGGATTAATATAGGGAAGAGTATATTGTTTCTTTACGATAGTAGATATTTGGATGCCTCGTTAAAACCTTACTAGGAGAAACCCTTTGAGGGAAAAAACCTTAGTGAAGGAAAAAGAGTTCAACGGACAAATATTGTCTCCCCCTCGTTATACCACACATTATTTATATCAAAATCACATAATATACTTTCGAGCTTACCATTTAACATAAGTACACACTATAACTTTAACTGATGAATTTGCTGGATTCTAGCCTGAACAAATTCGTTAAGTACATTCTCGAATTTTCTGTAGAAATCCTTTGGTGAAATATATTTCAATATCTCACGAATTGATCTTCAATTATTGTTTGATTATAATAGTATATACGTGATTTGTGAGGAGTTCATTAATCATTCTCTATTTCTTAAATCTCCAGGATGAGAGAACATTATCATAAGATAAAATCATACTTGTGAGGAAGTAATCCATACTAACCGATTCTGATTATATGACTAAAAATCTTTTCTCATGTGCTTCATGCACTTTATGTTCTCTAGGAACCTTTTATGCTCCACACACTTCTCACTCTCTAAGAATCTAATATTTTCATACGCTCTAAGTGCTTCGGGCACCTATCATGCTTCAGGAACATGTGTTCACTAAGAAAATTAATATCAATCCAAGAATCATGTCATTTATCTTGGATATTTCCTTATCATAGTAAAATATTTTATAGTTTCCAAAAGTTAAAACCCTAATGTCATTGTATCGACTACATGAGGACGTCTCCCCATAATTATTTAAAGGTTTTTTTTCATTAACCTTTGTGATACAAGTCGGGTCATTGAATTAATAATCTTGTATGGCCATTTATTTATTTGTCGACAATTTTCACCACTTTGTGATTAGGATCCTCTTTATTTATCAGCCATAGTGAAAAAATATATATCTATCCCATAAACCTTCTCATGGTTTTATATATTTTCACTAGATAAATAATTTTTATGGCTTTTCTATATTCAGGTAGAGTACCTTGGTCTCTTCAGGGACTATTACTTCCTTTTAAGAGTAATACATGTGCCAACATTTAGCTGGCTCCGTAATTTTCTATCGTATTACGTGGATGTGCACATTCCACTGTTTTTACCATTTCATCATATACTCATGAGATTTTATTCTTCCGGGGATGGTATATTTAAATTAATAGGTCAACTGTGCTTCATACATTGAGTATATGCATTACAGGTCTACCACACTTCATGTGTTGGTTAGATGCATTACAAGTTTACCACCTTTATGCGTTGGTTAGTATTATTCCAAGCTCACCACGCTTCAAGCGTTGGTTAAATACATTTGCTGACATTTTTTTTTGTATATAGCCTTCTAGGACTATCATCTATACTAAAGCGTTAACAGTATATTTATAGGATTTTACAATATTATATTTGTAGTAAATATATTTGGTATATTATTTGCAACACTTCGCAAACGACTCCTCTCTTGAACTTCAAGTTCCGATTCAAAATGTGTTTTAAACTATATCATCAAAGTAACACTCTACAAAACGTGTTTTTAAAGACATCGCCTCTCAGGTGTTCAAGATATAAAATTATAAAAGAGAATTAAAATAAACATAAATCTCAACTGCCCGTTGAGATAATCTAATAGTAAAATTTACTATAGAACATTAAACATATGGGTAGTCACTTGGTAAACGAAACTTCTGGTTCTTTTAAGTGTAGTCCAAGTGAATTATCTATTATTCGATATATCATTAACTAGCCTGGGTGATCAGGCGATCATGTCTTAATACAAATTTATTTGGATGGTAATATCTTTGTTTTTGCATAATGTGTATTTAAACGACTTGGATCTGTATATAACACAACCCCGAAGAAATAACATGAAACTTTTCTAATACGTACTTTTGGTATGACTTTCAGATAATAAATCAAAGATATATATTGTTACTGATACTTATCGTTCATACAAAATATTCATTTCTCTGAATATCCTTATCTTTAGTAAATTTATCCAAGATTTACTTAAAAACATAAACTGCCAATTTATATTATTTTTGTACCACAAGGTAACATAACTTCTGGACATCCAAAAAATTCAATTAGATCGACCAAATAGTTTAACATACGATATGTATGCGATTAATATATAGTTCTACTATAGTATCCATCGTTAAATCTTGTGATGACTTGTTTTCGTGATCTTTTCCTTTTGTGAAATTTCTTATTATTCTACTTCTGGTGGTAAGAATTTAATTCTTTATAGTAATCATACTACTAATGAATTAAGCGTTGATTCTTTAATAACCTCAATCTCGACTAAATTTTGGATCATCGCGACGTCAATTCCAGACAAATTGAAAGATGTTTTATTTTCTGCAGGTTACACAATTTTATTCACTTCATCCAATAATTTTAGTAAAGAAATATTATATTTAATTCACTCGTGTTTTGTCACCATCAAATCTATTTTCATAGATATTAAAAAGTTTATATTCACTTCGGAGAATATAACTTCATTCACTTCGGGAAATGAAACTTAGCTAGTGGAACGTGAGTCGTGATTTTAAATCAACAATCTATTATTTCTTCCGTTTACAAGAGAATATAATTTTAATTCGTAATACTGGGAAAACCTTCTACTCACAATATTATTACTTCAGGAATAAAATCGTGGTTTAGAAAGTTTTGAGATAAAATTCTCCAAACGTATTCATCCAGAATACTTTATCCAATTTGATATCTATAATATAATATTTTTATGGATAAGAATGACCGTATCACCGATATTACACAGAGAGTGCTAGTGATATATGTCATCAAGAAAAATATACACGGCTCTAGTATATATACGTAACTGAATAGTACAAATTTGTCTCATAGTTAAACTTCAAAAAATCATAATCATTAAATTATTTCAGCTCCCAGATCGGGTATTCAAGATTTGACTTCGGCATCAAATAAGTCATTGATATCTTCTTCTTTGATTCCATTTATACTCAATAAAGATAAACCATATATATTTTTGTCGTACGGGTATCATCATTTTGTAATGATTTTGTTATAGTGCCTTTACCAATATTTTTCCACTTCTAGTGGGTATGGTTATTTTTCTTACTAGTATTAAGACTACTATGAGACCACAAAATTATTATTTCCACGACCTTAGCCTCTTCTGGAGTCCAGGTCACCATAATTTCAATTCTAAATATATGAAAAATATTTCATTTTCTTCAATAAATATAGTTTCATTTCAGGAAACAATTTTTAAAGAAATTAAAAACCATTTAATCACTTCAGGGAATATCATTTAGTCAAAATAATATAAATTATGAGATTACAATGCCAAATCGAGTTATAAAAGATTATCAATATATAATCTTATAATTACAAATTAATTAGATTCAACTTGATTATTTTATTTGAAAAATTCACCAACATAGCTTCAATTTTTTCATGGTAAAATTAATATTGGCTCCCTTCTCTTATATATGGGAAAAGTTGCATTTTCTTCGCGAAATACATATTCATTTTCTTCCGGAAATGGTTATAGTATGCAATACAGTGTTTAAGCAACTCGCTTATCGTTAACACCTTATCAATTTTCATAGATATAAAACCAGTTGCATTCACTCCCGGAAATGCGATTTTCATTTGCTATGGGGAACGAAAGAGTACAGTAAAACGTGAATCTTAATTTTGAATTATGAACTCTTTTCATTTTTTTTACAGTATGTTGTTCTATTTTGATTTGGGACAGATTCGAATCTCACAAATGTCGAAAACAATAAATTTATCTAGACATAAATATATGTATTGATAAATTATTTTAGATTAAAATAATATCATAGCTCAATTGGTAAAGTACATTTTGCATTTAGATGCGGAACAGGTTCGAATCTCATAAGTGTCGGAAACAATTAATTTATGCTTCAAGCATAAATATATGTATATCTAAATATATTAGATTAAAAATCACATTGTAGCTCAATTGGTAAAATAACTTATTCCATTTTGACTCAGTACAGGTTCGAATCTCCCAAGTCTCGAAAATAATTAATTTATATATAAATATATTAGATTAACGATCATATTACAGCTCAATTGGTAAATTACGTTGATCTCTTTATTAATGGTACATGTTCGAATCTTGCAAGTGCCTAAATTAATTAATCATATGCTGCATGCAAAAAAAAATTCTAGGCTTCGTGCCTTTCTAGCGTTAGATTTTGAAAGAAAAATAATTTATGCTTCAGACATATATTTTGTTTTCTAGGCTTCGGGCCTATAATATTAAATTTAGGTTTCAAGCCTATACGATTTTTTTAATGCTTCAGGCATTATAGGTTTCAAGTCTATAAATAAATCTCGTTTTATTTTCAAGCCATTCAAAATTATATTTACATATAGCCTTCAAAGCCTCTATTTTTATTTTAAAGTTATTAACCATTTTATCTGCTTGAATAGTATAATAGTATTATATAGGATGCAGTGGAAGTCCTTATAATAGTATATGATTCAGGCATATATTTTGTTTTCTAGGCTTCGAGCCTATAATATTAAATTTAGGCTTCAAGCCTATACGATTTTTTTTAATGCTTTGGGCATTATAGGTTTCAAGTCTATAAATAAATCTCGTTTTATTTTCAAGCCATTCAAAATTATATTTACATATAGGTTTCAAGCCTCTATTTTTATTTTAAAGTTATTAATCATTTTATCTGCTTGAATAGTATAATAGTTAGGATGCAATGGAAGTCCTTATAATATTTACCGGTTGCAATGGAAAATCCTTATTATACCATATCTTTCTTTTTTGTCAAAAGAAATATATATATATATATATATATATATATATATATATATATATATATATATATATATATATATATATATATATATATATATATATATATATATATATATATATATATATATATCACTGCATATATAAAATATAGTAATATAAATCATACCTAAAATTATTTCTCCTTGATTCGATCGGAAGAGACTCGTGTTGATAATGTGTTATAAACTAGGATAGTATAAAAACTCAAAGATGGAGAAATATGGAGAAATATGGAGAAATATGGAGAGAGTTTTCTTATTCTTTCTTCAAGTGTGTAAAGTACAAATGGATGAAGATCATATATTTATAGGGGATATATGACCCTTCATTTACAATAAGTTATACCTATAAAGAAGGTATGGGAAAAGACAAGAAAATCAAAGGATATCCACTAATAAACTATATTATTTACAATAGTTATAAGATAAAATGGGATGAATAAAAAGATCGATATTTAGTCTAGTGGTTAGATAGTTTACGAATTAAATTTATACCATTCATGTCCTAATAAAGTATGTAGAATTGTGTATCTATTACATTTTTAATAATTTTTTTAAGGAATAGTTTAATAATCAATAAACTAATAAAGATAGACGGTAAAAATGATAATAAATATATTTCTTAATTTTTCAAATAAGTAATTATTATCATTTTTTCTTATTTCATTTATTTATTGATTTATTTGGCATTTATATATTTACTTAAGTAATTACGTTTTTATTATTTTTTTCCATTTTTTCATTTAATTAAGTAATATGATTGGCACGAATAAAATGATATACAAAAGATTAAAAAAAGATGACGTCTTTCATTAATTTTTGAAATCAAAATAGATAATTATAGAAATAAAGTAACAGTTATGGCATTTATATCTCTTCCTAGTCAATATATTTTTAATTAATATATAAAAATTGATTACCTTTCTTTAATCTCACATTTATTCTTTTATTTTGTTCATCGAGATAAGTATTCCATTATAAAAAAGGTTGTCATCTTAAATTTGTACTCACAACTCATTGGATATAACAAAAACATACTTAAAGAAGAATTGGAAAACACACACAATCCTCATATGACGAACTCCTTAACATCGTTTTTCAATGTAGCACTGTTGGCTACTTTAATCTATGGTAAGTAATAAGCATATTGGAAACAACCATACCTGAATTTCATTAAATTTTTATGGTCCAGTTCCTCCAATAATCCAAATTTTTGTTATATAGTTACGTGGACAATTTTAGTAGGTGGCGGAGTTCTGCAGGTAAGTGCACTTAATACGTGCTACAAAATTCTTGGGGATGCGTATTGCGAGAGTGGAAATGTTGGAACTCGTTGTCTTTTTAGGTGCGGAGAATTATGCAAAGGTTTAACTGGTGCTGTCTGTTTTTTTAATAGTGCTACTGGTCGTCACAGCCAATGCGTATGTGAATTTCGAACAGATGATGATTGTACCGTTCAAAAAGTATGTTGATTAATTTTCATTCATAAATTTTACACCATATGGAATTTCGGTAAATTGATAATATGAGTGTTTTAATGTAAACATTAATTTTCTGTTGCACATTTAATAATTTTTTTATGTTAATAATTAAATCATTAAAATTAAAGGGTACTCTAAAATCTCTTGAAATAGAGAGCAAGTACGATTAACTTTCCGGGTAGTTTGATACCTTTCTTTAGATTAGAGTGATATGCGATACTATCTTATATATGTGTTTTTAATTTTGGCTACATTTTCTAATTATATCTAATTTTACCATATTTTTCAAATATGTTTAATTTTAGTCACATTTCCATAATTTTTTTATAAAATTAATGAAATTGAAAAAAACAATTAGTCATTTAATGTGTTATATTTGCAATGTTCATAAGTTAGTCAGCATATTCAATAAGTTATTTTAAAAAAATATTAAGTGGTCAAATTAATAGTAATTGAAAGATGTGATCAAAATCGAGTACAATTGAAAGTTATGGCCAAAATTTAGAAAACATATAAAGTTTTTAACTAATTAAACAATTAAACCAGCATAAATTGTCGTTGACATCCCTTAATTTGGAAATATATGTAAGAAACCCTCAAATATTTTTATCCTTTCATGTTGCTATCGTTAACATCTACTTCTTTATACTCCCATTATATGATATATACTAACAAACTATCGATTATCTTCTTTCATTTTCAACCAATTCATTCGTTTTCTTCTGATTTTTCTAGTGTGATTTATGATTTGAATTTGAAATTTAAATTCTCAATTATCATCAATGTTATCTATTCACAATTATTTCATCTATCGATTTCTCTGTTCAAACTAATTTGCGTTTCTACTCACTTCTAGGTTTAATTTCGAAATCGTGTCTTTTCATATTTAAATTCAATGAGTTGATTACACACACACATGTTTGTGTATGAAATTCAAATATTTTGATTTTTTTTTAGTTTGTGTATGACCTAAACATGTTTTTCTTTGTATCATAGATTATTTATATACTTTTTTTTTTTTTTTATCTTTTTTGTATATAAGTAATATTCTAATTGTTGTATATGCAGAAATCAATTGTTTCCTTTTTTTAGTTTTGTGTGATTTGTTTATGTGTTTAATGATGTTATGAAACTGATTTGTTGTATCATTTTAGATTAATCTTTATTTATTGTTCATCTTTTATATAGTTTTGAGTTTAGTGGGATGAATCCCTCCAACCCAGTAAAAATTATATTTGTTAGTAATTAACTATGGGTTTTGCCCTTTTACTAGATTTTGCTTTGATTGTTGCACTCTTTCTTTTATAATATTATTTTTAGATAGTTTTGTTTTTTCTCTCATTTTTTATCCTTTTTGTGTCATTTGTTGTTTTGGTTGAATTCATATACATGGTTGATTAATTGGCTTGTTGATCATGGTAGTAAACCTTATTTGTAGATCATCGTTAGTGATTTTAGTGTTACAGTTCATACGTCTTATTCCCACATATGATTTTCAATTTCAAAATCTATTGTTGAGAATTATGTTTGTGTTGGGAAAAAGTCGGATTTTCCGTTTGATGATCTTGCACAGAAGAAAATGAAAAGACAAGAACAACAATTTTTACATGGTTCTTCCAAATATGCCTACCTCCACGGAGTAATTCAATATTATCACTCACACTATTACAACTTGGTTTTTGTACGGAAAAACTCAAAGCCCTCTCAAAAAAGAAAGAACAAGAAATTATCACACTAACCCAAGACTTTAATCACTATAGGATCGTTACACACTCACAGTTAACTAACATATATGATTCTCGTTCTTGGATCTCTCGTGTCTTTCTTCTTTTTCTTATTCTTCATTATTTCTCTTTTCATCTTCAACCATTGATCCATGGTTCCTATTTATATAGGCTTTCACAACTCAGCGACCAATGAATCTAGCCACCTTGGGAAGACTCCAAAAGATTCAGACTTCTAAGATTAACATTAAATCCAAGACTAGTTGGCTTCCCAATACCTCCATAAATCCTCTCAGTACATTGATTGAATGGATGTGAGTCAAATCCCAACAGTTTGTAACAATCTTCCGGGTTCGTTCGTTGTCTGTTAATCATTACATTTTATAAAACATCTTTTTTTTAATGGGATCCATCTCACCAGATGTATTCATATCTTTTTGTAAATTTAATGGTGATGTAAGACTGATTTTTCCTTTGACATATTACATTCTTTTACTTGTGTTTCTGTTTATTGTATGTCAATTTGAATTTCAAGTCTGGGACCTATTGTTATAATTCACCAAATGAATTCATCCTATTTTGAAGATGCTTGTTTCTTTTTCTTGCCTAGGAAAAGGGATTTATTTTAGCTTTATTGTTGTGTTTTATATGTTATTTTCATATTATAAAAAGAAAACCATAATAACTTTATGTCACAATCCTTTTTCCAGAGTGTTTTATTTGGTGGGCTTTATCCCATCAAATGACTTCTTCCTTTTTCAAACATCTTTGTGGTTGTCTTACGGTTCTTGCCTTGTAAAAGTCTTTGTTTAAGCTGTGTTGGTATGAATTGTTTGTTATTTTGAGATTATATCAAGAAAACCCTTGTGAATGTTATGTCTTGGGTAATTCGACAAAGTTGCTTTATTTAGTGGGATCTATCCCACCAAATGACTTCTTCCCTTTTTTAACATATTTGTGGTTGCCTTAAGGTTTTTGCCTTATATAAAGTTATTGTTTTGGTTGTGTTGGTGCGAATTGTTTGTTATTTTTATATTATAAAAATAAAATCATGTGAATTTAATGTCTTGGGCCTTTCAACAGAGCTTTTTTATATGGTCGGATCCATCCCACCAAATAACTTCTATTATGTATGTTTAGTATTTAGTTTGTACTTTATTCTTTTTATTTCTAATCAAGTGTTTGTTTTACTTTTTATTTTTATGTATATTTTTGTCATCATGATGATGGAAGAACAAAAAATCTACTAAATTTCAATCACCTGACTTTCTCGTAATGAAATGTCATTTGGTGGGGTCCATCCCACAAATGATTCAACCTTGTTCATAGTTTGTAGTTTGGTTCAGTAATGTATTTTAAGTTATTTTCATGTCCAATAAAAAGTTTGTCAATGTAAATTTTGAATATTTGATTCGACAACATATTAATTTATTACAACTAACAAATTAAAACTTCAACATCTTTGTTTGAAATTAATATGCCTAAACAATTATTCTTCATTTTTTATTGGATGCTCGTATTTTCCTTGTGAGTTTGTTATCTGCGAGTTTGGTCTCTGCATCATCTTGACTCTAAGAGTCCTTCTTGGATTTCTCATTGTATAACTACACATACAAAATCAACATTTGTATTTATTTTAAAATCTATTTGCAGCACTTACCAAAACAATTTTGTTTTTACTTACTTCTGTGATATTGTGAAAGTTGTATTCTTAATAGATTTGTTGGCTCTTTTTCTACTTTTTATTTCTTTCTTTGTATCTAAGATTCTATAGGTGGTGAGCTAATTGAAGCTTGTACTTTTCCACCTTCAATCTTTTACTCTTATTCTTCTTTATCTTGCTCTTTTTTTTACTGTTTCATTGTCATCTTCCTCTTTGTCTTCTTTTAGTTTTTCTGTTCTACCTTCTTGTATATATACAAATAGGTAACATTGTTATTTGTTAACACTTCACACCACATTCTCAAACTATGAAATTAAAAAAGAAAAGGTTCAAGATTAATATACTATGAATGTAGTTGGATCAAAGATCAAGAATAGTGATATAAAAAATTTCAACAATTCTCTTTCTCATTTGTTCAACCTCACTTTTTTGTTATGATACTTTTACCATATTCATTTTGTATAAGTCTTTTTCATACATAAGGATGTCCACTCCATACTCACTAATTCTTGGGTTTCTAGTATTTACATGTCGTTCTTGATTATTTCACTTGTTTATGTAGTTTGTGATTACTTTTCGTGTTTTTTTTGTATCAATTTGTTCATATTTATGTTGGAAACTTCTTGATATTCCCATTTACTTTTACACCTTCCATTTCGGTTGTTGTATCTAGCAGGTATTGAAATGGTAGAAGTTTGTATCTTGCTTTGTCATGTAAGAGCAGTGCCCACAATTTCGATTGTCCACTACCTGTTTGTATCAGAAATAGGGTGAACTTGTTCAACTTTCAAAACATTTTGAATCAGATAGTACTAGAATATTCATATCTCTATTGTCTTATTTTTCCATTAATAAATGCATATTTTTATCATGTAAGGTCAAGTCTTTTTTCCCTAACATTAGATTCTTAAAAAATTTATTGGATTTTCTTTCTATTGTATAATTTTTTGTCATGTAGATTTCACTTTGTAGGTGCGGGTGGGTCTTGTCCCAACAAGTTTCCTTGTTGCTTTTACATTGTTTTTCCCGTCAGTACATCAGAGCCTCAATCACCTATATTTTTCAATCATAACATTAATATTGTTTCTGAAACTTATAAGTTTCCCCCTTAAAATATACATATATTATCTTGCATAGGTCCATGTGTTCCTACTTGCATAAGTTCATATGTTGTCACCTCGATTCTCACCGTCCCATACCATACTCTCTATTTTTTTGGTAAATATGTTCATATTTTTCACCAGTTTTACGTAATCTCTCTCATTGCATGATAAGTCCTTAGTAACAAATTTATTTTTTCCCGCTTTTATCTTTTTTGGTTTCTTGATTAAAGGAACACAGAGATTTTCAAAACCAATCTTTTTCATCATTCCTTCTCTATCGCCTTTTTTAATCATGTTCACCATAGAAGTTGGTGTTATTGGATTTCCCATGGCCCTTTTTATTTCTGGATTCCACTTTTGTAGTGCCTTCTTGCATTTCAGAGTCTTTTGTTGTCCAACTTGTTTCTAGGCTTGATTCAAAATCCTTCACGTCTAGGTCTTTCCTTTTTCCTGATCAATATTTAAGTCCATGTTTTCAACTATTATTTCTGAAAAGACGATCATCACTTCAGCCATATTTTCTTCTTCTTTAGTAGGTCCACTTTTTTTCCCATTTCTATAATTTTTGTTCCCGGTTCATTTACAACAGTTCTTGCAGTTTCACTTTATACTTTAGGTTGTCCGCTAGTTTCGATTATTTTAGCCACCAATTTTTCAGTTTCATTTGGTTGTGACATTGGAATTTGAGTTTCTTTATCAAAATTATCATCGATTGCTCCCAGTGCTCTTTTTACTATATTAATTTCCTTCTCCAATATCTCATTTCTTCCTTTAAGCTCTGATTTTTATTAATAAACTCTTCATTTTGAAACCTCTCAATATGTACTTCATTTTTGTTGTCTCTTGAATTTATACCTTGGATTTTAGAAAGTTTTCCTCATACTTTTTTATCTCCAATTCACTGGTCAATGATTTATATTCTAATTCTATTATTTTAATCATGTCTCGTAGGGTTTTTATTTCTTCGATTACATCATTTGTATCATTTTTTTTGTCCTTGGCCTCCAATTTTTTGCAAGTTCTCATTTTCTTGCAGTAAAATGTTGTGGGACCTTATCGATTCTTCTAATTTCTTATTCTTTTCGTATTATATTTTGTTAGTCGCACATTCGTTTCTCTCGATCTCTGCCTTCTTTATATTTTGTTCATCTTCTTATGTAATATCCAGTTCCTGATATTCATTATCACATTGAATTTCCTTCCTAATCAACCTGTCACCTTCTTTCACAATTTTTCATCTTCAACTTTATTTGTTGATTTTATTTCCTCTACCATACGTTTATCTTTACTTCCCGATCCCATTTCCCCTTCCACATCTTTATCTTTCCTTGCATTCCCTAAATTAAGTGCAACTTCTATTGCTTCATTTACTAGTTTTCAACATCTTACTATCTTTGTCCTGCTTTGCAATATCTTATGATGCCATTTTTTCACTTTCCAATACGAGATCCCACCATTCTTGTGAATCTAGATTATTTATGTATATTTGAAGTTCTTGTGCTGATTGCTTGTTATTTTCTTATATATTGTCATCTTCAATATAATCTTCTTCACCTTCTTCTTCATTATTTTTTTCCTCTTCCTCATAATCATTAGACTCTTATTCATTTCAAAATGCATCTATTAATGCTAGGGATATAAACGGATAACCTGCTCGCTAGCAGCTTGAGATCGACTCGGAAAAAAACTCGTTCAATCTTGTTTGTATATACAAATAAACAAAAAAAATTGTTCGAACTCGTTCATTAAAAAACGAGTTCGTTCGAGCTCGTTCGTTAACTGCTCGTTAATATTTAATATCTGTAAATTAATGTTGTAGTTATCAATAGATTTATTACTAAACCTATAAAAAACAGATAATTCATTAATAACTCGAGCGCGACTCTAAAAGAACTCGTCTCATATGTTAACAAACAAGCTTTAAAAGATTTGGCTTGACTTCTTAAAATTTGAGCTCGGCTCGTCTCGACTCGTAAATATTATGAAACAAGCTTGCTGGTGGGTCCAGGGGTGTTATAGAATAATGCGATAAATAAAATGAACCACAACACCGCAAGTGCACGGTTGTCCAAGTAATATCCGATAAATCGGGTTTCGTTCTCAGGGACGGATTAGGTTCAACTCAAGTATTAATTAAGTAGTAAGAATAATTGTTTAACAAAAAAATAAAATAAAAGATTTTTGTTTAGTTTTCTAAATTAAAAAGATGCAATAAAATAAAGACTAAAAGTAAATAACTGAAAAGAAATAAAACAGTAAAAGGTTTAACTTCAGAGATGAGAGATACCTGAGTCTCGCAAGGAATCCACCCAATTAACGTAACCTATGCTTTGTTTAAGGGTAGAATTGGTATTATAATATTAGTCGGGACTCTAATGTCTCCTAGCCCCATGTCGAGTGGACCTATGAGCTATCCTAAAGTACTATAAACCCCTATATGGGCGAATATGACTCTTCAGATGATATGAATTTACCTATTTGGCTATGTAATTAGTTAAGTCTGTTGGTCAATAACGGACATTACACGGGTATTACTTAAGTCTGTATTCAAACGCCCTTTTCGGATGATCACTTTTGCCACAAAAGTGAATAACCCAAATACTAAAAGATATTTCTAGTTGTTCCTAAAAGAAATAGTAATGAAAACAAAGTAATATCCAATATATAAAACTCAATTCAATTTAAATCCTAAGAATCCCAAATTCAAACATAGAATAAATTAATTAGGGTTCATCCCTTTATTGCGATTCTCAAGTATGTGGAAATTTAGCTCATAACAAAATTAAATAATGAAATTAAATAAATAAAAGACATCAAATCCAATTACATAAAAGAAAATAGATAACCTAAAGGTTGGGTTGGTTGTTGTTGGAAGAACAGAATTCCTCCAGCTCTAGTTTTTCCTCTGCCTTCTTGCTCTGACTTGAAAATATAAAGCCTCTAATGTAATTCTCTGAAGTGTCTAGAAAGGAGGCTAAAGGGTCTATTTATACTTGTAAAAACGGATTAGGTCTTAGGTTAAGAGGATTAGGTCAAATTATAAAAAGCCCAAGCCCATCTTTTCTTTTAATTCCCGTAACTGGTGTGCAGCCTTTAGTAAAACGGCTATAAATTTTGCATCTCAACTCCAAATGGGCCGATTCAACTCAATAGGCTATCAAACCATGTTTCACGGCCCAAGGCTAAATCTACTCCTAAGTAGCCCAAAAATAGCAATCTTTAACAGCCTTTCAAATCTGCAACTTCTTTAATTATGTTCTTGGAAAGTTTTTTCTTTCTTTTAGTTCCTCCACTCGATCTAAGTCTTTAATTATCACTTCTCCTCCTTGTAGTGGTTTCTTCATGAATTCATAAAACTACTAACTTTGCACTAAAACAAACAAATTAATACAGAAAACCTCTAAAAATGCAAATAGTCTAAGTCAAAGGGGAGAAAGTGCAATATGACGAAATAAGCATAAAAGTCTATCAAATAAGTCAAATATTCACCTAAAATAATGTTTCCAAAGGGCTAATATTTAGAACAAATAGGGAGACATCAAGACCCCAAACTCAAACCTTTGTCGTCCCGACAAAGTAAAATAAAAACAAAGGCCTTTTAGGTGAACGCGGAAGGTAGAATCTAGTAAATAATTCCCAAAGCAAAACTTAAAACAAATCTCATGTAGTATGATCTAGGAATTTATATACACATACACATGTCATGCAAAATCAAACACAAAATAATATCAATGCAAAATTAATTTCACAATGCCAGAAGGTTACGCTTGTTACTTATCTCAAGATGGTGGCTATAGGGTGTTCATGGATCCTTACTTGCTTTGAACGCTCCACTTAGCATACTCCCTATTAGCTGAATCATAGACTCACTATGTATCTAGGAATCACGAGGTCTTTACGGTTATAATATAGGCTTAGGGACGGTATGGTATGTATATTTGGTAAATTTGAAGTGAGCTTTTGGCTCTCTCCTCACTACCATCAACGAACTGTCCAAGAGCTTGAGTTTACACTCGAATATGTTCTCACTCAACCCATTTTACGCACTAATTTAGCGTCCCCAGATTAACCCAATAAGCACTAAAGATGTTCACCTAAAAATTTCCTCTTTGCTGGTCCAAATATATATATATTCTTTTCATATGAAATTTCTCTTTTTTTCTTTTGTATAACTATGACTCTCTTTTTGATGTTGAGATATCATGCTATTTTTTCTATTTTTTTTTTTCATATCTTTTTTTTTAATTTACTCTTACCCCGGCAAAGGGTTACAATATAATCACTGTGAATCATCATCAAAATAGAACAGAGCACAATTGAGAAGCTCAAAAATCCCAACCCAATGTAAATTCCCAGAATAGTGGACCCACCACCCCAAACTCAAGCTCAAGATAGGAAGTCTCGGGATCGTGATTCAAGTGCAGGTCATATGGAAATGACTAATAAACTAAAGGGATATTGGCTTATAATGTGGCGACAAAAGAAAGCCTTAAAGGCTAAAAATGGGGCTAAGAAGGATACAATTAAATCCAGGGATAGAAGGCCAACAAGGATTCAAAGGGCTAACAAACAACTGCCTCTATCATTTTCCTATTTACCTAGCTTGCCTCTAGTTCATACCTAAGTGGGTTCTCTACTCATTCAAATTTCACGTTCTACAAACCACTTATTTTCCTTAACCACAAGTTTACTTCTTTTGCATTGTTCATTAATTCTTCCTATCAATTACCTCATATTTGCATGCAATCTAAGTGCGTTTTATACTAGCTCCTAAAGTAAACTATTTTCTATCATAAATTCATACAAAACATGCTTGATAGGGGCATTCAAAATACTCTACATTCAACCCTTAGATTAATTTTATTGAAAGCATGTAAAACACAAAAAATTGGGATGAGGCAACGAACCCTACCCCAAACTCAAAAATGAGTCATGACCCCACGACTCGAAAAAGACTCAAGAAAGCATATAAAATAATAAAATAAATGAGAAAAGGATAGGAAAACGTATCTGAACCAGCATGAAGCTGGTTTCCATGGTTTCGTGTAGGTTGAGATCCTCTTGTTGCGTAGGTGGCATGTTGAACATTGCTCACTCCGCGTACTATGTTTTGCATAGGCTCCAACTCTTTTGTGACTTTTCCTATGGTTGGCAACACTTCTTCATGTTTATCCTCCAAAATTTTCATTCTTTCAACTACATCTTTCAACACCAAAAGTAATAAGAGGTTCTTCAACTTCTTCTTCCTTTTCATGGTATTCTTGACCTCCCAATCTTCGTCATCTCAATAAACCTCAAACTCAAAACTTCAAATAATCAAAAACTAGAGAAGAGTTTTGAAATTTGATGTTTTGAGGATTTAGAATGAAGGATTTATATGAGATGGGTAATGATTATGTAGTGGATTTTGGAAGGTTTAATGAATAGGATTAAAGCTTTGATGAAGAGGCTTAAGGTTGAAGGAGAAGATTTCTTTCTGTTCTTGAAGGCTTGTGATGTTGGATGTGTGTTTGGAATGGATTAGGAGGAAGGATTGAATATGTATAGGTGTTGTAGTGGTGTGGTGCAGGTATATAAAGGGTTGGGGGTCGTTGTTAATGATATCTTGCAGGAGAGGCTAGGTTAAAAGATGAGAAAATAGGGTTTCATTGATGTTTTGGTAAGAATCCCGCTGGTCGGGTCGGTATACCGGTCAGATGACCGACTAGCCGGTCCCAGACCGCGTCGAAATTCTCTTCTCGGTAATTAACCCGTGTCAGCTACCCGTGATGTCAGGTTTTTTCGACACCGCGGGCCGGCATACCAGTGAGCTGACCGGCTAGCCAGTCCTGTAAAGGTAGCTTCGTCAAAAAACCCAATTCCAAAAACCCGTGTCCTACTGTACCTCTGCCGGCTTCCCTGACCGGCATACCGGCCAGGCCTTGTAATTTTTTTCTACGTCTCGGAAAAATACCCGAGTCAAAGACTCGTGGCCACTGGTTTTCCCCTGCCGGTATACCGGTCTGTGCTGCAGGTTTTTCCTTTTCGTTCCTTAGCACCCCAAACTCAATTCCTGCACTATTCCACACACTACCTTTCTCATTTCTTTTAAAATAGACACTAACACTCGACAATTACTTATAATTATACACTAGGAATTGAAAAACGTAAAGCAATAAACTAATATACAATTGAAATGGCTTTTGTTTGACGTCGTTAAGCTCGACGGATTACCTCTCGCATCTATTCGGCTTCAAGGAGGTACATGACCTCCCCACGATGTGGATCAACCATGCGATTAGCATCCTCGCCTACATGATAAAGTTTCAAACGATGTCCATTCACCATGAAAGTGCGTTGCTCAGCTGGGTTTTCAATTTCTATAGCTCCATGCGGCGTAACTTTGGTCACCACGAAAGGACCAGACCACTTTGATCTCAACTTACCCGGATAATTGCTGAACTTGGAGTTATACTTGAGGACCATCTGACCAACTTTGAATTTCTTTTCACGAATGCGATTATCTTGCCATCTCTTTGTCTTTTCTTTGTAAAGTTTAGCATTCTCATAGGCATGAAATCGAAACTCATCAAGTTCATTCAGTTTCATCATACGATTCTCGGCGGCTAAAGTAGGATCCATATTCATCTCCGCTATCGCCCAATATGCACCCATTTCGAGCTCAAGAGGTAAGTGACCAGCCTTACCATAAACTATGCAATACGAAGATGCACCAACAAGCGTCTCGAATGCAGTACGATATGCCCACAACGCATCATCTAATTTCATTAACTAATCCTTGCGTGTGGAACCAACTGTCTTCTCTTGAATGGATTTGATCTCTCGATTAGAGACCTCAGCTTGACCATTTGACTGTGGATGATAAGCAGTAGATACACGATGTCTCACCCCATACTTCTCTAACGCAACCTTCAAGTATTTGTTAACAAAATGAGAACCTCCATCACTGATAGTAACTCTAGGCGTGCCATGTCTAGTGAAGATGTGTGACTTTAAGAACTTTATCACTACTCGCGAATCATTGGTTGGTAGAGCAACAACCTCTACCCATTTGGACACGTAATCAACAGCTAGTAGGATGTAAAAATGTCCATTAGATGGTACAAAGGGACCCATGAAATCAATACCCAATACATCGAATATCTCAACTTCAAGAACATTATTACGCGGGATTTCATATCTCTTAGATATATTACCAGTAAAATGGCATCTATGACATTTCTTGACATATTCATAACAACCCTTATGTAAAGTAGGCCAATAAAAACCGGATTGTAGTACCTTTGTAGTTAAACGATCACCTTTGAAGTGTCCTCCGTATGGTGAATCATGACAACTTGCAACCACTGACAAAATATCCATATATGGTATGCATCTTCTTACCATTTGATCACTGCATGTTTTGTAGAGGAACGGATCCTCCCAAAAGAATTGTTTTACACGATGGATTAATCTCTTTTTCTCTTGTGAGGTAGCTCCTTGAGGGAAAGAACCACTCACAATAAGATTTGATATATCCACGTACAAAGGAGTTCCCATTGCATAAACTGAAAACAAACTCTCATCAGGAAACTCTTCTCTTACCAACTCAAGTCCCCCATTAGACTCAGAACCTGCAAGACGTGACAAATGATCTGCAACCTGATTAGTACAACCCTTTCGATCTCGAATCTCTAAGTCAAATTCTTGTAATAGTAGTACCCACCTGATCAAACGCGGCTTCGCATCTTTCTTTACCATAAGGTATTTAATCGCGGAATGGTCAGTAAACACAACAACTTTCGCCAAAAGAAGGTAGGAACGAAATTTTCAAATGCATACACAACAGCTAGTAATTCCTTCTCAGTTACAGTATAATTTATTTGAGCACTTGTGAAGGTTTTACTAGAATAGTAGATAGAATGAAATACCTTTTCTTTTCTCTGACCCAGAATTGCACCCATAGCAAGATCACTAGCATCACACATAATTTCAAACGGAATCTTCCAATCAGGAGGTAATACAATAGGTGCAGAAATAAGCTTCTCTTTGATCTCGTTGAATGCCTTTATGCAAGCTTCATCAAAAAGGAATTTGGTGTCCTTTTCAAGTAAGTTACACAATGGCTTAGAGATCTTAGATAAGTCCTTGATGAAACGTTGGTAAAAACCAGCATGACCCAAAAAGCTTCTTACCCCTTTTACAGAAATATGAGGGGGAAGAGTCTTGATTACCTCAATCTTCGCACGATCAACTTCTAAACCAGCACTTGAAACCTTGTGACCCAACACTATACCCTCACAGACCATAAAGTGACACTTTTCCCAGTTCAAAACCAAATCAGTCTCCTTGCGTCTAATCAATACCTTCTTTAAGTTCCGTAAACACTCCTCAAAGTTATCACCAAACACAGAAAATTCAACTATAAATACCCCAAGGAAATCATCAATCATGTCCCAGAAGATTGCCATCATACATCTCTGGAAAGTAGCATGTGCATTACACAATCCAAATGGCATCCTTCGGAAGGCAAAGGTACCAAAGGGACATGTAAAGGTTGTCTTGTGTTGGTCTTTCGGGTCTACATATATCTGATTGTATCCTGAATACCCATCCAAAAATCAATAATATTCTCTTCCGTCTAGCTTGTCTAACATCTGATCTATAAACAGAAGAGGGAAGTGATCTTTTCTGGTGGCCTTGTTTAACTTACGATAATCCATACACACTCTCCAACCATCAATGGTTCTTGAGGGTATAACTTCATTATCTTCATTCAAGATGGTAGTGATACCACCCTTCTTTGGTACTCATTGAACTTGACTCACCTATTCGCTACTAGCTATGGGATAAATGATTCCTGCATCTAGTAATTTAATCACCTCTTTCTTCATTACTTCCTTCATAGCTGGCATTAATCTTCTTTGCCCTTCAACCGAGCATGCACTCTCATCTTCCAGAATAATTTTGTGTTGGAAATAGGAAGGACTAATACCTTTGATGTCAGCAATATTCCAACCAATCGCCTCTTTATTAGCTCTCAGTATACGCAACAGTTTGTCTTCTTGAGGACCTGTTAAAGTGGCTGACACAATAACAAGTAGAGTGTGGTTAGTACCTAAATAAGCATACCTCAAGTGTGACAGAAGCGGATTTTCTTCTAGTTGCAGGGGAGATTCGATAGATGGTTTCTTTTTAGGTATTATCTCCCCTGGCTCTCATACAGGTTCATAGGTGAGATGCCTATGCTTTGGGTTTCAAGAACTTAGAGCTGCCACTGTTTCGGTTAGTTCTTCCATTAACTCCGGTAAGTCAAGTGTTAGGGTCGCTCGCAAGATATCATTAAAGTTCATATAATCAAATACCTCTTGTGTAGTTAAGTCAAGTACATCCATTCGGAAACAATCCTCCTGGGGGTCTAGAAACTTCATGGCCCTAAACACGTTGAACTTCACCTCCTCGTCTTGGATTCGCATGGTTAATTCTCCGTTTTCTACATCAATCATAGTACGCCCCGTGGCTAGGAATGGTCGTCCCAATTTGATGGGGACATTCCTATCCGTGTCGTATTCAAGTATAACAAAATCAACTGGAAAAATTAAAGTACTTGCCTTGACGAGGACATCTTCTATTCGTCCCTCAGGATGTGCGAGGGATCTATCAGCCATTTGCAAGATCATGGAAGTAGGTCTTGCGTATCTTATCTTCAATTTTTTGAAAATTGACTTGGGCATCAGATTGATACTTGCACCCAAATCACACAAAGCTTTCCCTTGCCATTCATTACCAATGGAAATAGGGATCGTAAAACTCCCAGGATCAAGTAGTTTAGGTGGCAAGTTACTTTGGCATATGGCACTACATTCTTCTGGCAATCCTATCATCTCAATCTCAAGGTATAGTCTCTTGTTGGTGATCATGTCTCTCTTCAAGAATTTAATGTACTTCGGCACATCTCTAATAGCATCTAAGAACGGTACATCAATGTTAAGACCTCTTACCACATTTAAGAACTTCTGATAGTCAGCCATGTCTCCTTTTTCTGAACTCTTGAGAGAAAAGGTGGAGGAGGACGGGTTTCTGTAATATCTTTCTTCTTTGGCGTTTCCGGAATCTTCTCCACTTCCACTACTTCAGGTTCATCTTTTTTTTCCACCACATATTTTATCGGTTTCTCTTTCACAGTTGTTTCTTTTTCTTTCATTACGGGAAAAGGAGGTGGTGGGAGCTTCTTACCACTTCTAAGTGTTACACCATTACAATCTTCTCTTTGCTTGGGTTCTTCAGTGTCACTCGGCAGTTGTCCTTGTGGACGTTGACTCAATTGCTTCGACATCTGAGCTATCTGATTTTCTAACAATTTAATTGATGCGGAGGTAGATTGTTTCTCTTGGCTAGCTTTTGTTTGAATGTTTATTAAGGTCAACAAGGTTTGCTGAACATCTAACACACCTTCTTGAGGTTGAGCAGGTAGAGCTTTCTGATTCATGGTCTCGGTGTAGGTGTCTTAAGGAGGTTGTCTCTACGCTTGATTTCCGTAACCTTGTCCCCCTTGGTAGTTGTTTCGTGATCTTGGTTGATAGTTATTACCTTGGGGACACGGCTGATATGCATATGTCAGATTAGCGGCCCCTTTTGGATTTGAATATTGGAAACCTGGATGGTTTATATTCGGTTGATAACCTTGACCACCTAAATTATAGTTCCCTCGGTTGGAAACAAACATTACGGATTCTGGATTACTTTGACAATGCTCCCAATCATGATCTTGTACACCACAGCTAGAAGACCCATAAACTTCTTGTGTAACATTAACATTTGATCTTCTACCTACAAAACCGTTTGTAACAGCTAGAGTAAGCTGTTTCAATTGCTGCTCCAAAGTGTTCTTCAATTTATTCTCCAATGAGGAGAATTTTTCCTCAATCACATCACTACTTTCTTTATACTTTACACTTCAGAGAGGTGTTCTCACAGTGTTCCAACCCATCTCATTCGTCACCATTCTATTCAAAATAATCTTAGCATGAACCGGTTGTACCTGTAAGAATCCACCACCACAAAGCAGGTCTAAATCTTTTCTTGATGGTCCATCAAGGCCTTTATAAAATATCTTCATTTGTTGTTGTTCTGTAAGGCCTTTATCTGGGACTCTTCGTAAGCATATTTGAAATCTTGACCAACTTCTACCCAAAGTCTCGTCTTGTTCTTGCTCGAAAGATGTTAGAGCAATATGTGCATCTAACCTCATGTTGGTTGGGTAGTACCTATCAAAAAATGCAGTTTGCAACGCATCCCAAGTAGTAATCGATCCAGGTTCTTGAGAATCATGCCATTCACTTGCTCCATCTATCACAAAATATCTAAAATTTTCAAAGTACATTTGATCTCTAATCACTCCTTGTGTAATATAGGAATCGCAAATTTGCATGAACTTCTGTACATCACGAATTGGATCTTCTCCAAGTGCTCCTCGGAAATTGCCATAATTCTGATTTCTTCCAGGTTTCTAGCCACTCCCATTACGTGACAAACTATCTTGGTTGCCATGTATGGGAAACCCCACATATGCATGGCTATTATGCATACAATTCTTGCAAGTTATCAAATAATTCATTTGTTGGTTCTTCTTCCATCAATTTATCTATCATTGCCTTTATATCAATCGTGTTTAGTTGTTCATCTGATTGTCCAAATTGTTGCGTGAACTATTCAAATTCTATCACATGTTCTTTTAATTTTTGTTGGAATCCCCATGGGTTGTTCCTTTACTCCAAGTATGATTTGTATGTCCATTTAGATTAATATTATTGTTTCTCCGTCAAAGCAAATTATGCAACATATTCCTTGTATGTTGCTATTACATATGTTTTTGCTTTAGGTTTTGTTTTTATTGATATTCTAGTTCATCTTTTTCTTCTCAATGCTTTAATTATCAAGTAGAATGGTAGTTTTCTAAATGCTTGTGAATGAACTGGCTTGACCAATTCTAAGAACATAATTTGATATAATTTATCAACTGATTATCTTAAAGACACAATTTCTGTAATAAAGAAGCAACATTAACTTAGTTTTATAACACACAATTAAAAAACTCTTTTATAACATAAAAATAACTTTGGTGGGATGCTTCCCACCAAATTACTAACACACCGCAATAGTTTTACATCTAACAGTTTTTACACAATTTTGAACGGATTCATCTACCAAATATCTTATATTTTTTATCTACACATATATTCAACTTTGGTGGAATCTATACCACCATTTAACTCAAACACATAACTTCTATATCAACCGCACAGTTATTCAACTTTGGTGAGATGCGTCCCACCCTTTGACTCAGACACATAACTTCTATCTAAACTACACATTTATTTAACTTTGGTGTGATAAATCCCACCAAATAATTCACACACATAAAAGCTACTTTAAGTTGCCAAGTACACAGTTTATTTAAATTTGTTGGCATGCATCCCACCAAATAGTTCATCGCTGTCATTTTGGAGAATTCAACATCATTTAGTCATATTTTGTTGTGATTTACAGTTTTTGGAGTACACTTTTTCATCTTTACATAGTTTTACTCTTAAACTTTTTCATACATCAATATACTTTAAAGCCTAGTATAGTTATCCCTCATCAATAGTTTTTTGTTCATTAAGTAGACTAATAGAATTTTACACCACTAATCGATAGGTTTGTCTTCATTTCAAACTTTAACTTTATGTTCATCTCAAACTTCTTCAAGTTTGTCAGATAGCAGTTCATAAACTTAAGTCAATCAAAAATTACAAAATCGATTCATCAACTTTTTTGTTGATATAAAACAAAATAATCATATATATATATATATATATATATATATGGTGATTGACTGACAGAGTCTACGAACTATTGTTAGTTGCCCATCAGATCCAACCCACCCAAAAAGTCTGGATTGCCGTTCTACTCCATTATAATCTTTTGACTTACCAAAACTAATTTTCTAATTATATGCAACCAATACATTTAATATCAAAACGAAAAGGAAAAAATTGCCAAAAATATTAAATTAAAGTACAAAACGAACAAAAAGAATAGAAATCAATGATTATATATCTTTAATATTTTTTTATTGTAATTGTGGTAATCAGATCAAAGTCCAATCTGTCATACATAACCCATTCAATTATATACACACGCCACCACAACTACCACGGTAACCTGTTTTTTATATATTGTCTAAAACACCAATAATTACAACCCACCGATGTTAACTACCACACCACTAATATTCCACACATAACCCATCAGAAACAGAATATTGAATAATTCATGTTAATTACAACCCACCGATGTTAACTAGCACACCACTAATATTCCGCATATAACCGATTAGAAACAGAAGCTTGAATATTTCATGTTAATTACAACCCACCAATGTTAACTAGCACACCACTAATATTCCACACATAACCAATCAGAAACAGAAGACTGAATATGTCATGTTAATTATAATTTACCGATGTTAACTAGCACACCGATAATATTCCACACATAACGCATTGTGATACTTGTTTTTCCGGTTCCGGGTTGACCAGCTAAAAGGACACCTCGACCGGCGATTTTGCCGTCCTGGACCATTTTAACTATCACGTCGGCGGCCTTACGGGCCGAGGTTTGGCCTACCATACCTTCAGATACTTGACGTGCTTCTAGAGCTGAGTCTAGTCCCAGGACGCGGATATGGGAGTGTGCTTTGATTCTTTCTATGCGTCGTTAAGTCACGCATCTCTGAGAGCTTTATCTCTGCCATTGTTGTGGTGGCGTCATACAAAGATGGCGGGATTGAATGATGATGATGGTGTTGAACAACCATGTTTGTAAATAATAATGTGTGATTATGCATATATCTTTATCTTCATTTAATTTTAATAGAAAATTCAAATTTTACTTCGTTTAATTTGATTTTCATGTCATCGGTTTTTTGAGTTTTTGCTTGATTTTTCCATTGAATTATTCTGAAACACTTTGATCTCCTAGTTCCTACGAAATCGTCCTATATTTATGTGTTTTTTACTTGTTTTTATGCCTGGTTTCTTCTTCTTTTTTCTGTTTGATCTTCGAGAGTGTTTTACTGCGTGTTTGTATGTGTTTTTTCTGCATGTATATGTGTATGTCAGTTTAGTTCCCCACTTTTATTCTTCTATTTTACAGTAGAATAATTTGTAAGGTCATTTATGTCTTTTTTTACTATAGGGCAGATTTTAGTTGCCCTTTTAGTGTCAATATTTGGTTTATGATGGGCGGTTATAGTAACTAGCCCAAACGTATATAAGATTGTAGTGTTCATTGAGACTTTACTCTTATTTTTTATTATTCTTTATCTTTTGTTACATTTAATTGAAACTCCAATAATATTTTACAAAAAAAGAACTTATGGATTGGATAGTGCAATACAAAAGTATGATAATTAGTATTTCGTTCTTAATTCTAATATCGTGATATTTTTATTATGATATGTAAATTTTGTTTGCAAAGTTCATTTATCGAAAGAGTAAATACCCCTTTTACCCCCTGTACTATGGCACGATTGAGTACTTGCCCCATGTTTTTGAAAATGCGACTATCTACCCCCTATACTAAGTTTTCGTGACTTGTTACCCCATATTTCCCCCACTTAACAGAGTCCATGTACGTTTTCGTGACTATTTACCCCCTATACGAAAATATACAAATACTTAGTATAGAGGGTAAATAGCCACGAAAACGTACATGGATTCTGTTAAGTGGGGCGAACGAGTCACGAAAACTTAGTATAGGGGGTAAATAGTCACAATTTCGAAAACAGGGGGTAAATAGTCAATCGGGACATAGTACAGGGGTAACGACTGTATTTACTCTTATCGAAATTGTATCAAAAGAGTGTTTTTAAGCCTGATATAGCAGTTTCTACTAAATTTAATTTAAAAATAACTATATCGGGATTTAATGTCCAAATCTTTATTATAAAAATTTGGGTGCCCGTTCTTTACAAAATTTATTTATTGTAAATAATATCGAGCGGATATGGAAAGATTCACAAACTTATCACAAAGTTGGCATAAGCTCTTTTAACTATTCGAATTGGCACGAGTACTACAATATTGTTGATAATGCAACGCGCGATTTCTCCTTTCAGAGGATAAGATTAGATAGTTTTCCTTACCTTCGTATTCTTGATGAACCTCTTCAATTTTCCTTGCTCGTACTTTACTTGGACATATCTTTCTTTATCTATATATCCTCGATATATATGGATTTCGGGTCCTCAAAAAAGATTAGATGCATTCTCCTTATCAATACCTCTATAAATTATAATATATTTTAATATCGAAAGAGTGTTTCTCGTATTTTCCGTAGAGTCTCGCAATTATATCGAATTTAGCCGAGTATATTTTGAATTTCAAATGTTCCCCATAATCTAAAATCTTTTTTTTGGCGGGAGGAAAGATTACCCAAGCGACAACCTCCACGGCTCCACGTCTTTGATACCATTCTAATTTTTTTGATCATTATGAAAGTAAGATAATATTTAATACCTATTTATATCCCAATCAATCATCGAACATAGAAATTTTTCCTTCTATGTATACTTATTCATATACGCACGCACATGCACACACACACACACATATATGTGTGTGTGTGTGTGTGTGTCTGTGTGTGTATATATATACATATATACATGTATATACACAAACACATACATATATATGTATATATATACTTCCTCGCTATAACTTACAAAAGCTTTTCTGACTTATTCTCCGCCGTTCCTCATAGAGCTTAGCCATCATTTCCAAAAGATCTATAGCAGAGTTTTACGTCTGTCTTTTGATTGCATTTATCTCAAAATGTATAAATCCCCATATAGTTCTTCTATTTCTATTCATGTTGACATGATACATGACCCCTTTGTACTTATTGCAAAAAATCTTCTAGAGGATAGAGTGGATCCCTCATTTAGGAGTAGTCTTTTAATTTCTAAAACTCCTTCTCCTACTTCAAAATTTATTACTTCTTTGTATGAGGATATAAGGGATGAACCTTCTTTAAAAATGGTAGACGTGTATAATTATGTAAAAAATATTCCGTGTTTATTAAAAAGGCGAGATACGCCTTGCCATGATTCAAACTTAAGACTTTGGGCCAGTCGAGTAGAATGTACTTTATCTAAATATACTATTGGTCTTGTACTCACTTCAAGAGATATATGTTGAGGCATAGAAATTAGGATACATAGGAGATAGAAATAACTTTTGCTGGGTACGAGGATGAGATAACTCTATACCTTCGATGTTTAGATATGGAGATGAGATATCCATTCTTTCCCTTCATATATAACTTGTTATAATTTTATTCTTTAAGTCCCACGCCCATTGTCACCAAATGCATGGGGTAGAATATTTGCTTTCTATGCCCATTGTTGGAAAAATCTCAATATTCTTTCCTCTTTTAGACTTTTTCGATCTCTGTGTAAAGTAGGAAAGAATTATGCTATCATGTAGCCAAACCTTTAAAATCCTTCGGGAAAAAAAAATCAAAGTATAAGGGGGTGGTAAACTTTTTACCTTTAGAAGTTAGAACATAAACATATATTCATTTCCAAGAATTTTTTGAGTAGACATTCAGGATGACACAATATGTTTGTTTTTGTTTGAAAACTCCTCAATTGTCCAATTTCTATTGTTTCTGGAGAATTTCATCCTGAACATAGTATTTTTCTTGTTCTTGATGATGTAGAAAAAGCTCAACGTTTGACCGTTCTCAATAGCAAAAATAATAACATTATGATGTAAGAAGTATTTGACAACAAATGTATAAAAATATCCAACTTATATTCTTATTATATAATTACGAGAAATAGGATTAATTTCCCTCCGCGTTCTAAGAGAAGGTTGCATTGAAACCTCAAGAAAAAGGAAACTTTCTTATAAAAAAAGTAATTTTCCTAAATTGCAGAAATTTGTTTTTAAAACCATGTGATGTCTCCCTTTTTGTGATAAATTAATGCCCTTAGGATACATCATTTTAGGTAGAAATTGGACTTAGTTGATAGATTTTTAAGCATAATTTGCTAGGTTGCACTCTATTCCTTCAGAATTATAATATTGTTACTTTTAGAGCTTTTGTGTGTTAATTTGCTTGTTTAGTGTGAAGTTTTTAGGTACGTGGATGTTAGGAGGATTTAAGATGAAGAGAAGAAGTGAAGTTAAAGTCCAAGAGCATAAGACATCACTTTAGTGAAGGAGGAGCAATAGAAACTGGAAAGTCGTCACTTCTGGCCCTTCCTAAGCCCTAACGGTGCAGATTCAGATCTGGTGATTCAAATTAAAAAGATGAACCTATGAGTTAGAAAAATTTGAGAAGTAGAATCAGGTTATTTGGACTTACAATGCAAAATTTTCACTTGTTTTACTAAAGTGTGTACAACAAATGGGGGAATTATAAAATGAACATGGGCCCTTAATCATTTAATTAAGTTAAATAGGGGCTCAATCCATTTTTAAGCTCTATAAAAGGCTCTTTAGACCTCATAATTACATACTCTTCATATTATTTCTAATATTTTGAGAGAGAGCGAAGCAGGGGCAAGAATAGAAGCTGGAGAAATTGTTTTCTTCAACCAACAACTTAAGTCATTCATCGAATTAAGTTATTTTTATTTTTGTTTTTAGAAACATATATCAATTTAGTTTCTTTTTTGTTTTTTAATTTCAATATGAGCTAAACTTTCATATACTTGAGAATCGCGTAATGGGTTAAGCCCTAGTTTATTTAATCTAGTATTTTCGAATTTTTGGATTGTTTTAATTTAATTCAAGTTAGGTTTTTCATATTTTTTATTAAATCAAGCTTAATTACTATTTCTAATTAGGCAAATTAGGATTATCTATTAGTAATTAGGCTATTCAGTAATGGCGGTGATTATCCGGAAGGGGTGTTTAGTTATTGAACTAATTAATAAACGCGTGGTATTCATCATTGATCCTGACGGGCTTGACTAACCGCGTAGCCAATTGGGTAAATTATTAAGTCATCTAAACGTAACTTAATCGCCCTGGCGGTGTTTTTAATAATGTAGGATTGCCTCCTAAGTCTACACTGACGGGAGTTAGTAGGATATGAGAGTCCCGCCTAATATAGAATTACAATCTTGACCCTTAAATGAATGCACTAAATATATGAACTTAAGTGGAACCCTTGCGAAACTCAAGTATTCTTATCATATTTGGATCTACATTTTTAGTCTTTCTTTTATTTGCATTCAGTTAATCTTTAGTTAATTTACTTTCTTGCGTTAATAGTTTATTCATCAAAACCTAAACAAACATTTATCTTTATTTATCCAGTATTGCAATTAATTCTATTTATCGTTTGAACACATTTGTCTTACCTAGCAATCCCTATGGAGATGATTGTCCTGTTTTTACTAATTTATTACTTGGACGACCCGTACACTTGCGTTAGTCGCTTCTCTTCTCTTCTCTAGTGTATTTTTATCACACTCTAGGAGCGACCAAGTTTTTGGCGCCGCTGCCGGGGATTACAGCGTTTGACCCTTGTGTTTAGTCCTTTTAGTAGAGTTACTTGTTATTTTCTGTTTTACGCTTTTCTTTTGTTTTTTTTGTTTTTTAGGTCTCTTAGGTTTCGGTGCATGTTCTCGAATACCGAGGTGATACTTAGAGCTTATTGGAAAAGGGAAAGAGAGAGACGTAATCAAGAGAAAGAGATGGCTGAGTTGCATAACAACATTCAGGTGGAAGTTGATGAGAATGAGATCCATGTAATCCCACATAAACAAGAAGTTCATAATCAAGCATTTCAACATCCACCAGTAGGAAATGCTCAAATCCAACTGGTATGTGATCCATGGTTTGTGCAAACTCCAGAACATCACCAATTCTGAGGACCTGATCTAGGAGTTGTCCCTCCAGAAATTCGTGTTGCTAGATTCAAGCCCGATTTGGGTATGTTGAATCAATTCCGAGACTTCAGAAAATTCTGAGGAGTAGCTAGTGAAGATCCAATTCGATTAATGTAAAAGTTCAAACAAATATACATCACGCAAGGTGTGACAAGAGAACAAATGTACTTCGTATTTTCCCGATTCTTCCTCATAGACGCAATAAGTGGGTGTCTTGATCAACAACCACGAGATCGAATCACTAATTGGGATGATTACAAATGGCGTTCTTTAACTATAACTATCCGAGAAATATGAGGTTGAACGCACAACTAGAGTTGGATTTATTCCGTCAAGAGCAAGATGAATCGGTAGGGACATGTTGGACCAGATATCAGATGTGCTTAACAAGAGTTCCAGATCATGGCTATTCTGAAGTTCAACAATTGTCAATTTTCTATAAAGGCCTTGATGGAAGTGCAAGAAAAGAGTTAGATCTATTATGCGGAGGTGGATACTTAATGGTAATGCCAGCCCATGCACAAATAATTTTAGACATAATAGTGAAGAACGAGATGGGAGGGACTACTGTGAGAACACCAAACCGAGTTATAGTACATCAAGATAGTGGAAATTCAATTGATGAAAATCTATATGTGATGGAGAACAAGTTGAAAACGACACTTGAGGATCAGTTGAGACAGATTACTTTGGCTATCATGGAAGGTATGGCAGGTAAAAAAGTTGATGTAAATGCTACACATTAGATATATGGATGTTCAAACTGTGGAGTACAGGATCATGATTGGGAGAGTTGTCAAAGCAATCCATAATCTGTAATGTTTGTTTCGAACCGTGGTAACTATAATTTGAATGGTCAAGGCTATGGTTAACCAAAAAGAAACCATTATGGTTTCCAATTTTTAAATCCAGATGGGGCCGCAAACCCTACTTATGTGTATCAGCCACAACCCCAAGGGAACAACTACCAACCGAAACCACAGAACAACTACTAAGGGGGATAACAACACGAAAATCAAGTTCCAAGACAACCAGCCAATGAGTCCTATGCCAAATATTTATATAAAAAAGCCCTACATGCTCAACCTCAAGAAGATTCAATGTGTGAAAATCAACAGTCATTACGAGCACTTATTCCCTTGTCGCGTAAAAGTCAACTAGAGCAGCAAGCTGCCAATTCTAAATTGAACAAACAATCAGTTGCGTTCAAAATCCTAGAAAATCAAGCATCCTAGATGGAAAGGTAGCTAAATCAGCGTCCACAAGGGCAACTCGGAAGTGACACTGAAGTTCCAAAATAGAGAGAAAATTGCAATGCTATTGCGTTAAGAAGTGGGAAGCAATTACCACCACCACCTGTTCCCGTGATGAAAGAAAAGGAAACTATTGTCAAATCCAAACCGGTGAAAGATGTGGTGGAGAAGGAAGGAGAACCAGTTGAAGATGAGGTTGAGAAAATTCCGGAAAACCAAAAGAAGAAATACAAGATAGTGGAAGAGAATCACCCTCTACCACAATTCCCCTCAAGAACTCAGAAGAAAGGAAATCAGATGGAGTTTGAGAAATTCATGAACATGGTTAGTAAGCTCACTATAAATTTACCGTTCTTAGATGAAATTTGAGGAATTCCAAAGTATGTAATATTCTTGAAAGATGCGGTAACCAACAAATGAAGATACCTTGAAGGAGAAATGGTAGGTTTGTCAAAGAGTATAGTCCTATTTACTAGAGTAAGTTATCACCCAAACTAGTAGATCCTGGTAGTTTTAATATTCCTATTTCTATTGGTGAGGAGTGGCAAGGAAGGGATCTATGTGATTTGAGTGCAAATATTAATCTAATGCCAGATCAATTTTTGAGAAACTGAAGATTGGAATTGCAACTCCAACCACTATGGTCTTGCAAATGGCTGATAGATATCCGTGTGGTAGTTGAAAGTTGTCATGATTCACCGAACAAATGACATCTTCAGGGCGATCGCACAGCCGCAAAGGTACTTCAATCCTCTTATTATTGGCCTACTTTACATAAAGATTGTCGTGCATATGTCAAAGAGTGTCACAAATGCCAATTTACCGGCTATGTTGTAGATCTCCCCGCCTAGGCGTCAACTCCCCCCTCAGCCGCTTACGCCTAGTTAAAAGTTTAGGCGTTTTATCTTAACGCCTTAGTCACCGTGGAATAGGCGCCTAGCCCGTCTAGGCACCAATTAATGGCAAAAAATCGCCGCCTAAGCGTCGATTCATGGAAAAATATGCCCGCATAGACCTTTTTGTTATTTTTCTTATTCTCGAGAATTCTTTAGTTGATATAATAACTCAATTTTTATTATTTTTTATATTTACTATAGCGTTGTTAAAAAAAATTATGACTTAAATAGTTAAAATTGCTATAATTACTACATATATATTACTAAATATACAAAATTACACATCGAGATTCAAAACCGTATAATTCCGCCTAGGCCCCGTGTACTCCCGCCTAGGCGCTAGGCCCCGGTCGACCGCCTAGCGCCGAAAACCGAGATCTACAACATAGTTTACCGATAATATATCAAAGAGAAATGAGATTCCACGTAATATTGTTCTTGAAGTTGAGATATTTGATGTATGGGGTATTGATTTCATGGGTCCATTTGTACCACCAAATGGAAATCTATACATCCTACTAGATGTTGATTACGTGTCCAAATGGGTGGAGGTTGTGGCTCTCTGGTGTCGCTTAGGGTGTGATAAAATAATCGAATAAAAGATAGGTAAATGATGCACAAATCACCCTAGACTTAACACGGTATGTCAAGTATTACAAGATGTATGCAAGTTTTAATGATAAGAAGATTCGTTCCCCAGGGACTTAAATGTGTTAACAGGTGGGCAATTAAATCAAAGTAGCAATTAATAACTAAAAGACAGGAAAATAAAGATGATTGATCGAAATATTAATGATTAAAATAAATAACTTAAAAGTAAAGACAATAAAATAAATATGAGAGAATAAAGATGAGAAAGTACATCTTAGGTTTTTCTCGCATGCACTAGTCCTTCTATTTCTTCTATCTGTTAATAAGGGTGATAATAGCTCTTAGATAAGTAGTCAGGATTATAAATTCCTCCCTATACCGTCAGGGTGGACTAGGGTGGCGACCTCACAATCACAAGGGGACTTAAATAGGGTGCTCCTACGCCACTAGGTTCCTAAATGAGACTGGCCTTCTAATGATGATCGGTGGTTAAATTATACCCTAGTGACTATCTAGTTAGGCAAGCCCGTTAGGATCACTACCGCACACTAGACGCATATGTGGTATTTCAATAATTAGACACCCCTTCCGGGTGACCATCTAACTAATATTACCACAGCCCTAAGTTGATCAGGTTCAAGACAGTCAATAAATCAAAACACATAAAACAAATATATGGTTAAACAGCTAGAATCAATTTAATATAATTCTCCCAAAGAAACATAGATAGAAGAAAATAGAATTCATAGATCATACATATGCAAAACCCAAGCTATAGGAAATTAGTTCATACTAGAAAGAAATAAACTAAAATAAAGATACATACTGACAACTTGCTCTCTTTGAATGACTCTAACGATAAATAAAACTCAAGGACTGATTGCAGGAGGCAAGGACATGTTTACAAAGGTTAAAGGGTGTATTTATAGGGGTCTAGGAATCCCTAACACATTTTCTTGTAGTGGAAGACAAGTAATTGGACTTCTAGTCCAACTCTAATTCGTAGCCCTAAAATATAGAAAAGGTAATAAACTGCCGCTGTTTTGTTTTGTCCGTAACTTCTTCGTTTCAACTCTGATTGATGCGTTACTTATATCGAAACTTATCGTCACGGAAATCTATATAACTTTGCTTTAGAACATTCTTCCAAATTCCTAGCCAATCTTGAGTTATGATCACTTTTGTGGACGTAGCTGGTGAAATTCAGATTTACTTGATAGCTTTATCTTTCGATACTTATCTTTTTTTCCCTTTATCTCCAATTTCCATGCATATCTTCTTTCCTTTATCTCTTAGATTTGATTTGGCATCTAATTAATTACCATATATATTTAAAGCTTCACACTAAATAAATAAATTAAACCAAATATGCTCTAAAAGTAATAAATCATCAACTCAAGACAAGAAATAAGAAAATACAATATTATATATAAAAAATCGAGTAAAGACTTTCCTAAAACACCTAAAATGATGTCTCCAACTAAGATTATATCATCACAAATGGGGAGACATCAAGACCCCCAACTCATAGTTATATCATCCCGTTACAATAAAGATAAGAACCGAGGGAACTCTCTAAATACACACCTAGGACAATTAAGCATAGTGGGAAAGACGATAGCAGAATATATAGAATAGACATAAAACAACTACTCGGAAAATTTCATGTAATAATATTTACAAACTACGTACCTGCATAATTTTCATATCAACAATCAACACAGT
The DNA here is from genome assembly GCA_029959085.1 of Nemophila menziesii. Lineage (NCBI taxonomy): Eukaryota > Viridiplantae > Streptophyta > Magnoliopsida > Boraginales > Hydrophyllaceae > Nemophila > Nemophila menziesii. The sequence goes on from JARWIR010000001.1 coordinate 55,898,388, forward strand.
TTGAATTCAAGATTAGATTAGCTTCACAATGTAAGAAGGAGAGGATCTTTATTCAGTTCACCAAGGAGGCTATAGATTGTTAATCGAACTTCACTAGTATCCAAAGATCCACTTAAATACTCTCTATAGGCTCAATCACTTCTAGATTACATAGCAAAGAATCATAAGGTTTTTAAGGTTGTAGTGTTGGCTTAGGGACGGTATGATAGTATATTTGGATAATTTAGAGTGATCTTTTGGCTCTCTCCTCACTAGCCATCAATGAATCACCCTAGAGCTTGAGTTACTCTCATAAAACATTTCTTACTCAACGTAATGATTTTCTTGATGCACAAAGTAGCATCCCCAATAACGCAATTAAAGCATAAGATGTTCACATAAACATTCCACTTTGCCGATCCAAATATATATACTCTTTTTTTCTTATCAATTTTTTTCTTTTGTATAGCTATGACTCTACTTTTGATGTTGAGATATCATGCTATTTTTTCTCATATATTTTTTTTCTTTTCATGCTTCTCAACTTTTTTTTCATTTACTCTTACCCCGGCAAAGGGTTACAATAATAAACTTGTGAATCATCATCAATATATAGAACAGAGCACAATTAATAAGCTCAAAAATCCCAACCCAATAACAGTTCCCATAATGGTGGACCCACCACCCCAAACACAAGCTCTATAACAATTGTCTATGCATCGCGATTCAAGTGCGGGTCATATGGAAAAGTCATATAATCTAAAGGGATATGGCTTATAATGTGGTTAAATAAAAAGGCTTTAGAAAGGCTAGAAGGGGCTGAGAAGGATATAAAAATATTAATTTGGATAGAAAGCTAAAAGTCAACAAGGGGCTTATGAAAGAACCGCCTTAATCACTTTCTAAACTATGCAATTTCGTCATTCTCTTACCTTTAGCACGTTCATCAAATGGGTTTATCAACTAGCTTGGATCTCATGGCCTACACACCACTCATGGCTCCCCGAGATCGAACATACTTTCTATCGCATTGCTAACTAATCCTTTCTTTAATATCAATGTGTGTTTCCTGCAAATACTCAAAGCGTACAAAATAAAGTAGCTCGTAAAAATACTACTTTCTATCATTAACTTACTGAGCTTATACTTTCAAGCTATTAAACGCACTCTACATCTAATTCCCATGTATCAAAAATTTTAATTTCTACCTAAAAACAAAAAAATGGAGATGAGAGACAACGAATCCCCACACCCCAAACTAAAAAATGGGACGTGTCCCCACGACTCGAAAAATACTCTAAAAAGATATTAAAATTAGCAAATAAAGCATATACAGAAATGGTAAGGAAGAAAGAGAACATACTCTCGAGGATATTGCCTCGCATTATCGACATCCAAGAAAGGATTTACTGGATCTTTCCTTAATTTCTCAAGGAGTGTCATGATGTGCACTCGATTAGCTTTGATTTGTGCCACATAATTGGTCAAGGAAGTATGAGCTACACCGACTTTATTTAATCGCTCCTCCATCTTCTCTTGCCAAATACGATCATTTTCTTTTTTTGAAAGTTGCGTAAGTCCCGCAACTCTCAAGACTGTCTTGATCCAATTGTTGTCAATATTGTTCATTATATTATACATTAGCTTCTCTTCTTTACCCGGAATCACACTCGCTTTCCAAACAAGGCACGTGATCATAGTAGGATATTTCAAACTAAATAACGAAGTAGGAGAGATTGGAAATCGCATCACCTTCTCAAAGATCACTTGTGCCATATCCACTTCTTCTCCCTTTAGAATACAATTCAACAATATTGCTTTCTTCTTAGTTACCTCCGAGGTTCTCAGGTTTCCAAAGATATTTGTTGTAAGGAAATGGTGCCAAACTTTTGTATCTGCTTGGAGGTATTTGTAAGGCCAAGGTTCCTTCCATTCTCCCTTATATGCTTGCACTTTCTCCTTATCTAATACATGCTCAAAAAGTAGATTCCAATCGAAAGTCTTGATATTTTTCACCGCTTCTCTATACTTACATGGCCCAACCAATTTCTTAAACCGAAAGTGGTTTTGAATCTCTTCAACTATGAAAGGAACTAACTTGCTTTTAACTGGAACACAACCATTACAATCTCGGTTAAATAGGACTAAATAGAAATTGGAAACTAACTCTCTACATAAATTCGATCTTCGCAACATGAATGTATACCAACCCAATCTATCACCCATCTCTATGAATATCTTGTATTCACCTTCTTCAACTTCTTCTTCAAATACTCTCTCATAAGCCAAAGGATGTTCCGTTAAGTGTTTCTCTGCTGAAGCTAACATGGCCTTGTAAACTTCGTTGATCTTGGGCACAGGATTCTCGATTCTCGATTAAAGTTTAAAACTGTTTCCTTTTTGAATTTACCACAGCTACCTTTCCTTTACCTTCTGAACCTGTTTTACCTTTCAAATTGGAACTTGAACTTTTCTCAATTGATTTCTTCTCACCAGACCCCAATATTTTATTTTGATTATTCTTCATCTCCCTGACAGTAGATAATATTTCTGTTCTTTTAGTCATCTCAATTGACCTCTAACTCAAAGCTTTAACCACTCTTGAAATTCGAAACTCTTGATTATAGGTTGTACAAGCTTTATTTGGGTTAGAAAAGGTGTTATGATGATGATTCTCTATATGGGTAGGATGAATTCTTCTTTGATTGGTATGGATCTAAGATATTGTTGGATGAATTTGAAAGTTTAGGCTTTTGATTCTTGGATTCAAAGTGATTTGATATTATTTGGGTGGTTGAATCTTCTCTATAATGATGTGGGGAAGGGATTGGATAAATTTTTATGGTGATTGGGTAGTGTTTTGATGTTCGGTCAAGGTTTGATGAAGCTTTAATGGAGTTAGGAGAGGTTTGGGAAAGAAAGAGAGGCTTAAGGATTGATAAATTCGTGTAAAAACTAGCCTTGTCTTTAAATCCCATCTTATAATCCTTTCTTTTTGGATTTGTCTGCGTTGTGCGGCCAGACGTGGGGTGCGATGTACCAGAGCTAAGGGTTTTAAAACCGTATTCGTGAGTTGTCGGTACGGTTTTGGATAGCTGGTCTTTTTCCTTTCGTAATTGTACCGTATTGGAAAAGTATCTCCACGGTTTTTAATGGTGCTGTACACCGGAAGGTTGGTGCGGTGCATGGACATGTTCGTTGTTCTTACCGTATTCGCGCTGCGTGATAAGGTTTTTGTCTTTTCATCTCGGCAATATACCGTAGCGAAGACCGTCGCCACGGTTTTTGGACCTGCGGTGTACCGGACCTTACCTGCAGTGTACCGCAGGTGTGGTCTGGTTTTCGCCGAATTTTGGTTTTTCTTTTCCTAACTCGATTTCTTAAGTACATGAACATCAAAAACACTCATACCTTTCTCAATAGCTAACTTAGACAATATTTAAAGACATAAAAACATAAAAAAAATTGTGGGTTATCTCCTGTACAACACTTTTATTTAACGTCTTTTTAAGTTAGACTCAAGATTTGCGAATATAGCCTCTCCAGCAACGAGCAATGCTATTGGTGTGGACTAGGGTGTGATAGAAATATGATATAAATAAGTGCAAAAATAAACACCCTAGCCTAGCACGGTTCTGCAAGTATATAGGACGTATGCAAGTTTTACTGATAAATAAGATTTCTTCCTCAGAGACTACGAAACTTAGAGAGAACTTATGCAAATTATCAAGTGAAAATAAGAAAGCTAGATCAGATAATACGCAAATAACGAAAAGACAAGTAGAATTTTTGTTTGGTTTTTAAATATGAAAATTAAACCAATAAATTAAAAGACGGAAAATTAAATAAAGAGAAGAAGATAGTATTAGAGTTTAGCTCGAGAAACTAGCAAGTAATACCCACTAGCCTTGTTTATTCTAAACATGAGGGTGAATCATGTATAATTGCAATAATCTGGATTCAAAATTCCTCCCTATCCCCGGAGAGCGCACTAGGGCGGCGACCTCACAATCACGAGGGGACTCGAAATAGGGTTATCCTGCGCCACCAGGGTCCTAAGTGCAGTCTAATCTACTAATGATGATTGGTGATTAAAACAAACCTTAAAGATTATCTAGTTAGGCAAATCTTGTCAGGATTAATTTCGTATGCTAGACGTTTATGTGGTGTTTCAATAATTAGACACCCCTTCCGGGTGACCATCTAACTACTATTAAGGTAATCCTATACTCGTGCACTAGCAAGGAAAACAGTCAATAAATCAAAGCAAATAAAACAGAGACTAAAACATGAATTCAATTTAAATACGATGGTATCCCAAATTGGATAGACGTTTTAAACAAGAACTAGGGTTCATACATATATGCTAAATCTCAAGCTAAAAGTAAATTAGTTCATACTAAAAGAAGAAAAGAAAACAATTACAAATTTGAAGGCTTGTGAAGACATGATATGGTGTCAGCTCCTTTCTAAACTTCTCTTCTCTAGATGTAAGCTTCTTCTTGGCTTAAGGATTCGCCAAGGAGGTGTTTCTACTGATTAGAGGGTGTATTTATAGGGTATAGGGAACCCTAAAATTTTTTCTTGGAGTGGAAGAAAAGTATTGGACTTCTAGCCCAACTCAAATTCGTAACCCTAAAGTATAGGCAAAGTATTAAATTGTTTTTATTTTGTTTTGGTCGTAACTTCTTCGATATAGCTCCGATTTACGCGTTCCATATGTCTAAACCGATCGTCTCAGAAATCTCTACACTTTTTCTTCAGACCATTCTTCCAAATTTCCATCCATCCTTGAGTTATGAGCACTTTTATGGATGTGGCTAGTGAAATTCAGATTTATTTGGCAACTTTATCTTTCCATACTTATCATTTCTTTCCTTTATCTCCAATTTCCATGCATATCTTCTTTCCTTTGTCTCTTAGAATTGATTTGGCATCTACTTAATTTTAATATATCTTTAAAGCTTCACACTATATAAATAAAATAAACCCAATATGCGTTAAAAATAATAAATAATCAAATCAAGACAAGAAATAGGAAATAGGAAATTGTAATAAATCATGTAAAAATCGACCTATATCCTAATAAATACACCTAAAATGATGTCTCCAAGCTAGATTAATTCATCACAAATAGGGATGCATCTAGACCCCCAACTCAAAGTTGTATCGTCCCGATACAATAAAAATAAAGAATAGTAGGGTAGTCAAATAAACAGAGAAGAAGAAGTAGGAGGAGAAGAAGAATAAGAACACAATGAATGATCCTAGAGCAAAATATCTAAAAAGTCTCATGTAGTAATGCTAAAGAAATAATGCACACGTATGGTTAATATACACATAATCAACATTCCATAAATTCATGTCCAGATTAATTTCGCAATGCCAGAAGGAGAGGTTTTCAACTTAGTTCATGTTAATGGCTATAGGTTGTTCATAGGTCCTAATATATCATTCAATGGTCCACTCACCTACAACCTAATAGCTCGATTGTTTCTCCACCAAGTAGCTAGAAATCCTTAGGTCTTGATGATTATAACGTGGCTTAGGGACGGTGTGGTATATTTGGATAATGAAAAGTGAGCTTTTGGCTCTTTCCTCACATTCCATCAACGAATCGCCCTAGAGCTTGAGTTTTCACTCGAAAATGTTCTCACTTAACCTAATTTTGATGCCTTGATTTGCATCCCCAATTAACCCAAGTAAAACCTTTTTTATGATGATATACAAATTCCACTTTGCCGGTCCAAATATATTTTTTTTTCTTTTGTATAGTTATGACTCTCTTTTCCATGTTGAGATATCATGCTATTTTTCTCATATATTTTTTTTTTCAATTCATGTTTTTCAGCTTTTTTTCATTTACTATTACCCTGGCAAAGGGTTACAATAATAACTTTCATCATCAATAATTTCACAATTACAATTTTCCAAACCCAATGTCCCTAATGATGAAACCCACCACCCCAAACTCAAGCTCTAAAAACGATTTGTCTCAGGTTTTGCGATTCGAGTGTGGGTCATATGGATAAGTCCTATAAACTAAGGGGTATGGTTTATAATGTGGTTAAATAAAAGGTTTTATAAAGGCTCAGAGGGGCTAAGACGGATAAATAATAATATAATCAAGTAAAAGGGTGAGAAAGCTAAAAAGGATTCAAGTGGACTCAATATGAAAGAACTGCCTTATTCATTTTTCTAACTACCGGATTTTGTTACTTTTTCACTACTAGTTCATAGACAAGAGGGTTTTCAACTACTTTCAAACCTCACGTTCTACACACCAAATAACTCTCCCTAAGTTTCAACATAACTTCTTAGTATTTCTCATTAACTTTTCTATCTTTTATTTCCTAGTTTCATACATGCATACTAAACATATTTGTGACACCTTTCAAAAACATACTACCTACTATAATTAACTAATTTAATTATGCTCAATAGGTACATTTAACATATTTTATGCCCATCCAACCCTAATTTTTTTAAATTTTATGCAAAAACAAAAAGGAAGATGAGGACAACGAATCCCCACCCCCAACTCAAAAGTGAGTTGTGTCCCCACGACTCGAAAAAGACTCAATAAAGAAATAAAATTTAAAATTAAACTAAACTAAACTACCTAATGCATACAAGCAATTAAGAAGCAGAATTAGAACTAGGTACCTGTCCATAAAGATCTAGCATGTCCTCCGAAGAAGAAGAAGAAGAATTATCAATGTCCAAGTTCTCAGTTACTTCACCCAATACCTGATTAATCTTGTCAATTTCCTCCCAGCAAGCAGCAAATTCTTTTCGTAAATAATTAATATCGTCTTGTAATTTAATTGCCCATGTTGGTGGATAGCCTGACTCATTATGATATGACGAAGAACCTTGATCTTGAATTGGTGTAATTTCTTTAGGCCTTGGTGGTACACTCATTCTGGCTGTTAATCTCTTTCGTAGTGGTTCTGCTGGTGCCTCTATCTTTGGTTTCTTTTTAACAGGCTCATCAAGATTGATGGCCTTTTCAATTGTGGCTCCAGGAAAATTCTTGTTCTTCCCTAGGATTGAACACTTCCTCTTATAATCCATAGCATCTGTTTTGTTTGTCATCTTCAAATAACCCACAACTCAAGCTATACCAAGGATAGAATAGAGTTAAGAAATATTTGTCTGGCTTGAGTTTCTAGCTTGGATGAATGGTTATTAATGGTAGAAGAAGGTTTATGTGATTGTTCTTTGAAGAATTCTTGATAGCTTGATGATCTTTGATGGTGTTTTATGGTGTAGTGTGATGAATTTGATGAAGAATATGTGTTAATGGAGGATGGAGGAAAGAATTATTGTTGTTGTTGTGTTTGTTGTGGAGGTTTAATCAAGCTTCAAGGTGTTTTTATAAGGTTTGGGTCTGAAAAATTCGTGTTGTAGAGGCTAGGTTATGATTTGGTCTGGTAAGAAGTTGATATAGTAACAATCTCACCGAACATATGGTGCGGTATACCGCACATGAACGCTGACCAAAACCGTGGGTGCAAATACTCGCTACGGTTTTAATGGGTGCTTCTCGGAAATTACCCGTGTTCGAAACCGTGGCCACGGTTTTCTCCTTGCGGTGCACCGGACATACCTTGCGGTACACCGGACCCGTGTTAGAAAAAAACCGTAGGTGCAGATTCTCGACACGGTTTTTAGTCTCATGTCTCGGCAATTTACCGTGGCCAAAAACCGTCACCGCGGTTTTGCCCTGCAGTGCACTACATTTATGGTCGGGTATACTGCACCTAGCTACTGGTTAGCACAATTTTTCCGTCTTTTCGACCCCAAACTCAATTCCTACACATGTAACACACTACCTTTCTTTCCTAATAGCTTGTAAACATATTAATAATATACACTAACTTAAAAATATACACTACAAAACATAAAACTAACTAGAAAGCAATTAAAACAAGGGGTGTCTCCCAAGAGCATTTTTGTTTAACGTCTTTGAGTTAGACGTGTACCTCGGGGTAAGTGTATTCTTCGAGATGGATCGTCTCCTCTCGTCCAAAGTCCTCACTATCATGGTATACCTTCAAGCGCTGACAATTTACCATGAATGTTCTTTGCTCGGTTGGATGTTCAATTTCGATCGCTCCATGAGGTGTGACTTTTGTAATAATATGAGGTCCTTCCCAACGGGACTTAAGCTTACCCGGATAGTTCTAGAATCTAGAGTTGTATAGCAATACATTTTGTCCTCTCTCGAACCTCTTTGGACGAATTCGTTTATCATGCCATCTCTTTGTTTTCTCCTTATAGAGACGTGGATTATCATAGGCATGGAAACGAAATTCATCCAACTCATTCAACTGCATCATCCTTTGTTTTCCGGCCAAGTCTGGGTTTAGATTCAGCTATTTAATAGTCCAGAAAGCTCGGGATTCAATCTTAATAGGAAGATGAAATGCTTTGTCGTTGACCATGCGATAAGGATATTCCCCAACTGGTGTTTTAAATGTTATCCTGTAAGCCCAGAGAGCATCATCTAGTTTTAATGACCATTCCTTCCTCGTTTTGTTCACAGTCTTCTCAAGAATAGATTTGATTTCTCGGTTAGAAACCTCAGCTTGACCGTTAGTTTAGGGATGATAACCGGTTGAAGTGCGGTGTCTCACCCCCAACTTACGAAGGGCAGCTCTCAACTGAAAATTGACGAAGTGGGTACCTTTATCACTGATAAGAACACGTGGCGTACCATATCTTGAAAAGATATGTGACTTAAGGAATGAAACAACTGTTTTAGCATCATTCTTTGGTGTTGCCACTGCAACTACCCACGTGGATACATAATCTACTGCTAGCAAAATATAAAGATTACCATGGGAAGTTATGAAAGGTCCCATGAAATCTATTCCCCATACATCAAAGATTTCGACTTCTAAGATATTATTGAGCGGCATCTCGTCCCTTTTTGATATATTACCAGTGAACTGGCATCTTTGACATGTCTGAAAGAATTGATGACAATCTTTGTGTAGGGTAGGACTATAGAAACCGGATTGAAGAATTTTAGCTGCAGTTCTATCGCCTTTAAAGTGGCCACCATATGGTGAGCCATGGCAGCTTGCCATGATCTTAGTAATTTCGCCCTCATGGACACATCTTCTGATAAACTTGATCACTTCAAACCTTGAAGAGGTAGGGCTCTTCCCAAAATAATTGTTTGGCTCTCTGAATGAACCTCTGTCTTTGTTGTGGATTATAGTCTGTAGGGAATACACCACTCACGAAGAGGTTAACTATATTTGCATACCAAGCCACAAGCGCATATTTAATCGTAAAAGGTTGTTCATCAAGGAATACCTCTTTAACCAATAATGGTTCTTTGTTGGCATCAGATCCTTTGAGCCTGGATAAATGATCAGCTACTTGATTCTCGCATTCCTTTTGATCTTGAATATCTATGTCAAATTCTTGTAACAGCAATATCCATCTGATAAGACGCGGCTTAGCGTTATTTTTCTCCATAAGGTACTTTATTGCTGAATGATCTGTGTATACAACATCCCGACAAGATAGGAACGAAATTTATCGAAAGCATATACCACAGCTAATATCTCTTTCTCAGTTACTTTATAATTCATTTGGGCAGCGTTAAAGTTCTTACTTGCATAATAAATAGTGTGGAAGATCTTTTCTTTCCTCTGGCCTAACACAACACCCATTGCGTGATCACTTGCATCGCACATAAGTTCAAACGGAGCATTCCAATCTGGAGGTATAACAATCGGGGTGGAGATGAGCTTCTCTTTGATTGTTACAAATGGCTGAAGACATTCTTAATTAAACTTAAAAGGAGTATCCTTCTCAAGTAAAGAACAAAGCGGTTTGGCGATCTTGGAGAAATTTTTAATAAATGTTCGACAAAATCCTGCGTGACCCAAGAAACTTCTCACTCCTTTTACAGAAACTGGAGGTGGTAAGGTTTTTATAACTTCAATTTTAGCACGAACAACCTCCATTCCCGCCTTCGAAACTTTATGTACCAACACAATCCCTTCTTGAACCATGAAGTGGCATTTTTTCCAATTGAGCACAAGATCTGTTTCTTTACATCTTACAAGGACTTTTTCAAGATTTTTTAGGCAATCATCAAAACTATCTCCAAAAACCAAAAATCATCCATAAAAACCTCCAAGTATTTATCATTCATGTCCCAAAATATAGCCATCATTCACCTCTAGAACGTGGCAGGTGCATTGCATAAACCAAAAGGCATTCTTCTATACGCAAAAGTGCCAAACCGACAAGTAAAAGTTGGTTTGGGTTGATCAAGGGGATCTACACAAATCTGATTATAGCCTGAATATCCGTCCAGAAAACAATAATACTCTCTCCCTGCGAGTTTCTATAACATCTGATCAATGAATGGAAGAGGGAAGTGATCTTTCTTTGTAGCCTTGTTGAGTCTTCGGTAATCCATACATACTCTCTACCCCACAACTGTTCTTGATGGAATGGTTTCATTCTGGTCATTAAGGACGGTAGTGATACCTCCTTTCATTGGAACACATTGCACTGAACTAACCCAATCACTGCTTGCAATCGGAAAGATAATACCCGCATCTAATAACTTGATTACCTCCTTCCTTACCACCTCTTTCATAGCTGGCATGAGCCTTCTTTTCCCCTCTATAGATCACCATCCTTCTTTCTCAAGAATAATCTTATGCTTGCAAACGGATGGACGTATTCCTTTGATATCGGAAATAGTCCACCCAATTGCTTCTTTGTTAGCACGAAGCAGACGGAGTAGCTTCTCTTCTTGAGGGCCTGAAAGGTTAGCAGAATAATAACATGTAACGTTTTGTTCATACGTAAGTAAGCATCGCGCAGATGTTCTGGAAGTGGTTTTTCTTCAAGAATAGGTGGACATATTATAGATGGTTTCTTCATTGGTTCAGTGTCTCCTGATTCTCGAAGTTGTTCTTGTATGTTTAAGCCCAGTGCTGCAACTTCGTCAGTTGTATCATCGAATATTTCTGGTGATTCAAGTGCCAAGGCTTCGTCTAGATTGTCATCATAGTTTTATTCATTAAAGACTTCTTGTGTAAGTTTGCCAATGATATCCATTTTTAAGCATTCATCTTTCGTATCTGGATATTTCATAACCTTGAACACATTGAACCGTAGATGTTCGTCTTGGACCCTCATGATCAACTCACCATTCTCAACATCTATTAGTGTACGCCCCTTGGCTAAGAATGGTCTACCCAAGATGGTGGAGACATTCTTATCCGCGTCGTAGTCAAGAATAATAAAATAAAAAGGAAATATAAAACTACCAGCTTTAACTAAAACATCTTCAATTTTACCTACTGGTTAGGAGAGGGAGTGATCCGCCATTTGTAATACCACTGAAGTGGGTACTACCTCTCCTATGTTGAGCTTGTCGAACAGGGACTTTGGCATGAGATTGATACTCGCGCCTAAATCACATAATTCTCTCCCGGTCCAACTTTCTCCAACAGCAATGGGAATCGTAAAACTTCTGCGATCTTGTAGCTTCGGTGGTAACTTTCCTTGACAAATAGCACTACACTCCTCTGGTAATTCAATTGTCTCCCCAGTTTCTAAACTTCGTTTGTTTGAAAGAATGTCTTTCATGAACTTCAGGTATTTTGGCATTCTTTTAGAGCTTCAACAAATGGTATAGTAATATCTAAATTGCGCACCATGTCAAGAAACTTCTTGAATTATTTTACATTTTTCTTCTTTTTGACACGTGACGGGTATGGTGGAGGAGGACGTGAATTAGTTTCCACTAAGCTTTTGTTCTTTTCTGGTGTCTTTTCTGCTGTCTTTTCTGAGACACTATTTGGTTCAACTACCTCTTCGACCTTATCTTCTACTGTTTCTTCAACCACCTTATCAAGAATAGAGGTTGATTCTGGTTCTACTCTAGGCGGAGGTAATTGTTTTCCACTTCTCAATTCAACTGCATGACAAACATCATCTTCTGGAGCAATAGTGTCACTTAGGAGTTGCCCTTTTGGCCTGTTTTGAAGTGTACTCGCCATGTGTGACAGTGTATGCTCGAGATTCTTGATTACCTTGGATTGGGTTTGGAGTCTTTGCTGGCTCAACTTCATATTTTCTTCAACTAGTTTCATCATTGAGGCCATACTCGAATCCAAACTCGCATTGCTTTTCTTTTGTGTAGCTTGTTGCATTAAATATTGAGGTGGTTCTTGATAAGTTTCTTTAGAAATTGGCGCTTCTTGATAGATAGGTTGTGGTGGATAGTAAGATTGAGGTCGAGGTTGATATTAAGTCTCTTGATTTCCGACCCAATTCTGATTCGGTGGGGACTGATAATTAGAGTAATTACCTTGAGGATGATAATATCCATTAGAATAATGGTTTCTTTGCTGAGATACGAAGGAAATCGAAGCTGAAGTATTCATGCAATTCTCCCACGAATGATTTCTTGCTCTACAACCAGGATATGAAGGTAAAGTATGTACTAGATTTACCTAAGCTATTGTTCGCGCTTGTTCTCGTAATTCCTTGAGTTGTTGGTTTAATTCTTTGAGCCTCGGAGATTCTGAGATCTCTTCTTGTTTTTCTGATTCTAACGACCAACTTCTCTCGGTATCCAGATCTCTTTCCATAATAGTTTTAGCTACTTCAGGATCTGATAACACAAAACTTCCATCTCCTAACAAATCTACTTTTCTTTTGGACTCGTCATTGAGTCCTCCGTAGAACATGGTTAATTGATATTCAAGCGAGGAGACGTGGAATGGACACCTCGCTTTCTTCTCATTAAAGCGTAACCATGCTTCACCAACACTTTCCCCTTCTTCTTGCATAAACTGTTCAAGCTCCAACATATCTTTTAAGCGTCTACCGACCAGATGGAATCGGTCTAGAAATTTTGATTAGAGTTTGTCCCAGTTAGGAATATCATCGGGATGTTGGGAATCGTACCAAGTGCTTGCACCTCCGGTTAAAAAGAACTAGAACATAACTTAATAAATCTGCTCCTTTGTAACACCTTTGATGATATAAGCGTCACAGATCTGCATGAATTTCTAAACATACCGGACCGGATCTTGTTGTGCAGCACCACTAAATTGTCCATGACTCGCAAATTGCATTATGATGCCTGGATCTGGTCTAAATTTAGCAGCTTGGATTTCTGGAGTGCGGATTCCTCTCGGTTGCACTCTGAATGTGATAGGAAGATTAAGTCTCCTTGGGCTTGCCATCTGTAAATCTGTAAGACAAAACTAAAAAGAAAAGCGTAAAATAGAACTAACTGAAATAAAAGGACTAACGATATAGTCCCCGGCAGCGGCGCCAAAAACTTGGTGTGGACTAGGGTGTGATAAAAATATGATATAAATAAGTGCAAAAATAGACACCCTAGCCTAGCACGGTTCTGCAAGTATACATGACGTATGCAAGTTTTACTGATAAATAAGATTTGTTCCTTAGAGTCTACGAAACTTAGAGAGAACTTATGCAAATTATCAAGTGCAAATAAAAAAACTAGATCAGATAATACGCAAATAACGAAAAGACAAGTAGTATTTTTGTTTGGTTTTTAAATATGAAATTAAACTTATAAATTAAAAGATAAAAAAAATTAAATAAAGAGAAGAAGATAGTATGAGAGTTTAGCTCGAGAAACTAGCAAGTAATCCCCACTAGCCTTGTTTATTCTAAACATGTAAGGGTGAATCATGTAGAATTGCAATAATCAGGATTCTAAATTTCTCCTTATCCCCGGCGAGCGAACTAGGGCAGCGACCTCACAATCACGAGGGGACTCGAAATAGGTTATCCTGCGCCACCAAGGTCCTAAGTGCAGTCTGACCTACTAATGATGATTCGTGATTAAAACAAACCTTACGATTATCTAGTTAGGCAAATCTTGTCAGGATTAATTCTGTATGCTAGACGTTTATGTGGTGTTTCAATAATTAGACATCCCTTCCAGGTGACCATCTAACTACTATTAAGGTAATCATATACTCGGGCACTAGCAAGGAAAACAGTCAATAAATCAAAGCACATAAAACAGAGAATAAAACATGAATTCAATTTAAATACGATGGTATCCGAAATTAGATAGACGTTTTAAACAAGAACTAGGGTTCATACATATATGCTAAATCTCAAGCAAAAAGTAAATAGGTCATACTAAAAGAAGAAAAGTAAACAATTACAAATTCGAAGGCTTGTGAAGATATGATATGGTGTCAGCTTTTTCCAGACTTCTCTTCTCTTGATGTAAGCTTCTTCTTGGCTTAAGGATTCGTCAAGGATGTGTTTATACTGATCAGAGGGTTTGTTTATAGGGTATAGGGGACCCTAAAACGTTTTCTTGGAGTGGGAGAAAAGTTTTGGACTTCTAGCCCAACTCAAATTCGTAACCCTAAAGTATAGGAAAAGTAATAAAGTGTTGCTATTTTGTTTTGGCCATAAAGTCTTCGATATAGCTCCGATTTACGCGTTCCATATGTCGAAACTTATCGACTCAGAAATCTATACACTTTTTTTTCAGACCATTCTTCCAAATTTTCAGCCAATCTTGAGTTATGAGCACTTTTATGGATATGGGTGGTGAAATTCAGTTTTATTTGGCAACTTTATCTTTCCATACTTATCATTTCTTTCCTTTATCTCCAATTTCCATGCATATCTTCTTTCCTTTATCTCTTAGAATTGATTTGACATCTAATTAATTTCCATATATCTTTAAAGCTTCACACTAAATAAACAAATTAAACCCAGTATACTCTAAAATAATAAATAATCAAATCAAGACAAGAAATAGGAAATTGTAATAAATCATGTAAAAATTGATCTATATCCTAATAAATACACCTAGAATGATATCTCTAAGCTAGATTAATTCATCACAAATAGGGAGACATCAGCTATGAACGTCTACTAATCTCCATTTGATACCCCTCTTGGGCCTGATCTCTATCACCTTAGCTGAAACAACTTCAGTGATTACAATTGGTCCCATCCATAAGTCTTTGTGACTTCGTAGCCTATTCTCTGGTTTGTGGGATTTCCATACAACTTCATGGCCGACCCCAAACTCAATCATTGGCTCAGTATCCACAGGCTTTGTGTGGATTTCTTCTGGGATTTTGTGATGTGAAAGGCTGTGGATGATAGGAATGGTGGGCTCTAACTTCCTCGGTTTCTTTCCCCAAACATGGAAGGTCTTGGATATGTTTTTAGCATGAAGGGTAATTGTCCCTCCCAGGATGTTGATTATGCTCTGACTTGTTGCCATGAAGGGCCTTCCAAGTATAATTGGAACCTGCTTATCTGCATCGAACTCAAGTATAACAAAGTCAGTAGGGATTGCATATTGACTTTCAGAAAAGTGAGCTTTATTTTGGTGGAGTTGATGAGGGGATTAAAAAAAATATCTTAGATATTAAACATTAAAATGGGTTGTCTTCCAGTAAGGTACCTTGGTATACCTCTAATCTCAAAGAAAATGAGTGTAATTGATGGAAATATATTGGTTGAAAAAATTTGTAACAGTATTACATAGTGGAGCTCAAAACTGCTCTCCTATGCTGGGAGAGTAGACCTTATACAAGTGGTTTTAATAAGAAAAATCATGTTTTGGTGCAGAATTTATCTATTACCAAAATAGTTTATATATAAATTGAATCAAAGAATGGATGGACTTCTATGGAATGGTACACTAGAGGATGCACATGGGGCAAGAGTTGTATGGGATAAAGTGTGTTGTAGCAAAGAAGAAGGTGGACTGAATATTCCTAATATAGAAAACATGAATAAAACATGTTTACTATAAAACTTATGGAGGTCCTACTCTCAAGATCAGAATCTATGGAGTAGGTGGGTGAATGTTAATATTCTAAAGCAGAGATGTATATTGAGTATTAGTCAGAAGCAATATCATTCATGGATGTGGAAGCAGATATTAAAGGTTAGAAATATAGCCTATGATCTTATATACCATGAAATTAGTAATGGAGAACTAACCTATCTATTGTGAGATAGGTTGTTAAATAAGAAGGGTGTTCAAGAAATATTGGATATTAAACTAGATGAGAGTAACCTCAGTTGCAACAAAAAAGTGAAGGATTGCTTTGGTAGAGGCAGGTGGAGAATCCCTCCATGTAATGGGAATTTTTTTCCTAATATACATGATATTAAGTTAAGTGATAATGCAGATAAAATCATATGGATGGAAAGTGTAAAGGCTCAGTTCTCTTATTAAAAAAAACTCTGTTGAGCATCACTGAACATAAAATAAAAGTTCAATGGTGTGAAATTGTTTGGACTAAAACTTGTATTCCTAGGTGTTCCTTTGTATCTTGGCAGGTGGCTATGAACAGATTACTTACTAAAGATAGAATGATTGAGTGGGGGCTTAATGTAAATCCTACCTGTCATTTGTGCAAGACAGATTATGAAAATAATGAGCATCTATTTGTCGAATGTAAGTTTTCTAAAGTTGTTCTTGTGAGAATTCTTGAAGGATGTGGTGTTAGTATTACTATTAGTTATGTTCAAGAATTATTAGAGGATATACAGAAAGTATGTGTGAACTCGGAAATGATGAAGATACTAGGTGTAAGCATAACAACTTACATCTACTTTATTTGGAGTAAAGGAACAATAGAGAGCACGGTGAAAAAGAGCTAAATGAGAACAGGTTATACAACAAAATCAACACTTATGTGGCTAACAAATTGAAAAGGCGAAAGTTTAATAGGAGCAAAGCTAGAGAAGTAACTGAAAAAATTTGTAATAGTTAGCTTTATTTTTAATTGTTATTGGGCCGTAATTTGAGCCTTGTAATAGTTAAATAGTAAGGATAGAGTAAAGTTGTAGCCCACTTATATTGGGCTAAAAGTTGTAATGTCTTGACAATTTGAGTTTTCATTAATAAAAAGTTTGATTTGCCGATCAAAAAATAAGTAAAGTCAGTAGGGATAGTGATATTACCTGTTCGGACGTGTATGTCCTCCACTGTTCCCCATGTCTTGGTAACTGAGTTGTCAGCAAACTGCAACTTCACTGGAGCTTTTGCTGCTTTTTGAAGTCCAAGTCTATCGAACACGAACTTTGGCATAAGATTCACACCTTAACCCACATCACACATAGCTTTCATCTTGAGCGTACCATTTATCTGAATAGGAAGATTAAAGCTTCATGGATCTTTGAGCTTCAATGGCAACTCTCTTACTACTTTTCTCAAGAGTCTCTCAGTATGAGCCACAATCTCTTTCCTGGCTTCTACACTCGCTTATTTCTTTAGAATAACTTGCGTGAATACTTGTTGCGGTTTAAGCCCTTTCTTTGAAATCTCAAGCATTTGTTGATATTTTTAGGAGTATACACCTCTACAAATGTCTTGAGTTCAATGTCTACCTTCAGGTTTGTATCAGGAATAGTTGGTGACATTGTTTGAACAACTGGTGGTGATTCCACCTTATCTTCTTTTTTCTTTTCTTGCACAGCAGGTGCAACTTCATCTTTCAGCTCTTTTGAGGCTTCTTCCTCGTTCTCTTTAGCTCTAGCAGCTTGTAACTCCATAACTGATCTAATTTCTTCTTGCATGTCTCTCAGAAGCTGTATAAATTCGGATTTTTTGGATGGATCTTCTTCTTCAGAACAGTCAGAGTCTTCGGGGCTAGACTTGGTTGGTTCTTCTTTAGTTTCTGGAACTTCCACGGCACTTTCTGCAGCATGTGGTACTTCCTTATCTTCAATTTCAAGGCAAATAGCCTTACAAGTTTCGAACCCAACATTGGCATCACTTCCTTCGATAGCTTTCAATTCCTTTGCTTCCATAATATTCGTAAGAACTCTATTCATTTGTTCTACTTGCGTACCTAAAATATGAATCGAAGCTTCTTGTTCACTTAATTTCTCATTCTGTGAATGCATATTAGTTGTCATTAGATCCATAAAATCTTTCAATTGTTTATCACCCACAACTCCTTCTTGAGGTTATTGTGGTAAAGCCTTTTGAGCTAAAGTATTGGTATATGCATCATTAGCAGGTTGTTGTGGAGGAGTAGGTCGATTATAATTCTGATTTCTCTGGTATGGAGCTTGACCTCTTGGTTGGAAAGAGTTATTCTTGGGATGAGGTTGATAATGACCTGGATTGGCGGCCCCCTGTGGATTTGGATACTGCATACCCGGATGATTCATGTTACCAAATTGATAATTTCCTCGGTTGGATGTGAAATAAACAAATGCTGGATTTCCTTTGCACTCTTCCCATGTATGATTCGGTACCTCACACTTTGGACAACCTTGTGCCTGCTGCGGCCAAATTCTTCTGCATCTCAAGCTTAATCCCTTTAATTTGATTCTCTAATGCGGCAAATTGAGCTGAGTTTGCAGTTTCTGCATCGAATCGAAGCGTACGTCTGGTGTTTGTAACAGGAGCTCGCGAAAGTGGCCAACTCCTTCCTGTTTCTATTATACGTTCCATACCTTCGGCGACTTCTGTAGGATCCATGGACACAAAACCTCCCTTTCCAAGATTATATACCCTCGGTCTACTCTTGGCATTGATACCTTGATAAAATATAGCTAATTGTAAAGACGAGTATAACCATGGAGTGGATATCTAGCTAACTTCTGTTGAAACCTTGTCCATGCGTCTCCTACTTCTTCTCCATTATTTTGGAAAAACTTAGCAAGCTCGCTCTGATCCTTGAGTCTCATACTCTTCGAATAAAAAGGTTAAAGAATTTGGCTTGAAGTTTTGTCCAAGTAGTAATTGTACCTGATGGCTGTCTATCTAACCAATCACCAGCTTTGCCGGTCAAGAAGAACAAAAACATGATGACAATACAGTTGCTCGCGTGTAATGCCTGGAGTACTGTAGGCATCACAAATCTGCATAAACTTCTGAATCGCTCTTACCGGATCTTGTATTTCTATACAACTATAGAGTCCAAAATTCTGGAATTGACTGAGCATACTTAGATCGGACCTGAATTTGATAGTTTGGATCTCTGGAGGACGATAACTTAATCGTTGAACTTGAATCGGTATAGTTATAATCTGTGTTCCATATGTATTCTGTAGTGTGATAATCTTTAAAGTACCCATCTGAAGCTTCGCTCATCCTATTTTCCTTAAATTCTTATTAGTTATTAGCTAACAACTATTTTATATAAATTGGATATTTAGTTACTGAAACGTTGTTTCTATGATGAATTGGTAGAAACTTGTTGAGATTTTGTTGAGAAATTGTTAGGTTGAAGATGAAGATTTAGTCGGTGGAGAAGATAAGCTTCGGGAGAAATATCTAGAGTTGTCTCTGTGTGAAAGGTTGAGCTATTTTCCTTAGTTTGTATGGTTAAAAAATGCACTAAAAGGATCTGGGTGATGATATAATATACCTTCTTAACAACTCACTTTTTATATAATGAACTTTTATTAATCAAATTTTTTTTTGTTGATCAGATCCCAATCCTTATAGAGACAAGTAAATCAAAGGGCAAGTCCATGTTTCGATTTGGAAAATCGTCAACGACTCATCTTTTTTATTTTTCGTCATATTGAAATATAAATAAATCCATATAAAAATACCACTATCCAACAACCCTCGTTTCTACTTAGGTTATAAAGAAACTCATTACTATCAATAGTCGAGACAGACTTTCGTCTTGAAACATCTAGGTTTAGTCATGTACACTTAGCCGCAAGGTCAGAGACACCATTCATATCTCTTTTAATGTGACATGTTTTCCCTCCCGGAAATTTTTCATTCATTTTCAAATCTCATTATCATTGGTTGGATTCTTCAATTAATTTTTGCCTTTTTCTAAATCACTTTAATAATTTCAAGGTTGTTCGAGTAGAACGAGCTACTCGTAAAATTGAGATCTGCAGCTGGACTGGCCTCATTGCAAAAAGGACATTGGAAGCCTCCTCTTCAGTACACGATTTTACGCTTCATTTTTTCATGATTTTATGTACAATATTTCCTTCATGGTGACTGCAATAGAAGCAACTCCCGTAGTTTCTCATTAATTAGTAACGATGAGTCATTAAGCCGGACGATATTCGCTTTATCCTGACATACTAATATATTTTCCTAATCTTCGTTCATTCCTTACTTGGCTTTATTATTCTCCCTTGCTTAATTCTTTTCCTAAAAAATGTCACCAGTTAGTCTATTAATTTTGATATTGGCTTCCCTAATACTCCATCCGTTCCTAAAAAGTTGTTAAATTTGCTTTTGCACACAAATTAAGAAATGTCATTTATTATCCATGTAATTACTAAAATATCATCCATAAAGTGTCTTGATATTTTAAATATCTATTGAGAACATATATTGTAATATTTAATTATGGGTAAAAATGGTATAAAGAAAATAAAGCTGTCTGATTTTCTAGAGTGATAATCTTTTTAGAACAACATAAATGAAAATCTTTTAGGAACCGATGGATTATTCCACTTTTCTTCAAAAAAAAACCTTCCACATGCTCGCTACCCATATGGATATTTCCAACCATATCACTCAATAGACATGTATTCTTCCTTTTTCTCTTTGTTGAATCACCTTCATGCTTGTCCCTTTCTCCCCCGCTTGAGGAGTATTTTGTGTCGCCAACGGGGTCGTAATTGATCCAACCGTGAAACCAGCACCACCACTCTTGTTCCCACCTTTGTTGTCATCATGATTACTATCACCAAACCTACAAAATGGAAAGATGCACAACTTCATCAAAGACCCCCGCCTATCTCGTTTTCTGTGAACAGGTGGTTAAATTTTTCTTCACTTCAAATTGTTGTCTCTATGATATTTCGACGTATCGTTTTTCCACCATGAACAAACCATTTCCACCAAACTTGTACTCATGTTATGTCCAAGTACACCATAATTTTAGTAAAAAAAAAAACCACGGTCCTTGTAAATGTAAAAACCCAAGTTGCATTTTCACTTTGTTGACCACCCCAGTATTGATTGATAGGTTCCCTCGTATCAAATGTTACTCGAAACCTTAGGTAGCTCAGATCCTCATGATTGAGAATTGGAAAATCAATTTCAATTAACTCACCGATAAAAGTCCCAAGAATTTTCACAGTCTCAATGCTGCACTGCACTTCCGCTAAACCGTAGATTCTGACCTACACGTAGGAGTTGACAAGGTCAAGCTCATTAAGACTTTCATTATCATCCAATTTATAAAGTATGACATGCATGGACGAAACAATGATCGGCTTAATGAACCATAACCTTTCTGCTTCTTCTTAATTATCTAGTGTCACCTTGAACAAATTCTAGCCAACTTCTTCAAAGCTTATTCTACACTTAATCCCCCATGTTTCAATATCAAATTTTTGAAATAATCCATAGCGTATGATTCTGTCAAACACCATTCTAGCAGCAAAAGTAAACTCTGAGTTGTTTATATATGTTATGATAGGTTCTTTATATTTAAAGACGAAACCTTGAATTTCTTAATATTGTCGTGTTTAGCTTTCGGCAAGGGAAGGGAGTGTTTATCTTTAGTGGCCATGAGATTTTTTTTGCAAGTAAAGTGTTGATTAGCAGTTTTCTGAATACTTCCAACCGAGTGGGTGATTTATATAGCAGTTCATGAGAGAATTTCTTGTTCCAAGAAATATTTGCAGAATCACTAGCCGAACCATGTAACAATTGTTAACAGCAAAGTGTTGCTTGTGTGCGCAATGAGGTAAAGTGTGTGAATATTGATCAGAAACCATAGATTTCCCGCATATGCATGAAAAAAGGCGGCTAAAGGGAGCAAAAGGAAAAAATTGTAAACAATATTACCTGAATCCTTATTTCTTCTCCACGCTTCCTGCATGTGTTCTCTTTCCAAAGTTGTCCAAAGAAATCCAGTATTGCAGGCTTACAGCTCTTCTTCGTAGTAACCCATGTCAAACCTGCTTTTCTTTTCTTCACATATTGTTTAATAGGTGAAAAAATACAAATCCACCACATGAAACTTTCTATCTTTACCCAATATCTGATATTTAATTTGGCACCAATATAAAGTAATGATTTTTAAAATGATGTATACCTTGTGCAAGTGAGTTTTATCTCCACAGCAGTAAGCAACAATATGATCCCACACGAAAACCATCCCACAAAATCGATAAAGTAGACTTCCACCATGATGTATGTGTAGCCCAGGTTTTAAAATTGCTTCAAGAACATAGTTAATATCTAAAGATAAAAATAACATCCAATAGCGAAAGAAATGCAAAAATGAAACACCATTAATTTGGGACTAAGAAAAATAGAATTTTTCAAAATTATCACACCAAGTTTTTTACAAACCAAGACCCATCTAAATTAACGCTAAAGCAAGAAAAGAATTATCATTAAAATTAACATTAAGTGTAGAAGTTTT
Source organism: Nemophila menziesii (assembly GCA_029959085.1). Lineage (NCBI taxonomy): Eukaryota > Viridiplantae > Streptophyta > Magnoliopsida > Boraginales > Hydrophyllaceae > Nemophila > Nemophila menziesii. The sequence continues at coordinate 55,920,764 of JARWIR010000001.1, forward strand.
TGAAGTAAAAAGAAAATTAAGTTTTTGTGAACAGTGTTTATTGAGAGCATTTTGTTGAAAAGCATTGCTATATATTACTTTTTTTTTCCCACTCATTTATCATCTATATTTAATGTGGCATTAAACAAAGGAAGAGAAAATAATCATTTAAAAAAATGTTTTAGATTTGATTTCTCCAAAGGTATTTATGTTTGAAAGGTCATCTTCTCTCTCCTAAACACTATTGGAATTGCGGGGTTTCGCGACGACACGCGTCGTCGCGAAACTTGGTGATATCGTCACTAATCCAGTTTAGCGACGAAATTTCGTCGCTAAGTTGTCGTCTTTATCCCGTCGTCGCTATTTGGCCATTAGCGACGAATAATTGTGATTTCGTCCCTAATTACTCAGACGTTTAACCACGAGGCCTGGCGTCGGGAAATTAACGTATTAGCGACGACAGAATAGCGACAAAAGGCCGTCGCTAATTTATTAATTACTTTTTCTTTAATTTTTAATCGATAATTTATTAATTGAATTTTTTTTATTTATCTAACCACGAAATAATAGCGACAGATTCGTCGTCGCTATTATTTTTTAATTTTTTAAATTTTTTTTATTAATTTTGCCGAAACTCATTATTTATTTATTTTATTTAATAGTTAGCGACAATGCAATTGTCGTCGCTATTCATAATTTTTATTTTTTTTATATAATTTTTTATTTTTATTTAAATTTTATTTTTTGTTTTTTATTATTTAAATTGTAGTCTTTATTATTATTTTGATTTTAAATATAATGCAAAATTATAAATAAATAAAAATCCAAAAATACATATAAAATACGATAATTCGATTCAAATATTAAACGTGAAGCCAAAGTCAAACGAGTCAAAGTCAAAGTCAAACATACGGAAATAATTAAAGTCTTAAACATACAAACCAACCAAATAAAAAAAAAAGATAACTTAATCATCACTCAAATGGTGCTCTTCTTCATCTTCTCCTCTCTCCTCATCTCCTCTCTCTTCATCTCATCTCTCTTCCCTAGTGGGCCCGGGTTTGCTGATCGGCTGAAGTCCTTGGGCGATTCTCATGCCGTTTAATGCTTCGAAGAGAGTCTGCCATGCTCGGGGGTTGACTCGGCCGACTAGAAGAAGCTGTGGGCCCGGTGATGCGGAGGATGGATCCGGTATAGGTGCAAGTCCTTGAGCCGCGCGAAGCTCGTTCATCCCAGCCAGAATCGCCTTAAGTAGCTCCTCGTTCTCCCTGTCCGGCTGTGTAGGAGTCATGGATCGTTTTCGGACCGGACCAATGGTAGGCACCCAGTATTTAGTCTTGGGTGGGTGTAGGACCTCCATGATTGTCTCGAGCATGGCATCCATCTGCTCCTGGATAGTAACTTCAGCACCCTCCGCTCCGGCCTGCACAACCTTCTTCTTCATCTTCTCCCGAAGAACACCCTGTAATTAGATTTCAATTTAAAAATAAATTAGATTAATAAAAAAGTAAATTTAAAAATAAAAAATTAATCTAAAGCAATTTTTAAAAAAAAAAGACTTACACTAGCTTTCTCCAAACGCTGGTCACGCCAGCTATCTGTAGCTGCATCGTACGATAGGTGGTCGAAATAGCCACTTAAAGGAGGAAGCTCCATCTCCTCCTGGGTCTCGTCATCCAAAAAAGTCAACGGCTCTTTCGTCACCGTCTTCAGCTTCCCCTGGACAGTATACAATAACAAATATTAATTAGTTAACAATTAAATTAAATAAAATACTAAATTAAATTTTAATTATTAAAACTTATACCTCTATAATCACCTCCCGAGTCTGGGACCAGTTCCTTGACCCAGCTTTGCTCGGAACTGTCTGCAGCTCTCGATTCTTCTTGTTTATATCAGCCTGACTCTGTTACAAATAAAAAATAAATAGTTATGAAATTAATAAAAAGCCTATAAAATAATTAATAAATTATTTTTTTCTACCTGTTTCGTCTCGTCATCCAACATCTTCTTCGTCGCAGCCCAATGCACCAGGTCAACATCTGGTGGATCTTCACATGTGTAGTAGTAGTCGTTCTTCAAATCCGACTTCCATCGCCTGTAGGCTCCATAAGTCATCGTATTAAGCCTCTTAATAATCTCGCTCCAATCGTCTCGCCTCCTCCACTCCTCCAAATCAAAAAACGGGTGCAGTCGCTGCATAATTACCCCTTTGTTATGGTCGGGGATATCTGACCATGATTTGTAGCACGGGGGAACAGCTTCTCGTACTGCATTTCCTACAACCTAACCCACGTGTTTGCTATGCTCACCCACGAAATTCAACGTGCCGTCTATAACCGAAAAGTCAACTGGAATGGGCGAGCCGACTCTCTTCAAGGTCTCCTGAGCTGTCCAGATAGATGTGGCAAATTTCGGTCTCCTTCTTTTACGTTCACCTGTTTTAGTGAAAATATTTATTAATTATATATTTTCTTAATTAATAAATAATATTAATTGAATTTTTATTACCCGATGGTTGGGCACAATAAGCATTCGAACGGTTAGGACCCCTCGGGGGATCGTTACCCCTCCCGTCTCCACCGTGAGGGGTGTTTAGTCAACGTTTAGAGTCAAACTTGAGTGTTAGGGGTGTTTAGTCAACAGTTAGAGTCAAACTTGAGTGTTCGGGGTGTTTAGTCAACGTTTAGAGTCAAACTTGAGTGTTAGGGGTGTTTAGTCAACGTTTAGAGTCAAACTTGAGTGTTAGGGGTGTTTAGTCAACAGTTAGAGTCAAACTTGAGTGTTCGGGGTGTTTAGTCAACGTTTAGAGTCAAACTTGAGTGTTAGGGGTGTTTAGTCAACAGTTAGAGTCAAACTTGAGTGTTAGGGGTGTTTAGTCAATAGTTAGAGTCAAACTTGAGTGTTTGGGGTGTTTAGTCAATAGTTAGAGTCAAACTTGAGTGTTTGGGGTGTTTAGTCAACGTTTAGAGTCAAACTTGAGTGTTAGGGGTGTTTAGTCAACGTTTAGAGTCAAACTTGAGTGTTAGGGGTGTTTAGTCAACAGTTAGAGTCAAACTTGAGTGTTTGGGGTGTTTAGTCAACGTTTAGAGTCAAACTTGAGTGTTCGGGGTGTTTAGTCAACGTTTAGAGTCAAACCTGAGTGTTAGGGGTGTTTAGTCAACAGTTAGAGTCAAACTTGAGTGTTCGGGGTGTTTAGTCAACGTTTAGAGTCAAACTTGAGTGTTAGGGGTGTTTAGTCAACAGTTAGAGTCAAACTTGAGTGTTAGGGGTGTTTAGTCAACAGTTGAGTCAAACTTGAGTGTTCGGGGTGTTTAGTCAATGTTTAGAGTCAAACTTGAGTGTTCGGGGTGTTTAGTCAACGTTTAGAGTCAAACTTGAGTGTTAGGGGTGTTTAGTCAACAGTTAGAGTCAAACTTGAGTGTTCGGGGTGTTTAGTCAACGTTTAGAGTCAAACTTGAGTGTTAGGGGTGTTTAGTCAACATTTAGAGTCAAACTTGAGTGTTAGGGGTGTTTAGTCAACACTTTGAGTCAAACTTGAGTGTTCGGGGTGTTTAGTCAACGTTTAGAGTCAAACTTGAGTGTTAGGGGTGTTTAGTCAACAGTTAGAGTCAAACTTGAGTGTTAGGGGTGTTTAGTCAACAGTTAGAGTCAAACTTGAGTGTTCGGGGTGTTTAGTCAATGTTTAGAGTCAAACTTGAGCGTTTGGGGTGTTTAGTCAATGTTTAGAGTCAAACTTGAGTGTTAGGGGTGTTTAGTCAACAGTTAGAGTCAAACTTGAGTGTTTGGGGTGTTTAGTCAACATTTAGAGTCATACTTGAGTGTTAAGGGTGTTTAGTCAACAGTTAGAGTCAAACTTCAGTGTTAGGGGTGTTTAGTCAACAGTTAGAGTCAAACTTGAGTGTTCGGGGTGTTTAGTCAACGTTTAGAGTCAAACTTGAGTGTTAGGGGTGTTTAGTCAACGTTTAGAGTCAAACTTGAGTGTTAGGGGTGTTTAGTCAACAGTTAGAGTCAAACTTGAGTGTTCGGGGTGTTTAGTCAACGTTTAGAGTCAAACTTGAGTGTTAGGGGTGTTTAGTCAACAGTTAGAGTCAAACTTGATTGTTAGGGGTGTTTAGTCAATAGTTAGAGTGAAACTTGAGTGTTAGGGGTGTTTAGTCAACAGTTAGAGTCAAACTTGAGTGTTCGGGGTGTTTAGTCAACGTTTAGAGTCAAACTTGAGTGTTAGGGGTGTTTAGTCAACAGTTAGAGTCAAACTTGAGTTCAAATCCAAATTGATATCCAAAAACCAACAAAATGTTTTAATACAAATAAACCAAAAAAAAAAAGCCTAATCAGTATCATATCCACTAATAACTATGGGTTCATCATCGCTATCAACCTCTATAGGTTCTTCTTCATCACCGTATCATCCAAGGTGTCATCATGAATTTCCTCATTTTCATCAATAACCGTATCAAAAGACAAATCAATAAAAAAATGAGCAGGATCAATCTCGATCTTCTCGGTGGATGCCAAAGGTATGCTGATGTTCTCATTCCCCGTGTTATCCAATGGTATGCTGATGCTCTCATTTCCAGTAGGGAGTGATTCAGAACCCCATAACCCAGGACTCCATCTATGTCGATCGTTTATTTCCCAAACGGCTTTCCACCCTTTCATTGATTTCTTTGAACTAATCTCGTCGATGTAAATCACTTTCTTGGCCTACGATGCTAAAATGTATGGTTCGTCGGCCCACTCAAAGTTTGTTGTGTTGATAAAGGTTACTCCATGTTCTGGCCTCGATTCACACTTTTTATACCACTTACAGACAAATAACACAACCGAGCACCCTCCAGTGTACATAACCTCCAAGATTTTGATTAATTCCCCATAATAGGGTTTATCCTCGTAAATGGTACACACTCCGTAATCCTGCGTCACTCTTTTCTCTCCTTTGGACTTAGTTACCCACTTGACACCGTTCACAACACATGAATCATATTTATGCACCGAACCATAAGACATGTTTGCCAAGGACACCATCTCGGGGGTAGCTAATGGATCGCCACGTGAATGCATTCCATGAATCTGTTATACAATCAATAATAGTTAGTACTTTGATATTAAATATATAAGTTTTAAACCAATGCCTAAAATTACATACCTTTTCCAAAAACCAATCCTTAAACATTCGACGATGCCTAATATCTATTTTCTCACTCGTTCCCGTAAGTGTGGATTTGTGTTCACTAAAATTGTAAATGAGTATAAATAAATTAATATATTTATATACATATATTCACATAGATATATAAATATATAAATATATAAATATAAAAATATATAAATATATAAATATATAAATATATTCATATAAATATAAATATAGATAAAGATAATAATATTTACTTACGTCATGTATGCTTCGATTTCGTCGCAATTATGCAAAATATACCAACTTATGTGCTCCTTCTCCTTATATGGTAAAGTAACATACTCTATCTTGCCAACTGAAGTGCATTGGGAATTGAAAACGGATAGCTCTTTTGGGACCGGTGGTGCTTCGTTGTATCTGCCTGGATCGTTGAACCTTGTTTTTTCTTCACTAAGATATCTTGATATGAAATTCAACGTCTCTTCCGCAACGTATCCCTCGGCTATTGAACCCTCTGGTCTAGCCGGATTTCGAATATACTCTTTCAACTTTTTCAAATACCTTTCAAATGGGTACATCCACCGCATTTGGACCGGCCCCCTAGCAATGCTTCATCGTATAAGTGTATCACCAAGTTGATTATTATATCAAAAAATGCGGGAGGCAAAATCATTTCCAGCCTACACAAAACTTCAACCACTTTCTTCTTTCCCGATTCTAACTCTTTCCTGCTTATATTTTTATTGCAAACGACTCTAAACACATTCGCTAACCCAAGAAACAAATCACTAATCGCTTTGTCTTCAATAAGCCCGGGAAGACTAGCCACGAAAAGATATTGCATCATCACGTGACAGTCGTGAGATTTCATGCCGATAATCTTTCCCGTATCACTTTGAACATTGTTTCTCATACTAGATGCGAAACCGTCGGGAAACTTCTGTGCCTTCAGCCAGTCAAGAAATATAGTCTGCTTTTCCGGTGTTAAAGTGTACTTTCCCCGTTTCAATATTTTTTACCATTTCTCTCAGTCAACCACAATTCTTTTCTAATCTTCAATTTCTCAAGATCCATTCTCGCTTTCACGTTATCTTTGTTAACTTTCCCATCAAGACCTATAACTGTACCGAGAAGAGCATCACACACGTTTTTCTCGCAATGCATAACGTCAATGTTATGTTTCAACAAGTTTTTGGACCGATAAGGTAAACAATAGAAAATACTATTTTTCTTCCAATTGAATCGCCGATTAACATCTTGCTTCACGATCTTTCCCCCAAAATCCTTGTGTTTACCGGGAAACACAATGGGAAGCCCATCTAACTGTTACTGAATATTTGCAGGACTATATTTCTTCGGTGGGCCCCTATAATCGGATTTCGTACTGTACAAAACATTTTTTATTCTAAATCGATGTCCGGTAGGTAACCAACGTCTATGGTCAAAGTAAACAATCCCTTTCGTCACACTCAATGACGGAGTATGATCCATGCATTCTGGACAAGCTTTGTAACCTTGACCCGACCATCCCGAAGTGTATGACCTAGCGGGGAAATCATTAGCGGTAGACAACAAACAAACCTTCATCGTAAACTCTTCTTTCTTGTGGGCATCATACGTAACGATCCCTTTATCCCACAACTCTTCCGACTCATCTATAACAGGACAAAGAAAGACATCCATGTCCTTACCGGGTGAACGGGGTCCCGGAATCAACAAACAAAGCTGGAATGTGGTTTCCTTCATGCATACCCACGGTGGCAAGTTATAAACGGTTAATATGACTGGCCACATGTCGTACGAGCTGTTCTGCATAGAGAAAGGACAAAACCCGGCGATTCCGAGACCCAGATATACATTACGAGGTTCGCTAGCAAACTCAGGGTGTAGCGCTGTAAATCTCTTCCAACTATCACCATCAACCGGATGACGCAACACATCCGGATCGGCACTGTTACCGGTATGGTGCCAAATCATGTCTTCAGTAGTGTGCTTTGAAGCGTATAGTCGCTATAATCTAGGATAAATCGGAAAGTATCGAAGCTTCTTATGCGGTACTTTGATACCCTTCTTTGGGTCCCATCTAGACTAGCTACAAACTGGACACTTATCGAGGTCTTTGTTTTCTTTGTAATAAATAACAAAATCGTTCAAACAAACGTCGATGGTAATATACCCCATACCCAAACTTTTCAACTTCTTGCTGCATGCTTCATAAGAATCGGGCAAATTGTGAGGTTTAGGAAAAATACGACCCAACAACTCCAATAGCTCAGTGAATGAGGTGTTAGTCCATTTGTTCTTTACTTTTACGTGCATTAGCTTGGCAATGAAATCCAACGAACTCATCGATTTACAACCAGGAAATAATTTTGTCTCCAATTCTTCGAACAATGTGTCAAAACTGCTTTGACTTGGAATATGTGCATCTCTCATCTCGGTGTATCCCGGATGTCCACCAACATCGTAACTCTGTCTCACATCGTCATAAACATGTTGAATTTCATTTACTATAATTGGATCTTTACTTGCAGGGGGTGTATGTGTTTGTATCTCCTCCTCACCGTGTTTTGTCCAAACCTTATAATCATGGTTAAATCCCTCACTTAGAAGGTGGGCCATAACAACTTCGGTTTTTAATCGACAAAAATTATTACACTTCTTACACGGGCAAGACAAGTAACCGGTATAACCTCTACTTTTCTTAGCAAAATCGATAAATTTATAAACCCCAAAAATATATTCACCATCTAACACATTCGTCAATTCGATCCAACTCTTATCGATACTCATGTCCGAACTCGATGCCATCTCTTTAACAACAATTTGAGTAAACTATGCGACTACATTCATATAAAAAATAAAATACATAATTATTACAACCCAATGAATAAAAATTACAACACAATAAACAAAATAAAAAAATTACAAACTCATTGAATGAATAAATATTACAAACCATTGAATGAATAAAAATTACAAACCATTAAATGAATAAATATTACAAACCATTAAATGAATGAATATATAAAAAAAGAACAAAGAATTAAATAAACAAGTAAAAATATATGAGCACAAAATATAAATTCACACAACACATGAATAATCAACCAACAAATATTTAATTCAATAACCTAATCATACTAGCTCCATTCCTTAATAATTGTCTCTTTAGCCAAAAAAAATTATTCCACAATGTTTGTCACATTTAGAGTTCCAATACATAATAAATGATCTTTTTCCCATTCTACCCTCTTTCTAAAATCTCTTATTAACTAAATATTTAATTTTCTCTCTCTTATCATTAGGGATAGGTTGGTCATTTTAAACTATTTTTTGTCTACTTTTTAGGTTCCTTAATAAGTGTGAAAACCTCTAAAGAGACTATTATTATGGAATGGAGGTAGTATGTTATATCAACTTGCTAATATAAACAAATAAATAAAAAATTTAAAAAGCATGAAATTTAATGGAAATACCTTGCATTGGATGGATAAATTGAAGAGTGATGTTAATTCCCCACCAAAGAATTGTATTAATTCACCTAATCAAACCATATAGAAAGAATAAAACACAATTAGAAATCAAAAAAAAATTAAAAGGTGAATTTCATGCAATTATTACCTTAAATTGTGTGATGAAAGATGATATTAATGGAGCCCACCTTGATTATTAAACCAAGAATGATGCAAGATGAAGTGGAGAAGCAATTACAAATAAAAAAAAGGAATTTAGTTGTGTTTTTGGGAGAAAATCGGAGGATTTTTTTGGGTGTTTTGTGTGTTTTGTGTGTTAAAAACTTGCTGTCTCCATTAAATAGGATTTAAGATTAGCGACGAAATACGGGTTGTCGTTAAACAAAGACGTGTCGTCGCTAATCTTAAAAATAACGACGAAAACACGTGTTGCTAAGATAGCGACGACAGATCGGCAATTAAAAAAAATTCACAAATAAATAAAAAACAATCAGCGGCAAAAAGCAATTGAATAACGACGAATACATTTGTCGCTAATTAACGACGCCAGTTTCTTCGCCGGTAAGATAATATCGTCGCTAATTTCAAAAGATTAGCGGCGATTTACGGGTCGTCTCTAAATTCTCATGGGTAAACAGCGCGAATCCAGTAGTGAAAGTCAACATGCATAGTTCATCCAATCAACTTGATCTTCTCTCTTTATGTGCATGTCTTTTGCTTTGTCCGCTGGTTCGATATATAGTCTAGTTTTGGTTCATCTTTGTAGCTAACTTGTTCTTGGGTTTTCTTTTCTTCTCTTGTTTTCAGTCTTACTGTCTTTTTCTGTTTTTGGATTGTCCCCTCGACGGCTCAGATTTTGGCTTATGGGGTGGTGCTTAGTATGGAAGGTGGCTTGGCCACCTTTTCGCCCTCTCCTCTTAATTCCGCTGTTTCATAGTGTGGTGGTTACCTGTTTTCTCTATATTGTTATTCCTTCTATCGATTTGCTCCTACCGGCGTGGATTACATCTTCGTTTGAGATGTTCCTCCACTTTTCTCTGGTTTGGAATTATGCTACGGGTGTCCTATATTCGATATTGATTATGAGATTGATTAATTATGATTCTACGGATACACTTGACGCGGAGTTTATTAATGTCTTCTTCACTCGACTATTTTACTGTGATGCCTGCTTCTATCTCACGGTTAAGTACTCTTTTTTGGCTTATAATTATGTTAATGATACATATCGATTTTATTTCTCAACTGGGCTGCTTTGTGGTGGGATTATAACCAGATTAGTTGGCTATTTCTTCGTGTACTCTGACTTTTTTATTATAATCTCTCCTATTTGGTCCGGGATGTTTTTCTATGGGATTGGACTTTTATATCTGATTAATTTAAACATGCTGGATTTTAAACCATTTTTAGATGAGTTGCTTGTTAGTTACGTAGAAATCAAAGATCAATTTGTGGAGTATGAGTTTATGAATGTGTGTGGACCAAAGGAGGTGGTAGAGAATGGTATGGAAAATGAACAATATTACTATTGTAGCGCTAATAATTGTGATGAGCATCTAAGGGGTGATGATATTTCAAGTGAGGATTCAGAGGATGATGGAAGTACTCAGGCCTCGCCTGTGAAGGAAACCTTCATTCATAACAAATTAATGGGTGACGGCCAGCCTGGGGTGAAAGCGGCCGGGAATGATGGATAATATTATGGTATGGAATTGTCAGGGAGCAAGGGCACCCGTGACAAGAAAATTAGTAAAGTCCCTGAATTCGAAGTTTGATATTTCCTTTCTATGTCTCTTGGAATCTAGAATCAAGAGTAGTGACGTGAGATCTTGTAGTTTTCTAAATCCTTTCATTAATAAATTTGTAGTAAACCCCGGAGGAAGAGCTCATAGGTCTGGCGGCATTACTCTCGCTTGGAAGGAGCATCTTAATATTCAAATAGTTGTATCGTGTTCGCATAATGTTATTTGTCATGTTATGGAATCTAATGCTATTTCTTGGTATATTATTGTCATTCATGCGCCTAATGAGATCAACAAACGTGGGAAGATCTTTAACAATATTTCAAATTGGATGTGCAATAATCAAAAACCGACACTTATCATTGGAGACTTCAATGAGATAGTCAAAGCTTCGGAGAAGCAAGGTAAAATACAACCTAATCTCGAAAGAATGCTAATGTTCAATGAGTTTATTTATTCAAATAACTTAATTGATATCACGAAGAAAGGTTCTTTCTTCACTTGGACTAATATAAGAGATTGATCGGAGAATATAAAGGATAGACTTAATAGAGGTTTGGCCTCCGCAGAATGGTATAATCTTTTTCCCGAAACAATTATTAAGGTTCTACCAGCAATTGGTTCAGACCATTCTCCACTTATTGTTCAAAGATCCAATAAAATGAAGAATAATAAGCAATATTTAATGTTCGAGTCAAGATGGCTAGAGAACATGGAATGTAAATAGGTTGTTAATCATACATGGAATAATTACAGAAACTTAGACAATATTAAGAATTTTATCATTAAAAGAGATGCGACGTGTTTCGCTCTCTCAGGATGGAGCAAGAAGAAATTCTGTAACACGAAGAATCTACTCAATAAATCAAGGTATTTTGAAAAAGTTACAAGATGGGGAACCAACTAGTGAAAATTTAAGAATTAGAGAAAAAAATAAAAGGGGAAATGGAGGAACTATGGAAACAAGAAGAGGCATATTGGGCGGATCGGGCTTGTGATATGTGGATAAAAAAAGGAGATAAAAACACGAAGTATTTCTTTGCAAAAAAAAAACAGTGCGACGCAATAGTAACAGAATAAACAAAATTAAAGAAAATGGTTGTTGGATAGATGATCCAAAAGAGGTGAAAGAAGTAATACAAAGGTATTTTTGAAACATTTTCAAAAGGGAGGAGGTTAATAACATTGAAAGCGTTGCTAATAATACTCCATGTAGAATAGATGAAGAAACGAATAATACATTGGTGTGAAATCCATAGTTAGAAGAAATTAAGGTGGCGGTGTTTTCTATCTCGGGTTCTAAAGCACCGGGGCCCTGGTCTGCCCGGCAACTTTTATCAAGAATTCTGGGACATAATTAAATTTGATATTCAGAGAATGGTAGTTGATTTCTTTGAGAATAACACGCCTCTGGAAAAAAATCAATGATAAGATTATCATACTTATTCCGAAAGGTTAATCACAAGAGTCTATTATATATTTTAGACCAATTTCTTGTATAAATTTTGTTTACAAAATCATCACGAAAATTATGGCACTTAGACTACAACCACTGATGAACAACATTATTTCGCCGACACAATCGGTATTTATTAAAGGAAGAAGTATTCATGATAATATTTTAATAGCTCAAGAAATAGCATATTTTATGAAAAATAAGAGAAATTCAAACAAGCATTATGGAGCAGTCAAAATTGATATGGCCAAGGCTTACGATCAAATCAATTGGGATTTTTTTATGGTGATTTTAAGCAAATTGGGGTTTTCAGAAAAATGGATAAGGTTAGTATATAACTGTATTTCTTCGGTATCATATCAAGTTAAAGTTAATGGGGAAAGAATTAAAAAGTTCAAACCAAAAAGAGGTATACGACAAGGCGATCCACTATCGCCGTTTCTTTTCTCGTTCTTAACGAAAGGTCTTATTGGGCTCATTAACCATTGGTGGGGGGAAAAGGTATGATAAAATAATATATAAATAAAGATAATAATAAAGAGCACACACTCTTGAGAACCACGGAACTCACTGCAAGTATCACAGATCGTTTGCAAGTTTTAATGATAAGTTAAATTCGTTCGCAGGGATTTAATCTGTTAGATCTACTTATATTAAATAAGCGTAGATGAATTTAGATGTTTATATAAAAATAGCATATGATGAATAATTAAGTAACACGAATAAATAAATAATAATAAATAAATATGAATGTAAGCCTAGATAAATTAAGGTTACTAATATGAGTCTATTACTAAATTGTTATTCTAATTTGTCACACATTGAGCATTATATATTAACCGGGATTCTAAATAATGAGTGATGGTTAAACCAAAACTTTATAGCTATCTAGTTCGGCAAAGGATCAAAACTAGACGATTATGTGGTGTTGTCAATAACTAAGAATAATCCTAAGATTGGCCAAATCTAGGGTTGTAACAATAAGTCAAAACACATAATAACTATATACGCCAAGCTCAAATCAATTAAAATAACAAATAGTATGAATGAATGTAGACAAATAACCCAACAATTAAAAGTAAAACTTACAGAATAAAAGATTAGAATTATGGTTGAGCATAAATATATAGCTAATTACCCTAAATATATAGAATGAGAGATGTAGAAGAGGAGTTTGTCACTCTCCAACTTCGTGCTTCTTGTCTTCCTCTATAGGTTAGCTTGCTTCCTGGATGAATAGTTTGATACTAAGGATGTATATTAAATTAAAGGACTAAGCTATTATTTAAAACTGAGAAAATACAAGCAAGGACTAAGCCTATACTTGGAACTGAGCAAGGACATGTTTACAATGGTCTAAGGGTGTATTTATAGGTTTTTATTAAGACCTAATTCGTTTTCTTGAAGGAGAAGGTAAGTAATGGACTCCTAGCCCAACTTAAATTCGTAAGTAGATAAGGATAATTACTGCTGACTTGTTTTTACCATATCTCCTTCGTTACTGGACCGTTTTTGACCCATAAGATATCAAAAGAATCCTCACGGAATTATATATCTACCTATGAAAGGGATCATCGGCTCGATTTTGGAGTTATCATCACTTCTTTAGACGTAGCTGCAGAAATTCAGATTTATTTGGCAGTTTTTCCTTTTCCTAGTTGAACTCTGTTTCCTTCTAGCTCCAGATTTCTTCAAGATCTTCTTTCCTTATTTCCTTAGAATTGACTTGGCATCTAATTTATTTTCATATTATCTTTAAAGTTTCACACTAAATAAATAATTAAAGCAGATATGCTCTAAAAATATTAATTCATCAAATCAAGACTAGAAATAGGAAATTGCAATAATACATAGAAAAATCGACTCAAAGACTTCCTAAATCACTAAAAATGATGTCTCCAACTAATATTAAATCATCACAAATTAGAAGATATCAAGACCCCCCAACTCAAAGTTGTATCGTCCCGATACAATAAAGATAAAAACAAAGGGAAGTCTCTAAATACACACCTAGGTCAATTAAGCACAGAGGGAAGAAGATAGCAGAATATGGAGAATAGACTCAAAGAAACTACTCAGAAAATTTCATGTAATAATATTTACAAACTACATACCTGTACACTTCATATATCCACAGTCAACACGGCTTGGATTCAAGATTAGATTAGCTTCGCAATGTAAGAAGGAGAGGAACTTTACTCTGTTCACCAAAGAAGTTATAGATTATTCATCGACTTTCACTAGTATCCAAAGATCCACTTAACTACTCTCTATTGGTTCAATCACTTCTCGATTACATAGCAAATAATCAAAAGGTCTTTAAGGTTGTAATTTAGGCTTAGGGATCGTATGATAAGTATATTTGGATAATTTAGAGTGAGCTTTTGACTCTCTCCTCACTAGCCATCAACGAATCGCCCTAGAGCTTGAGTTACTCTCATAAAACATTTCTCACTCAACCCACTGATTTTCTTGATGCACAAAGTAGCATCCCCAATAACCCAATTAAAGCATAAAGATGTTCACATAAAAAATCCTCTTTGCCGGTCCGAATATATATATATATATATATATATATATATATATATATATATATATATATTCTTTTCAAATCAATTTTTTTCTTTTTGTATAGCTATGACTCTCTTTTTGATGTTTGAGATATCACGCTATTTTTTTTCATATATATAATTTTTTCTTTTATTTTCATATCTAGCTCGTAGCTTCTTTTTCATTCACTATTACCCCGGCAAAGGGTTACAATATAAACCTGTGAATCATCATCAATATATAGAACAGAGCACAATTAATAAGCTCAAAATTCCTAACTTAATAATAATTCCCATAATGGTGGACCCACCACCCCAAACTCAAGCTCTAAAACAACTGTCTATGCATCGCGATTCGAGTGTGGGTCATATGGAAAGTCCTATAATCTAAAGGGATATGGCTTATAATATGGATAATACAAGGCTTTAGAAAGACTAGAAGGGCTGAGAAGGATATAAAATATTAAATCAAATAACAGGGTGAGAAAGTTAAAAGGCTTCAAGTGGCTTCAATATGAAAGAACTGCCTTAATCATTTTCTACACCATGCAATTTCGTTTTCTCTTACCTTTAGCACGTTCATCAAATGGGTTTGTCAACTAGCTTGGATCTCACGGCCTACAAACCACTCAAGGCTCCCTGAGATCGAACATAATTTTTATCGCATTGCTAACTAATCTTTTCTTTACTATCAATGTGTGTTTTCCTGCAAATACTCAAAGCATACGAAATAAAATAGCTCATAAACATACTACTTTCTATCATTAACTTACTGAGCTTATGCTTTCAAGCTATTAAACACACTCTACATACATTACTCCAAAAAAATTAATTTTACTAAAAAAACAATAAAACACAGAAAAATGGAGATGAGGGACAACGAATCCCCACACCCCGAGCTCAAAAATGAGTCGTGTCCCCACGACTCGAAAAGACTAAAAAATAAAATAAAATAAATTAAAACTTTACTGATATTGCACATAAAGAAAAGGTAAGGAAGAAAGAAAACATACTCTTCGAGGCTATTTAGCTCGGCTGATCAATACCCGGAATAGGGTACAAAGCTTTCATGTTCGTAAACTTCATGTATCACCAATTTCGCTTTCCCTTACATCCTCTTATGCTCCATCCCAATTAATCACACTCTAGAAATCTCTTGTTTATCTTCTTCCAACTCTGCTCTCGAATACTCTCTCATGAGCTCCAAGTAAGTCCAGTAATTATGTTTTTGCGGAAGCTAACAAAGCCCTTTGCAGCTTAATTAATCTCGGGTAAAGGATTATCGATTGTAGAGGTTGTGGTGTCTTCCTTATGAAATTTGAAACCTTTTTTCTCTTTGAATTAATCACAGCTAGCTTTCCTCTATTCTCTTGATCCAATTTACCTTGTAGTTATTCCCGAACTAGTACCCATCTCAATTGAAATCTTATTGATCTTACCCAATACCTTGCTTTGATTATTCATCTCCCTTAACACTTGGTAATATCTCTATCATCTCTTTTGACCCCCAACTCAAAGCTTTGAACACTCTTGAAATTTGTAACTCTTGATCATAGGTGGAACAAGCTTTATTTGGGTTAGGAAAGGTGTTAGGATGACAATTCTCTATGTGGGTATGCTGGAATCAAGCTTTAATCATGTGGGTTTAAGGAATTGTTGGATGAATTTTGAAAATTTATGGTTTGATTCATGGATTCTAGGTGTTTTGATATGATTTGGGTGATTGAATCTTCTTTGTAATGATGTAGGGAAGGATTTGGATGTGAATTCATTGTGATTTAGTAGTGTTTTGATGTTGGGTGAATGTTTGTTGAAGCTTTAATGGAGTTGGGAGAGGTTTGGAGAAGAAAGTGAGGATTAAGGATTGAGAAATTCGGATTAGAACTCACCTCTTACTCTTTATGACCAAAACAAACGAGAAATTTTTTCTCTCCAGCGATGTCGGGCGGTATACCGGCTGTAGGGCCCGGTATACCGGAGCTACTGTTCTTTGAAACTCGAGTTACGGCAAAATACCCTAGTTGTAATCACGTGGGCACGAGTTTTTGGTCTGTCCGGTATACCAGAGGAATGGCCTGGTATACTGGTGTTGTCCTCCTTTGAAATTTGACTTTCTGTCTTGAACACGTGACGACACCTATGGGCTCGTGTTTCTGACCTGCAGTATACCGCCGATAAGGCCACGTATACCGGTGGCAGGTCAGAATACTCCCAAAAAATTCCGTTTTTCCTCCCAAACTCGATTTCTTTAATACCTGAACATCAAAAACACTAATACCTTTCTCAAATTTGCAATATCAACTAAAAACAACTAATCTAAACTAAAATATAACAACATAAATTACTATGGGATGTCTCCCAAAGGGCACTTTTGTTTAACGTCTTTCAAAGTTAGACGAGTTACCTCGGTTATTTCTTTTTATAGCCTCCCCAGCAGTGAGTAAGGTGATTAACACTTACCAACTTGCAACCTTCTATAGCTTTTATTTTGACCACTCCTTCTAAGATGATTTGTGTGATAGTGTATGGCCCTGTCCACGAATGGTTATGTTTGGGATTGGGAGATTTCCATGCCACCTCGTCTCCCATCCCAAACTCAATTTATTTCTCCATGGTTTCTTGAGGGCTTACAGGTTCTGGCTTCTTAGTTACAACTCTGATTGGATATAGTGCTTTTGACTCATTTTTCGTTTTCTTCTTCCCCGAAACATAGAATGTTTTAGAGTTATCTTCAATACGGAGAGTCACAGTTCCTTCATCCACATTCACTATAGTATCGCTGGTGGCTAGGAATGGACGCCCAAGAATGAATGGGACGTTCTTATCTGCTTTATAGTCAAGAATAATAAAGTCTGTGGGAATAACAAGGTTACCTTCTTGGACGAGCACGTCCTCGATTACTCCCCACGGCTTTGCTGTTGATTGATCCGCAAGTTGTAAGATTACGGATGTCGGTTTCGCATCACAAATACCAATCTTCTTGAATAAACTTTTGGGCATGATATTCACACTTTCCCCTAAACCGCACATGGATTTTCCATGAAATATGTCACCTATTTTGATTGGGAGGTTGAAACCTCCAGGATCTTTAAGCTTTGGTGGTAATCTTTGTTGAACTTGTGCTGATATCCCTTCATTGAGTGTCACAGATTTGGATCTTGTGAACCTTTCTTTATTTGAGAGTGTCTCCATAAAGAATCGATCATAGTTTCGCCTTCCTTTCATAGCGTCGAGTAAAGGGACGTTAATTTTCACTTGTTTTAAGGCCTCTATACACTTCTGTTGTTGCTCCTTTGGACAAGCGGGATAGCGGCGATGTATGGGTGGCTACCTTGCTCTACTTCTCTCTTCAATTCTTGGTTCCTCGACCACTCTTGGCTTCTTACTTTCATCGTGTTTAACTTCTTCAACCCAATCCTCAACAATTATCTCATCTAAGTTCATCCTATCTACGCTTGACTTGTTTAGTAGAACATCCCCTTTCGATGGAGATGGTAGCGCTTCAACGATTCTCTCGTTGTGTTCTTTTATCTTTTGAGCTTGAAGACTAATAGTCTTAACCTTGTCGTCGACGTATTGGATCTTCTTCATGTTAGACGTTGTATCTTTGGGTCAATTGTAGGAGTTGACTTTGCACTTGTTTCTATGATTGTAGTGAGCCGCATCACATTCTTCTCTAAAAGTTGATTATGTTGTTTCAGATCTTGATTCTGTTGTTGCAGGCTTTGCACTACTGATGCATCGATCTTTGATTCAAGTCTGCTCATATTATCCTTCGAGAAGTTGATGAATTGACTAATAGTCTCTTTTAACTCAGTAATTTCTTCTTGAGGACGTGATTGAGCTTGACTTACATTATGCACATTGCAGCCTGGTGGATGATTAGCTTGGTTTTCATAGGCTTGTTCTTGCAGGTATAACTGTTGAGGAGGAATTTGGATGCTTTCCTTAACTGTTATAGCGATTTGTTGTATTTGATCTTGCAAGCTTGAAATCCTCGCTTCTGTTTCTTCGTTAGTGGTAGGAGTTTGTTCTTGTGGCCAACTTTTGTCGGTCTCAGTGATTGTTTCCATACCACTATTTGCTTCTTTCGGATCCATAGAGACAAAACTACCACGACCCATATCATCTACTCTCAACCTTGACTCTCTATCGAGTCCATTATAGAACATGGATAATTGTAATTCTGGCGTGTATCCATGTGTTGGACATCTTGCCAACATCTTTTGAAATCTCATCCATGCTTCGCCAACACTCTCTCCGTCTTTTTGTAAGAAATTCATAGGCTCCAATAGTTCCTTTACTCGCATACTTGTAGGATAAAATTTATCAAGGAATATTTCTTGAAGCTTGTCCCAATTTGTTATTAGCTCGGGAGGTTGATCATCGAACCAATCGCTTGCTTCCCTGTCAAGAAAAATTGAAACATTAAATAATACATCTATTCTTGCGTAACACCTTCATTAATGTAGGCATCATAGAATTGCATGAATTTCTGAACAGATCTAACCGGATCTTGATGTGTATCACCACTAAATAAATAATTAAACCAAATATGCTCTAAAAATAATAATTCATCAAATCAAGACTAGAAATAGGAAAGTGCAACAATACATAGAAAAATCGACTCAAAGACTTCCTAAAAGACTAAAAATGATGTCTCTAACTAATATTAAATCATCACAAATTAGGAGACATCAACCATGAATGCCGAGAAGGTAATATTAGAGGTATATCAATTGCCAGAGCGGCACCAAGACTTACTCATATATTATTTGTTGACGATGTTCTTTTCTTTTTGGAGATTAACAATACGGAAATTAGGGCTTTCTCAAAGGTCTTAAATTTATATTGTAACGCTTCCGGTTAGAAAAATAATTTCAATAAATCGTCTATTATGTTTAGTAAAGGTTTTCTGGAAGAAAAGGCACAGGAGATAGCAAATAGCCTTAACATAAATTACACTAGTGAATTTGGTAAATATATGGGAATTCCGCTTACGTTAAAAATATCGAAAAGCGAGAATTTATCATACATTAGAGACAAACTTTTGAGTAAATCAACTATTTGGATAGCCAAACTGTTATCGGATGGGGGAAAGAAATTTTGATTAAGGCGTTTCTTCAATCAATTCCAAATTACGCCATGTCAATTTTTGAGTTTCCGATTACTACTTGAAAAGCTATGAGTAGTCTTGTTGCTAATTCTTGGTAGAATTCGGGCAGCATAAAAAGAATTCATTGTCTAGCTTGGAAAAAAGTGGCTAAATTAAAGATGGTGGGTGGTATTGGGTGTAGAGATATCCAGAAAATGAATTTAGCTCTATTAGCTAATCAGGCCTGGATATTATTACATAATTCGGTCTCTCTGGTATACAAAGTATTAAAAGGAATTTATTTTCCTTCAACGAACATGCAATATGCGAAATTGAAAAATAAAAGATCGTGGAGTTGGGCGAGCATTTTTAAAGGCCTAAAATTTATTAAAGAGAAAGTTTATGGCAGATAGGTAATGGGATGAAAATTAATATATGGGAAGATGCTTGGATAAGAAAAGGTTACAAACTCATAAGACCAAATGGAGTAAAAATATTTAAGGTGGCAGATTGCTTCAATAATCAAATGACAAATTGAAACTTTGAAACCCTCAACAAATTCTATACAAGTAGAGATTTAATGGAGATACGGAAAATACCGATTATGCAAATAAATAAAGAGGACTACATAATATGGACGACAACTAAAGACGGTTAATGTTCAACTAAATCAGGATATCACCGACTGGTTCAAACCGATGAAGATAAAATGGGGTTATCGTCTGTATATGGTGAATCAAATAACAGGAAACTCTACAAATTAATATGGAACTCAAATGTTCCCCTAAAGGTTAGGAATTTTGCATGGAAAATTCATAATAATGCTACTTTAACAAAGAAGAATTCAAAAAGGAGAAAATGTGCCGAAGAAGATACATGCGAATGGTGTGAAACGGGGGCGGAATTTGTTGAACATATTTTTATGAAATGCCCTTTTAGTAAAGGAGTATGGGTGAATTCTCGATTGAAAATTAAGATAGACGATAATAACAACGAAAAGATTGGTGATTGGATAATTAATATCATTGAAAATTATTCAAAGAATGGATGAGACCAAAGATTGGTAACGACAATCGTGCTACTTACATTATGGAACATATGGAAGGCTAGAATGAAAAGTTTTTATGAAAAGGAAAGATGGGTTATTAAGGACATTATAGAGAAAATAAAATTTAGTATTAAATATCTATTTTGTGAGAATGAAATGGCGGGCCAAAGAAAGATTAATACGACCGAAAAAGAACCCGATATTGAGGAGGATAATAACCCAATTCTGAGAGATGAATCAGATAGTATCTGGATGTGCGACTCTTCACACATTAACAGTTGGGATCCAACCAGTATGGCTTCCCTTGCAGTTAATAAGGAGGGCGTAGTTAAAAAGGTAATTACTAAAAGAGCGAGAATTAACAGTAATGTGGAAGGAGAAATGTGGGTCGTTCTGTTGGCCATGAGATCTGCAGCAGATCTCGGTTTAAAGGGTAGTTCTTTCTACTCGGATAACCTTGAGGTCGTTCAAGGTATTAATCGACGAATGGGAATTGACTGGAGGATTCGCCCCATGATTTCCGAAGCATGGAGGTGGATAGAACAATTTCCGGATTAGAAAATCACTCATGTTAAAAGGGAACACAACGGAATGGCGGACACCCTAACTAAGTGTATTAGAAATAACTTGGATATTTCTTCTTGTCCATGTAATTTGCTAGTAGATTTTATAGTAGTATTAGTAAACTATATTCGGGTTGTACTAGGTAACAATTATGTATTCTTACTTGACAAAAAAATTATTTATATTGGTGTTTAAAATCTTTACATAAAAGATAATACATGGGTGAGAAGAAAAAAAGTGATATATATCTTAATTTTTTTTTTTTGGACACACTTTACTCTTTGTTGAAAGCTACATTTGTTGTAAAAAAAAAACCGAATCTCAAAAGAATCTAAATAAAATTATGAGATTCCTTATTTGCCGTTGTATATGGGTATACTTTATATCTTTAACTTTATTTAAATAACAAACAAATTATAACAAATGTACACACCCTTTCCTCCATTCTTGTTATGTTCACCTAATTTATCTTTCACTCTTCTAATACATAGTTTTATTAAAACTATCTTAAAAAATGTTTTTAGTGGATATTTTGAAGAGATTATTACCTAAAGAGTTTTAAAGACACCATTCTAAAATCTAACAAGACCGGGTGATTTTTTTCTTCTTACTAAAGGCCACAAACTAAATTTAACACTATAAGCCTAATTTCTCAATTACTATTGTACCCTCTTTAGTTTTTACCCCTATATATACTAATTTATTTTGAAAAAAATTAAAAACCCTAATTTATCTCTCCTCTTTCCTTTCTCTTATTTCTCTCACACGATTCACCTGCCAAATCACAAAACATCGCTCGGAGAAGTTGTGGATTCAAGTGAGCGCATCCACCAGAGCGGCTCCAAAAGACACTTGAGCAATGGCGCGGACGAGCACCACCGTCGAAGTCTTCACGTGACAGTTGCAGAAATGGTGATTTCCAACGGCGGCGACGGTCACCGTAGAGCAGCGGCGGTTCTTTCCTTCTTCTCCGGCGAGCGCAAGATCTGGAGAAGAAGAAGGTCAGAGGTTCGAGGTGGTGGTGTGAGGTGGTGGTTCGAGGTGGTGGTTTGAGGTGGTGGTCGAGGTGGTGGTGCGAGATGGTGGTTCGAGGTGAAGTTTCAACTATTGTGGTTTCAACAGTTTGAAGAAGCAATAGAGTTGGTGTCAAGTATGGAAAAACATGGTTTCAACTGTTATGATTCAAGGATGTCTCAAGAATAATAAATATCAAGAGGCAATTCAATTAATTAAGGAAATGAAACAACTTGGGTTTTCAGTGTCTGCAACTAATTACAAAATGTTACTTAAATTCAATTACTTGTGGTGATGGTGATGGAGATAATGTGCTCAATATGATTCAACATATTTTCTGACTTCAAATCATGATGAAGAATGTTTGTTGAGTGTTTGATAATATATCAAACCGTAAAGGACTGATTAGCAAAACAACCAATCAAAGTGTGATGACAGTGCAAGAAATAACAGGTGATTGGAATGTTAAGAAAATATTCAAGTGAGGTGCAAGATTGGTTTTTTTTATTTTCTTTTTTTATTGGCATTTGAATGTACAGTATTCAATAGTACTATTTTTGGACTATGATTTCATCTTATTAATTTTTTGGTTGTATTTTTTCTATTGAAATTTTATTCAATTTAATTAGTTTTTTATATAAATCAAGTAAATAATGAAGCTCAACAACTCTTACGAGCATGCTCAGTAAAGTTACTAAGCATACGAGCATGCTCAGTATAATTATTGAGCATACGAACATACTCAGTATAATTACTCAATAAAAAAATTCGAATACTTAGTAACTTTTTCCGTTACTCAGTTATTTTTTCCATTCTCAGTACTCCTTGCTCAGAACTTTTTCCATACTTAGAACTTTTTCCATGCTCAAAACTTTTTTCATGCTCAGAACTTTTTCCGACGGTGGTCGGCAGTGATCGACGGTTGTGGTCGGGGCTGGAAATTATTTGATAGTTAATGAAGAAAGAGAGAGAAAAAATGATAAAATAGGAGAGAGATAAATGGTAATGGAATAGAGAGAATAATGGTAATTGAAGAGAGAGAAAAAACTACTTTTTTTCTTATATATACTATAAGGTTAGTAACGATAATATGTATTTTAGAGGCCTCTTTGGAAAAGAGAGAAATAAATGGATTCCTTTGTGATACTAAAATGGTTTTCAAAACCCTATATGTAATTTATTCATATTTTTTTTATTTTTTTTTCAATTTATCCATATTAATAAGACAAGATTGAATATGAAATTTGGGTTAAGAAACTACCATCAAACATGGTCTAAAGTTTTTTTTAAAATACATCTTAGAGTTATTTTAACTCAATTTAATTTAATTTTATTTAAAGTAAGAGTAATTATATATACCATCCAAAATCATACCATCAAAATACCACCCAATGACGTGGCATGAATTGGTTTTCGTTGTCTAACATGATACCAGAGCCTAGATCCATAAGAGGTCGGTGGTTTGAGTCTTGAGTCTTGCCGTCGTTACTCAATATAAAAATCCACGTAAAAAAAACTAGACATGCAAAAAAATGACATGAATCTAGTTTGCACATGAAGGAGCGTATTGAGCAAGTAATACTCATAGAAATGGTTGTCTAACAATAACATATAATTAACGCGAGTTACCTCAATAATTAGAACTTAAAAAATCCTAATAATAACGAAATCATGAAATCAAATATTAGCAGAGTAATATGACCTCCCAATCTGTCACCTAAAATTGATACAAATAGGGAACAGGCCCTCTAACATGTTACATAAGCCTCCTATGATCCTATCATGAATGGATGAAGCCCTGGAGATGAGACATCATTTCATGAGTTCGTTGGTGAGAAAGAGGATAGTTATGGAGTATCTGAAACGCATGCCCTACTCCTTTATAAATCACCTTCTCCACTTTTGTTCCTGAACTAGCTAATTGCAATGCAGCACACAGATCCAAATTCCTATCTTTCAATATATCCATCTCTGATATACAAACCAGAATCCGAGAAATTTTCATATCCTTTGTGGAAAGATTACACCATGGATGATCTCTATTAGCCCCGAATGGTAACGATAATCGCCAATAAGTATCTGAAGCCGCGAGACTTAATGCAGAATTATAGCCTTGAATCGTATACTTCTCTGATTTTGTACGAGACTCTCCCCCAGTAAATGGCTGAATCATAATGATACCCTTGATTCCATAATTGCCTGATATTGATACATGGTGAGCTATATTAGCACCAGCACTATCACCTGCTAAGAAAATGTTTGAAAAGTTGCAATTATTTATCCACCATTGATGTTCTTTAGAACCATTTAAAGCTTGCTGTTTCACCCATTTTACAGCGTTAACACCATCTTCGTACGCTGCTGGGAGGCGATTTTCCGGTGCTAATCGGTAATTTACGGACATGATCACACATGATGCTTTGGAAGCGAGTTCAGCTAAGAAATCATGGTAACATTTCCAAGCAGCGGAGCCAACGCAAAACCCTCCTCCATGGAAGTAAATAACCAGAGGAAGCTTCTTTTGCTGCATGGGAACGTAGAAACGAGCCCATAGATTTGTTGGCTTATAGATGATAACGTCCCTTGCTGTGATGCAAAGCTCTGAAGGTAGATTCGGAGTGACATTTGGGACGATTGGAAATCTTTCGACTTGTCCATTGTTTTGAACTTTGATGAGTCCTTCAATCTCTTCAATTATCATTCCACCATGTTGGTTTGGATTCTTGGTTTGTTGGTGGTTTTGTCTTTGATCAAAGGAAATTGCAGTGGTAGCCATTGTTTTGCTTTTTCTTTTCTTAGTAAGAAGATGAGTACTGATAGGTGCTGGTTTTGGAGTCATGGTTTGGATTAGCTTGCTAAGAGATCCCTTATATACAGGATAAGGAACTGATACATCGTATATATGTCCTCTATTTGCGTGTCATACTCATATGCTTTGACTGTCATTGACTTTTTTTAAAACGTTATTGAATCAGTGACTTTGGTGAATGCAGCATGTGATTTTGAATGAGATAAAATGAAGATCACATATAGGATATTCTGCATTATCTGAAGATCACTTAAGATGGTGACAATATTCTCTGAAGGTTGATCGCTTTCTGAAAGTCAGATTGTACTCTTCTCTCGTCTTAGCTTTAGTTCTGTGGACCTCAAAGCTTCAATTTATTCTCCAAACCATCAACTTCTGATTTTGTACGTACAATATTCGAATGTATATTTAGGATAATTAAGTGCTTGAAAGTTGAAACTATCATTATACTCTATATTAAAATGCATATATAAAAGCGAAGACTTGTATACTTGTACTTAGGGTTGAGCAGAATAGTGGTAAATGGTAAACCGACCCGTTAGGGTAATAAAAACCGACCTAAAACAGGGTAAAAATTACCCTAGCCCATTTTATAACATACCTTACCCTTCAATTTTGGGCATGTTAATTTTTTTACCACGGGTTTACCTTCTATACATTACCACACGGGTTGGACCCGTCCAACCCGTATACTGTTCATTTAATATATATATATATATATATATATATATATATATATATATATATGTGTGTGTATATGGTCAAGACCTGGCCATTTGACACATTTGGCTACTTCGTTCACCGAAATCTTATCCTCGTCTCTTCTTTGAATTTTACCTAATATGTAATTTATTTTGAAGAACAAAAATTCTTTTAATTGAATAGTAGCATTTAAACTTTATTTGGTTTTATGTTTTTTATTGTGATTAAATTATGAATTTTACCAAGGGTAAAACCCGGGTAACCCGTTAGTTAACTCGTCTTAACCCGTGGTAATTTTTATTTTACCATTAACACGGGTTTACCCTCCAACATTTACCACTTTCCAATATTACCCTACCCTTACCCTAGACCCCAACCCGGGTAAACCCGACCCGTGCTCACCCCTACTTGTACTGTACGATTGGAAAAGGAAGGATGCACTATGCAGATATTCCAAATGATTTATAGAGGACAATTATCAAAGATATAAATGAAGGTACCATTTCTAAAATTATATCTTAAACTACTACTTAATATGATTCAATAATACGATACTAAATAAAATTATTTAATTTTTTTTACTAATTTAAATTGCTTTATTTCATTAAAAAATTCGATAATGAGGGTAGTTAACTATTAGGGTAAGACTTCCATCCAATAATTGATGGTCCAATATTCATATCATGACCATTGATTAATATAACAAAACACATGTAATTAGATTAATAAGTTAGTTTCTTTTTGTAAGTTTAAAACATGGGTATGTGTATTAATATTATTGGTGTAGGATCATCCAATATTGGATGGAAGAATTTTCCTAACTATTATTATGTAAAATAAACATGAACTAATTACACGTGTTTTTATCGGATATTAACCTTAAATGTAAGAAAAATACTACAATACAATATATTGAAAATGAAAATAAAAATAATTAATCTCCGAAAAGGATAATATATAACTTTATATGTGTGTTCTTTTCTTTTTTTTTTTCGATAACTTTATGAGTATTCAAAATCCAAGTATTATTGATGCAATGGTAGACCCCATTTACCTAAGAAAAATAGGTTAGAATTTAAGTCAGTGCAACATTTATTAATGCAATCTTAATGTACAAAACAAAGAAACATGATCGAATTAAGGATTATATTTTATGCCCAGATTTAGTACATAAGTTTGTGTCAAACATTTCCTCTTTTGGTAAAAGTGCTTTTTATGGAAAGTTAATATCTAATTCGTATAGCTTAATTAATTACTACAATTACATTTCTCAAACCTTTTTTTAGGATTGGTTACTCAAACTATTACTCCCTTCATTCTAGAAAAGTTGTCATATTTGATTTTATACACAAACTAAGAAATATTATTTATTATCTATTTGATTACTAAAATGTCTTTTATAAAGTATCTTGATATCTTGATTATTTATTGGAAATATATATTATGATATTTAATTAGAGGTAAAAATTGTATAAAGAGAAAAAAGTATCTTAATTTTTTAAAGTGATAATCTTTTAGGAACAACTATTTTTGTATAAATGACAACCTTTTGGGAACGATGAGAGTAATTGACAAAAATCTCCATGAGGTGAGATTAGACGAGAGGAAACTACTTTTGAAGCCCCCCAATCAGAAAAAAAAATCTTTATAAGGTCTAAATCTAAATTTTTGGTTAGTTTTCACACTTATAACATTTTTTGCTTTATCGGTAGGTACGTACCCGATTAATGGCGCACCATACTTTTTGTAAATTAACAAGTTGGGTTTGTACAGCTATGGGGCTGCCTTTGCTGAATACTTGCCTAGGTTACAATTCTTTTTGGGAATGTATTCCGTTTATTAAATGTTATTAATGTCATTTTTTATTAGTTTCGTTAAAAGTCCTTACTATCATTATACTTGTATTATAAGTCCTAATAGCATTTTGGTATAAAATTAATTCGTTTTTGTCCATCTAAACTCCTATGTATAACAAACTATCCTCCAACAGTTGTGCTAAGGTCACGTACCCAAAAAGCCCGTACCCAAGTACTCGTACCCAAATAGTCGTATCCAGTTAGAAGACCATTCCCAATTAATATAAAACTCGTGTGTATTTAGGTGGGTGTACCCAAGTGACTGTACCCAAGTGGGACAACAACAGTGTGTATCCAAGTGGGTGTACCTATGCGGATGAACCCATCTCCCGCAGTTGTTCCATGCAGACTGTTACTGCAAAACAATTAAAAAAATTAAGCTTTTCACACTCGCTGAAAAATAAACAATAAGAAATATCTTCACACTTGATGGAACCAAAGACAAATAGTAATCTCTCCATACTCGTTGGAACAAAAGAACACATAGAAAGCTTTTCACATTCACTGGAAGAAAAAAAACAAAAAAACAGTAATTTTTTTACCTTCATTTAGGTTCTTTGCAAGCGCTTGATGGTGGTGGAGAATGGACCACGATGGCGTTGGTTTTCTTCTGCAGTAGAACGGTTGCATTGACGAGATGGTGGTGAAGAATGGTCCAAAGCGGCGGGAGATTTCTTTTACAGCAGAGTGGCGGCGGTTTTCTTCTGCGGGAGATGGTGGTGGAGTATACTCCACGATGGCGCCGATGAAGGTGAGAAGGTGAGATCTGAGTGTGAAAGAGAATGGTCCACCAGTGGTGGCGGTTTTCTTATGCAACCTACGGTAGTAGAGAAGGGTTCGCTGGTGGCGGTGGTTTTCTTGTGCAACCTGCGGCGGTTTTCTGGTGGAGAAGGTGATAACTGAGTGTGAATAGAAGATTAGATCAATGGGGTGGGATTTCTTTTTTCTTTTTGTTCCCATACAAATGAGAGACAAGAGTGAGACGCACACCAAAGTGAGGGACTAGAGAGTGAATACTGATTTCAAACCTTAATGGGGTTTTTATTTTTGATTTTATGTTTTCACTGTTAATAGAGTGTGAGATGGGATTTTTTGGTCTTTTTGACCTATTTAGTTGGGTTTTAATAGAATAGTTAGATGGGGCTTTTGTTTATAAATAGTATAAACGTAAGGCCTTATAAAGTTAATGCCCCATTAATTAGACAACAGTAGATACCAAAAGAAAAATAATAAAGTTTAAAAGTGGAAGTATACAATGCATTCAAAATAAGATATGAACTACAAAAATGACTAGTTCTTTCTTCTCATAAATAATATCCACATACTACAAATAATATTTAAAAATATTAACTATTTAGCTTTTCAATACACTTTATCCCAACAGTTTCTACCATAATTTTTATTAAAATATTTAAATTTATATTTTTAATAAATTTAAAAAAAAAAAAAATATTTTATGAGAGATATTTTAGTAACAATGAGGGTAATGATTGTATTTTTGAATTATGTAAATCTAAGTAAGTGGATATTATTTATGAAACAGAGAAAATAATATATCTAACTTGATAAAGTTCAATTTCAAAATAATTTACGATATATTAAAGAGGAAATTAAAGTATCATTATATTACTATTTTATATTATTTTTTCTATTTTCTCAATATATATTATCTATTCCTTATGTTTACTATATCTTTTATATGTTTTCAATTTTGACCATAATTTCGTAACTTTTTTCATCATTATTATTAGTTACTAATACCACGTAAAAAAATTAACATATTAATGACAAAGTTCTGATGAAGCAAGGCAGTGGATTCATTCGTTCCCAATTTTGGTCATATGGCCAAATTTGAGGACTTTGAAATATATGGTCAATATTAGGAACAAATGAATATTTGACTAAAAACGAGAAATCATGTATAAGATAGTGGTGTAAAATGGGAGTTTACTCAACAAAAAATCAGACATTACTACAAGTGGTCTCTTTAGCGACCAAGTTTTTAGCTTCCACCAATGTGGTTGCTAGTTATAGCACATCTGGCGACCGAATTTGATCGCTAGAAAATTTTAAAAAAATCTTTAGCGACCACATAAGTGGTCTGTACACACTAGAAACTCATTAGCGACAACTTTAGTGATTGTAACAGATATAACATGAAAAATATAATAAAAGAAGATGCATTACGGACCATCCAGAGATCGGTAAAGACTTCTAAATCATTAGCGACCATCGATTGGTCGGTATAGATGTCGTGTTAAACATAATAAATAATATATTTATAGATTACCAACCAAACAATGGTCGTTAAAAGAAAGAATCCTTTAACGGCCGCCAGTGATATAACTAGCAACTAAATTACTAGCGACCGCCTATGTTGTAGATCTTGGTTTCGTGGCTTAGGCGCTCGACCGGGGCCTAGCTCCTAGGCAGGATTATAAGGGGCCTAGGTGGGTTTAGGCGGTTTTGAATCTCGCTGTGTAATGTTATATATTTAGTAACATTAAAAGTAATTGTTATAATAATTTGAACTATTATAAGTCATAAAATTCATCTAAGAACACGATAGTATACATAAAAATACAAAAATTTGAGTTATAATATCAATTCAAGAATTTTCGAGAATATACGCCTATGCAGTCAGTTTTTGCCATTAATTGGCGCCTAGGCGGGCTAGGCGCCTATTCCACGGCGACTAAGCCAATAGGCAAAAACGCCTAGCATGTTCTAGGCGTAAGCGACTGAGAGGGGAAGTTGACGTCTAGACGGCGATTTCTACAGCACTGATGTCTCCTCATTTGTGATAGATTAATGTTAGGATGAGACATCATTTTAAGTGATTTAGAAGTCAATAATGTCGATTTTCTTGATTTTTAGTGCACTTTCCTATTTGGAGTCTTGATTTGTAGAATTATTGTTTTTAGAGCATATTGGGTTTAATTGTTTATTTAGTGTGTAGCTTTAAAGATAATTATGGATCTTAATTAGAGTCCAAGTCAAAGACAACAACTTATGGAAAGAGATTTGCATGGTAATTGGAGATAAGGAAAGAAAAGCTAAAAAGATGGAAAAGGAAAAGCTGCCTAAATCTGGGATTCTGCATACACGTCCAAAGATAGGCGTTTTTACCTAAGAAATAGGCCGAATCGGATGATTTCCTTCTACAGGGCCTAGATAATTCTGTTGCGATTCTTTTGGTATCTTGTGGAGCAAAATCCGACCAATAACGAAGAAGATACACTCAAAACGGTGCAGCAGTATTTATCTTTATTTCCATACGAATTTGAGTTGGGCTAGAAGTCCATTACCTTAACTCTTCCTCAAGAAAACGAATTAGGTCTTCTAAACACCTATAAATACACCCTTATATCACTTGTAAATCATCCTTGCCTCATAGTAATTAGTTCTTAAGGTTTTATTCTTCCAGTTTATTGTAGAGAGCAAGATGATGTCTTTTGTAATTTCTTTTAGTTTATTTCCTTCAGGTATGAACTAAACTCCCCATAGCTTGGGTTTTGCATATGTATAATCTATGAATTCTAATTCTTCTATCTAAGTTTTTTTGGGAATTATATGTTTTAATCTGATATTAGCTTCTTACTTTATATTTGCTTATGTGTTTTGATTTAATGTCTTTCCTAGAACTAATCACTTTAGGATTGTTTTAAGAGTAGTTAGATGGTCTCCTTGACAGGGTATTTAACTATTGAACCACCACATAATGTCTAGTGTCGATAGCAGTTCTGACAAAACATACTTCTAACTAGATAGTCATTAGGGTTTGTTTTAACCACCGTATCATCAAGATTGCAGTATTTGCTTAGGGCCTTAGTAGCGTTTGATAACCGTATTTGAAATCACTTCTTGGTTGTGACGTAGCCCCCTTAATCGCTCTCAAGGTCTAAGCTTGGGGAATTTAGAATCCTGACTAAGTATACCAAGAGCTAATATTCTCCCTTATTAACTAGATTTATAGATAGAATTAGAAGGATTAGTTCATACTAGCAAAACCTAAGATATACTTCTCATCTCATATTTCTTAATCTTTTATTTTATTGTCTTTATTTTCTTAGTTTTAATTCATAATTTCGAATTCCTACTTGCTTTACTTTCTGTCTCTCAATTATTTACTTTTACTCGTTATTGTTTCCTACGCGATTAACACACTTAAGTCCCTAAGAACGAACTCTATTTATCATTAAAACTTGCATACGTCCTGTAATACTTGCAGTACTGTGCCTGTCTAGGGTGAGAGTGCGTAGTTTCTTGGCTTAATTTTATCTTATTTTTATCACACCCTAGGCGACACCAAGCACCGACCACAAGTGGTCGCTAATAGTTTTATATGTGCTTTACAAAAAGTAATCAACACTTTTTTCACTGACCACGTTAGTGGTTGGTAAAGAGGTCTTTTTTACAATTTCAAAATTAATACATTTGTTTTATCGACCACCACCGCCAATAAGGTATATATCCAACCAAAATAATTGGTGGTGGATTCTAACCACCCATCTTAATTTGGTTTGATCTACCGACCACGTCGTATACCTTTAACGACCACCAAGTGGTCATTAAAGTAAAATGTCATATTTAAAACCCATTAAGTTATCATATTTATTTCACTCCAATTTAAAACCCATCCCTCCACCCCTTCTTTAGATCTTTCCCCCTCTAACTTAAGTTATTTCGCTAACACCCTCTTTTAGTTGATACCCTGCTGGTCTCTGCTCCGGCTCACCCCTGCTCTGCCGTCCATATATTAAGGTAAGTTTTTAATTTTTTCCTAATTATATATATATATATATATAATATGTATGTTAGTATATATGTAAGTATATATGTATGTATATATAGATTTAATCTCATCCTAATCCCATTCCCTACAATTGTGACCCATGTTTTGCAATTTTTTTATTATTAAATTATGTAAATATGTTGATTAAGGAATAATTTCCATTTATATCAGGGGATAATAGTTTGTTTTTTGGCATAATGGGGGCGTATAGTGCCATTGTTGCAAATGCAGGGACTTCTAGTACAATTTTTTTTCATAATGGGGGGTGTATAATGCCATTTTGGGCTTATTCAGGGGCTTTATTGTGCAAATTTTGTCTTAATTAGGGCACGATATGCAATTTTGTGACATATATAGGTATTTTCAGTTCTAATTAATGTTTTATGAGGGATAAAATGATTTTTTTTAATTAATATAGGGACTATTAGTACACTTTGTTCATGTTACAGAGCCTGATATTCTAAGCTGCGCTTATTTTAGGGACTTATAAGTAAAAAATTGTAAAATGGACTAATGGTAATATTTATATTATTATAGGGGTTAAATACAATTTTATATTAATATAGGGACTAATAATGCAATTTGTGCATGTCTTAGGGGGTTGATTTAAGGACTTACAGTGCTAAAAATAGTTTTTTATCATCAAATCAATTTTATTATATTGAAAATCAACATAATAGTGCAATTTTTTTCATATGGGCTAAATATCAATATAGGGACTAATAGTGCAATTTTCGCATGTTATATGGAATTATATATGAAAATCGCATCATATGTCCTTATATTGTGCAAAAAAAAAATCACTATTAGTGCCTAGATTATGCAAAAATTAGACTATTTCTCCCTATATTATGATAAAATGTCCATAGGCCCTTAATATATCTAATGCACAACACATGATAAACCAATTTATTGTCTAATATGTCCCAAAAAAATAATGAGTAAGAGATAGAAACTTACAAGATTTAGGTTTCGAGTGACTTGGATTAACTTTCCATAAGGTATCTTCTTTTTAGTATCAGATGCTCGAGTGGAAGACATTTGTCTTCACTTTCTAAAGGTCAATTGAATTTTGAGGACCATTGACTGTCAACTCCATAAATATCGCCACTCATCTTCTTTGAAATCACTAAGATTTATCTTTTTTTCCCGTTATATGCCTTCTCCTTAGGGGCAATTATATATAACAACTCCGCGACTTTCCCCTTAATAAAGTAAGGACTCCCATTTGGAAATACCAAATACCCCCTTCCCCTTTGTTACAGTGATATCACAGTGAAAAAGAAAAAAAAGCAAAACAAAACACCCTAATAGGGTTACGGGATTCAGATCTTTTCTACCTTCCTCTATCTATACAGCCTCTCTCCTCTCTCCTCTCACCCTCTCTCTCTATACCGTCGACCAACCATTGCCATCCCATCCCTCTTCCTTCTTCACCCTACCAGTCGAACCATCCACCAGTCGCTGTTGTAGATTACATCTCGCTCTCCTAACCGACCTCGTCTCACCTTCTCACCGCCCTCACCCCACCTGGCCTTTCCCCTCCCGCTGTGTCGCACTAGTCAGCCTCGCGCAACAGTTCTGCACCATGAAACAATGGCTCTGCAATGGCATAGATCTCGTGGCCATTCGTGGCTTCTACTCCATCGACGCTCCACCTTGCCGCTGCTCGTTCAGCCACCAGAAAACCGCCTCCAAATCTCTGTTCTCTAGCGCAACTGATCTCCACCGCTGTCTTTTTGTTTTTAGTAAGCCACAGCGAGTCTGTCTCTGCCAACCCCCGCTCAACAACAAGCTTCCAAGGATTCGAATCACGTTTGTCTTCTCGTTTCATATCTAAGGATTCGAATCACGAATCTATTTTTCTTATGTATATCTTCTTCTTGTTTCTTTTTTTAATTACCAAATCGGATTTATTTGGCTTTTGTTTAATTTTCATATTTGTTTAAAACGATGTCCAACCCTAGTCCAGCCCCTTGTAGTCCAGCCACATGAGTCTAGATTCGACTAATATGAGATTGGATGCACAGGTAGATTTGACATCGTTTATCCAAGAGCAAGATGAAAATTTGGGAAGATGTTGAACATGATTTCAATCATGTTTGAGAAGAGTTCCTGACCATGGCCTTAATGAAATAGAACAGTTAAAAATCTTCTATAAAGGCTTGTATGGAGGATCAAGAAAAGACCTCGATTTATTATGTGGTGGTGGATTTTTACAGGTAGCTCCAGTCCATGCGAAGATTATTTTGAACAGAACGGTATCAAATAAGCAAGGTTGGAGTACGGTAAGAACACCTATTCGAGGTAGGAAAGAAAGTAATATGGGTATTGAAGAGAAATTCTCCTCTTTGGAGGATAAATTGAAAACTACTTTGGAACAGCAAATGAAACATCTTACAATAGCTGTTAAGGAAGGTTTAACAGATAAGAAGGCAAGTGTTAATGTAACTGAAGAGGTCTATGGGTGTTCAAATTGTGGTGTTCAAGACCATGATTGGGAACATCGTGAGTGTAATCTCGAAGTCGTGATGTTTGTTTCTAATAGGGGAAATTACAAGTCGAGTGGACAGGGATACCAGCCCAACGGAAACAAATTAGGTTTCCAATACTCAAATCCTAATGGGGCAGCTAATCCTACTTACGCTTATCAACCGCGTCCACAAGTTAACACTTATCTACCTAGACCACAAAATAACTATCAGGGAGGACAAAATAATGGAAATCATGTTCAAAGGCAGCTTCCTCAAAATAGTTATAATGATACAATGAACCAAAAAGCCTTACCTACTCAACCTCAAGAAGGAACAGAAGATCTTCGTGTAACGGTAGATAAATTAATGGCACTTCATGCACAATCCATCCAGAATCAGCAAGCTAATGAAGCTGCAATAAAATTATTGGGGAATCAAATTTATCAAATGTCGAAACAATTAAATCAGCGTCCGCAAGGAAGACTCCCTAGTGATACTGAAGTCCCAAGACAAACGAAGATTGTAATGCCATAGTGTTAAGAAGTGGTAAGAAACTACCTCCACCTCCTTTTCTGGTCATGAAAGAGAAAGAAGTGACAAATAAAGATAAACCAGTAGTAGAGGTGGGGGAGAAAGAAGATGAACCTGAAGTGATAGAAGTGGAGAAAATCCAAGAAGTTCAGAAAAAGAAAGATATTGTGGAAAACCGTCATCCTCCACCTTTCCCTTCGAGAGTTCAGAAAAAAGGAGATATGGTTGAGTATCAGAGATTTTTGAATAGGGTAAGGGGTCTCAACATCAACATTCCGTTGTTAGAAGCTATTAAAGATATACTGAAATACGTGAAGCTTTTGAAGAGAGCCCTAACTAACAAAAGGTCGTATTGTGATAATGAGATGATTGGGTTACCTGAAGAGTGTAGCGCCATTTGTCAAAGTAAGTTTCCACCGAAGTTGCTTGACCTTGGGAGTTTTACGATTCCGATATCGATTGGTAATGAGTGGCAAAGAAAAGCTCTATGTGATTTGGGTGCAAGTATCAATCTTATACGCAAATCAATTTTCGATAAGTTGAAGATGGGAGATGTGAGACCTACCTCTATGGCCTTACAAATGGATGACAGGTCCCTTGTCCATCCTGAGGGACGGATCAAAGATGTCCTCGTTAAGGCAGGTACTTTAGTTTTTCCCGTTGATTTTGTGATTCTTTAATACGACGCGGATAGGAATGTTCCCATCATTTTGAGACGACCGTTCCTAGCCACGGGGCGTACTTTAATTGATGTAGAAAACGGAGAACTAACCATGATAATCCAAGACGAGGAGGTAAAGTTTAATGTGTTCAGAGCCATGAAGTTTCCAGATGTTCCAGGAGATTGCTTTCGAATGGATGTAGCTGAACACGCCACACAAGAGGTATTTGATTGTTTTAATTATGATGATATCTTGCAGGCTGCTTTGACACTAGACTTACCTGAGATGATGGAAGAGCTTGCCGAAACAGTGGCAGCTCTCAATTCGGAGAATCCAAAATATAGGTGTCCTGCCTATGAACCTGTGAGAGAACCGGGGGATATGGTCATTAAAAATAAACCATCCATTGAATCTCCTCCGAAGTTAGAAGAAAAATCATTGCCAGCACACTTGAGGTATGTGTATTTGGGTACTAATGATACTTTACCTGTTATTGTTTCAGCAAATTTAACAGATCCTCAAGAAGATAAACTGCTACGTGTACTAAGGGAAAATAAAGAGGCAATAGGTTGGACTATTGATGACATCAAAGGCATTAGTCCCTCCTATTGTCAACATGAAATCATTCTTGAAGATGATAGTGCACGTTTTGTTGAAGGCCAAATGAGACTAATCCCAGCAATGAAAGAAGTGGTGAAGAAAGAAGTGATTAAGCTACCAGACGCGGGAATCATCTATCCCATAGCTAGTAGTGAGTGGGTGGGTCCAGTTCAGTGCATACCAAAGAAAGGAGGAATGACTACCATCCTCAATGCTCAAAATGAAGCCATCTCCATGAGAACCGTTGTTGGTTGGAGGGTGTGTATGGATTACCGTAAGTTGAACAAGGCAACTAGAAAGGACCACTTTCATCTTCCTTTCATTGATCAGATGTTAGATATATTGGACGGTAGAGAGTATTATTGCTTTTTGGATGGTTATTCAGGGTACAATCTGATTTATGTAGATCCAGCTGATCAACACAAAACCACATTCACATGTCCTTTTGGTACCTTTATCTATCGAAGGATGCCTTTTGGATTATGTAATGCACCCTCTACCTTTCAGAGATATATGATGACGATATTCTGGGATATGATCGATAATTTCCTCGAGGTATTTATGGATGACTTTTCCGTATTTGGTGATAACTTTGATGAGTGTTTACAGAATTTGGAGAAAAGTGTTAATAAGATGCAAGGAAACAGATTTGGTGTTGAATTGGGAAAAATGTCATTTCATGGTTCGAGAAGGTATAGTGTTGGGTCACAAGGTTTCAAGTGAAAGTTTAGAAGTTGATCGCGCAAAGATTTAGGTAATAAAAACTCTTCCCCCTCCCATTTCTGTAAAAGGGGTAAGAAGTTTTTTAGGCCATGCTGGATTCTATCGCCGTTTCATTAAGGATTTTTCAAAGATTACAAAACATTAATGTAACTTACTCGAAAAGGACACCAAATTCCTTTTTGATGAAGCTTGCATGAAGGCATTTCAAGAATTGAAGGGGAGGCTTATTACTACGCCCATTGTATTACCTCCTGATTGGAAAAGTCTTTTAAAGTTATGTGTGATGCAAGTTATTTAGCTATGGGTGCTGTGTTGGGTCAAAGAAAGAACAAGGTATTTCACTATATCTATTATACGAGTAAGACCTTCACGAGTGCTCAAGTTAATTATACAGTGTCTGAGAAGGAACTTTTAGCGGTTGTTTATGCTTTTGACAAATTTCGTTCCTATCTTCTTGGGGCGAAAATTGTTGTATTTATCGATCATTCCGCTATAAAGTGCCTTATGGAGAAGAAAGATGCTAATCCGAGGTTAATCAAATGGGTTCTATTGCTTCAATAGTTTGATTTAGAGATTTGAGATCGAAAGGTTGTGATAATCAGGTTGTAGATCATTTGTCTCGTCTCGAAGGTTCTGAATCAAATAGTAGTCCCAAGTTAGTTAGAGAGGAATTCCCAGATGAGAGTCTATTTGCTATCTTTAATGGAACACCTTGGTATGTCGATATTGCAAATCTTGTGGTAAGTGGTTCTTTTCCTCAAGGGGCTACTTAACAAGACAAGAATAGGTTAATTAGCTGTGCTAAACAGTTCTTTTGGGAGGATCCTTTCCTCTACAAAGTGTGTGGTGACCAAATGTTAAGTAGATGCGTATCTGAGAATGAGATTTATTTAGTTGTTGCAGGCTGTCACGATTCACCCTATGGAGGACATTTTAAAGGCGACCTCACAACTGCTAAGGTACTACAATCTAGTTTCTATTGGCCTACATTACATAAGGATTTTCATGAGTATGTGAAAAATGTCATAGATGTCAATTTACTGGGAATATATCCAAGAGGGACGAGATGCCACGTAATAACATTCTTGAGGTAGAAATATTTGATGTTTGGGGTATTGATTTCATGGGTCCTTTCGTACCATCCAATGGAAATCAATACATCCTTTTAGCAGTTGATTACGTGTCTAAATGGGTAGAGGCTGTAGTTCTACCAACAAATGATTCGCGAGTAGTAATTAAGTTTTTGAAATCTCATATCTTCACTAGACATGGTACGCCTCAAGTTATTATTAGTGATGGAGGTTCACACTTTGTGAACAAATATTTGAAGACTGTTCTAGAGAAGCATGAGATTAAACATCACATATCTA
The DNA here is from genome assembly GCA_029959085.1 of Nemophila menziesii. NCBI lineage: Eukaryota > Viridiplantae > Streptophyta > Magnoliopsida > Boraginales > Hydrophyllaceae > Nemophila > Nemophila menziesii. The sequence continues at coordinate 55,959,349 of JARWIR010000001.1, forward strand.
CCGCTTATCATCCACAAGCCAATGGTCAAGCTGAGGTCTCTAACCGAGAGGTCAAATCTATTCTAGAGAAGACTGTTGGCCCTACAAGAAAAGATTGGTCAACCAAATTAGATGATGCATTGTGGGCTTATCGTATTGCTTTCAAAACTCACGTTGCTGCATCACCGTATCGAATGGTTTATGGTAAGGCTTGTCACTTACCTCTTGAACTTGAATTGGGTGCATATTGGGCTATAGCGCAGTTGAATTTAGATCATACTCTAGCCAGTGAGAATCGTATGATGAAATTAAATGAACTTGATGAGTTTCGATTACATGCCTATGAGAATGCTAAACTTTACAAAGAAAACACGAAGAGATGGCATGATAATCGTATTTGAGTGAAGAAGTTTGAATTTGGACAACGGGTCCTTAAATATAACTCAAGGTTCAACAATTATCCAGGTAAGTTGAGGTCGAAATGGTCTGGTCCTTATGTTGTAACAAAAGTCACGCCTCATGGAGATATTGAGATTGATAATCCGATCGAGCACCGTACCTCCATGGTAAACGGACATCGATCAAAGATTTATCATGGAGGTGGAAACGTTAATTGCGCGGAGGATCCACATCCCGGGGAGGTCATGTACCTCCTTGAAGACCCTTAGAAGCGTGAGGTAACCATCGAGCTTAATGACGTTAAACAAAAGCCAATTCATTGTATATTAGCTTCGTGTTTCCGTTAATTCGTAGTGTAACTTAGTTAATTCTGGTTGATTAGTGTTTTTTTAAGAAATGAGAAAGGGTAGTTGTTTTTGATGATTTCAGGAGTACAAAGTTCATGAGTTTGGGGTTAAATTTGTCAACGTAAAGATTTTTAGAAAAATTGCAGAAGAAAAACCGGGAACCCGGTTTCGTGCGCTGTGAAGACCCCAAACTCTGACCATGGCGTGGCTAGAAACACAACATGGTGCGTCTGCATTTGCGCCAGCGACAAAATCCGGGAACGGTTTTTCACAAACCGGGAACCCGGTTTCGAGAGCTGGGAAGGCTAAAAAGTTCTGACCCCTGCGTGAGCTCAGACGGAAGGGGTCCCGTCTAGGCTAGCGCGTCCCACACACCAGACGCAAACCGGGAACCCGGTTTCACACAAACCGGGAACCCGGTTTCGAGAGCTGATGAGTTTGAATTCTCTGACCACTACGTGGCTCGAGGCGCAAGACGGCTGCGTCCAAGCAAAAAAAAGGAATTAACTAATTTTTTTCCCGCCGACCTAGCGAAGAAAACCGGGAACCCGGATTTCACGAAACTGGGAACCCGGTTTTGCCGCTGGTAAGGCGGTTTTGGGTTGTTTTAACCTATTTAATTATCTTCTTTCTCAAGTTAGCCTCCACATCCGATTCCAGCTTTACCCAACTCCGAAAATCATCATCAAAACGGGTTTTATTCATCAATTCTCACCTCTTTCTTCCCAAAAACACATAATCAACTCAAGATCTTTCCAAAACTTCACAAAATTTCCACTTTTTCTTCCAATTCTTTCTTCATCCAAACCTTAAATTGAACCCCTAAACCTCTCCAATCCTTTAAATTAAACCTTACCAATCTCATATCTCACATAAATTCACCTTAATCTTTTCTCAAAACATCAAAGATCGAAAATTTTCTCTAGTTTTTTACTTTTTGAAGTTTTGAGTTTGGGGTGAAAAGCCATGACTAACAGGACAGATTCTTTCAGTTATACAAGAAGAAACAACCCAAGAACAAGAAACGCAAGATTCCAGATTCGGGTCCTAAACGCAAGATTGAAGAGGTTAATACTTCTATGAAGAGAAAAGAAAACCCAAGTAAGGCTACTCTTGCTAATCCTACTTTGGTTGATGATGAAGAAGAAGAAGAGATTGAAGAGGAAATTCCTAAAGAACCTGTTCCAGAACCACGAGCTCCAAGAAGAAAAGCTATTGCACACAAACCCAAGAGGGTAGCCATGAGTTGGCCTGATCAGGTTCGTGACAGAATTAATTATTTGAAGTTTGGTGTTGAAAGAGTATTTCCTTCTGGTATTATGAATAGCGCATTTAAGAGTTATGCAACTACTTGTGATAAGTTTGGGTGGACTGAATTGAAAAGAGAAAACTTACTTTTATCCCTACCTTGGTACGTGACTTTTATGAAGGAGTAGCCTTTTCGAATAAACAAACAATCATTGTCCGCAAAAAGGTATTACCCTTCTTAGTTGAACTTATTCGCAAAGCTTTGAAATTTCCCAACTTTACTGGTCCTTGTCCTTATTTTGAAACACTTAATGACTCATATTTTGAGTGGGAATCTCTTTGGGACACAGTTTTAGTTCATGGGAAACGCCCTATTCCGAATGGTGAAAGATATGTTGGGTAAATTTATAGTAGTTTTTTGTTACCTTGTGCTAAGGTATGGTCAATATTCATAGTACCTACTTTCTTTGGTATTACTCACACTTCCGAATTGAAGAAGGAGCGTGTTATCTATATTAAGTGTATTATTGAGGGAAGAGAGGTGGATGTTGCGCGTGTAATTTACGAGACTATAATAGAGTTAAAAAAAATCCCTACTAGTCAACAAAACCTTAAGTTCCCTTGTACCATCACTACCTTGTGTCTAGACGCAAAAGTACCGCGTATGAGCGGAGAGGTTGAGCCTTCGGAACAGGGAGACACAATGATATTGAACTCTATTGAAAACGCTCACAATGAAGCAACCCATCCAATTAAGAACACTAGAGCTCCTCCACCAAAGAAAAAGGTACATACTGATAATGGGTTGGAAGAAGAAATACGAGTATTGAAAGAGAATCAAGAAAAGATGATTGCTACTTTAGGAAACGTTACCAAAGAGTTAGATCTTCTTCGCAATATGCTACTTGGGGTGAGCACCATCCAACACGCCACCTATGGTTTACTCACGAAGGATTCTCTACTTGGACGCAACACCGATAACCAGCCTCGCGCTGGTTAAGATACGTTTTCTTTCCTTTCTCATTTAGTGTAGATTAGTTTATTTGCGTTGATTCTTATCGAGTCGTGGGCACACGACTCATTTTTGAGTTTGGGGTGGGGTTCGTTGCCTCATCCCAGTTTTATGTGTTATTTGTTTTTAATTGCTTTCAATAAAATCAATTAGGAGTTGTGTTTGACTGTATAAGTTCTTAAATGTCTCCATTAAGCATACTTTTAATAAATCGATGATAGTAAATAGTGGACTTTAGGAATTAGTATAAAACGCGCTTTAACTGCATGCAAACATAAGTAATGGATAGGAAAAATTAATAACCAATGCGAAAGAAGTAAGCTTGTACTTAAGGACAATGTTTGGTTTGTAGAACGTGAGATCTAAATTAGTAGAGAACCCACTTAGATATGAACTAGAGACGAACCATGTAACTAGGAAAATGATAGGGGTAGTTCTTTGATAAGCCATTTGAGACCTTTTTAGCCTTCTATCCCTTGTATTAATATTATCCGTCTTAGCCCAATTTTGAGCCTTAAAGCCTTTTCTTTTGTCTCCATAATATAAGCCCATATTCCCTTAGTTTATTAGGCATTTCCAAAATGACATGCACTTGAATCACGATCCTGAGACATGTCTCGAGCTTGAGTTTTGGATGGTGGATCCATCTTTTGGGAAATTACACTGGGAGGGAAATTAATGTGTTTATATTAAGGCACAAATTCAGATGATGATATTATTTGTAACCCTTTGCCGGGATTGGAAAAAAAGTGAAATAAAATTCTCAAGACAGTAGAATCCGCGAACCCAGATTTCACAAAACCGGGAACCCGGTTTCGCCTGTATTAAAATTTGAGAAAAAGAAAAAAGAAAAGAAAAAAGAAAAGAAAAGAAAAGAAAAAGAAAAATAGAGAAAGAATAAATACCCGGCAAAGTGGAATGTTTCTGGAAATCATCTTAGATTAATTGGGTTAACTTGTGGATGCTAAATTAGTGCATCATATGGGTTGAGTGAGAACATTTTTCCGAGTGTAAACTCAAGCTCGTGGACATTTGTTGATGGTAAGTGAGGAGAGAGCCAAAAGCTTACTTCTAATGTACCAAATACACATACCACACCGTCCCTAAGCCTACGCTAAAACCGTAAAGTCCTCGTGATTCCTAGGTACATGGTAAGTTAATAGGGAGTATACTAAGTGGAGCGTTCAAAGCGAGTAAGGATTGAGTAACAACCTAAAGCCATCATATTGAGACAAGTACAAGTGTAACCTTCTAGCATTGTGAAGTTAATTTTAAGATTGAAGTTATTTGTGTTTTATTTTGCATGATTAGTGTATGTGTATAGTAGTTCCTAATCTTTGCTATATGAGATTTATTTTAAGAAGTGCTTTGGGTGTATTTACTAGCTTCTACTTTCTCTTGCATCTACTTCATCCCCCTTGTTTTAGTTTTACGTTGTCGAGAGGACAAAGGTTTGAGTTTGGGGTCTTGATGTCTCCTCTTTTGTTCTATTTATATGCCCTTAAGATACATCAAATTAGGTAATTATCTGGCTAATTTGATTGACTTTTAGTAATAATATGCAATATTTTATTTCCTCTCCTTAGATTTTAGTTTTTTTTATTTATTAAGCTTTTGCGCGTAATATGGTGTGTTTAAGTGAAAAGTTTGTAGGTTTCTAATACTAGAAAGGAGAGGCATCGAGAATAGAATTCAAAGATCGTGTAAAGAAGTGAAAAGCTAAAAGGAATATTCCAAGGAGTTGACAAATTTGAGTTGAATTTGAAAATGATCTTCGAAACCCCATTTGGGAGCCTCCTGGAGGGTATGGTATGAATCCAGATTGGGTAATTTTAAAGAAACATTATGATGTTACACTAGGGAAAGTTCCTCCTTATATGATCTACCTCGACCATGATAATTTAGATTTTGTGTTAACAGTTCGAGGGCTTCGATTGGATAAAGAAAGTGATTTTCTTCTGTTACTTGATAACAAGCTTGGACAAACGAAATTCGAGAATGGATATGTTCATAATGGGTTACTCAAGGCAACTCAATGGGTTTTTTATGAAGAGTGTGAGGTATTGAAGAAATTAGTGGAGGAAAATGCAGATTATACTATGACATTTGTGAGACATTCTTTAGGTGTTGGTGCGGTAACATGTTTAACTATGTTAGATGTAAAAAATCAAGAAAAGTTGGGAAAATTGATAGGAATAAGATTCGATGCTTTGCTATTACTCCTGCTAGGTGTGTATCTTTGAATTTAGTCGTGAGATATGTTGATGTTATCAATTCTATTGTATTACGGATACTTTAGCTACTATGATATATGTTTAGCAACTCATATTGCATTTTACCTTAGACTTCTATTTAATTTTGACACTTTTCTTTGTTTTAATTTAGAAAAACCAGGATGATTTATCAAATTTGTAGTCTCGGTACAAATATTGAAGAAAACAAGGTTTTTAGATTTTCTCTATTACCACAAATCCTAACCCAATACAAGAAACTCTTAACAATTTTTTTTAATAAAAACAAACACATAAAATAATATAAGAGAACCGATTTGGAACCGGTTAGGACCAGACCGGAAACGATACGGAACCGGTTAGACCGATTCTTATAACCGGTTTGGTCCTCCTATACTGACACTAAAGAACCGATCCGATAAGGGGGTGGACCGTTGGACCAGAACAATATAATAAGTCCTAGGACCGCTAAAACTGGACCGACTGTTAGCCACCCTGACATGGATGTCAAAAGTTCTTTTTTAAATGGTTTTATAGAAGAAGAGGTTTTTGTTAAACAATCACCGGGCTTTGAAGACACAAAATTTCCAAATCATGTTTACAAACTTTCAAAAGCTTTATATGGTTTAAAACAAGCTCCATGTGCATGGTATGATAGATTGGGAAATTTTTGTTAGATAATGGTTTTAAATGCGGTAACATTGACTCCACTTTGTTTATCAAAAGATATTATAGAAGTATTCTTCTTGTTCAAATTTATGTGGATGAAAATCTTTGTGAATTTATTTCTAAAAGTATGCATAAGGAGTTTGAGATGAGAATGAAGGGTGAATTGAACTACTTTGTTGGACTTCAAATCAAGCAAATGAAGGATGCTGACTATGTCGACTTGATATAAAAACACTAATGCTAGTTTTCAATTCTTAGGTCAATCCTTGTATCTTGGTCTAGTAGAAAACAAAATGTTGGCCTAACCTTGTTTTTAATCCCGTTTTAATATTAGAAAAATCTATCCTAAACTAAAATTATTATACGGGTTATTGATAGTCATGTTCTAGTACTTAATGTTTTCTAAAACATCCTAGTTATATAGTTTTTTAAGAAAACTTTTTATTATTCATAAAAACCTTTGTCTTGATATTTTTCAGTCCATAGGTGCGGTACACCGTGCCATAGGTGCGGTACACTGCGTGAGTGCGGACTACATACTTTTTTCTAATGACTTGTGATTCTCATTTCTCTAAAAACTCTGAAAACAAAAGGACTTGTGATTCTCATTTCTTTCTAATGACATGCTTTTTTCTTAAGAAGGTTTATGTATATATAATTTTTTTAAATTTTTTTATTGTTTGGACATAAGTTTGCAGTTTAATATTCCATTTTCTTCTATTGATATATATGTTTTTTTATTAGAAAAGAAACAGTTAATATAAAGAGTTATTTTTATTATAATTATATTATGTATTTATTTTTAAGAATTTATATAATTTATAATTGAGTGTAGATATATATCATATTTTTTTTCCTTCATTCTTGTATCATCTCTTATATAGAGGTTTTAAACATCAATCATAGTGTTTTTTTTTCTTACATAACTTTTCTCTTTAATAGTTATAATTTGTTTATGGTAATTTAATTTAATATTATAATTAAATATATAAAAATTATATCATTAATTTTAAAAACTAATATCTTGAATAATTACTTTGTACGATTTGATTCGATACATTTTATATAAATAACTATTTCTATTCATAATACAATTGACTATTCGTGAACCAGGCTTTCTATCAAAAAAAATATTAAGTATAATTAATTTGTCTGTCCCTGAAAATAACAATTAGGTATGACAATGGTTATAGTTTAAACCCGGAACCTGTGAAAATCTGAGCCGATTAAAAAATCGATTATGCAATCATGGATAAAACCGTTAGGTTGTGGTTTTGAAAAGTGTAACCGACAGTTAAATCTGTTAGGTTATGGTTTTAGATAAAAATAAAACTGAATAACCGAAAATACGTTTATTATTAGTATCTATTTTTGTATATTTTTATAATAATATAAATAAAAAATATTTTCATATCTCAAAAATAAAATCTACATATTAAATTTAACAAAAATATTATTTAATTAAGGATTAACATAATATTTTATATATTTCAAAGATTTTTATGTATTTGTGATCTTATTTTAAATAAATTCAGTATATTTATAAAATTATAGTAAGGTTATAGTTAAAAAAACCGCTTAAAAAACCGAATTTGAATTATTTGATTATAGTATTAAAAAGTAAATTTAATAGTTAAATTCGTTAAAATTTAGTTTTTGATAAATAAATAATTATAGGTAAAGTTTTAGACTTTTCTATCCCTAATTATATATGACATCGAAGAAAAAAATCCCCAAAGTTGCCCACAACAGCCACCGACTCTACTTGATGTAAATTGACTGTCTTAATAGTTTCTCCAAGAGTCAACAGTATATGCTGTGGAGTATGTCAGAGTCATATTCTAATTAATTGTGTACATGCATGCAAATTTCCTTTCCGTTATTCAGCTGCGAGCTGAATTGCAAGTAGCAACAAGAAAGAAGGAAAACTTTGATAAAAGTCTTCTGTTAAGATTGTTAATAAATCTAGTACCTAGATTTAGACAGGATTTTATTCCAGTGAGCTTAAACTGTGGTCGTACGTCATGCGATGGTTTGCCCAAATGTGATTTTGTTTCATAGTCCACATTAAATAAATATAGGCAGTTTTAGTATGGCATTAACACTACTGACGTGATTTCTATTGACAACGCAGAAGTCGTTTTTAGTAATGGTCTCTAGTGATGGCGGTAAATTTTAAAAATTTGTCGTTATTATCTATTATTAAATTTTGCTTTTTTTCAAACTCAAAAATATCGTCGCTGAAGATTTAAGTTACTAGCGACGATGAAAGTCGTCGTAGTAATGTTATATAACAACGATTTTTTATTAAGTTGTGACAACATTTGTCGTTACTAATAAAAAAACATATTTATTACACGCAGTTTGAATTTTAAAATAAAAAACACCATAATTTTTTTCCTTTCACTTTCTCTCAAAACCTTAACTCCCAATTGTTCTAATGTTAACCACTTGTTTCTCTATTTTATCTTACAACTCTCGGGTCCATATTCAACTTGTGGCATACTCAATCTTCAATTTCTCTAACCAAATCAAGATATTTTTCTAAAATTTACAGTTTTTTAAATTTGAATTTCTCGATTAATATGTGTATTACTTGCTATATGATTTGATTATGTTAATAAATACTTGTTGTATAATTCTCTCTTTTTTTTTGGGCAGCTGTTATATAATTGTCTTTTTGCATATGTCTTAATTAGTTATATCAGATTATTTATTCAATCATTGGCTTATAATTTTTATTCATTCATTGGTTTGTAATTTTTATTTATTTATTCATTGGGTTGTAATTTTTATTCATTTATTCATTGGGTTGTAATAATTATTTATTTTTTTATATTTTTGTAGTTGTTTGATAATTTCAAATTTTTATAAAAATATGGCTTTGTATATTGATAAGAGTTGGATTAAAATGCGTGATTATGTTACGGAGATATATCATTATGGTTTAGAAGAATTTATCGCTTTTGTTGAAAAACAAGATGGTTTTAATGGTTATATGTTTTACCCGTGTAATCAATGTTTGAATAATCATTGATTTGAAACACAAAGTGTTGGGGTCACCTTCTACCGTTCGAGTTTATGTTCAAGTATGAGGTTTGGACAAAACACAGTGAAAAGTTAGAAAATAAAATGTTGAATGCATGTGACGATTTGAGACACACTTACGATGTTGGTGGTCATTGGGTGATACCGAGATGAGAGATGCACATCAAACAAGTCGTGGCAGTTTTGAAACTTTGTTTGAAGAATTGGAGACTGGAAATTATACCCTGGTCTACTGTGATGAGTTTCTTGAATTTTATTTCCAAGCTAATGCACATAAAGGTGAAGAACAAGTGGACTAACACATCTTTCATCGAACTTTTAGAATTGGTGGGTCGTGTTTTGCCCAAACCTCACAATTTTCTTGGGTCTTACAAGGAATGCAACAAGAAGTTGAAAAGTATAGGTATCAGGTACACTACGACTGATGTTTGCTTGAATGATCGTGCCTTTATTACAAGGAGAATGAATTCCTCGACAAGTGTCCAGTATATAGTGAATCTAGATGGGATCTGAAGAAGGGTAAAAAAAAGTACCCCATGAAAAGTTTCATTATTTTTCGATTGCCCCAAGGTTGCAGCGACTATACGCTTCGAAGCCCACCGCCGAATACATGATTTGGCACCATACCGGAATGAGTACGGATCCAGATGTTTTACGTCATCCTATTGACGGTGATAGGTGGAAAAGATTTGTAAAGTTACATCATGAGTTTGCTAGTGAACCTCGTAATGTATATTTGTGTCTGCGTATTGATGGTTTTAGTCTGTTTTCTATGCAGAACAACTCATATAGCATTTGGTCAGTTATATTGACCGTCTACAAGATTTTATTTAAAAAACGTTTTTTAAAACATTAAGAGTATTTTATTTAAAAAATAATTTTTTGAAGAAAAAAACACTTAAAACATATTAAGATAATTTTAATTAAAAATTAATCATAAAAGAATTTTATTTAGAAAATAATCTTAAAGGAATTTCTAGAAGAAAAAAACACTTAATAATTTTTAAGATAATTTTATTTAAAAAGTAATCATAAAAAAATTAGAAAAAAAGACATTTTAAAAGGAAAAAGAGTATTTTATTTATAAAATAATCTTAAATAAATATTTGAAAAAAATAACATTTTATAAAAAAAAAAGAGTATTTTATTTAAAAAATAATCATAAATAAAGTTGGACTCACTTGTTAATAATTCCTTATATTGCTTTTTGGTTGGCAATAATTATTGATTTTTCTCTTCTTTAATTGCATCGTGTGTTCTATTAAGGAATCAGATTCTGGTATGGTCTTGTCCGAAAATGTTGTTTCAAAGAAATGTGCATTTCTTGATTCAATCACTGTATTAACGTGAATGTCAAGATGACAAGATTTGTGTTCCATGAATCTATATGCAACACTGTTGTGAGCATATCCAATAAAGATGCAATCAATGGTCTTTAGTCCTATTTTGGCCATTTTAGGAGTAAGGATTACTACCTTTGCCAAGCATCCCCATACTTTTAAATATTTTAAGGAAGGTGGTTTTCCTTTTCATAATTCGTAAGGAGTTTTATCTACCTTATTGTGTGGTACCTTGTTAAGGATGTGGTTTGCGGTGAGTAAAGTCTCTCCCCACAAATTCTATGGTAACCCTGAGTTAATCAGCAAGGCATTCATCATTACCTCCAACGTGCGGCAATTCTTGGGTTAAGCAATTTCGTTTTGTTGAGGTGAATACGGGTCGTAGTTTGATAGATAGTTCCATGTTCAGCGCAAAACTCTTTAAAAGTAGACACATGTTCTTCCCCTTATCTATTCTAATATTCTTAATCTTTTTATTTAGTTGATTCTCAACTTCAGATTTGAATTGCTTAAATGCTTCTAAGGCCTCATACTTACTTTGAAGCAAGTATATTTGACAATACCTTGTGCAATCATCAATGAAAGTTATAAAATGCTTTTTTCCACTTGTAGTTTGCACAATGTGAATTAACTCTAAAGGTATTGAATTCCTTTCTATAGATTTAAATGAGGTTTTGGTTAATTTTTACTCAACACATATTTCAAATTCCTATTAATAATTGAAGCTCACATTAGGTAATCATCTGACGTTTACTAACTTATTTAATGAACTAAAATTAACATGTCCTAATCTATCGTACCATAAATTAGGTGAGTCAAGTATATAAACACAATCAAAATTTTCATTCATTTCTTTATCGGTTACATTTTTGGTAGGTACTACGGTTGTACATTCATTTAAACAGACCGTCGTAGAGGTACCCTTTTCCTATATACATTTCGTTCTTATTTGATACAAACTTTGTTAGAACATTTTTGTGTAGAATGTGGAAGGCTTTTTTCTTTTCCCACATCGGTGGGTAATAAAGAAATAAGCCTCCTTTTAACTATTGTGATGGCATTTAGTTTCCAAATAGCACAACCCCATGCATGTGAAAAGGTATTGGACAAACCCACACGCGCGCACCACCACCACCACCCACCCACCCGCCCGGCCCGGCACCGGCGGCGGCGGCGGCGTGAGGCGTGGGCGTGGGTCGTGGTTCGTGGTTCGTGGGTTCGTGGGGGAGTCAAAAAATGAAAAATGAAACAGGTTTTTCTTCCAACTCTTATAGTGCCGCTGGCAATCTATCAGAAGACAAACGTAAGACAAGGCTCGACCAATCACGCTCCCATTAAGATAATTATTCCATCAGCTGGTCAACTCGTCAATCAAAACGTGTGGAATAAAGACAAGTCAACCAGCGGTTACACAAGCACTCAAAACGTGAGGGAGTTAGAAGTCAACAGAAACGTGTGGAATAAAGCCAAATCCGAAACTGTCAATCAATTACTGGAGGTAATCACGGACTTGATTGGTCCGTTACGATTGACAAAGCTTTTCAAACCTCCCCCTCCCCTATATATAGTGCTCACTCTCCACTTGTAATCTCACCTAAAATCACAACAAAGCAAACACTTCTCCCTACCTTTCTCTCCGAGATAAAACAGTTGTAGTAGTAGTCTTTCCGTTAGGAGATACCGGTATGCCGGAATATCTTTTTAACGCTAGGATTATTTTCCGGTGTATTAGTGTTTCGCTTTTTCCGCGTAAGTTTGATTTTCGATTGTAATTTCAATTCTTGTAATAGTTAGTTTACATTTAAATTGATTTTACATTATACCTCTTTCGAAATCGTTTTTTCTACTTCATTTTAAACAGTGATATTTTCACTCACAAACTTATCAGCTACAAATACAAGTTTAGACCCGATCTTGTTTAGCAAGGAACCTGAAACTAAGTTCTTCCTAATGTCTAGATTATGGAAGACATTGTTCAAGGTCAGCTCTTTCCCGAAGGTAATCTTCACCACAATCTTTCTAGTACCTTGAATCTTTGAGGTAGCAGAATTTCCCATAAACAAGATTTCTTCATTTGTAGCTTTCTTGTAGGTTTTGAACACAAATTTGTTTGAGCACACATGTCGGGTGGCTCCAGTATCTATCAACCATGTCCTTGGGTGCTAACGATGTTAACTTATGAAACTATTGCCTCCAGGTTCAAATTGTCAATGCCCTCGGATATCTCAGTCACATACGACTGACCACCCTTACCTTTCTTTTGGTTTCCGTGTGCCTTTTTGTTTCGACATTCTTTTACACGATGACCATTCTTTCCACAGTTGTGACAATCCCCGTCGAATTTCACCTTCTTGTTGTTTTCGTTATTTGGCTATCCTTTCCTCTTGCGCTTTTTGTTTTGGTTGGTCCTTCCTTGTTCCACAACATTTTCCTTGACTTCATATGATCGAGGGTTAGTTTCATTTTTAGCCATTCGATTGTCATCCTCGATTCTTAACCTTACAATTAGAGCTTCAAGACTTATCTGTTTGCGTTTGTGCTTGAGGTAATTCTTGGATTTTTTATACAACGAGGGTAGATTTTCCACAAGAGCACCAACTTGGAAAGGCTTTACTAATTCATACACTTAGCACTTAGTTCATGAAGAATCAACGGGTACACTGTTGTACTTGAGACATTAATGATGTTGAATCCACCATCTTGAAATCAAGAAACATACTTATCATAAAATTTCTTTGTCCCGACATCTTTAGTCTTGTATTTCTTCTCAAGAGAGTCCCATAATTGCTTGGCAGTTTTCATGGTGCAGTACACATTATATAAGGAATTCTCCATACAGTTTAGAACGTAATTCTTACATAAGAAATCAGCATGCTTCCAAGCATCTACTACGTTGTATGTCTCATTGTTTGGATTGGATTTCACTTTTGGTGGATCTTCCTTCAGAAATTATGCCAAGTTTAGTGTGGTCTGGTCGAACAACATCCTTTGCTGCCACCTATTAAAGTCTGAGCCATTGAACTTTTTTGGCCAATTAGCTGGTCCAATGGGTGTTGGTGCGGGTACACAAACTTCTGTTCTTGAGTTGTTACCCGTCTCATGTTTCTTTTCACTTTGTTCAGAATTTTTCTCCATATTCAGTATGAATCAAATATCTAACGTTAGTAAGCGAGTAACTTTCTAGTATGTATACATAAGCCTAGAAATCAGAATAAGATAAAAGAAATAGAATATAATATTCCTATTTTGTATACACAGACCCAGAAAATTTGCAAAAGAAAAGTTTATAAAACAAAACAAAACTTTTTCTGGTTTATACAACGTGAGTCATAAAAACCTTAAAATGTTGTGTTTTATTTGTATAAACCAGTAAAACAATATAAAAACTAATGCATAAATAAAATAAAAGTAAATAAATAAATAACTTTACTTGTCGATACTCGGATTAGATCTGATGTCTTTAAGGTAATTAAACCACGTATTGGTGTCTTACGTTTGTTGGCTTCAACTTCCACGATACAACGACAAAACTATGCAAAAGAAACTGACACACGAATTCTTAAAAATATCAACGAACTTAGTAAAGCTGGTTCTTTCTATCTCTCTCTTATAATTGTAATGCTTAATGCTTTAAAAAACTAAATGAAAAAAATGTTTGAGTTGACCAACTATTTATAAAAGATGAAAAGATGGTTTGACAAAGAGTTGTGATGTTTAATCTGAAGACACGTCGTTTCAGATATAAGATGCAACGTTTACTAACAAAGACAAAGTTTAGGCTGGTCTAGATGGTATGAGCCTAAGGCCCAAATGGCCAAAGGCTGGAGGGTCCAGGTTCAGACGACCTAGTACGATTGTTTTAGGCATAGCTGTATAACCAAAAAGAAAAAACAAATATATTGTTATTATTTTTTTTCTCTTTTAATTTTTTCAAATTACATGACTTAATTTTTTATTCAATTTTAAATGATTTTAATCAGGTGAATATATTACGTTAATGTTTACAACTGAAATAAACGTGTGTATATATATATATATATATATATATATATATATATATATATATATATATGAATCATATCTTTAAATTAAATCACTGACTATCATCGTTAACATTTGAGTAAAATTCCATTTAACCAACAAATAAAACTTTAATTGAAGACTAGGTCTTTTAACTTATTATTTTCGATTTTAAGCCATGTACAAGTATACTCCTCCTGATTCACGATTAGTACAACTTATATGATGCATGTATTAGTCAAAAATATCTAAAACATAATTTATTTATATGTTCAATAAAATATATTTTCTCCGTCTTAAAATTAATATGCACATTACTAAAATTAATATTCCAAAATTATTGTCTACTTAAAATATCAAGATATTTTTTTTCAACTTTTTCTATTATTATTAAAAAGTAAAAAAAAATTCTATTTGGGTTAATGACCTATAGAGTCCACGAGCCACCACTGATTGCCTATCAGGTCCAGTCCATCACAAAAGACAAGTTTACCCTCCGTAACCCATTAATTATGATTTTGTTACCAAAAACAATTTTGCTAATATCACGGAATCAGTCAAAAATCCGTAAATCATTAATTATAATTTTGTTACCAAAACCAATTTTGCTACTATCGCGGAATCAGTCAAAAATTAGAATATCAAAATTTGAAGCGCCAAAAAATAGTCAAAGCCCGTTACCCATCGTCGTCTTCAAGGTTTCAAAGGACAAACCCTATGCCATCAACACAGAGATAGTGCAGAGGGTGTATAACCAACAAAAACAAGAATGAAAATGACCGGCGTTCCACAAAACGATAGCAGCAGTGGTGTAAAGGGCTCAAAAAAAAAGTGAACCGTCGATGGTGTGTCTAAGAAAACGGGTCATAATTTTGATGGTTTTGTGTATAACTGATGGTGAATTAAACAGGTATCCATTATTTTATTTGTTGGGTGATGTGAGTACTTCTGGTGGTGTGATAGTACAAACAGATGGTATATACTAATTAACTTTAAAACAAGGTGGGTCATGTTTGTTGTACTGATGGGTTGTTCATGATAATTGGTGGTAAATAACTAAACGTATATTAATAATAAACACGATGGGAAATGATTCGTAATATCGATGGTGTGACCGTTGAATTGGGTGGGTTAGACTCTTTTTCATTTAACTTAATGGTGGGTAATGTATATTGTGTTGATGAGTTGTATATTATAACTAATGGGTTATGACAGTCACAATTTTAAACTGACTAATTGCAAAACAACATAATGTAAGGGACATAAAACATTCTTTTATTCATAAATGGAGTAGTTCAAACTAATATCCAAATAACACTTATTGAAAGTTAAAAACACGAAAAAGAAAATGCACGAGTAACGATATGGGTGACAGTTGCTACACATTCGTCGTTGTAAAGAATCTGCACGCTCTGTTCTGATGGGAATCTCTTCTTCTTTGGTCTACCAGGCTGAGCTTTCTGATAGATTTGTAAGAATCAAATAATCTGAATAACTTCAAAGCCCTCTCTTCGTTGAAACGGAAAAGGACGAGAACGTTGGATGCCATGCCTAATTAAACACAACAAAGAAGAAGGTATATCTCAGTGAAACACAAAATTGTGCTGCATTTTATATTGTGACGGGTTGTTTTAGTATTTTGTAATAACTTAGATCTATCAAAAGCAAAAATTGCAAATCCTATACTATAATGCTGGTATATTATATAATGTTATGATATATTATTTTCATGAAACATAGAACAAGCTTAATGTAATCAAGATGCAAGAAAAAGTAAGAGATTTGGAACATACCTTTGATATCGAATGTGGATGAATGATGTGATGTGTAGTGTTGGAGATGATAATGGTGGTATGTCTTCAGCTAATTGTGATGTTAAAAACGTTTAAGAAACTTACTATAATAAATTAGCAATAAAAATAGAATTAAATAGATATGCTACATAAGTGAAAATCGTTAATTGCTGAAATTGTAGTATGACTTGATTATCCAATTATGAATAAGGGCAACGTTGGAAGATTACATAATTCGCTGGACCTGCTAGGGGAAAAACAAAAGGTTGGACCTGATGGGGTTTGAAAGTTAGGTTGTAGGATTTAATAAGATATTATTTCTATTTTTAATACATATTTAAAATAGAGATAAATCCCTATTAAGTCCTAGAACATAACTATACACCTCTATTAGGTCCAACCCCAGATTTTTCTCCTAATAGGTCCAATGAATTTTTTAATATCCCAGCATTACCCTCTCATATAATCAGATAATATCATATTACTCCATGATTTACTCAATTAACTGATTCCATTAAGATAGCATATCTATTAAAATCCGTTATTATTGCATTTTTATTTATGGTAAATTTTATTGGTCTCTCTCCTCCTCGTTCTCATTCTCCTCCTCATATTCATTCAGCAGTAGAAGCCGGAACGCATAAAAATATAGGAGACAATCACCATAGGAATAACGAATTCCATTTAGCTATCAAATCTTACGACAAAGCCATAGATCTTTGGCCTAATAACGTTGTAATCCACTATAATTGTTTTTCAGCGTTAATGGGCCTTCTTAGGCTACCCAAGGCTGTAATGGCATGTGAACAATCTTTGGCGTTAGACCCACAATATAGCGAAGCTCATCGGCTCTTATTCAATTTGTTCAAGGTAATAATTAAATTTTGAAATCTTTATGATTTTTTTTATTTAATTCCACTAAATTAATGCTATGAAATTTGGAATCCTTAATTTTTATAATTAATCACGCTGAATAGGATTTTATTTATCTTTCTTTCTTTTGAGAAAGAAACAAGTCAACCTTTATATCTACTTATATATGCTATAAAGGTTATTTGAATTTGATGATTTGTATATATTCTACTTTCAGTTTAGGACAACTAGAAAGTGCACGAAGATTTCATGAAGAAGGAGAAGAGTGTAAAAAGTGTGATTCAATTGATAAACTTACCATGTTGGAGGATTTGCTATAAGACTGTGAGAAGGCCCGTGAATTTATCAATTGGGAAACGCAATACAGGTTGTTGATAAAGCCTTTGAATTAGGAGCCAATTACTCTCCTCAGCTGTATGCTTGTAAGGAGAAGCTCTATTAAAGCTTAACTGAACAGAAGAGGTTGTTGCAGCTCTATCACGGAGGGTATATTTCTAATGGGTTACGTGTGGAATATCAGTGGTGTGTTAGTTAGTATCGGTGGTCTGTACTGATGGGTTACGTGTGGACACACTGCACATTTCTGATGGGTTACGTGTGGAATATCAGCGGTGTACTAGTTAATATCGGTGGTTTGTACTGATGGGCTACGTGTGGACACACTACACATTTCTGATGGGTTACGTGTTGAATATCAGCGGTGTGCTAGTTAATATCAGCGGTGTGCTAGTTAATATCGGTGGTTTGTAATTACGGGGGCAATTTATTTTGTAATTACTACGTAAATATTAAAGAAAAATATATAATCATTTATTCGTTTTATTAATTTTGTTTTGTACTTTAAATTTAATGTTTTTTCTTTTTTGTTTTGAAATTAATTAATTGATTGCATGTAATTAGGAAATTAGTTTTGGTAAGTCAAAAATTATTAATAGAGAAAAAGGGCAATCCAGACATTTTCGGTGGGGTGGACCTGATGGGCAACTGACAATAGTCTGTGGACTCTTCCAGTCAATCACCCATTTAAAATATTAAGATATTTATTAGAAGTTATTCTATAATATATATATATATATAATTATTTTTAATCTATATGAAAAATAAGTAGATATTATTTTTTAGACAAAGGACCATTAGGTAACAAAATTTAAAAAGTTTATAATTCTGCCGACATACAGCCTAAAGTCATTTTACGTATCTACATGAGATAAAAATAATAAGAGGATAATACAATTTGAGTCCCAAATTTTGGGATCTTTCTCTTTTAAGTCCCATTTGCAAAAACTTCTTTTTTAAGTCCTAGTTTCTTTTTTCTAGTTAGGGATTTTTACTTTTTTACCCCTTTTCTTTATGGGTACGGACCCAGAACGTGTTTTTAGTCATAAGTATGTGGTTGTTTATTTTTTATTTTTTATCCTTTATTAATGTGGGTACGGACCCATATCGACTATTAGCTACATTAGTCCTTACCATGTCAAATTAACACTTATATGGTCTGCCCCAGCAAGAACATATATTAAATGGGTTTGTTCCCATATAGAACAAACTAAGATTTTGAACAAATTAATTTTAAAGTATGTGGGGTGTAACCCATGTAGAACAAAACAAACTATATTCGGATCACATACAAGACAATGGGTTGTACCCAATATGTTAGACAACTAAAACCTATATTGGGCCAGCCCAATTACTAACATAACCTATATGGGGCAGGCCACAATCACTATTAACACAACATGGGGCTGGCCCCAATCACTATAAACAAAATGGGCTGGCCCATATATCCTCGCATTAAAAAAAAACCTAAATCTGGATCTCGCTGGTAGCCACGGTATGGGGTTGGACCCATTAACACAATTTGAGCCCAATGGGGCTGGACCCATTAACACAATTTAAGCCCAATGGGGTTGGCCCAAAAAACCTGTAGCAGCTTTCGAAATCAGAGAGGTGGGATGGATTCTTCACGGCGGTGGTGGTGATGTCAGTCGCTCCCAGCAGGCTGTCGGTGTATAGGCGGTGGTGGTGGTTCATCTGCAGCAGCTTTCGAGGTCCGAGTGGCGATGGCTTCTTCACGGCGGTGTAGTGCTGTTGTGGTGGACAGGTTCGCAGCGTATGGAGGGGAGTCGCGGCTGTGCAGCAGCGCTGTTCGTCTCTGTGCAGCAGTGTTCTTCGTCTCTGCAGGGTCGATGGTCAACCTGGTGATGGTGGGGGTGGCGAGGAGTGGATGAAGGCCAGGTCTGCAGCAGGTCGAAATGGTGGTGGTGGATCTGCAGCAGGTGGTGACGAGGCGGAGGTTTTATTGTGCAAGGAGAGTGGTTGTGGTGGTAAGTGGTTTGGTGGGGGGAGGGGGCTTTGGTGGTGATGAAGGTGGGGGGGAGGGGATCTGCAGCAGTAGCAGCAGGGCGTAATGGTGGTGGTGGATCTGCAGCAGGTGGGGCGAGGCGGAGTTTTTACTGTGCAAGGAGAGTGGATGTGGTGGTGTAGGTGCGGTGCAGCGGCGGTGGTTTTCCTGTGCGAGGAGAGTGGACTGTGGTGGTGGTTCTCTTCGTCGGCGGTGGTGAGTAGGTGGGTGGAGGCGGGGTTTTGGTGGTGATGAAGGTGGGGGGAGCTCGGTGGTGGTGCAGTGGTGCAGCAGGTGGGTGATTGGGATGACGGTGGTGGGGGGTCGGGTTGGGTGAGTGGGGAGTATTGAGAGAGAGATTAGAGAGAGAGTGAAACAGAAAATGGGATAAGGATGGGGTGTTTCGGACCTTAATGGAGCTTTTGTGTAGCTTTTTTGGTTTTCATTGTATGGATAGAGGGTGGGAGTATATTAACCCCTGTTAGTTAGATTAGTTACCAGAAAATTGGGTTGATATTTAAAAAAAAGAATAGAAATAGGATGAGACTTATAAAGTAAAATCTCCAAATAATAAAGTAAGGTGATGATGGCCTCAAATTGGTCAAGTGTCAACGTACACTATCCTATAAGAATCAATTCTGCTAATTGGATAGGAACAAATTAAAAGTTCTCATAAGCTGCACTTAGTTTGCACCTCCGAATCGTCCATAGTCAAGATTTTCAATATTGTGATTGAAAAGCATAAATTCTATCTTGTATTAGATTGGTAAAGTTCACAACCTTGCCGACATATATTACACGATTTGATTTTCTATTACTTTTTTTTTTTTTCATACATAAGAGACTAAAAGGCGAAGTTGAATTAACAACTAATCCCTCATAGAGGGTCTAACACTAATCTAGGAATCATGTATCCACTCCTATCACTAGTGATGTTGGTCCAAAAATAGTCCGGAGGGTCCATCAGCAGTTGTGGCTCCCCATTCAGCAATGCTCCTCTCTTTGCTAATAGAAAATTCGATAAGAATTAACTTGAACTATTAAAGAAAGAGATACTAAGTAAGTTATATATAATAAGAATATACAAGGCCCAACTAACTCTCAAATTATTTTATAAGGCCTAACAATAAATTACTTTTATTTAAAGCCTATTTTCAAATTCTGGTTGGATTTTTTCTAATTTTACCTTTTTCATTTTTTTAAATTCGTTTTTTAATTTTTATATTCTTTCTTTTTATCGGATAGGTCTGTACCTATTAGTACGGACCTATATTGGTTTTTTATTTTTTTAAGGTATGTAAATATTTTTTATAAAGTCCAAATACACTTCGTTTTTGTCTAAATATATATATATATATATATATATATATATATATATATATATATATATATATATATATATATATATATATATATATATATATATATCCATGTCTATCATGTCCAAATATGTACTCTAGGGGCTGTACCTAAGCCCGTTTGTTCAAATTCATATCAAATTAAGTAAAAAATTGTACCCCTTAGGTCTGTACCCCAAAACCCAATTTATTCAAATTAACACACAAAGCCCAACCACACCCAAGCCCAAACCACATGGTTTGTACCCCAATAGACCATACCCCAATAGACCATACCCCAATGGGTTTTACCCAGCAAACGCTAAAGCATCCTTCCCCATCGAAAAGGAACTGAACAAATTTTCCAAACACGTAAGGACTGTACCCTAGAAGCCCATCCTAATTCTTTCCATCTTACGAACCAATTGATACCACCAAAGGTTGTACCCAAATAGCATGTACCACAGGGACTGAATACCTGCAAATAAAAAATATCAAAGAACCGTTATATTGAATACCGTTCAGATCTGAAACCATAGGGTAGAACAACAAAATAAAAAAAATAAAAAAACTAACCTACAGTGGATCTGAAGAGCGGCGGTGGCTGGTGAGAAGATCTCGTTCAGGTCTGTTGTGTGTTGGTGTCGAGATCTGGGGGAGGAGATCTCGTGATATGCAGAGGCAGTGTGGTTTGGTGGCCGCCGGTGGTGAGGGCAGGGTCATGGTCTTCACGAACGGAGGTCCACGCGGCGTCATGGTCTTCACGAACGGAGGTCCACGAACGGAGGTGGTGTAGATCTATTGCAGGCGAGATCCGTAACAGCGGCGGTGGAGGTCTTCTCAGCGGCGGAGGTCTTCTAAGCAGCGATGGTCTCCTCGGTAGCGATGGTCTTCTCAGCAGCGGAGGGCTTCTCAGCAGCGAAGATGATGGTGGCGTAAGGGTGGGAAGATGACGGTGGTGGAAGGGTGAAGAAGGTAGGGGAAGGGGGCTGTCATGGTGGTTCGGTGGGAAGGCGAAGAGGTGGTGGGGTGGCGGTTGTCTGGGATAGGGGCGGAGTAGAGAGAATAGAGAGAGAAAGGTAGGGGTGGGTAAAAAATACCCTAATAGGTATTTTATTTTTGTAATGCTTATGCACCGTGAATATAAGAGAGGAAGGAGGGCTTTTTGGTCTTTTATTGGGTTCTAGTTGGATTGTAAGGAGTAGTTACTAGCTGGGCCTTATTTTATTAATACCAAGTTGTGTAGGCCTTTGTTTATAATTCGCCCTATATATAATTTCTGAATCCTTTTGGGTCATGCCTGGGAGTTAATTAGAGGGCGGGAATTAGAAGGAGGGGGATTTATTAATAAAAGCCCCATGACCTTCAACTTAATAAAGTAAGACCTAATCCTAAATATTTCATTACAACTTAACTAGCCTATAGTAAAAAACTCAAAATACCCCTTCCTTTTTTTATACACTAAAAGAAACCCAACCCAAAACATTTTACCCTATATTTTCGATGCCCACCTTTTCTTTCTTTCTCTGTGCTCTCTGTTGTACCCCCTCTCACCTCTCACCTCTCACCACTGTGACGCCCCCCTCCCTCTCCTCCTTCCTCTTTCCACCTCCCCACCATTACCGCACCCCTCCCTCTCCCTCTACCCACCTTCTCACCTCCCCACCATTACCGACCCTCACTCCCTCCCTCTTCCCCTTCCCACTTCCTCACCTCCCCACCATTGCCGCCTCCCTTCCCCCTCACCTCCCTTCCCACCATGTTCGCCAGTCGCTCACCGCCCTGCAGAAGAGATGTGTGACGCCAACGCACCACCACCACCATAGATCTCATCACCCTCTCCTTTTTTACAGGATCTGCAGAAAACTGCGGCCTTCATTCTTTAGCCCAGCGAACCGCCTCTATTTCCGGATTTGCAGCAGAACCACCACTCACTGCTCGCTGAAAAACGCTGCTCCATTCGCTGTGAACCACTACACCAGCGACGCCTCACGCTCAGATTTGCGAACCACTACACCAGCGACGCCTCACCACCATATCACCATCGAAGCCCTACACCAGCGATACCCCTCCAAATCCGCGCTCCACCATCACGTGAACATCGACGTGAGCGCTCTTTTTTTTGTACAGCTTTTGTTTGGGTCCAAATCTACCTTTGGGTTGGGTACATCTTCAGCGATCTTTTTTTTAAACGTGTTCTGGCCCTTAGGGTTTAGCCTGTTGGGTCCATCAAGTATAAGGAAGTTATCCAATTTTTGTATTATTTTTTTTAACAATTAATCCTAATCTGGTTTGATAAATGCTATCCTATTGTGAAGATGTTAAAAATTTGATTACTGTATAAAAAGATTACTTTCCAAAAAAATATGTAAACACTTTACCATGGTACAATCCTTGGGGTACAGCCCCTAGGGTATATTATTGGACAATTTTGAAACCTTGGGCATGGGCATATATAAAAAACGAGGCTCGGGTACATTCCCTCGGGTATTTGGACAATCACATGGACAAAAACGGTTAGGACATAGACAACTTTAAATGCAATTATATAAAAAATTATTTCACGTAACTTAAAAAACATAAAACCTAGCATAGGTCTGTACATGGGGTATGGATCCATCAGCTCAATGAAAAGAACAAAAAGAATAAAACCCTAATTACTGAAAGGAAAAAAGGGTAAGATTGGAAAAAATGTAACCAGGACAATGAAACTAGGCCTTAAAAAGAACTAAAATCTAGTTAGGTTTTAAAAAATAAATCCATTTTGGATTTGGGCTTCTATTTGTATATTCCTCTTAGAAGTAGGATACCATTTAAAAAAATTAAGACAAGTGAGACGCATACTCTATTTTATACTTCAAAGGGGACGAATGTTTTTTTTCTTTTTTGATTAAAAAAGAGAACAGATAACAAAAGAAAACCAAAAAAAAGATTAATCAATTTCTATATTATAAAATTCTTCCATAATAGACATCACATTAGTGATCCATGTGACCGATTGGTAACCCTGTGCATAACATCTTTTGCGAGATTGTCTGCTTGACCATTCCACCTTCTTGAGATATAACCTGAAGGTAATGGGGTAAAACTTTCATGCCATCTGGTTTATCTTCTGGATGACCGGTTAGATTTTCCAGTTTATTTCTGACACTTGCCCAATGCCTTGAATAATTTTAAAGTTATCTAAGCAAATTGTTTTTCCTTCTCCCGGATATTCTTTATAATTTTCTGTAGTTTTGAGAATCGAAAGAGATTCTCCTTCAAAAATAGAATCATAAAACACTGTCTTTAATGTAGACTTAGCAACATGTTTCTTTATGAAATTGAAAGATCTTGATTCCTATAACCTCATAAGCTTTATCAAAAGAAGCGTCGCAAAACATGGTGATAGAAGTGTCGCTTAGAGGAGGTTCAACCTCTTGGTTGGGTGTGCGGTTTTGGTCTTGCTGTGTAGTAGTGTTGAAATTTCTCCAATTTGTACCATACAATTCCTTCATTAGTTTGCTAGTTGAAAAAATAATTTTGTCCCCATCGATGAGCACTCCTCGTGAATCGCTTTCATTTTTACTTTTCAAATGTTTCACATATTTATCATAATATAATCAATAACTTTGCTGAAATCCCAACCTTCTTTTGAGTAGTTATTTGCTATTTCCAAAATCCAATCCCTGATATTATTTGTTTGTTTGAGATCAGCCTTAATTTGAAGAGATGATCCAACCCAAATAGCTTGGCTAATCTTGCACTTAATGAGAAGGTGTGTCACTGTATTGATGATTTCTTGAAATTGTATACATTCATTTATATCCGCACATTTTCTTTTGTAGAGATTTTTTTTTTAGGAATCGCATTGTTGTTCACCTTTGTGAATATTTTTATATTTTTTTGGATATTTGATTTCCAGATATTTTTTCACACGTTTGTTTGTATCCCTTTAGAGGTACTTGTCGATTGTGGTTGGTGAAAAACATGTTCTTTATAGAGGACTTTGTAACCCATTTTAGTAGAACATTGTCCATCTATCGAAAAAGGCCAAATTAATTTATCATTAGATACATTCTCAAAAATCTGAATTCTAGTAATGCAAGTAATAATGGATATTGGAAATAAGTTATCAAGAATTTTGTTGTCCCATTCATAAGATTCATGTTTCCAAAGTTAATGGATTTTGTTGATATTACAATTATTAGGTTTTTCTAACTTCCAATTAGTATCAATCCATCTATCTTCCCAAATCTCAATATTTTGACCATTACCAATTTCATATATTCAATATTTTTTAACAAAGTCTATTCCTTCAGTAATATTAGCCCAACTTCAAGTTCGGTTTTGACGAAGTTTACATTCATAAATATTTGTTAGGATAGTAAATGCCTTTGACGACTTTTGCTGCCAAGGAACAAGGGTCAATTATTATCCTCCATGCCTATGCTACCAACAATTCTATGGTCATATTTTTTGAAATCTATAAACCAATTCCTCCCTAAAGTTTTCCACTTGCCAATTTCTCCCAAGCCATTTGTTTCATTCTCAAGAGTTACACCAAAGTTAGAGATGGCAGAAATAGGTTTATTACAAAAAGTTAAAGGATAAGAGAAAATAGACATGGAATAGTTAGGGATAGCTTGCAATACTGCCTTAATTAACACCTCTTTTCCTCTCTCCGAAAGTAATTTTGCTTTTCATCCTTCTGTTTTTTTTTTTTTTTGAAAAGTTTCCAGGCCAGGGATTCTACCTTGGATATTTTATAACATAAAGAGATTCGTAAATAGTTTCCAAGATTACTCATTTCTTTAATGTCAATCTCAGATACAATTAGATCACGTTAATCCTGGGGGTCTCTAGACTAAAGATAATGGTTGATTTGTAAATATTGATTCTCTGTCCAGATCCATCACAGTATTCTTTAAGACAGATCTTGAAAGCTTGGATATTTGGGTCATCAAGAGTCATAAAAAAAGAGAATCATTTGCGAAAAATAACTATGAGATGGTAGGGCAGTTTCTATTTATTTGGATACCTTGAATTTGTTTACTTTGAACGTAATAATTGATT
Organism: Nemophila menziesii; assembly: GCA_029959085.1. Taxonomy (NCBI): domain Eukaryota; kingdom Viridiplantae; phylum Streptophyta; class Magnoliopsida; order Boraginales; family Hydrophyllaceae; genus Nemophila; species Nemophila menziesii. The sequence continues at coordinate 55,985,041 of JARWIR010000001.1, forward strand.
AGACTGACTAAAAATTTAGTCATGATAGTAAAAAGGGATGGATATAGGGGGGCATCTTGTCTGATTCCTTTACCTGGTATGAATTGCTCTATTCTTTCACCACTTAAATTAATTTGGAAAGAGACTGTAGAAATATAATTCTTTATCTAAATAATCTATATATCGTAAATACCTGACTTCTTTAACACTAGTAAGATAAAGTCCCATCAAACCTGTCCATAAGCTTTAGCCATATCAATTTTTATAGTTGCCATATTTTTTTGTTCTTCTTTTTCCCTATCATAGAAAAGATAATTCTTGTGCTATATCATGTTGTCTTGGATCGTCATTTCCTTAATAAAAGCTGACTGAGTGGGAGAGACAATAGTCTCCATAACTTACTATAGTCTGTTGGATAAATTTTTACAATGATTTTTATAATCGAAATTAACACATGATATGAGTTTATAATATCCTAATCTTTTTTTAGTATCCCTTTTTTGTATAAGGGTGTTAAGTGTATCATTAATGGTTTTGAGTGAAATATTGTTGTTAAAAGAAATCTTTCACCATTAGGAGCACACCATTTTTTATAATATCCCAAAATTTCTTGTAAAATATACCATTAAGGTCGTTTGATCCAGAAGCTTTAGAGGCTGAAAGGTCTCTTACCACTCTTTTGATTTCTTCCATGTCAAATTGCTTTGTTAAAGTGTCATTCATATCTTTAGTGATTTTTGGGGATATAAATTGTGTTGCAATGTCCATCTGGTCCTCAGATGCATCCTGTTCAAGAAAATGTTTTTTTATTAGTGGCCTTTACAAAGAAGAATAGATTGGTTGGGGGTGCTTGGGTCTTGAGGATGCGCCTTCAGGACCCGTTGGGTAATAATATCTTAATATAATAATTTAAAATTCATTTTTAATGTTTTTTGAACTTTTGATTTACAAAATAAATTTATGTTAGTCAGCGCATTGACTAATGAAAAACTAGATAGTATTGGGCAACGTGGCACATATATTAAAAGTTTGGTGGGTAAGCAGAAATTAAAAAGTATAGGCAACGTGTCAGAACGTGTGTAATTCTAGGGCCAGTGAATGTATTTTTCCTTTTTTCAAATTTTAGTTCTTAGTCAGTTTTTGAAAAAAGAGAAAATATTATGGAGGCAGAAATTAAACACATGTATATGGCTAAGTCTTTAATCTAAAAATTTTATTTCTGCGTTTAGATCATGAGTAGCTAAATATCTCGTAACTTTGGGTGTTATCATGGATTTTTGTCATTTGATTTTCAAGTTTAATAGAATGGGTTTTTCATATATTTTACCATGCTTAATTATATAATTACTTATATATGAATACAATTACTTATATATGAATACGTATACTATCATTTAGACACATATGTATCTGTCATAGAATTAGGGTTGCATACTATAAATTCTTTTTATTTTACGTCCATATAATATCAAGAAAATACATAGTTAGTAAATAGAGTATCTAATTCGCGGCTAGGGATCATTTTATAGATGGATAATTTAAACCGTATGTCATGCAATCCAAGGGTTATACGAGAATTGTGTATACATAATCAGATTTGTTGGAATAGATTTAGGTTTGAACTTTATATATATGTAATTGTATTGATATATACAATGCACTGGTATGTAAAAGCTTGAACCATACTTATTAGTGTCTTAGACTACCAAGTAGGTTTCTAATAAACATAACTCAAGATTAAAAGAAGCCCTAATCCTAAATGGCACCGAAAGTTAGTTTTTTCGTCACTTAAACTCCACATTATTTACTTGTTTAACTTACTTTAATTATTTTCTCAGCATTAATTACGTAAAATACAATTGACCCCCTTTCCCTTACAAATCCAAGTTAGATACCTTATTATATAATCATGACCCTAGAAGATTGGTCATTAGTTCCACTTCATGTTAAAAATAAATAAATATATAAATTTGATCATATTTTTATAATCGTGAGCATAAATATTATCATGGTTGATTTTGTGAAAAAATAACGACAACTTGCGGAAGCATCAAAACCAAAAGCCAAGTCAGTGACCAAAGGGATAACCCCGTGTTCACTCCGATGCTCAAGACAGTCACTTAGATAGATCAAAAGACTTATTCTAGGATAATTGATGAAATATCTTCCGAAGGTGGTCTCAATGTGTGATTTTAATTTGTATAAATCGATGAGCGAGTAATTACGTATAGGATGTCCTTGGTATTATGTCACAAATATTTGAAAATGGCATGAGTTAGCTAATTATGAAAGTTTAATAATATGGATTCTTTTAATGATAATAAATGGTTAGGGACGAGAATCTGCATGTTGAGTAGTTATCCTACTTGACCGTTTCCCATGAAGGGAGTCGTCGATTCAGTTGTAACCGCATAATTCCAGCACGTGGCTAAAGGTCCCAACCGTACCGTGTGGAAAAGTGATGTGCGTCTCATTAATGGAGTGAAATGGGTCTCGCGTGAGAAAATGGGAAAACGAGGCGCTGTGAATTATAATATTTGTTGTTCTATCGAGGGTGTTAGTTGGTGTAATGAATTGGCTAACTTCTTCAAGGTAGATATTGGAAAACAATGTTCGAAAATGGTGTTTGAGTGCAATATAAAACCGAAAAAAGGAAAAATACAAACCGAACACAATGTAATCATAATTGACACTAGTTCATACTGGTATATTGATGAGCCGTACATTCTAGCCAATTAAACATAAAAAGTGTTCTACATTGATGATTAAGTGCACACTGAAAATATTGTGACGTGGTGGATGGAAAGTTGTTTGGCAACTGAACGATCGATATGGTCGAAGTGTGGATGTTTGGGGTGTGTAGTCGATAGTTAATGCCTCTGAGCCATAACTCATACCCATTTTGAATGACACCGCAAATGTAGATGAATTGTGCATAAATAATAGAGAATACACCAAAGTCGACCAAGACAGATTAGAGGTCGACCAACTACTGGAGATGATGAGCAAGAATTGGACGATACTTGGAACGGGCACGCATATGAGGTTGATGGCCACCTAATGATACACATCGATAGTGATGATGAGTTTATAGTTATTGAGAGTGAAGGATACGAAACAAACTAATATGAGTTGATTATTATTCATTTATATTAAAAAATATTTAGAGTCGAAACTAATCCACTCGTGGAACTTATCTAGGTTGATTATTCACTGTTGTTGTCTTTTGTTAATCTTATGGTATTTGATATACTTGTATAATTTCGGTTTAAGCAAATTAATAAATTTTAATTTTTTTTATTTTTACCTAAAATACTTTTAGAGACTCTTGTGTTGTCGCGAAAAACAAAAGAGTAATAACAACCATCAGATGATCACAAAATAAATTAGAATTACAGACCACATAATGATCACTAGAGACTTAGATATTTATCAAATGAATAATTAGTAATGATGTAACACATGACGGATTGACGATACACGTGGTTGGTAATGTGTTACCGTCACCGTTTACACTGGTGGTCGCTAATGGGTTATCTTTATAACAACAACATGATCGGTAATGTGTACTTAAAATAACCAAACACGAGTCCCTTTGATGAGGGTCCCCCTACTCCTCAACACAGGCCCTCGCCTGGAGTAGTGTTGGGCCATCAGGACCCGCCAAGCCCAATGGGCATCTCAACAACGAATAACCCACCCCCTATGCCCCTGGACCCACTATGGGACACCGAGATCACTGAAGGTGGGACTGATCAGTCATGGCTGCCGAGCCAGGTTCCTGAAACAGCACCAGCAGCGGCACAAGAATGGAACAGGCGGATCAAGTTGAGGGCGAGGAAATGGATTTCGAAGCTCGCGCCTAGTGCGCCGTTAGGTACCTCTTGTTCTTTTCAATTTTATTTTATGAATTGTGCAAATGTTTCAGGTAATGCATGGGAAAATTCGAAACTTCCCATTAATATTTTAGTTTGGAACTGCTATGGTGCCGCCAAACCAATGTTTAGACAAGTCCTTAGGGAAATGATGATACAGAATAACGTTTGGCTTTTGGTGATTGTTGAGCCGCGAATAAGTGGTGTAACTGCGAATAAAGTCATTAATTCATTACAACGGGATAATTCAGTTAGAGTAGATTCCGAATGCTATAGGGGTGGCATTTGGTTATTATGGAACGATTCAAATATCAATGTGAAAGTATTATCAGCGGGTAGACAGGTTATTAATGTTGAGGTTAGCCAGGAAGGATGTACCTCGTGGGTTTTTTCAGCCGTGTACGCAAGCCCAGATTACAAACAGAGAGAAAATTTATGGGAGGCTCTTCACTACGCTTTTCATAATATACAATCGCCTTGGCTAGTTGCTGGAGACTTTAATCAAGTGGGTTTGGAGATAGATAAGAAAGGTGGAGTAACAGGGGTATCAAGAAGAATGGAAAAATTTGAAGAGTGGAGGCAAAGTTGTTGTTTGATCGATCTTGGGTTTGAAGGTCCGCGATACACCTGGAGCGACTCTTGGAATTCGGGACAAAAAATTATGGAACGACTCGATAGAGCTTATGGTAATATAGAGTGGCAGGTTCTTTTTCCGAATACGCGTGTTTTACATCTGGCAAGGGTCCATTCGGATCATATGCCGATCCTAATTCAAGTTTGTCCGAATCAGAAACCAAAAGAAATTCCTTGCCGTTTTAGATTTGAAGCAGCTTGGTGTCTTCATAATGGATTTCTTGATTTCGTAAACAAGAATTGGGAGGGTAATACCGTGGGGTTAGGGGAAGGAATAGTTGCTATTCAGAATCAAATAAATCAGTGGAAAATGGAAATTTTTGGGGACCTAAATCGTAAGAAAAAAGAGCTTATAGCAAGAATTAGAGGAATTCAGAAATCTCTTCAATGCTCCTATAATTCTTCTCTTAGACTCATGGGTCTACGGTTAACAAGAGAGTATGAAAGTGTTTTAGCACAAGAGGAAATGATATATTTTCAGAAATCGAAGGATAAGTGGATTGAATCTGGGGACAGGAACACTCGGTTCTATCAAATTGCAGCGACTATACGGAAAAAAAGGCGAATTGCACTAGATTGATGAATGATCGAGATGTTTGGATTGAAGATGGGGAGGGTTTGAAACAGTTGGTTCGCTCCTACTATGAATCTCTATACGCAGAACCGGAAGACCAAATGGAGGGGAATAATTTACCGATAGTTGGTCCACTTGAAAGAGATAGTATACGAGAGCTAGCGCAGCCTTTTTCTGATGAAGAAATTCGCACGGTGGTTTTCCAATCCAATCTGACCAAATCCCCTGGCCCAGATGGTATGTCAGCAGCATTTTATCAAAAGTGCTGGAGTTCAGTGGGCCCTTCAGTTTGTAAAATGGTTAGAGATGCTATTAATATGGGTTATCTTCCTTCGGGTCTGAATGGTACGCTCATACACCTTATTCCGAAAGTACCAGACCCGAACCGGGTACGCTTACTCCGTCCTATTAGTCTCATTAATTCTCCAGTTAAATTTATAATGAAGGCAATGGTCAATAGACTAAGGCCTATTTTATCTAACATTATTGGCCCTTGCCAAAGTAGTTTTTTGCCAGGTCGATCAACGGTGGATAATGTAGTGCTAGTACGAGAGGTGGATCATAAGATGAGACATCTTCAAGGAAGGAACGGAATCATGGCTGTTAAAATTGATCTTGCCAAGGCGTATGACAGGATTAGATGGGAATTCATTGAGGAAACGACTAGGCTCTTTGTTTTTCCGGAAAAGTGGATAAAGCTTATAATGTCTAGTATGAAAGAAAATGAAATGCGAGTCCTTTGGAATGGGGAACCTTTAGCCCCATTTGCTCCTCATCGTGGAATACGTCAGGGGGACCCGCTTTCACCGTATATCTTTGTCCTTTGCATGGAGCGTTTGTCATTGCTAATTCAGAAATATTGTGTTGCCGGAAAATGGAAGGAGGTCCAGATTGGGCGCCAAGGTCCTAAGTTATCTCACTTGTTTTTCGCGGATGATCTAATTTTGTTTGGTGAGGCCTCTTTTTTGCAGGTTCAGGTCATACTGGAGGTGATGGATAGATTCTGTAAAGAAGCTGGACAAACAATCAGTGCTGAGAAGTCATTAATATATTTTTCCTCAAATGTTCCGGGTTTAGTTCAAAAGGAGTTAGCCTTGGCTAGTGAGTTTTGTCACAGTAACTCATTTGGTACCTACCTTGGAGTGCCTATTCTTTCAGGTAGACTACCAAAGGGGTTCTATAAAGGCATAGTTGAAAAAATGAGGGACAGATTAGCTACATGGAAAACTAAGACATTATCGTTCGCTGGTCGGATCACGCTAGCCCAATCGGTGTTAAACGCGATGCCTGTGTATCAAATGCAAGTGCTAAAACTACCGAAATACATATGCAATGATATTGATAGAGTTATCAGGGATTTCATATGGGGGTCATCAAGTTCGGAAAAGAAGGTCCATTGGGTGGCGTGGAATCAAGTCTGTAAGGCTAAGACTAATGGGGGTCTTGGGATAAGAAGCTCCGAAAAATATAATTTAGCCCTACTAGCTAAGTTGGATTGGAAGATCCTCAAAGATGAACGATATGTAGCATGGGTTAATGTTTTCAAAAACAAATACTTCAAGAATGGTCTTTTGAACCGAATCCAAAATGGAAATGAGTCAAACGCTTGCAAGGCTATTCTAGCGGGGGTTCAAGCTTTCCGTGAAGGGTTTATTGATCAAAGCGATGAAGAGGGGACAAAAATAAGATGGAAGTGGGAGAATTCGGGTTGTTTCTCCGTGAAATCGGCTTTCATGAGTTTATCGGAAGATGACGGGGATGAATCATTTAAATGGGAGTTGATATGGAGGCTTAAATGCTCTCAAAAAGTACGGGTACTTTTGTGGAGAGAGGTTTTAAACCGGATTGCTACAATGGAAAGATTGTATAAACGTAATATTGTGGAATCGGAAGCTTGCGCGATATGTGGAGCTGAGAGGGAAGATTTAATCCATGTCTTTTTGAAATGCAAAATTGCTAGATTGGTTTGGGACTCACTTGGTATTTTTTCAGGTGCATCAAGGTTGGGAGGACCTGCTAGCATGGTTCCTGGCGAGGCTGGAGGACATGAAGTCAGGAACTTGGCGGCTTGCTTGGAAGTGGAGGCTGGCGCGAGGATGACTGATGGACTGGAAGAGCTGCTGCGCCGTGACAGAGAAGAGCTGGAGCATCTCAACAGATGCTGGGTCCGCAGCCGTGGTAACCTGCCGAGGAGGACTTCTACAAATGCAAGGGAACAGCACCAGCATTCCAGAAGATCGGATTCTGCAGCAAACAGCTATTCTGCTGCTGTTTTTGTCGATCGACAGCAGTAATGCAGTAATTCTGCAGCTACATTTTTGGCGCCAGGGTCAACAAATCACATTAAGGCATGAGTTGAAGGTCATCTTCAATCAAAAGCAAGAATTAATGGGTTAGAGTGGCCGTATGTTTATATAGCCGCAATATGGATTATCTGGACTAAAAAAAACTCGATTATATTTAACGAAGATATTACTATACCCCAGGTGTCGGAATTAAAAAAAGAAATCTTCTACTTAGCTAGGAATTTTATCATGGCATGGGGTAAGTCTTATGATGGTGGATTGATCAAATTGGCTAGCAATGTTTTGGTAAAATGGGTAAAGCCTCCTACGGGATTTAAACTAAACATTGATGGAAGCTTCTTTAATGAGAAAAAGCTAGCTGGAATTGGTGGTATTATAAGAGATAAGTATGGAACTTGTATATCCGGGTTCTTGGGTACTTGTGTGTTTGTATCACCTTTTATTTCCGAGCTTTTTGCTCTCCGTTTTGGCCTGAGATGGGCATGTAATAATGGCTTTACTGATTTGATAATTGAAACAGATTCGGAGGAGCTCCACGCGCTAGTGAAGGGCGGTGGGAGCTCTACTCACTTTGAGATGGACTTGGGGAAGTTCCACGCGCTAGTGAAGGGCGGTGGGAACTTAGGAAGTCATTATGTTTCAGTTATTAAAGAGTGTTGCGCATTGCTAAATAAGTTTCCGAATTTCGTTCTCAAGCATGTTTTTCGTGAAGCAAACCTTTGTGCTGATAAACTAGCAAAGGAAGGCGCTAGAATGTCTAGTCAACCGATTACATTTAAAGATCCACCTGAATATCTTTTGAAATTGATTACGAGAGACAGAAGTGGTTACGCAACCGCTAGAGTAGTCCTAGTTTAGTCAATAGGAACTATCGTTATGAATGTAATCCTTTGTTTTATCGGCTAATTTAGCCTCTTAATGTATGCAAAAAAATAACCAAACACTACTGATCAAATTTTAGCGATCATTATTGATCGCTAGAGCTAATTCCAATTTTCAGCAATTAATTATGGGACCTTTGATTCGATGGATAATAGTCAATGTAAAATAAGAGAGTTAGAGAAGCCATGAAAGGAGCTTCAAGCAAAACAGAGAAAAGAGATGAAAAACTAAACGAGAGAGAAAGACTTGATTTTCTATTATTGAATTGAATCGTTTACATTTGTTAAAGCTATGTATATATACAAGATGAACTATCGCATCTTATTCTAACTAAATGACAGCTGCAATAGCTGTATTTTATTCCAATTGACTAACTAACTAACAACCTTAACAAACTAATATCAACTTTGAATTTTAGTCCCTGCACTTCTCTTCTTCATTTATTTTGCTTAAGTGCTTCTTGTCAACCTCAGCAGCTATATTCCAAGATCCCCCCACAAGTGGAACATGGATATTTATAATGTTCAACTTGGAGAGATTGTTGTGAAATGGTAGAGAACCAAGAGGTTTTGTGAACATATCTGCAAGTTGTAAGTTGGAAGGTATATAAAAGAGCTTGATGACACCTGATTGTAATTTTTCACGAGTAATCTTGCAATCAATGTCAACGTGTTTAGTTCGTTCATGTTGAACAGGATTCGTTGACATCGCAATTGCAGATTTACTATCCGAGTATATAAAAGCTGGAGATGAATGAATAATTCCATAATCTCGCAAAGCATAAACCAGCCATTGTAATTCACATGTTGTAGCAGCTAACGCACGATATTCAGCTTCAGCTGAAGACTTGCTAATGGTGGATTGCTTCTTACTCTTCCAAGAAACAAGAGAATCACCAAGAAAAATACAAAAACCCGTTATACTTCTTCTAGAATCAAGACAGCCGGCCCAATCACTATCACAAAACGCTTTGAGTTTGATTTCAGATGAGGATGAGTGAAATATACCTTGACCAGGAGTATCTTTTATATATCTAAGCACCCTCTGAGCTGCATTTCAATGATCAATGGTTGGTTTGGAAAGAAATTGACTTAGAGAATTAACAGAGTAAGCCAGATCAGGTCGTGTGATAGTCAGATATAGAAGCCTCCCTATTAATCGCCGGTATGAGGATGGATTATCCATTAAACAAGATTCATCCATACGTAATTTGAGAGTTGATTCCATAGGAAAAGCAACAGGTTTACATTCAGTCAAGCCACATTCATCAAGAATATCCAAAGCATATTTTCGTTGGGATAAAGAAATTCCTTTGGAATTACGAGCTACTTCAATGCCTAAGAAATATTTGAGTATTCCTAAATCCTTAATTGTAAATTCTTTGTGAAGAAAACACTTAAGTTGATCAATTTCTTCAATTGAATTACTTGCAACTATAATATCATCTACGTATACAAGTAGTGCGATGAAAGAAGATGAATTATTCTTGATGAACAAACTGTAATCACTATCAGAATGTTTAAAACCATATGAAGTAAGAGCATGAGAAAGTTTAGCAAACCATTGCCTTGATGCTTGCTTAAGACCATATAAACTCTTCTTCAATTTGCATACAGTATTAGGTGGAGCTGAGAGACCTTGAGGCACATTCATGTATACATCCTCATTCAATTCTCCATGTAAAAACGCATTGTTGACATCTAATTGATGTAAATGCCAGTTGTTTATAGAAGCAAGAGCTATAATAAGTCTTATGGACACAGTTTTTGCAACCGGTGAAAAAGTGTCAAAAAAGTCGAGTCCCTCTTGTTGATTATAGCCCTTAGCTACAAGACGAGCTTTATGCCTCTCCAAAGTTCCATCAGCTTTATACTTTAACTTGAACACCCATTTACAACCTATAGGAGATACATTAGAAGTCATAGGAACAATATCCCAAGTGTGATTGTCTTGTAGGGCAGTTAACTCATGATGAATAGCAGCCATCCATTCAGTTGATGTAGATGCTTGCCTATATGTTTTAGGTTCAATTTGACTAGAAATAGAGGCAATGAAAGAGGTGTAAGGTTGAGATAATCTATTGGTGCTGAGAAAGTCTGTGATAGGATATAAAGGCTGTGTAGAAGTTGTGGATAGATGTAATGAGGATGTAGAAGGACAAATATAGTCTTTAAGATAGCTTGGAGGTTGTCTGGTTCTAGTAGTTTTGGTGGTTTGATTGGTTGATTGTGGAGGATTATCTGATTGTGGAGAGGGAATATCATTTTGTGAGTGATTCGGATTTGGTTGAGGTAGAACAGGAGATGAGAGAGGTGTTATATAATCTGAAAGGTTAGTGGTAGATGGTGGAAACAAGAGAGTGTGAAGTTGTGTAGATGGTGTAAATTTTGAAAATGGGAAAATAGTTTCATGAAAAACCACATTTCTTGAGATTAAGGTGGTGTTGGCTTCTATGTTGAGGAGTTTGTATCCTTTTGTTCCAATAGGATAACTCAAGAATATACATTTGAGAGCTCTAGAATCAAATTTTGATCTATGATTTTGTAGGGTAGAGGCAAAACAAAGAGAGCCAAACACTTTAAGATGACTGAGGTTGGGTGGTTTTTGATAAAGAATTTGATATGGTGAGAGATTGTTTAATAGAGGTGTTGGTAGTCTATTGATTAAGTGAGCAGCTGTTAAAATTGATTCTGACCAATATTGTAAAGGAAGGTTGGATTGAAACATTAATGCTCTAGCTGTAGTGAGCAAATGTTGATGCTTCTTTTCAACCAAGCCGTTTTGTTGAGGTGTTTCTACACAACTCAACTGGTGTATTATACCTTTATCTGAATAGAACTGTAGAAGATTGAACTCTCCTCCATTATCTGATCTTAGTATCTTGATTTTAGTATGAAATTGTGTGAGAATAAGATGATAGAAGCTTAATAAATGTTGATGAACTTCTGATTTTGCTCTCATAAGATAAATCCAGGTACACCTTGAGAAGTCATCTACAATAGTTAAAAAGTATTTGTGTCTTGTATAAGATTCTTGTTTGAATGGTCCCCATATATCACAGTGTATTAATTCAAAGCAAGAGTTAGTACAACTTTCAGAAATGGGAAACATGAGTTTCTTTTGTTTAGCAAAATGGCATGAATCACAAACATTTGTTTTTAGAAAAGTAATGGAAGAATCTATTGATTTTAATGCAGATAGTTTAGCCTTTGATGGATGACCAAGTCTAGAATGCCACAAATCAAAGGCTTCAGTTGATGTATGAAGAGCTAGTTTTGGAGAAGAATTCTTGAAGTAATATAAGCCTTGACTTTCATAAGCAATCCCAATCATCATCTTGGACTTTTGAACCTGTAATATACAGTGAGATGGAAAGAAAATCACTGAAATCTCTGAGTCTTTAGTTAGTCTTGAAACTGATAATAAATTGTATTTCAGTATTGGCACACAAAGCACATTATGAAGAGTAATGTGATTGTTTATGCGTATACTACCTTTGTGAGTAGCAGAAATAGCTTCACCATTTGGTAAAGTAACTGGTACATTAACTAGTGTAATATTACTAGTATAGAGAGATTGATCATACACAAGATGATCTGTAGCACCTGTGTCAAGTATCCAGGAATCTATATTGAAATTACCTTCTTGTGTTGAAACATGATGAACAGCAGGGAGAGAAGATGAGTTTTCTGCAGGTCCATGTGCAAGAGCCATCAATTTTGCAATATCTTCAGGAGTAAGATCATTCAGAGTAGGTGTTTTTTAATATGATTTGGATTCTTGATCATTGAAATCTGCATCATTATCTTCTTGAACCATAGCATAGTGTGCTCTTGGGTTATATGATCTTTGATTATTGTTATTGTAGATTCTTTTTCCTCTAGGTCCTTCCCATCCAACAGGATAACCGTGAACTTGATAACAAGTTTCAATAGTATGTCCAGTATAACCACAATGACTACATATTACTTTCTTTCTTTCAGGAAAATTGTTGTTTCTTGGGGTGTTTTTGACATAAAATGCATGAATAGGTGCATTATTCATAGAACTCGTAAGTAATCTTTGACTTTCTTCTTGAAGGATCATAGAGAAGACAGAGTTTATACTTAATAATGGATTCATTAGAAGGATTTGGCTCCTAACATATGAATATGATTCATTTAATCCTATTAGAAACTTGATCACGAAATCATTGTGTTGTCTTTCGATTAGAACTTCTAACAATTTGCATGAACACTGATTCATATGTCCACAAGAGCAACTAGGCAAAGGTCTAAAATGTATGTATTCATCCCAAATAGTTTTAAATTTTGCAAAATACTCTGAAATTGAGCTATTGTTTTGAGAAATTGAGCTTAAGCTTTTTTCTAAATGAAACGCTCGTGTTCCATTGCTCTTACTGAAACGAGTTTTCAATTCATTGTATAATTCAAAAGCAGAAGATACATATAATAAGCTTCCTCTAATATCTTTAGAAATTGAGTTTAAAATCCAAGAGAGTACCAAATTGTTTGCTCGATTCCAAGCAGAGAAAAGGACTAAATCTGTGAGAGGTGGTTGCGTAATATCTCCATTAACGAAACCTAGCTTATTCTTGACTGATAAAGCGATTTCAATCGCTCTTGACCATGATAAGTAATTTTCTCCAGTTAATACCTCAGAAACTAAGGAAATCCCAGTGTTTTCGCTAGGATGTAGATAGAAAGGGCTAGAAAAATCCTCTGTAGGTGATTGAATCGCCATTGAAGATAGTAAAGAAGTAAGAATCTAGAAAGAGAGATGTTATGCGGAAGATTTGTTTACTTTTGCTCTGATACCATGTAAAATAAGAGAGTTAGAGAAGCCATGAAAGGAGCTTCAAGCAAAACAGAGAAAAGAGATGAAAAACTAAACGAGAGAGAAAGACTTGATTTTCTATTATTGAATTGAATCGTTTACATTTGTTAAAGCTATGTATATATACAAGATGAACTATCCATCTTATTCTAACTAAATGACAGCTGCAATAGCTGTATTTTATTCCAATTGACTAACTAACTAACAACCTTAACAAACTAATATCAACTTTGCATTTTAGTCCCTGCACTTCTCTTCTTCATTTATTTTGCTTAAGTGCTTCTTGTCAACTTCAGCAGCTATATTCCAAGAGTCAATTCCGTAGTCGTGATAGTTTTGATACTAAATATTAAGCTGGGAGCAAAAACAAAGTAGCCGTTTTAATATGATCGTTGTGAATTTTAGTTTTTCTTATTAATGTTATTTTGTGCTGACTATTTTAGCTCTAAGTGCTTGTCATTTCGTTACATTTTTCTTTCTAAGCTTAATAGTTGGATTACACTTCAATATTTGCAGAAAAGACTTGAAAACGCAGAGGATGATGATACATTTAACAAGCCATACCCGACAAATATTGATGCAGAAAATAAAAGACTTCAAGAAAGTGTAGGAAAAATTGTTTCCCGGCCAAATGATTCTGCAGAATCTGTAACACGAGTTACACAACAAACATAGAAGCCTGAAAGGTTTAGACCCAAGAAACCTGCAAAACTGCTTGATCTTCTCTTTGAAGACGATCATGGTGACCTTACGTGTTATATCCTACTTATGGGTATTCTAAGCTCTTTCCTATTCTGCTTAGTGACCTTGGGTTTTAAAATTTTTTAACTAACTGTTAACAACTGTCTTAATTTATGGAATTTTGAACAATTAGGCTATTGGGGTTTTGATTTTATTTAGAAAGATGAAACTTTGTGTTATGTTAGTTTAGGATTTTTGAGTATTGGAACAAAAAAAAAAGTTTAGGATTTTTGAACTATAAAGCAATAAACTTTTCGGATGTGAACCTTTGAAAAAATTGTGTTTTTGGTACTTCGGTGTGTCTAGTTATGGGGTGTTCCAAAGCAATTTAATTAGCCGTAGCTTAAGAATAATGTGATTATAAAGGATTAGGTGGGGTGTATTCTATATTGTTGACTTTAATGATCACGTTTTTATGGATAATCTTGTATATCCTATATTGATCATGAATCATGATCATTTCAATGACCTTCCATAGTTTTAGTCTATATCATTTTTTTGAGAATTTAGGCTCCATTAAGTTCGAAAGAAATTGAGCTCACAGTTACGGACTCAAGAATGTATCTGTTACTAAATCCGAACCTTAGTTGGAGAAGCTAAAAAAGGAAAAGATTCTAAGCCATTTAAAAGTCTGAAGCTCTCTAGAAATGGATCAGTAGGAATAATTTGTCTCCTTTTTTTCATGCCATTTGATTGTGATTACATTTTTTTTCTTGAATACATATGAAAGCCACTTTGGACCCCCGACCTGTTGGTCTCTGCATAGTTTAACCAATGGACTAACTATCAATTTTTTATTGTGATTACTTTATGCTAGTGTGAATAAAACTTTTTGTTACACATATTAATCTTTGTATACAGTTTCCAGCAATTAGTCTTTCTGTGTACTTCTTTATTCTATAACTTCTCAACAAGGAGAGTTCATATTTGGATAGCTGCATCTATACAAGGATGTTGAATTTGTTTGTCAGTACAGTTTATGCATAATGTATTGGTCTGATGCTCTTCTGCCCTTCTATGATCCATACTATCTGCAATTTACATTTTTTTAAACATGTTTTTTGGTTCTATGTAATTTTAATGAATATTATGATTTCTGCTAGTAATAGTTAATTATGTTTTTGTGCAATTTACCTTCATAATTGAACGAATGACTTATAAATAGAAGGGACGTCTTCCACCATCCACAAGAATAGCATGCATACAACATTTATAAGATATAGCAAGCTAAACAGAGAAACACTGAAATTGGGTAATAATTAAAACAATAAAACACGACACAATAGATTACTTCTATTTTTCATTTCTTAAAAAAAAATGGACTTATTCTAAGTTCAGAAAGCACTAGCTCGTTTAACAAGGTCAGGAATTGAATAATTCCCCCCTCGAAGCCTGAGAGCCAAATGCAGGGTTGACTCCTTCTGAATATTATAGTCAGCTAGACTCTTGCTACCATCCACCAGAATTTTTCCAAGGGAGATCAATATCTGCTTGTCCGGCGATATTTCTGTGTTGTCCTGAATCTTGGCTTTGACATTATTGATGGTGTCAGAGCTCTCCACCTCTAGAGTTATGTTTTTTCCAGCCATAGTTCTTATATATATTTGCATTTCTTTTTTATTATTGAAATAAATGGCGTAAGTACTGAAATACTGAACCTCAAGAAGCAGAATCTATATTTATACAACTTGATGGGTTTCCAATACGTCGATTCATTCTTGACATCACATTATTTGAACCTACTTGAAGCTATCGAAAACTGTAGATGTTATCGAGAAGTGCTTCGTAATTGTAACTCATTTACGAGGAAGGAAGACGTAAGGATTTAGTGTACACTCCACGAGGATGAATCTTTAGAGACTTTTCATATTTTATTTTGTTTCTATGATTTCTTTTTCTTAAAATAAAAGTCCAATTACTAAAAAAATATAATTTCTTAAAAGTAGTGTACACTTTTTTTTTTTTTTTGGACGGCTATTGTACGCGTATTTTTAAACACTTTTTCGTAGTAAAAGAAACACCTTTTTCAATTTTTTTTGAAACTTCGTTTATTAAAATTTAAATTTTTAATAAATATATATAATATTAAAACATTTATAATATATTTTAATAATAGTAAATATAATGATTATATATTTTAAGGGATAATTCCTGATTAATTACAAGTCTTCAAACTCCATTTCTAAACAAAAGAAAGTAGAAAAATCCTTCCTACTTCCTTATCGTTGAAAGGTTTCCAAGTAAATACTTTATATATTTACTTTTCATTATTATTTATAATGTCATTTAAATTTTTATTTTATTATATAATATTCATAATATATTTTTTGTTTATTTTTTAATATAAAATCCGGTTAACACCACTGACGACCACCACCACCTTATGCATTTACCACTAATTATCACCACCACCTTATACATTCTCCACCGACCACCACCACCACCACTCCCACCACAACCCACCACCATAACACCCCTTCCACCATTCCCATCACCACCACCACCACCTTCACCCCCACCTACCACTATCACCACCATTATTCTCCGTCGACCACCACATTCGCCCATAACCACCACCGACTAGTTCCATCCCCACCAATCACTACCAACTAATTCCATCACACGCGCGCTTCCGTGAAATTAAAAATTCATAACTAATTCTAGAAAAATCGTATACGAGACAAATTAATATTTACGTTTATGATGTTTTTTGAATTTATCTATTTATTTTTTTATTTTTAATTTCGACAATCCGTTTTGTGTGTTGCTATACCACATAAAAAAATATTAAATTCCACAACACGCACGCGTCCGTGAATTTTTTTATAAAAAATAATAATTAAATCCAAAAAAATCAGAAAAAATTAAAAATTGTATTTCTTGACAAGTTCATATCTACATCAGCGGTTTTTTTTATTTTTTTATTTTTAACTTTTGATATTCGGTTTTATGTGTCCTACAATACAAAAAAATATATTTATGTAGTCATATAACACATAAAATCGTAGAATTAATCTAAAAAATCCCTTCTTTAACAAAATCATTTTTTCTCTTTATTAATTGCATATACCCTATTTTTATTTGTTTTTTACTACCTTGATGTATTTTTTTTGTCCAACCTCCTTTTGTTATATTGTGTGTTGATCTAATACACAAAACAATCATTTGTGTATTACAACAACAAGCAAAATCATGTATTCCTTTTTAGTCATGCTCTTTTCAGTTTATGATTTATGTATCACATGAATACACAAACCGATCAGTTTGACTGAAAAAATGAATTCGTGTGTTACCGTAATACACAAACAACTATTTTGTGTATTACAGCAACACACAAAATAACAAAAAAATGGTTAGACAAAAAGTGGATACATCAAGATAATTGAAAACGAGTAAAAATATTGTATATGTGACTAATAAAGAGGAAAAAAATGATTTTGTAAAGAAGATAATGCTTTAGACTGATTTTATAATTTGTGTGTTACAAGAATACATAGATATATTTTTTTGTATTGTAGTAACACATAAAACTGAATATCAAAATTTAAAGATAAAAAAAATAAAAAATTTGTTGATGTGGATATGAACTTGCGCCGTCAAAAAATACAATTTTTAAATTTCTCTAATTTTTTTGGATTTAATTATGATTTTTTATAAAAAAAATCACGTACGTGCGCGTTTTGTGGAATTTGGAATTTTTTTTTTTGTGATAACACCCAAAACGGAGTATCGAAATTAAAAAATTCAAAATTCAAAAAAAAAATCAAAAAAATTCATTGACGTAAATATTGACTTGTCTCGTCCAAATATGCGAATTTTTTATCTTTACGATTTTTTTAGAATTAGTTATGATTTTTTTTTTAAATTCACAGACGCACGCGTGTGATAGAATTAGTTGGTGGTTATTAGTGTTGGAGTGGTTGTGGTGGTGGGTGGTAGTGGATGGTGGTAGGAGTGGTGTGGATGGTGGTGGGGGTGGTGGGGTTGGGGGTGGCGGTGGTGGTGAAAAAAAAAATATTAAATAATACATAGTGAAGATAATAAGAATTATATAGTATATATAATCAAATTAATTAATCAATAGTCCTATGAGTATTTTTGTAATCTTTCAATTTTTTGTTATTAATTGGGATTAACTTGAAGTTGTACTTAATTAGGAATAATTACACTCTCCGTGTAATTAATTTGGTGTTGCTCCATTTTTATTATGTGTAAAAAATTAAATAATATTAAGTAAAATTTAAATTTTACAATCTATCGTTTAAACATAATTTTTATGTATGCACAAGATCTTCTACTAAAATTTTCACCTATCAAGATCGATAGTTGGTCTAGTGGTTAGATACTTCGCAAAGACCAAAGGTCTTGTGGTCGAATCTTATTGGAGTAAAAATAATTCATAGTCTAAAATAGCTCTCGTAGGTTTTTTTTTAAATCACTTATCCTTCTAATTTTTATTGATAACCAATCAGTTTTTATTTTATATTAATTTTCCACTAACTAATACTAATATATTAGTTTTAAGATTGAAAGATAATTGTCTCTCCAATCCATTATTCATTAAACCAGTCGGGTTAGCTCAATTGGCAAGAGTCTTATTATTTCTTCAGAACTTAAAGGAGAGGTCTAGAGTTTGAATCTCCTAAGTGTATATACCCGTGGGATTAGTCGTGGTGCGCGCAAGCAATCCAGGATCACCCATATACCAAAAAATTCCATTATTATTTAATTTCCTTTTCTTCTTTTTCTAATTTTTTCAGTCTACTCCCTAAGGTCGGTCCAGGTCGAAAGCAGCTAACACGAATGCTTTGTGCCCCTTATTCGAGAGGCAAAAAAAAATTAAAGGGGAATTATAATATAAGGTCCCATGACTTGGGTTAACTAAATAAAGCCCAAAACTCATTAGCCACTAACTAGGCATTCAAACCCACCCTAAAAACCAATAAAAGACCAAAATACCAATCCTTCTCCCTTATACTCACAGTGAACAAAAAAAAAACAAAAACCTATTAGGTTTTGGAAATCAGAAACCCACCCCCTACCCTCTATTCTCTCTCTCTCTCTCTCTCTCTCTCTCTCTCTCTCTCTCTCTCTCTCTCTCTCTCTCTCTCTCTCTCTCCAAACCCATCGGACTTCACCAGCCCACCATCCCACCGCTCCACTATGTCCTCCCTCTTCCCACCATGGCTTCCATTCCCCCTCCCTCTTCCCCTTCCTTTTCACCATATCTCACCGACCCACCTTCTCCACCACCACCAAGCTGAAAACCGCTACCCCACAATAGATCTCAACTTCCCTCCGTTCCCAGCAAAACCACGGTGACCACCAGATCTGTTCGTCCTTCAATCTCTACACACGAACCCAGTATTGGGATAAATGTTGCCCATTCAGAGTTATGTAGGGCTTTATCAGTATTTACTTTTATTAATTTATTCCCAAATTTTCTATTAGCCCGGGAATATTTACATCTAAAAGAGGGTGTTTCCTCAAGAGTATTGAGGTTTATAAATTTATTAAGTTTTTTTAATACATTTCTTATAAGTTATAATTCCACCTATTTTTCATTAAGAAACCTAATGCTATTAAAATCCCCTATAAGATGCCAATGTTTATTAATAGGGTTGTATTTTTTAATATTGTTAGTGGAAATATACTTTTCCTTATCTTTGGAATTCACATACACATAGGTAGGGCTGCAAACAAGTCGAGCAGAAGACTAGATGTACAGGCTTGTTTGTTTAATTTCTCGAGCCGAACCGGGCTCAAATTTAAATGAGTCGGGCCAAGTCGAGCTCAAATTTAAACAAGCCAAGCCCGAGCTTTCTATGATCCAAATGATAAATATTAAAAATTGTTTGTTTAAGTTATAGAACATTTTTCTAGAGCCGAGCACGAACTGCTAATGAACAATTTGTTTTTTATGGTTGAAATGGGACTTTCATGAATTGTTGGTATTTGATGGAGTGTGGTACGGAAATATGAAGAACAATATTAATGAAAAAATGAATGTCTAAAGAATTTAAAAATATTCAATTAAATATTGAAGGTTTAATAATATATTTATAAGTAGATAATACATTAATTTATGATTCATAATTTTAAACGAGCCTTCGAGCCGAGCTCGATCGACTTGTTTACTTATCGAGTTTAAAATGAAGCTTGAGCTTGAGTTTGTCTATATTCGAGCCGATCTTGAACGAGCTTTTCCCCGAACCGAGCTCGAGCACGAGCTGCTCGCGAGCGGCTTGGTTCATTTACAGCCCTACATATAGGTTTTATAAGTAGAAATCCCTAATTCATTCTTCACAATATAATTAATAAAGTCGGGTAAACTATCTATAATTCTAGTATTAATAGACGTTTTAGTAAAAATGGCTAGGCCACCTTTATGTCACGGTTTGACATTTCTCTCTCACTCGAGATGCAAGTTGGGGTCCTAAGCCACACGAGAGGCACTTAATCATGTGTGTAACTGACGTGTGATATCCTTGATACATGTATGTATGGTTATTATTTTGTCTTGGTCCATTTATATTAAGCGTGAATGTGCTATCAACCTAGTGGATAGGCGTGGCCACTTCCCAAACCTTGGGGCAGTAGGGTGCCAGGCGGATTCCGAAGTCTCGGCCCGTCTCAATTGGTATCAGAGCGATCTCGGAGTAGTTAAGTCGAAGCATGACGACATAGACATTAGTGGGGACGGATTGGGGGCAATACCGGTTTAGTCGGTCAGGAGGACTTACCAACCCCATGGGAACGAAGAGGACAGATGGGTCTGAATCCCTTACTTGCCAGTGCTGTTGTCGTGGTCTTGTGGAGGATGAGGGCTAGCGAGTCGATCTTGAAGAGCTTCTGCACAAATAGGTAGTAGTTGATATGCATGCTTGAGCGAGGTATGACCAAGAAAATGATGGCAATACAAGTGCGCGGCGGGGGAACTTGCGTGGTTGATTGTCTTTGGTGTGGTTGGTTTATCCTTGTCAGCCCGTGCATTGGCGGGTGGCATGGTGTGTGGCGCAATCAACAACAAAGACAGTCTGCTACGAGGACGTTAGCGGTTTCAGTGGGGGAATTTGTCACAGGTTGAGATTTCTCTCTCACTCGAGATGCAAGTTGGGATCCTAATCCATATGGGAGACGCTTAATCTTGTGCGTAACTGACATGTGATATCCTTGACACATGTGAGGATGGTTATTATTCTGTCTTGGTTCGGTTATATGAAGCGTGAATGTGTTATCGACCCAATGGATAGGCGTGGCCCCTTCCCATACCTCGGGGAGAGGGGTGCGGGCGGCGTCTGAAGTCTCAACCTATCTCATTTAGAACCTTTGGATCAACAATATGAATAAGTCCAGGTCAATTATTAATGTAATATTTAATAAAAAATTGAAGTCGTTTTTAGTCTCGGATAAAAAGGTTGCCTCGGAGTGGTGCTTATCACAGAGGTCCCTGAGACTTTGAATTTTCAAGGAATTGCCGGTTCCCTAACAATTCCAAACGATGTGAATCATTGAGTCGTGTGAGATTGTTTGAAGCAACCCCGAAAACCCTTTCATCATCAATAACCCGCTTACTAACTCTAACTTTCTTCTTGGAATCTTTGTTGACCTGTTTCTTCTCTTCTTTTTTATTTTCATTTTTTTCCTTTGAATTTTTTTGTTTAATAAGGGATAGGCTGACATAAGAATTAAATGTTATTGATTGGGCTCGGTTATGGGCTGGTATTTGAAATTCTAATTCAATATTATTTTCAGTGAAGTCCATGCTGGCCTGCGGGACATTTCTTTTATTTTTAAAAAGAACTAACAACCCATCTTGTAACGACGTCGTACCTTCATTCTTTTTATTACCCGGATTCTTCATTTGAGTTTCCTTATTAACCGCTGGTTATTCTCACTTTCTGGTTGATTGATGTGAGAGCAAAGTCTACTCAGCCTTATGTAGCTTTCCTATCGCAGTCTAAATTCAAAATAAAGCTGGGGTTTTGACATGACCCATGAATTTCTGCATTTTTTCCAAGGTTTGTGCTTTTGCTATTCTCTTTCTTCTCCATTAAGCTTTTACATCCATTAATGGCAGTTTTGCTAGCGTTGAAGATACCCAATAGCTTGTTAAATTCCTCTCTTCAAGAATAATCCATCAATAATAGGCTTAGTAACATGTCAGTTTAACCTAACCCAAATGAAAGTATCACCATCTATTTTACTTGATTCTAACATCTCATGTTTCTACAACACCACTAGCTAGTTACCAATCTTAAAACTATTATCACTATTAGTGCTATCTTAATTAATTAGATATACAACACCACACTCAATTGGTAATATAACACATATCATAAGTAGAAACAAACAAGAAGCAAAAATACATAACTTCACTAAATCTGATGCCCTTAATTATCACAAAAATATGGATCAAAACATCCAACTAGCATCATCCTAGACTTGAACCGGCTGATCAGGGCATTTCCAATGATGACGAAGAATAAGTACAAGAGTTTACTCCTTCTCGATATTATAATCAGCTAAAGTATGGCCATCCTCAAGCTGCCTACCTTGGAAAATCAGACGTTGCATATCTGGCAAGAGTTTTTCCCTTTCCTCAATTTTTGACCTCACATTTTCAATTGTAGCAGAACTCTCAACATTTAAAGTTATAGTTCTGCCTGCTAAGTTTCTAACAAAGATTTGCATTCCTTGGTGACTCGATTCCTTCTCGATTTTGTCATGCTGGTCCAGCCCATGTTCTTGTATTCTTCCTGCCCAAATACAAATACGGTCAACAACCCTAATTAAGGATATTTAATTTGGCTTAGTACAATTTTATTTACATATCGTAATTCCCTTATTTACAGATCGTAATTTCATTCTTTACAGTTCGTAATTCTCTCCTTTGAAGTTTATAATTTGCTCATTTACAATTAGTAATTCGTTCATTTACATATTGCAATATTATTTACGGTTCGTAATTCGCTCATTTATGGTTCATAATTTGATGGTATATATTTCGTAGTTCCCTCTTTTATTGTTGGTAGTTAAGATTTTTACGTTTCATAATTTTCTTCTTTACGGATTGTAAATCCCTCATTTATAATTCGTACGTTTCTCATTTACAATTTGTAATTCATCCATCTACAGTAATTCACTCATTTGACAGTTCATATGTCACTGTTATATATTTTGTAATTATCTCTTTTTCGTTTTGTGGTTCGCTATTTTATAGTTTGTATTTCTTATTTTTCAATTTGAAATTCACTCTTTTCACAATTTGTAATATTATTAAATAGAGTAATGATATTTGTCACCCTTTTTGTATCACCCATTTATCACCTCCTACGTGTATGCCTACATGGACCAATGAATTGATTTCTCTATCCTATTTAATTTTTCTCTATCTTCTATTCAAGGAAATCAATACATATATATAGAAGGGTGATAAAAGGGTGACATGAAAAGGGGTGACATATATCATTACTCTATTACTTTCTATGATTTATTATTCAAAAAATCTATATTTAGCATGTATTTATCCTATAGCAAAAAAATTGAAAAATAAATATATAGTAATTATAAAATAATTTGATATAAAAATAAAAAGGTCTAAACATGGGTAGATGTGTAATTTCATTAATTTATATTTACTAGATGAAATATAATAAATTTAGAATGACATGTCACATAAATTAACTAAGGATATTAAAGATTAATCATTATTGTTTAATTAAAAAAATTATATTAAATTAGTAAATCAATTAGACACATGACAGTATATTATTGATTATCAATCGCATATGTGATACACATATGATAGAAGAGTTTTCCATTTTCTATACATGTGACTAAATATTATTTGCTATTACAATTAAAATAATATATTTATATAGTTTTTAGTTGTCTCATATTTTAGATAAGTCAGGTTAAAGTGGATAGCATTTATTGTTGATTGCTATAGAATATACACATATTAGACTAAGATTTTATGTATTGTTTTGAATCATATATTGAAATAAAAGGAAAGAAAATGATAAGAATAAATATTATTTTCTTTTTTTGGAGTGTATATTCAATAAAAAGAAAGTAATTCAATTGATTGCATATCTTGTAGGATCCTTTAAAAATTTCTGATTTTCAATTTTTCGATATTTGAGTCATTTCAAAGGAAATTAATTAAGAGTAATGATATATGTCACCTCTTTTCATGTCACCTTTTTATCACCCTTCTATATATATGTTTTGATTTCCTTGAATAGAAGATAGAGAAAAATTAAATAGGATAGAGAAATTAATTCATTGGTACATGTAAGCATACACCTAGGAGGTGATAAAAGAGTAATACAAAAAGGGTGACAAATATCATTACTCATTAATTAATTAATTTTTAAAATGTCTTAACTAAACTTATAATTTAAATTTACAATGTTATATAACATAAAAATGGTATAAAAATATTTTGATTCAAAGTTATACTTTCTTTTTCTTTAATAATATAAATTAAAACAAGAGATTATTTAATCAATTACTTTTTTTTCTTTATTATTATTTTTACAATCCATACACTTGATTTATTATTTATGTATTTCTATCATTTTTTTTATAATGTGAATCCAAACTATATATACTATTAAATCATTTATACGTGCTTGTTTCCTAATATTGCGATCCAAACTAATTATAATTATAATTATAATATCAATATGGTTATCTATTATTGACACTTGATTTCTATCATATATATACAGTAAGGATAGAGGATTTTAACATAATATTCAATGTATGAGTAAATAAAAGAATTATTGTTACCTAAATAGAAAATTTTATATTACCATTATTTTAATTAGATAAAATAAAACGGATATTTATAAATTTCAAATACATTATAAATACAAGTATGCTAAAATATTCCTATTGTCTCATTTTTTTCGTGCATTGACAAAAATATATCACAATGAAATTCTTTAATACATTTGCAATCATTCTCGTTGTTCTGTTTTGTGCTCAAGGTAATAATTGTTTACTTATAATCCTTTGGTAGTCTTTTACCATATATATTATACAATTGGAGTTAAATATTACAATTTAGTGAATGGCTAGGTTATTTTTTATCAAGGGTCGATGTTTCCTTTATGCACGTTTTATTCTTAAATAGTTTTTTTCTAATAAATATTTATTATATACTAAGATCATGGTATTTTAGGATATATTCTTTAGTGTATCAAATCATCATGTTAATCATATGAATTTTTACAGGCATTGAGAAATTTTCAGCATATGCATGTGGGGAAATTTTTTCCTATGATGAGGAATTGTGCAATGACTCTAAGTGTTCTTCCCAGTGCAAAGCAATAAATCCACGTTCATACGGATATTGTATTTTATCTGATACTTGTGAGTGCATGTGTGGTCATTGAACAATGATTTGTCTCAAATATTATATACTCTTTATATGAGCATTTTCAGATATAAATTTCGTAAGTTTATATTATCAATCTTTGATCTCAATTTTATGACAAAAATATTTACTTGTTATTATGGCTTGTTATATAATTCATTATTATAAAATTATTGAAAAAATTATCTCACACGCCCTTATGGTTTACCACATATGCATATTAATTTACACATACAAATACCTCAAAGAAACGTTTTATGTTCTGGAAAATGACACTTTCACCTCAAACATAAACTCTAACAAAGAAAAAAATTGCAATTGAGAAACCCGGATAGTCCACCATAATTGATGGAACAGTGAAACAAACGCCAAATCATAATCATCTCACTTTAGAGATTGAAATACAATATTTAATAGTCCAAATACGATTTGGATCTAAAGGTCCACATATATAAATTAATTATCCGAATACGCAACACATGTTTGTGATTGGCATATACGGCACACTACATATACGTCTTAGTAGTCTTAATTTGTGTATATACATTATGCATTTGATTGGACTATGGATTTGTCCACAGTGGATAAATTATATCTTGGAACACATCCTTAGGGTTAGGTGGCATAAACAGTCTGACCATTAGAGTTATTATATAATTATTTGGAGATCATATAGTATCACCTATAGATAAATCCCTTTACATGGATGAAAATGTGATAATCATTACTACAAAAACCCCCCAAAAACACATGCCATTCATAATAGCTAGTTGTTGTCACAAACAATTATCACATATATTTCTTTCACTGGGAAAATCTAACTAATACATCTCCTCCGAGTCTCCCACCATTAAATCATTATCTTGCTAACTAATTTAAACTAGTTGTTGGTGTCGTATTAACTAAAAAGACCGAGAGACCGAAATTCAAAATTCATTTTTGTAGAAAAGGGCCTTTTACACTATGTAATTACTATTTTCATACAACAATGAACTATAAAGGTTTGGAGTACTTGCTAAACTTTTCTTATTATTAGAATAACAAATCTATGTTTGTATTTAATAGTGGTTTGATTTACATTTTTGTAATACAAGGCTAAATTTCTTATTATTTATCGATTAAATAAGTGGGAAGTGAAAAATGCTACTAAGCATGAAAAACCTATGAACTTTTTTTCTAATAATTTACAACTTTTTTATTATTACAACACTATTTGCAGTCAAACGAGAAGTAAGATTAAGAAACACATCTTCTCTACAAGTGATTGTCAAACCACCCATAGATTATCATAGCTAAACTCTTTCTCAACTTAACTTAAAAATTCTTGAAATTGAAGTGTGTTTCAAGTATGATATCAAAATCAAAAAACACTCCATTTCTCCTTCCTTGCTACAAATCGTGAAATATCCACTTTTAACTTGCTGATCACTTGATGCTATTTAATTATTCGATGAAGAACATTTGATCTTATTAACTTGAATAATAAGAGGCACACAAATAGCCATATTAACTTGCTGAAGGTAATTTATCGATCCGATTAATCAAACTGAGTGAAAGGATAATAGAAGTATTAGAGGATTTTTCGGAATTGGAAAAAAGGTATGAGAGTTGTGGATGTGGTAAAAGCTTAATTTTATGTTAATCTATTGAGAATCAATTAATAAAATAAAAATATTTTATGTTTTAGAAGCATTAGGTTTGAAATTGAAATTAACTCTATAGGTTTTAATACAAATTACAAGAAATCGTAACGTTTTTTTCCTTTACAACTAAAGACATCAGGGCCTAAATTGTTTCACTAGACCCACTGAAAAATTATATGATGATGATATCTCCCTGTTTGTGATAAATAAATACCATTGGGAGACTTCATTTTAGGTAGAAATCAGACTTAGGTAATAGATTATTATGCATATTTTTCTATATTGCACTTTTTCCCTTCGAATTTGTAATATTGTGTCTTTTAGAGATTTTGTGCGTTAATTTGCTTGTTTAGTGTGAAGTACTTAGGTACATGCATGGTTTCTAGGAGGCATCAAGATTAAGAGAATAAGTGAAGTTTAAAGTCCAAAAGTAAAAAGAAGTGCTAAGAGAGCAAAATACATCACTTAAGTAAAGGAGGAGGAGCATTAGAAACTTGAATACCTCACTTCTAACTCTTCCCTAGCCCAAACGGTGTAGAATCTAAACTTGTAGTTCAAATGAAAAAGTTGCGACTCTGTGTTAGAAAAATTTTAGAGGTTGAATCAGGTGATTTGAACTTGCGATGCAAAAGTTGAGCCTGTTTTATTGGAAGGTGTACATCAGATGCGGGAATAATAAAATAGACTTGGATCCCTAATTACTTAATTAAGCCCAAGATTAGACCTAATCCGTTTTTACTCTTTATATAAGCTCCCTAAAACCTCATTAATCAGTACCTTTCAATTTAGCTTCAAATTTTGTGAGAGGGAAAAGACAGAACGCTTGGAAGTAAAGGGCAGAAGCTAGAGAAGACCATGCTTCTTCTTTAACAGCTCAATTATTATATACCTTACGTTCTTTTTAGTTTTATTTCATATTATGTCTTTAATTAGTTTTATTTATTTTCTATATTTAATTATTAGCTAAACCTAAATTACTTGAGACTCGTATTATAGGGATGAACCCTAATTTCTAGTTTAATGTTTTTCACATTTGGGATTGTGTCAATTTAAATTAAGTCGCGTAATTGCGTACTGATTCTATTTTCGTACTTATTTACTATCATTGACGTCGCGAATCAAGGGTAGGTAGTAATGATTAGGCTATTCACTGGTGGCGGTGATCATCCGGAATGGGGGGGGGGTTTAATTACAGAAATAGAATAGAGACGTGTGGCATCATGTTCTTTGGTAACTCTAACTCTGCGTTTAGGAGGTCTAGCTTTTCTTTCTTTTCCAAATGGCTTGTCAAACTCAATCCCATTCTTTTTGGCCTCATTGTGAATACTCGCAATTGAAATCGATTTGATATTCTTACCTTTTTCTACCAGTTCATCCTCAATGTTCCTAAGTGGCACATTTACGTGAATACAAATATTTGTGATAGTGCATGGGAACTTGAGGTTGCGTGCATCAGTGGGGGATTTTGTGTAAGCCATAATGGAGTTGTATATGACACGAGCTACATCAATCTCCTTCTTCTCAATAATACATTTAATGAAGATGAGTTGCTCACATGTTACCTCGGGTATGTGATTGTTACCAAAGAAGGTAGGAATAATAAAATGGGACCATCCTTTAGCACGTGGCAATAAATTACTACTAAATGCTTGACCTTCATATCTAGCACCCTTGGGTATGGGCTGAATCCCATGAATTAGAACACCTCGATAAAACGAATTCCATTCAAATGTCGGATTATTAAGCTCTTCCAGGTATTGGCATGGACCATTCAAGTTTGGTAGTTTAAATACTTCACGAATATACTCAACTGAGAAAGAAATAATCTTCTTATGGAGATGAATAGTGTTACCTTCCGCAAAGACTAATTCTTCATAAAATTCCCGAACCAATGTCAGAATATAACTCAAATCTCTAGTCCTCAACTCATTCTATACAAACTCGTCACATGCAATCGTGTAATCTTTGAATTCACCGTCCATTATATTTATCGGAAATCATTTCTCAACACCAAAAGAAATACTAGCGAACCTCTCACGAATTTGTTCTTTCCAAGGTACGAACGGCTTTTTAGGTTTAGGTTTCTGAGCCATTGTTTTTCTTCTTACCAAACGTTGAGAAACAGCCGGTTCACTTACCTCTTTTTTCTCATCTTTATCTTCCTCCATGATCACCTTTTCAGGAGCAACAATACTTGGGTCCTCTTTCCTCTTCATAGTATTCTCAACTTCTCCATTTATCAGCTTAGAACTTGAGTCCGGAATTTAAATGGATTTGTTTGGAGTATTCGACATAGTGTTAGGGTTACTACGTGATCTTTGGTTATAGCAGAAGGAATCAGTTCTGTTTGTCATCTCACTAAACCCCAAACTCAAAACTTCAAAAATTCAAAACTAGAGAAAAGTTTTGAACTTTTATGTTTTGAGGATATAGAAAGAAAGTTTATGGTGTGATTGGTGGTCCTTTGTGTGTTCTAGAAAATATACAAATAAGGATAAGAGAACCACAACCGCAAGTGTACGGTTGTCCCAAGTAATTGATGTTCAGGTTTACACATTAATTTTCGTAAAAGCGAGCTTTATTTTGGTGGAGTCAAGGAGGAGATAAAGAATGAAATTTCTAAGATTCTGGATATTAAATTAGGCAATTTGCCTATAATATATCTTGGGGTCCCTTTGAACTCTAAAAAATTGAGTGTTAAAGATGGGAATGTATTAACTGAAAGAATATGCACTAGTATTGCTAAATGGAATTCTAAACATCTGTCTTACGCAGGTAGAGTAGAGCTGATTAGAGTGGTGTTGATTAGCAAAATAATATTCTGGTGTCGTATGTCTTTATTGCCTAAACAGGTAATATATAAATTGAATCAAAAGATGGCTGCATTTTTATGGAAAGGCACATTAAATGATGCAATTGGAGCTAGAGTATCTTGGAGCAGTGTGTGTTGCAGTAAAGAAGAAGGAGTGTTGAATATTACAAATATTGAGAACATGAATAAAACATGTCTCTTATTCACATTCTGGAGGTTTTATTCTCAAGGAAACAACCTTTGGAGCAAGTGGGTTAACACTAATATCCTTAAACAAAGAAGTATTTGGAGCTTAGATGTTAAACAACATCATTCTTGGACTTGGAAGCAACTGCTCAAGATTAGAAGAGTTGCGTATGAATTAATCTATCATGAAGTTGGTAATGGTCAAAATACGTATTTGATGTGGGATAGGTGGATTAACAAAAAATGTGTCCAGGAAATTCTCAATATCACTCTTGATGACCAAAACATAAGCTGCAATAAAAAAAAGTTAGCAAGTGTTTTGGAAGAAGCAGATGGAGAATACCGCCTTGTATTGGTAAGATTTATTCTCAGATACAAGGTATAAAACTTGATAATAAAAAAGATATAATTAAATGGGAAGAATGTGTGAAAGATAAATTTTCGTATAAGAAAAAGTTGAAGAGAATTTCTGAGGCAAAAAATGATATTTCTTGGTGTGAAGTTATTTGGGCTAAGCTTTGTATACCATGTTGTTCCTTTATTGCGTGGTTAGCAATTTTAAACAGGCTTCCAAAAAAATAGAATGAAGGTATTGAGATTAAATGTCACTACTGTTTGTCCTCTATGCAGAATTGAAGTTGAAGATGTGGAGCATATCTTTATACACTACAAATATTCTAAAATTGTGCTGCAGAAGATACTTGATCAATTTAATATTAACTGCAGATTCAACACTTTAATGGAGCTCATTGACACTATTCAGAATCGACTTGCAAACTGAGAAGCTTTAACAGTTTTAAGCGCAAGTGTTACCACATATATATACTTTATTTGGTATGAAAGAAATAAAAGAGATCATGGAGAATGGGAACTAAATAAAGACAGACTGCATAATAGGATTACTTCTATTTTAGCTGTTAAATTAAAAAGCAAAAGAATGAAATGTAATAAGACTGGTGCATTAATTGATAAAATTTGTAATAGCTAGGTAATTTTAATATATGAGCTTTGTAATAGCTAGGTAATTTCAATGTAGTGGTTTGTAATAGTTGATTAAGGTAGGTAAGGTGTGAGCCCATGAGGATGGGCCAATGTGTAAAAACAGTTAGTTGCTCTTCATATATAAAAGTTTGATTTGCAGATCAAAAAAAACCTCGATTTACTTTGTGGTGGTGGATTCTTACAGGTAACCCCAACACATGCTAAGATTATTTTGAATAGAACGATGAAAAATGAGCAAGGTTGGAAAACTGTGAGAACACTTATCCGAGGTGGAAAAAAAAGTAATGCTGGAATTGATGAGATCTTCTCCTCGTTAGAGAATAAATTGAATAATACGTTTGAGCAACAATTGAAACAGCTTACCTTAGCTGTTAAAGAAGGTTTTTCAAGTAGAAGAGCAAATGTTAATGTTACACAAGAGATATATGGGTGCTCTAATCGTGGTGTACAAGATCATGACTGGGAACATTTTAAAAGCAATCCAGAATCTGTGATGTTTGTTTCCAACCGAGGGAACTATAATTCAGGTGGTCAAGGGTATCAACCATATAGAAACCATTCGGGTTTCCAATATTCGAATCTAAATGGGGCCGCAGATTCGACTTATGCGTATCAGCCGCGTCCCCAAGGTAAAAACTATCAACCAAGACCACAGAATAACTACCAAGGGGGACAAGGTTACGGAAATCAAGCTCAGAGACAACCTCCTCAAGACACCTATAATGACACCATGAATCAGAAAGCTTTACCTGCTAAACCTCAAGAAGGTACATTAGATATTAATCAGATGTTACAACAATTGATTGCCCTTCAAACAAAAGCTTACCAAGATCAATAATCTTCTGTCGCGGCAATTAAATTGTTAGAAAATCACATGGCTTAGATGGAGAAACAGTTAAATTAGCGTCCACAAGGACGATTACCCAGTGATACAGAGCCTCCTCCCCACTACAAAGATTGTAACGCTATCTCGCTTCGAAGTGGTAAGAAGCTCCCAGCACCACATTTTCCCGTTATGAAAGAAAAAGAAACAACTGTAAAAACGAAAACGGTAAAAGATGTGGTGGAGAAAGAAAGTGATCGAGAAGTAGAAGAGGTGGAAGTTGAGAAAATTCCGGAGAAGACAAAGCAGAAAGATGTAGTGGAAGAAGCGAACCGTCCTCCTCAACCATTCCCCTCAAGAGTTCAGAAGAAAGGAGATACGGCTGCATATCAGAGATTCATGAGTATGGTGAGTAAGCTCAACATTAATATGCCTTTCTAAGAAGCTATCAAAGGTGTACCAAAATATTTGAAATCCCTGAAAAGAGCTATCACCAACAAATGCCAGTATCTTGAGAATGAAATGATAGGTTTACCAGAAGAATGTAGTGCAATATGCCAGAGTAAGTTGCCACCTAATGTCTCCCCATTTGTGATTATTTAATCTTAGCTAGAGACATCATTTTTAGTGTTTTAGGAAGTCTAGTAGTCGATTTCTCATGTATTATTGCACTTTCCTATTTCTTGTCTTGATTTAATGATTTATTATTTTTAGAGCATATTGGGTTTAATTTATTTATTTAGTGTGAAACTTTAAAGATATATAGTAAATAATTAGATACCAAATCAAGTCTAAAGAGATAAAGGGAATAAGATATGCATGAAAATTGGAGATAAGGAAAGAAAAGATAAGATATGGAAAGATAAAGTTGTCAAATAAATCTGAATTCCAGCACCTACAACCATATAAGTGATCATATCTCAAGATTGGATAGGAATTTGGAAGAAAGGTCTGAAGCAAAGTTATAGAGCTTCCGAGACGGTCTTATTATTTCTTTGTTAATATCTTTCTTATTATCAATCCATATTACTTCCTCATTAGTAATTCTTACAATTTTTTTTCTATATCTTCTTTCTTTAGTACATAAGTGATAATATTTAGTATTTTTATCACCCTTTTTTAGCCACATATTTCTAAATCTTTCTTTTCAGTAGCTTTCTTCTCTTTTTCAGGTATCTTCTAAATCGTTTACTATATTATTATATTCATCCCACTTATGATTAAAATCATTAGTGTTTGATATAATTTTTAGTTTTTTAATAAATTTCTCAATTTGGATTTTATTATTACCAAATCTTTTAGTGTTCCAGATCCTAAGTTCTTGGCTACACTTTTTTAGTTTATGATTAAAAACAGTATTAGGGTTACCCCTTAGGGTTTTATATTCTTTCCATACTTTTTTGATAATATTTAAACAATCATTTTCAAGGGTCTAAAAGGTTTCAAAGTAAAACCTTTTCTTGTTCCTGTTAATATTCTTGTCATGGTATAACACCAGCGGACAATGGTCAGGTCCTATTGTTGGGACCACGGCTACCCATGCATTGGGATAAATCTTTGCCCATTCAAAGTTATGTAGAGCTCTATCAATATTTTCTTTTATTAATTCATTCCCAGATTGTCTATTAGTCCGGAAATATTTACATAATTACATCTAAAAAGAGGGTGTTTCCTCAAGAGCGTTGAGGTTTATAAATTTATTTATTTTTTTAATAGATTTCTTATGAGTTATAATTCCATCTATTTTTCATTAAGAAACCTAATGCTATTAAAATCTCCTATAAGATGCCAAGTTTTATTAACAGGGTTGCATCTTTTAATATTGTTAGTGGAAATCTACTTTTCCTTATCATTGGAATTCACATACACATAGGTGTTATAAGTAGAAATCCCTAATTCATTCTTCACAATACAATTAATAAAGTCGGGTAGTTATCTATAATTCTAATATAAATAGACTTTTTAGCAAAAATGGCTAAGCCACCTTTAGCACCTATTAGATCAACAATATGAATAAGTTCCAAGTCAATTATAGATGTAATATTCAATAAAAAATAGAATTTATTCTTAGTCTCAGATAAAAAGGTTGCCTCAGAGTGGTGCTCATGACAGAGGTCCTTGACACTTTGAATTGTTAAGGAATTGTCGATTCCCTAACAATTCCAAACGATGTGAACATTGAGTCGTGTGGGATTTTTTGAAGCAACCCCGGAAACCCTTTCATCGTCAATAACCCCCTTAGTAACTCGAACTTTCTTCTTGGAATCTTTTTTGTTCTGTTTCTTCTCTTCTTTTTTCTTTTCAATTTTTTCCTTTGAATTTTTTTGTTTAATAGATGTATGAAGGGATAGGCTGACATAAGAATTGAATGTTATTGATTGGGCTCGGTTATGGGCTGGTGTTTAAAATTCTAATTCAATCTTATTTTCAGTAAAGTCCATGATGGCGGGACATTTCTTTTAGTTTTTTTTTTGTCATTAACATTTCTTTTAGTTTTAAAAAGAACTAAGATCGATAGTTGGCGGTCTCCACAAGACCAAGAAGTCCTGGGATCGAATCTCATTGGAGTCAAAATGACTCCGAACCCAAAGTGGCTCTCTTATGTATTCAAAAAAAAAAAGAATTAACAACCCATCTTGTAACGACGTCGTGCCTTCATTCTTTTTATTACCCGGATTCTTCATTTCCTTATTAACTGCTGGTTATTCTCTTTTTCTGGTTGATTGGTGTGAGAGCAAAGTCTACTCCGCCTTCTGTTGATTGATGTGTTCAACGGGTCGGCCCCTCTCAATGAATTTGCCTTAGTCCGGAAAGCTAAATTCATAGCCGGTAAGATTTCGCGATCTTGGGGACGTCTGCCTGGCTTATCTACATCCAAGAGAAATATGATATCTCTAGTGGGGTGGTCTAAACCTACTAGGGGAGTAAAACTCAACACGGATGGAAGTTACGATAGAGGGAGAAGAATTGGAGGAGGGGGAGGAATCGTAAGAAATAACGAAGGTGAATGGCTAGGTGGCTTTAGTATACAGATTTGTCATGATTCGCCGGTTATAGTAGAATTAATCGCACTTTGGGAAGGTTTGAAGATGGTTAATAGATTGGGTTTCCATGAGGTTACGGTTGAGGTGGATTCATGGGAGGCAATCGAACTAGTTCGTAACTCGGTGGATGGGCGAGGACCTGGAGCATTTTGGATTAGACTATTCGGGCACTTTTAGAATCAAATAAGGACTATCGCTTGAGAAGCATCTACAGAGAGGCGAATGTTTGTGCGGATTGGCTGGCAAAGCAAGGAAGGAAAAGTAGTGAAGATTTCGCGTTTCTTGCAGACCCCCCAGATGGCATTTGGAGTCTTCTCACAAAGGATAGAATGGGGTATAAATCGCCAGGTGATTAATAATCCTGATTTGGTAGCTCATGTAATGGACTAGTTGTAGAATAAGTTTCGTTGTAACATGATCCATTGGTTCTCCGCTGTAATAAAAAAAAAAGATTTCCTATCGCAGTCTAAATTCAAAATAAAGCTGGGTTTTTTACATGACCCCATGAACTTCTGCATCTTTACCAAGGTTTGTGCTTTTGCTATTCTCTTTCTTCTCCATTAAGCTTTTACCTCCATTAATGGCGGTTTTGCTAGCGTTGAAGATACCCAAAGAATAATACATCAATAATAGGCTTAGTAACATGTCAGTTTAACCTAACCCAAATGAAAGTATCGCCATAATTTACTTGATTCTAACATCTCATGTTTCTACAACACCACTAGCTAGTTACCAATCTTGAAACTATTATCACTATTACTGCTTTCTTAATTAATTAGATACACAACACCACACTCAATTGGTAATATAACACATATCATAAGTAGAAACAAACAAGAACCAAAAATACATAACTTCACTAAATATGATGCCTTAATTATCACAAAAATATGGATCAAAACATCCAACTAGGCATCATCCTAGACTTGAACAGGCTGATCAGGGCATTTCCAATGATGACGAAGAATAAGTACAAGAGTTGACTCCTTCTCGATATTATAATCAGCTAAAGTATGGCCATCCTCAAGCTGCCTACCTTGGTAAATCAGACGTTGCATATCTGGCAACAGTTTTTCCTTTTCCTCAATTTTTGACCTCACATTCTCAATTGTATCAGAACTCTCAACATTTAAAGTTATAGTTTTGCCTGCTAAGTTTCTAACAAAGATTTGCATTCCTTGGTGACTCAATTCCTTCTCGATTTTGTCATGCTCGTCCAGCCCATGTTCTTGTATTCTTCCTGCCCAAATACAATCACGGTTAACAAACCTAATTAGGGATATTTAATTTGGCTTTATTTCCATGAAAAGAAACAAAACATTTAGCACAAATAAATTCACAATTTTACTGAAATTTAGGAATTTATACTAGATTACTATCCTTCCATTTCCCAAGAGAATAACAAAACTACAAAATGCATCAAAATAGACTTATACTAGGTTAAGAAAGCACCAGCTTGGTTAAGAAGAACAAGGCAAAGAATCGACTCATTCTGGATATCACAATCAGCCACTGTCCAGCGATCCTCAAGCTGCTTGTTACCAAAGATTAGACGTTGTTGGTGTGGAAGAATCCCCATCTTCCGATAAATTTTTGACTTCACCTTCTCAATAGTATCAGATCTCTCTACCTCCACAGTGGTTTTCCTCCCATTGGATTCAACAAATATATTCATAGGAATCTTTTCCTGGTCGGAACTTTGCTCCACTGTGATGGATTTTCCGTTTGATGTTGTAGCGATAATTTGTGTGCCACCATCATCTACCTTCACATGAACATTGTTAATCGTGGAGGCGTCGTTGACCTCCAATAAAATCGTCTTACCCTCTAGGGTTTTGACGGAAATTTTCATACCACCACGAAGCCTAAGAACCAGATGTAGTGTTGATTCCTTTTGAATATTGTAATCGGCTAGGGTTGATTTGTCGTTATCCAGCTGTTTTCCGGCAAAGATCAGTCTCTGTTGGTCCTTCGGTATTTGCTCCTTGTCCTTAATTTTGGCTTTCACGTCGTCGACCATGTCGGAGCTCTCAACCTTGAGAGTTATGGTTTTTCCAGTTAAAGTTTTGACGAAGATCTGCATCTTTCTGTATGTATGTATATGATAAATGTATATTACAAGCGCAAATGTTGAAGCAATATTTATAGTGAGAAACCTGTATGCCTCTTCTCTTTTTTTTTTTTGTTCGAAAAAGGAAGATGTTTATTTCTGGAGTTTTTTATTTTTAAAAGTTTAGCATAAATATAGAAAGAGTAATGCTGGGTATCATCCAAAAAGTTATCACCCAAATATCACCTTCTTAGGTGGTCCAATTAAAACTGTTTCATATAAGAGAGAGAAAAAAAGTTATCAGGAAAGAGAAACAGTTTAATTGGACCACCTAGAAAGGTGATATTTGGGTTATCACTTTTTGGGTGATACTCAGCATTACTCATATAGAAAATAATTGCCAAAAGAGCCCATTTAGGACATATTTACTTGTCACATTTGAAGACCTAAAAAGTAGAATTGAATAAAAAAAACTATGTATTTTCAAAGACTAGTCAAATTTAGAGATGAGTAAGGATATATATCACCCCTTCACCCTTTATATGGAGCATATGTGGCATTAAATAAAAGAGAAAGAAAAAAGTCATTTAAGAAAGAAAAACATCATGATTAGTTTTTAAAATCTTCACATAAGGGGTGAAAGGGTGAAAGGGTGAAAGGATGATATAGTAGCATTACTCTTTAGAGATAAAGATAGTCATATTTTTTATCACATTTAAATATACATATACACATTTATAGTGAGAAACCTAATGTATTCTTCTTTTTTCCTTTTTCTTTTTGTTCGAAATAGGAAGATGTTTTTTTCTGGAGTTTTTTAAAAGTTTAGCATAAATATAGAAAATAATTGCCAAAAGAGCCTATTTGGGACATGATCAATGGAGTCTTTTTTTTGTCCAAACACGAGAAAAAGACTCTGTGGGTATTCATGAATTTCGAAAAGAGACTTTTGAGTACCCATACTATAGAACTTTCAGGTATCCAACTTTTTCTTTTTGTCCAATTATAACGAAAAACACTAATAATTGGACAAAAAGAAAAAATTGGGTAACTAAAGTCCTATTTTATAGTATGGGTACTTAGAAGTCTCTTTTCAAATTTCATGGGTATCCACGGATTTTCTCGTCCAAACGCTACCAATGGAGTCTTTAAATGTCACATCTGAGTACCTAAAAAGTAGAATTGGATTAAAAAAAAACAATGTATTTTTAGAGATTAGTCAAGTTTAAAGATAGAGACTTGATAGTTATATTTTTTGTCACGTTTGAATACATATATACATATATACATATTTAACTTTGTCAAAGTCATACAAATGCATTTTCATTAAAAAATGCATATACTAATTTTTTGCAACCCATATTAATTAACTAACATAAAATAAATAATATATTTTTTTATTTACTATTGAACAAAATATTAAAATTTATTAATATTATATTCTAATTTTATGAAAATTAATTATATTTTATAAGTATTTATATTATAATCTTTTAAAAAAATTATATATCAAATTAATCTTTACTTTTTATAGTAAAACATCAAGTTAATCTTTTATTTATATGAATTAATTTTTATTCTTATTCTATATCTAATTCTTATTCTAATAATAATTAAATTATAGAAATGTAATATTTAGTTCATAAAATTTTAACATCAATATTTAATTTACAAAATTTGAAAACTATAAAGCAATACAAAAAAATTAATTACTATAAAGTAATATTTAATTTCTTTTATTTTTATAATAACATTTGTAATTTTTCAACACCACTTTTCAATATCAAATTTATTCTTTATTATTAAAATATTTATAATCAAAAATATATTTTTGTTAATATTAAACTAATTTTATTTGCAAAAATTATTAATAATCAACATAATGTATATAATTATTAGTATATTTTATATAGAGACTCAAATTTATTCTATACCGTTGATGTTGACATTGATATGTCTTTAAATTGGGTCTTTAAATATAAATTTGAAGACCTAAATTAGAGACTCCATTGGTCATGCTCATAGGGAAGTAATCTGGTCCCGGTTTGACCAACAACCTCTTATCTTAATCATGCGTTTTAAGTGAAAAACGGCCATCGAATGACTGTCTTTCACTTAATCACGTGTTAAGAATAGACAACCACTGAATGAGCACCTATTTCGTAAAATGTTTTTAGCACACGGTGATTAAACCACCACCTTCCTTATTTTTTCGTATTTTACGAAAGGCGATCACTGATAACCGACTTTCGCAAAATAAACATTTCAACGGGTCTTTATTCTTCATTTACGGATTGTAAAAAACCCCACCACCATTGTTGTATTGTCTTGCCTTCGCCGTTCACCAGTCATTCAGCCGCCGAAACATCCTCTAATCAAGTCTTACATCATCAAGTCTCCCTATTTACCCTAAAAATCAAGGTTAGGATTTTATACCCATTTTTTTGGAACTTTTAATTCAGTATATTAGATTTGTTTATGTAATTTATATTTGCAATACGATGATAGATTATTAACAGTGGTGTTATATTATTGATTTTTTGAATTATTTTATATTTTTTAGTTAATTGCACAATTGTTCCTTACACTATTAGTCCTTGTATATTAATGAATAAGGTATTGCATGTTTATGGTTTTTATTTTTAGAAAAACTTTTGTTGTTTTGTATCTTTTTTATTGCAATATTGGTCCTTGTATTTAATTGTATTAGGTCCTTGTATATAATTTCACAGTTGGTCTGTTTAGTTAGTTGCAAAA
Organism: Nemophila menziesii; assembly: GCA_029959085.1. Classification (NCBI taxonomy): domain Eukaryota; kingdom Viridiplantae; phylum Streptophyta; class Magnoliopsida; order Boraginales; family Hydrophyllaceae; genus Nemophila; species Nemophila menziesii. The sequence goes on from JARWIR010000001.1 coordinate 56,024,573, forward strand.
GGAATTTTTGTTTATAAGTATAATTGCATAAATAGTCCTTGTATTATTTTGTTTATATAAATAAAATATATAATATTTATTTAAAGGGTTAATGCACAATAGGCACCTGCCATCTTACACCCTTACACATAAAAGGCACTGTCTTTTTTAAAGAACAACGAGTAATGGGAAATTTTCCATTACTCAAAGTTTGAGTAGTGGGAAACTTCCATTACTCAACGTTTGAGTAGTGGGAAACTTCTCATAACTCGTTCTCTTTTATTGGAAAATAAAATGAAAAAACAAAAATATGTGTGCCTTTTATGGGCAAAAAAATGATGATTGGGGTGAAAGATAATTAACTCTAACCCGAGGTGTTTCTTGGGCAATAATCCTTATTTTAATTGCACATTTGGTCTTTATTTATCGATAAACTATAATGGCGACATCAAGTAGCGACACTAATGCAAATTCTCTTTTATGGAGACAAACGTGGATCAACCATAAAAATCTACAAGTATGGAAAATATAAGTTTTCATATAAATGAACTAAATTTATTTTAAATTATTTGTTAATAGGGTTTTACCCTTTTTTTATAGGGTCGATTAGCAGGTGTTATGCCAAACCAATTTCTACTAAATAGTGTAAATCGGATGATTGGGTCATTCTATGTATTAACCTAACGGGGTTCGGTGAGATAATTAATATCGAACGAATTGTATTAGACCATGCTTTAATGTCTACGACGGTCGAACGTTGGCAACGCGAGACCCATACTTTTATATGTCGGTTGGTGAAATGACTGTCACTTTGCGTGATGTTTCGATGGTATTGGAGCTACCGATAGGCGATAGATGGTCGTGCAATAACGCACCCGGATCTCGCTTATTTTGACTATAAGGAAACATGCTATCACTTGTTTGGCGAGCTTCCTGCACAACTTGCACGTAGATTTCGGCGCGGTCAGCAAAATTAGGTGGAAGATCAAGGGGGAGGAAGAGGGTGATGTTATTGTTGATGAAGGAAGAAAGATTGTTAAAGTTGTGTGATTAAAGGAAAGATTTGGTAATACTGTGCCCCAGCCAACGCGAATGAAGATGTTTTATGCCACTATACAACATGGTATATTCTTTACATGATCGGTACATTCTTTTTCCCTCTGACAAATAAAATCATGTGGATACGATGTATCTCCCATTGTTGAGGGATTTGAGGGAGACAACTGGCTATAGTTGGGGTTCAGCCACCTTATCTTACTTGTATAGTGGACTATGTCAAACTTGCGAGGGAGATATGGACGCTCAAGGGTTGTGGTCTCCTTTTGCGGGTATTTGTTTTTACTTTAATTCTAGAAATTTTATAAACTCACCTTTATTTTTGTTATACTTTACATAGATATGGTGTTGGGATTATTTGCATTGTAGACCCCAGTTATGCAATCATCCTGAAATTATTCCTTACGATCCCGCTAGTACATAGTAAGTATACGTGTTATTTTAGTATTTCTCATATTGACATTAATATTTATGTATTAGTTGGCATGGATAAAGAACATGAGCTGAAAGTGGCGGTCAGAGCCTAAAATTTTATTGTGATGATCTAGATTTTCAAGAACCCGAGCATATGTGGTGTGCGGTATTGGATTAGTTGGAATTGTATGTTTACTAACTTTTTTATTTTCCAACCAGGTTAATTGGAGGCCTTACGAGAACTATCCAACCAAATTTGTTGCCCAAACATGTTTGGAATGGCGTAAAGTATATCTATGTGTTGTTCCATTCAAACATTTCGACAATGTTGAATGGTACCATCCCGACGTGTTTTGAAGCAATTCGGTTACATTCAAAATATTCCGGCTCCAATTGATCAAAACGAATATCGATATCATACAACCATCAACAAAAAAGGCAAGTTAGGAAAAAATTGGCGATTAAAATTTACAAATGAAATACATTTTAGGATATTGCCCTAAACTCAGTCCTTGGGTGTACACTGGGTATGATCAGAGGCATAATGCAAATTTAAGGATATATATCCCCCCCCCACAAGCACGAAATAAGGGTGTTGATGAACAAGAGTTCCACCCATATGGAAGACAACTTCAAAAATTGTATGTTGTATACCTTCTTTACTTTATTTCTTGAAGTAGTAAAATCAATCTATAACTTACATATGTGATGACAGATTAATGCCATTATCCAACGTATCTAGTCAGCAACTTTAGTGACTTGGTCTTCATTATGGACCTTAGCTTTGGAAAGTTCTATGATATCATCGAAGTCGTACTTTGCACTTCTATATTCATCGCTCAGAAGGTCGTGATATAGTCCAGCTCTGTATTCCTTCACCTCATCGAGACTATAACTATCTCAAACCTTTCCATGCCGGTATATGTCGCATGCATAAACTAGAAGAAATATGCCACAATCTAAGTTATTCGTCTATTGTGGGAAAGTTCTTGAAAGGTTCAAGATAGTTGGGCTTTGGGAATCGGGTATGGACTTGGGAAAACCCGTCTGATGAATTCATACATAGTTTGTGCATTATCTTCGGAACCCTCTCCTATCTGATTCTTCTTATTATTGCCAGGTCTCATGGAGTTGTAATGAGCCTACACCTCATCGTTCTTATCTTATGTGTTTCATACAAGCAACGACCAGTTCCCGATCCCATTCTTGTTTGTAGGTGTGTATAAGGGGAATATGATGTAATGGGTTGAGTTTTTTTCCATGTGGTTTGATTTATCCATGACAGTGATCTTGTCTTCATCTCTGGTCTTCTCAATATCTTCAGATGTCAACCGTTCAATGTAGTGATGCATTTAACTTTTTTTTTAGATATGTACAAGTCAAGTATAGATTTTACACAATAACTTTAGCAATAAACATGGTAGGGGATATTAACTCAAGACCTACCATCATGTTGTATATGTAATTTTCTTTCATTTATTTTCTTTCATTTATTTTCTTCATGTTTGTCCAATATCAGGCTATATTCATATTCTCTCTGTAGAATTGAGAATCTGCCTCTAGAAACTGTACAATATGTGTTCTTAGTCGGTGACTTATTGATCTCGTACATAAGTCCAATATCTTACTTGCAGAGTTGCTGCAAGTCCAATAACAAATTACCTAGGTGTCGATCATTCACCCTAGTCTTATGTTGTCCATGTATTGAATCGTTACAAAGATGGGGTGTTTACTACATATCTTGAAGAACAAAATACATTATAATAATCTATTTACATAAAAAAAATGTATTAAATTCACTTACTCAGCATTAGGATTTTTTTCTCCTATTTGCTCAACTTTCTTCGCATCATCTTCTCAAAAATAGTCTTTTAAAGCTTTGGAGAACTTAATGTCTCTCTTCAGACTACCAGGTTTCATCGCTCCTTTACCCATGTCATTATCAGTCTCACTGTATATCATTTCACTCTCTTGACTATCCACAATGCTTCTTCCCTTTTTCACAACCCGATGCCTTTTTATGCGGTTTCATTTTTTGCTTTACCGGTTCATTGATCTTCTTAAATTCATCCCCAAATTCTCCGAGATCAAATTCTGATTCGATATCAACCATTTGAACAACCTTATTTATACCTTTTTCAACTACAACATCATGTTTTTCTCTGGATCTACATTTTTTCTTCTTTCCTTTACAACGCTAACCATTGAACTAACCTCCACTTCATGTTTTATGCCAGTTCTCTTCCTTTTTTTGGTCTCATCATCATGTTCTTTCCTTAACCAGTCTGGATAACTAATTCCCCTTTATTTCATTTTCTTGTTTCTCTTTATGGTTGTCTTTATATGTCCTTTCGCTTCCTCTGAAATATTACTTCCTTAACAATCTGGTCATCATTGGTTATTCCTATTCCCCCAACTTTTGTATTATTTATAGCTTTTTGAACCATAATTTTGTTTGTTTGTCTTCACGATCTACATTTTTATTTTGTTCACCCCACAAAGTTCAACAACTTCAAATTCATTCACCCCCAACTCCTTCAGTTTCCTCTTCATCTTTGCATTCTCCTCATAGCTTTTTTCCAGTCGGCACCATACTTCAAGTTATCATCTTCCAATTGTTTCATATTTGCTTCAAGATCTACTTTTACGCCTCCAAATTCTTTACCTTGTCAATTATATTAGCTAATTTGGCTTTATTCGTTTGAAGACTAACATCGTTAATTTGATTGGTAACATCAAACCTGTCACCTGCTATTCAGAATAGTAATCTCATTATTTTGTTTGAGAACACAATTTATTATTTTAGATTTCTATTTCCTCACTTCTTCTAATTCCTTCTGTAACTCTTTGTTTTCATCTTTGAGTTTTTGAACTTGTGAACTTCTATCACCGTCTTATTCATCGTCTGTTAAAAAAATGTGATAAGTAATGTTGGCATTCTACAAGTACAATATTGTGCTTGCAGTAGTGAAGAATTGTATATGTTTAGATTATAAAGTAAAAGTAATTATCTTCCATCTCAGAAGATTCAAATTTAGTAGATTCAACCCTTTTGATCCTCCTCCTCTATTTTTTCTTCATCGTCCTCTTCTTCATCAGATTCCTCTTGTTGTTTTTTGTTTCTTGTTCGCCTCTTATTGGGATTTTTCAAAACCTCTTCTTCATCATGATTATTTGTTTTCTTCTTGTTTTTTTATTTTTTTTATTTTTTTACTTTATCGACCTCTTCATCTTCTTTGTCCTCATCAACCAGTTTTCATTTCCCTTCTTTTTTCTTCTTGTTGACTTTCTCAGCCAACTTGTCATCATCCTTTCCCTCTTTCTCTTCTTCCTTTCCTTTATAATACCAAGATTTTCAACCTTTTCTTCAGTTCTCTTCAAATTGAGTATATGACCTACAATTTGTATAGAAATACATGAATCAAATATAACAAAATTATTCTAGATAGCAAATATGAATTTCTTCACTTCTACAACTACAATATTGTAGTTGTAGAATTGAAATTTCATTTTTCCATTCTTCACACAGTTTACCTTTATCCCATCTCAATTTATCGATAACTTTTTGCTTGAATTCAGTTTCCTTGACAATTACCCTCCACTTAAGTCATCCCTGGAAAGCATCAGGTCATTTTTATCACCTATTATTGTATGCTTGTGGAAACAACCCTGACACACATATATTTTTTTATAATGGTTAGTCGATTCAATAAACTCACACAAACACACATACACATACACACACGTATATATGTATATATCATTTTGTTAAATTCTTACCACCAGTGCAGTAACACATCACTAGATTCCAAGGAGTCCATCAGAAATTTGTAAATGCTTGTTTAATAGTTATAGTTGACTATATTGTCAATTTCTTCAACATATTTCCTCTTCAAAACACGTGATGTTGGAGAATAGAGTATTGAAAGCAAGCATCACCATGAGATTTGGTAAATCTTCAATGATGTGCTAGTCATTTGTCAAATTTAGGACTCATCCGATAGCTTGTTGTATCTTTTGCTTCGTGATCTATGTGTCTTTAAATCCATATCTAAAATGACTCTTCTCCCAGTTTGACCTCAAAGCTACCATTTCTTGAGTCAACTTTAGTACAAGCTCATTAACTTCCTTTATTGCGAAGAGTATCTAGATTTCCTTCTCCGTCTAGTCTACGTTCATCTTACCAAGTATTAAATTCTTGATAGAAGTTTGATAGAATTCATGATCCCAAAGGGTAAGATATCACCTTTACTTCGTCCATCTTGTTTTCCGTCTGGAATTTAGCAATCAAACCATTGGTTGAACAAAATGTTGTTTGAACAAAAAGTAGAATGTCGTCTTCTTGCATGCCTCCACATGTTCCAAGGTAAATATTTTATCAAGCAACACCTTATTATTGCCTACAATGTTGATTTGAAACCTCTATTTGTTTCTTTCCATGTATGCAAAGATTGTGATTCGTTTCATTGTGGTTCCATATCTACATTTACATAAAATGACCATGTTAAGTACAATAAAGTAATAAGTGCATTACATCATATGATGCGTGCTTATGTACACCGTGATTCTGCAAGTACAATATTGTTCTTGCACAGTCACATTATACAAATGTAAAAACTTTGTTTGTTTCTTCTGTAGTTAAGTTAAACACATGAATTTAACTCTTGTGATTTGTAGTTATGCAACTACAAAATCTTATAAATCTCTATAACATAGTAAAAATACTAACAAATGTACAAAAACATTGTAATAATTTCAACATAAATTCACATGAGTAAAAGAATCCTAGTAATTCATAACATAATAACACTTACTCACAATTTAATAAAATAATTAATCTCAAAAAATAAATTATCATATAAGCAGCTTGTTAAAGTATCTGAAATCACATATAAACACTAAGAAATCCGATTATTTCGTGTTTAAGATTACTGCAAAAATGCAAGAGCAGTACTCCCTCCGCTTCCAAAAGGTTGTCACATTTGTTTTTGCACACAAACTAAGAATGATTACTAAAATGCTCTCCATAAAGTACCTTGATATCTTAAATATTTATTGGGAATATAAATTATAATATTTAATTAGGGGTAAAGGTGTTATAATGAAAAGGTATCTTGATTTTCTAAAGTGATAAACTTTCGGAAACAATTATTTTTAGTATAAGTGACACCTTTTTAGAAACGAATGGAATACTAATTATTAACTACATTACTGCTTTAATTGAAAAAAGGATTATAGAAAATCGTTTGAAGCAATTAATTCAAAAAAATTTTTTACGTAACCCCACAAATACAGAAAACAACTGCAAGATATAAATAAAACTCTAAATTTAGAAAAAAATTCACAAAAATAAACTTATTTTTTCAGCAAAAGAACTCGAAATTACCTATAATCTTGCTGATTTTCTCTTTGATTTCCAACGGGTAAAGTATTCAAACTCTCTTGGTTTGTCACGTTACTTTGAATCTTCTGCTGCAAAATATAATTAAAACCCCAAACTCTGAAAAAAAAAATTAAAAAATAAACTTATTTTTTCAGCAAAAGAAGTCAAAATTACTTATAATCTTGCCGATTTTCTCTTTGATTTACAGCTGGTTGAAGTATTCAAACTCTCTTGGGGTTGTCATGTTACTTTATATCTCAACGTTTAGCTTTGAATTTTGAGGAAATTACTTTTTGAAGCCCATAAAACCAAAAAATTATCCACAAAATCCTAACTAAAAATTCATTCTAACAAAGGCCTAAGTTAGATTTTTTACCCTTATACCCTTACTTAATTCGGTATTGGTACATACCATTTTTTTAAGTTTTGTACAAACCAATATTTATTTGTTTTGAACGCACAAATTTTCCCGAGTTTGGTACGTACAAAATGCTTTTTATGATCTTTTTTGTTTTACGGGTCCTAATAGGTTTTTTCAAGAGATTTGTTTATGTCCGAGGTTATTGTCCTAAAAAACAAGACACAATTCTATTCACGATAACGTTTTTCACAATAAACAAATTTGGTACATTCTAAACACATCACTTTGTACATTCCAAAAAGATCAATTTGGTACATTCCAAATAGATCTAAATCTTATTTACAACAAAAAGAAATCTTTTTACAATAAAAATTCGAATTAAAAAGAAAATAAAAAAATACAACGTTCAACAGAAAATAAAATAAAACCCAATCTGATGTTGGTTGAGCGGATGCGAGTTGAACGGCGTTGCTTGGGCATGGATATCAGAGTCTGGTTCGATGATGGTCGAGTTGTGCCTGCGTGGCGTCAATGGTGAGGATCTGAAGCTCCATGAATGGAGCAAATCTGAAGCGACGACGGTTACCTCCGTGTGCGTTTAACTCCACGCAGTGAGCGGCATGCCCAGCGGCGGCGGTTTTCGTGCGAGGTGAAGAGGCAGGTCAGCGACGTCACCTCCGTGCTTCGCGCGACGTTACCACAGTGCTTCGTGCAGTAGCCTTCTTCTCCAGATCGGCGTGAGTATTCTTCTCCAGATCAGCGACATGCCAGCGACATCTTTTCCAGATTAGCGTCAGTCTTCTTCTCCAGACCGGGTGTGCAGGAAACGAGGCGGTTCTCTTGCCGATGTTGAAGCTGAGAGGAGAGAGGGAGAGGCTGGGAAGATGAGGGCGGCGCTGGAAATGGTGGGGAGTAGACGGCAGCCATGGACGAGCGGTTGCTGGTGGCGAAGATGAGTGAAGAGGTCGACTCTCTGGTGGCGAAGGTGGGTGAAGAGGCCGGCGGTTGCTAATGTCGAAAGAGAGAGGGGCAGCTGGGGAGGTGAGAGGCACGTGATAAAGAAAAGACAGAGAGCCACAATGAAAGGAGGATAGGGTGTTTTTTTTTTTTTTTTGCTTTGGGTGTTTACATTGGGCTAGTTAGGTTTAGTTGAGGTAGTTGAGGTGAGGACTTTGTTGATTGTTTGGGCTTTTATAAATAATATTCTCTTGAATCTTTTGGGCTTTAGCTTTGAATCTTCTGGGGTTCGAAATGTTTGGCGTTTGGTGGGAGGAGAGAGGCATAGAGGGAAAAGAACATTTGACAGATGTGAGGAGAGAGAATATTTGGTGTGAGAAATTGTATTTTGTTTCCAATCAACGGGCTTTGTCTGCTATTTTTTTTTATTAATTTGTATCCGATATAAATGTCAACTAGCCTAATATGGAGAAATATATTTGAAAGGCCTACTTTTAGAAATAATACAGCTTTTAGGCACAATTAAAGAATTACCCCAAAAAAGAAAAAGGGGGTAATTTATAGTTTATGTAATGAATAATCTTTTATTACTTCATTATATACAGTAATATATAATAGGAAATAAATAAATAAAGTTTGACTTCATTCAAGAGAGATTATAATACTATGCAGCATTTAAGCTTAGGTTTATAATAATATACATATTATCCTAACTCATAGAGTACTACTCCATAAAACTAAATAAGCTCTCCCTTGTTGTGAAGTTCTTATAAGATATCACCAACTATTGTAGCACTCTGATGTAATCAAAGCAACCCCGCTTTCTTGAGTGCATCTTCAAAGTCGTGCTCACTCTTCCATGATGGCACCTGCATGCCCACAAGTGTGACAAATTAAATTTAAATAGAGAGAAAAATAACATTCTAGATAATTATATATCACTGCAAAAGCAAAAAACTAGAAAATGATCTGTAATTTACCTCGATGATTTGACTTCTGAAGTGGTTAGCTATCTTTGACATTAGCTGGATTTCACTATCATCGCACAAGTTGAAAACAGCACCTGTTATACATAAACAAAATATCATCAATTTCCTGGCCCATGCATATTTTACATTTGAGTTGACAATACCACAAGAATTATAGAAAAGAAATTATTACCTTTGCGACCAAAACGGCCAGCTCTACCAACCCGATGAAGGTAGCCCTCATAGTCAGGCTCTGAAGGATTGTTATATTGGACCGGCAGATTATAATTAACAACCAGATTGACCTGTCCGAAAAGAAAATTAGAATATGTGTTAGTCTATATGATTAAAACACAATAGAAAAATATAAAGTAAAGTTATTTTTAAGGACCTGACCTGTGATTGGTCAAATCCCCGAGAAAGGAGATCTGTTGCTATAAGAACTTGAGTATATCCTTGTTTAAATTCCTTTATAATCTTGTCCCTATCTTCTTGCTTAAGGGCACCTTGGATAGTGGTCACTTCCCACCCAATTTCAACCAATGAGTTGTGCAAAATAGCCGCACTATGCCTGGTTTTAGCAAATATAATCGTTTGCCCCACCTTGTCCCCTAGTTCAAGTAATCTATCTTTGATTACCATGACCTTAGAAAGTTCATCTGGACAGTACACTTTGTATTGCTTTACAGATTCAAGGGACAGTTCTTCTTTCTTCATGAACATCGAGTTGTAATCTTTAACAAAGATATTTTTGACAATCTTTTCAGCAAAAGCTTTGACATCATCATTGAAAGTGGCAGAAAACAATAGAACCTGTAAATCAATAGTTTCAGGTCACAAACAAAAAACATAAAGAAAAAAAGTAGCAGAAAGGCTAGAGGAGCACATAATTAACCTGGGAATCGGGACTTGTTTTGTGAATCTCCTTCATAATTTCTATGGAGTCGACTCTAAAGCCACCCTGCATTAAAAGAGATTGAGTTACCTATATATATAGACAGTAAATGGATAGAAATTATAGAAATTTACCTCAGCTAACATGTGATCTGCTTCATCAAAAACAAGAATCTTCATAAAACTCATTCCCAACTTTTTTGCTTTTACCCACTTTTTAATAGTGCCTGGTGTGCCAATTACTACTTGTTTCATAACAGGTGGCATTTTATATGGGGGTATGTAGTTGGCAGTATCTGAAGGAATGGCCAATACTGAGGTTATTCCTGTGAACTTTCCCATCTTCAATAGTACTTCCATATTCTACATAAATAATTACCAACTATAAGTAATGTGACATTATAAATTCATATACCAAAAACATTAGATATCAAATTTTAAATATTCTTACAAACAATTTTTTTGAAAAACTCTAGAAGAAAATCTAGATTTTAGATATCATGTTAAATATAGATTTTGGATGATTCTTAATAGAAGCATAGGATACTTTTCTGATTCAAATTCAATTAAAAATAATATGGTAACAAGGGGACAAAATATAAAAAAAGAATATAGGGGTCAAAAAGTGTCGTCCTTTCTGACTATTATCCATCGAACCCTACAAATTCCTCAAATAAGATATGAACAACAGAGAACCATATTCTATGGCAGTTAAACTGACAATCAAAATTCCATCAATATGAAGAGTTATATATATCAGCTAATACCAAGATTAACAAATAAATTTTAATACTAAAACTCCAACACAAACCTGAATTGCCAATTCTCTGGTGGGGCAAATACACAAAGCTTGAGGAGCAAGAAGTTTTGGGTCAACACGACTCAACATCCCAAGCACAAAGCAAGTAGTCTTTCCAGATCCATTTTGAGCTTGAGCTATCAAATGTTTGTATGGTGGAGTCAAAATCATCGGTAAAGTATCTTCTTGAATTTTAGAAGGCCGCTCAAATCGCATCTCTACGTATAAACCCTTTACCAACTCAGGAGTTAAATTCAAATCCTCGAATCTCTTTGCTGACTTATATGGACATGATATCATCTGTTCACAACAATTTATTAAAATTAGTCCCAACACATACTCATATACATACATAGTTGCGGATGACATGCATGCAATATTTACCTCAAAATTAGAAAAAATCCTACTCAAAAACATCAAAGATGTATTACCGTGCATTTGATTAATACTTAAAACACCAAAAAGAGAATTCAACTAAAGGAAAACCAGCCAACATGTTTTGGAGTAGTGACCATCTAGTATCCCAAAGTTATTATCCACATAAAATATACTTTTATCCAACTTTTTCAGGAAATACTTTAATTCAAATCTATAAATACACATATATAGGATTGTTAAGATTCGATTTCTTACGTCTTCAATTTTTGAGTCATCTTGATCATCTATTTTCAAAGAACGGAGGTTGGGCAGTTCATAGATTGAGGATTGCTCTGCTGGCTCTAGGTAGTTCATCTCTTCAATCGCCCACGTGTTTCTTTCAGCTACCTTTACCTCCGGCATCAAGGTGGAACTGAAGAAAGTAGCATCAGCCACGAAAGAGATGGGTATGTTATTGGCCATCATAAGAGTTAAAATGTAGGTGTTAGTGTTGGTGGGAGAGGGGTAGAAGAAGATATGTACACGGACTTCGAAGCTTGAAGCTTGCGTAGAACACCTCAGGGGTTGCTTGCTATGTAAGCGCCACGCGGTAATCTTTCAAGTTATTTACTGCATCAATAACATTTTTCCTTTCTCTTTTCTATTTTTATAAACAAAACAATTAAAATACTAAATTATCAAAGGATAAATAATTAATATAGTACTTTATCTTTGTTAAAACTTTTATTTGGAATTGACTGACTCGAGGGAGCTTCACGCGCTAGTGAAGGGCGGTGGTAGCTTAAAGAGTTGGAATTGTCATATTACCCGTGAATGTAGTGAGTTAATGAAAAGTCAACCGGGTTTCGAAATTCATCCAATCTTCCGGGAAGCTAATAATTGTGCGGATATACTTGCGAAGAAAGGTGCGGAAATGAGCGATGGTCAATGTGTGTTTGAAGATCCTCCGGATTATTTATGAGATAGTATAACTAAAGATAGGAGTGGTGTGTTATCTTCTAGACTAGTTATAAACTCTCTTTGCGAGAGTATTAGTTGATTATTGTCAACTTCGGCGTTTTTCTTTACGCCTCAGATGTATGCAAAAAAAAAACTTTTATTTGCAACCAAAAAAAAAAAAAAAAACGTGGTCACGCTCGTCTTCTTCTTGGCACATGTCTCATCGGATTTCTGCCTTGGGACACGACATTCTCCCTAACATCCTCATGGCATCTCCGTCCAATATAGATTTATGCCGGTAATTACGGACAAAACAAAAAATGCTTCAAATTAATGAAATTACGGGTGGTGCGGGCTAAACGGGTCAGTTTCCTCCTCCATCTATCGTTCAATAACATACCAAACTTACTAAAAGGTTTAGGTCACAAGTCATGGTTTCCTTGAACCCTTAATTGTTCAATTTCTAACCTAGGTTCGTACACCGTCTCATATTATACACCCAAAGAAGACTTATGGATGGCAGAATGCCTCACAAGGCTACATATGATTATTCGTATGATAGTCTATGCTGTAGATCTCCCCGCCTAGGCGCGCCTAGGCGCCGCCTAGGCGTCAACTCCCCCCTCAACCGCTTACGCCTAGTTAAAAGTCTAGGCGTTTTAGCCTAGCGCCTTAGTCGCCGTGGAATAGGCGCCTAACCCGTCTAGGCGCCGATGAATGGCAAAAAATGGCCGCCTAGGCGCCGATTAATGGCAAAACATGCCCCGCATAGACCTTCTTGTTATTTTTCTTATTCTCGAGAATTCTTTAATTGATATTATAACTCAAATTTTAGTATTTTTATATTTACTATAGGGTTGTTAGAGGAATTTTATGACTTAAATAGTTAAAATTTCTATAATTACTACATATATATTACTAAATATACAAAATTACACAGCGAGATACAAAACCGTATAATTCCGCCTAGGCCCCGTGTAATCCTGCCTAGGCGCTAGGCCCCGGTCGACCGCCTAGGCCGCAAAGCCGATATCTACAGCGTAGATGATAGTAGATAATTTCAAAGATCAATACAAGGTAGATGATGGTGAGGGAAAATATATTGTGAGTCGGACTAGATCAATTAAGGGGTTTAAGTTGTGGCAGAATACCATGATTGCTGGGATACAAGGTAAGATTTTACTTGCCTTTGAAATCTCATCAAAATTGGAAACTCAAAAGTATGTTTGAATTTATAGATGTTGGCTACATTGATTTTATGGCTAAATTTTAGAATAAAGGGGACTTTTAATTTTACACTAATCTGGGGGTCTTGGATAATTTTTTACCGGTATTTGATGGTGAAGGAGTGAAAACCATTATTTAACCCCCTCCCCCCTCCCCTAAACTTGCACCAATTGATACTAATGCATGGATAAGTATCTCGAATGTAGGCATACATAAATATACGTCTAGAATCTCAAGGGAAAAAAATAAGGGGGGGGGGGATGTATTCAATTGAGAATCTGATAGAATTTTTCGGACTCTAAAAAGTTTATAAACATTGCAGATTTCATGGATTGTTTAAAATCCAAACAGATTCTGACAAATTCTTTTCAAATATTGTATAGAGTTGAATGGATTTTGACATACAATTTTTTTTACAAGAATTAAAAATGATCTACTTTTAAACGAATTGAATATTTTTTGGGACATTAAGCAGATTGAATATCGAACCATATTTTCACATATATATTATGAAAAATTGAATTATACTATTTTCAGGTTTATTATTTTAAGGAACTGAATTACAATAAATATTGTTGATGGCAATGGAGGTCATTTAAAATTAACTACGTCAGACTCTATATATTAGTAAATTTAGGCTATCAAAAATATATAAAAATAAGGAACCAAATAAATTATTTACACATTTGACTGGACTTATGTTAGAACCAGATTTTTACCAATGTGTTAGCGACTTTAACAATACTCTTTAATGTTAATTTCACCTAATGAAACCAACTAAGTACTAATTAGAATTGTCAAAGTAGTAGAATATGTCATCGAATGAAACCAACTAAATACTAATTAGAATTGTCAAAATAGTAGAATATGTCATACATAATATGTTACACAATGTAACCACATGTTTCTTTGAAGCTGTAGTTCTCAATGACAAAAAAATTAATCACGAGACATTATTTTAGGTTCATTATGTACTTAGCCGGATTCATATCATATATTGTAGCTCTCCATGAATTTTTTTTAATTGAACAAAATCTCATGAGTCAATCGTCTTACGTATAATTTTTTCATGCAAATTCTTTATTTGAGGTTTTACATGAAAACTATTATTAGCATGAATGAGTTTTTAACTGAATTAATCGTCTTACATATAATTTTTTCATGTAAATTTTTTAACTGAGGTTTTACATGAAAAATATTAATAACATAAATGAGTTTTTTAACTGAAATAATAATGTTACGGCTAATTTTCTGATGAAGTTATTTTAATTAAAGCCGCACATGAAAAATACAACATCGGTTATTTTTAATTATCTTTTCCAATTTGTCAGAAGATAGTCTAAAAAAAATCCAGCAAAATCTCTAGTTAAATAGATAGATTTCAAAATAAAAAATTTGTTCTTTAAAATCCTATATAACCAATAGTTAATGAAATCCAAAAAAACCATATACTTTTAAATACCATAAGAATTTAAAGGATTGTTTAAAATCCAGACTGACTACACCATTATTTGAAAGACTCTTTAGAGTCTTAATTGAATACATTATTATTTTAAAAGATTTTTTTAGAGTCTTAATTGAATACCTCTCAACTTTTAAAGTCCAAAAAATTCTATAAACTCTCAATTAGATACATCTCCCTAAGATCTTTTACGAAAAAGAGAACAAGTTTTTAGATGAAAACTCTTCCTTACTAAAGAAGGTAAAAGATCTAAATGTTATTCTTTTCAAGATTTACAAAAGGACGTGATATCTTAAACTCTATCGTGAATATTCAAAACAAACTTTCAAAAAAATTGGAATAGGGTATGAAAGGATTTTTAACCAAAAGGTTTCAATTATATCTTTGTTAAAACTACTCATCGCATGTTGCATCATCATCGAGATGTGATAAAACTGGACATAGTGCATCAAATGTTACTTTGAAAGCTATTATGGTCCATACGTTTCTAATTGAAAATGTTCAAGATGAATTGTTAAAAGGTTAACACTACAAATCGGAGTAGACACCGAATGGATCGGGTCCCAAACACATACTATTTGAAGATCATTGAGCATGAGCGTCAAAATATCTAAGCCAATCAATTGGATATTCTCGCTTAAGGAATTCAGGTAACATTTGTTTTTAGCACTTCTAGGTTACATTATCTGTATTTTACTTTATGCACTTTCTTATTTATATTCTTTGTATTAAGATATTTGATATGTATAGTCTTGCTTGTATTTTTTTTCTCTATCTTAGCTACGTTTTTGGGCATCCAATCCTAGACTTCATCGAATTTCCGATTATCTTTTTCTGTTATAAATATTGTAGCAAAATTAAACACCCAATCCTAAAGTCAAAATTGTGCGTTAGACAAGACTTTCATGTGTACTTTTTATGTAGTCGTACACAATTTTTTGTCTTATTCGGCGATAAAGACTATTACCTCCCATCTCATCCTTTTTCAAAACCAAACCTCTCAAATAAACCCTATATTTTGTAGTCATCACCATATTCTCAAAATGGTTGAGCTTAGAATCACAAATCATGCACCCATCCCACACTTTCTTGGTGATGCAACTTTTGAGGATATTAGAGATGAATATGTGCACCCTTTGGATGAAGTCTCCAATAAATGTGTAAGACCAAAAGTGAAACCAAATAAATAGTCCTAGAGAGAAAAGGATGAATAAATGCTCAATGAAAGATGTAATCAACTAACACAGTCTTTTAAGTAGATATAGGTGCAACATTTTGATTTAAATGATAAGACAAAATATTAAGATATAATATCACAATTACTTGGCATGCAATAAAAGTAGTAAATAAAACAACTATATAGAGACAATTTTTATGAACATAAAGAATGCATGAAAGTAAAGAGTGAGTAAAGAAGTCAAATACACGATTTTAGGATGTTTGCGCTCCCCAAAGATTAGTCCACCTCCCAAGGTCTGGATCGACCTTTAGAATTTTAAATTCACCTCCACTATAGCTCTCGTGTCACTTAAGGTGAGCACACAAACATGTATAACTTCTTCGTGCTAACCTTTCGAAGTATGTCTTTTGTTAACTCCAACACAAGTAAACAAAGTATACAATCTACACCCAATATCTCTTTTCTTCTCTACCACTAGGGCACCCCAATTCCTCTTATATAGATAAAAAGCAACTCAAAACCTGGGTTTGTAGATTTCTATCTAATTTACTAGATAGATCCTCCTAAATGATTAGATATGAAGGTGTATGACCTATAAAAACAACCTATAGATTACTACTATGAAGGTTGGTAGATAGTGAACTCTCTCTTAAGATTTTCTTTTTCGAATTCTCTTGATATATGTGACAAATAAATAATGTGAGAGTTGATTTTTACCAAGAAAGACACATTGTATGTATAGAACAAGATGACTCACTAGACTCTCTTTCCTGGGTATTGCATTTGAATTTCCAGATCCGCTGGTTGGGTGCCCTTTGCCTTTGGTCGGGTGACCAAGGTGTGTACGAATTATTCCAACAATTGGATAACGTCAATAAACATCTCCATTTTGTACTTCTTTGTTAAATTTTACAATCGCTCGTACGTTTGGTATCTTCTATAGTCAAATCTTCCTGATGTAGGACTCGTAAGTTCATATTTGACTTATAGGTGACCCGATCTCACTTTTTGTTGTCCCTTTCATCTAAACAAATTCAGTTGGGTGAAGACATATCCGTCACGGGTGTGATATTTGTCTTCTTATAATATTCTACGATACTTTTTGGAAATCCGTTAATTTATGCCATTCGAAGATCTGAAATCACTAGACAACTTTCTGATGAACTTCAGCCGTAAGCCTCTTATTCAAGTCAAAGGTCCAATAGTTTGTCATCTACTAACAATAATTTTGGCACTCCTGGATTGTCCGCTAATCTTTTTTATACGAATATTTGGATGACACATTTCTTTATTTCTCCTTCTAGTTGTGATTTGTCCTTCAACAATAAGCCAAAAACATTCATTGTCTAACATTCTCCCCTATTTTTTAACGTGACAAATTTTCATGGTATAATCGCAAACAAGATGTTATGCCTCCCCATTCTTAAGTCGTATAACATTAAGATAGTTATTGACACACCTTAATCATATTATTGACCCCTCATAGATGAGGCATATAAACTTTATAGAGATTTGCGATTTTATAGTATTTATTCCCCCTTTATCAATATCAAAATAAAGTATTGAGGGGTAAAAGAAAGAGGGGTACCTCATAGGACTTGCATACCCAAGTCACATAAAATGTTCTTAAATTAAGCTCGAGAGGGTGGCATTGTAAAGATGTTGACCAATTCCAAGAACTTTAACACAATATATCCGAAAAAATGATGTCAATTATAAATGTGCTCCGTTCTTGCGTATCAGACCAGATTCTTCGTGATTCTTATAACACTTGTGGTGTCACAACAAATGGCCACCTTCTAAAATTTGAGCCCAAAATCTTTTCGATGTTTGCTTCATCCATTTTACTTGAACAACAAATTATACGGATGCTACATATCGTTGTAGATATATCACCATTTTTTTTTGCTTTCGACTTGACCACGAGACAAGCGATTCCCCTAGAAATTGGCAACTCTCACTAAAACTCTTCCTATTGATTTTATACCTTGCATAATCAGCATCTGAATAACTAATAATCTCAACCAAGGTAAATTTTAGATACCAAAATCCAATGGATAAAGTGCCTTATAAAATATGCATTTAATGACAATGAGATAAGATTCCTTTTGATTGAATAAGAATATTGCACAAAGACAAACGATGAACATAATATATTACTTTGACTCTGTTAAGTATAATAATTCACCGATAACACCACAATAAGTTTTCTCTTCAATGTTCTTGCCATCTTTATCTTTGTCGAGTATCGTGGAGGTTCTCATTAGCGTTCCAATCTCCTTGGCATTTTCATCTCAAAACATTTTTATGAGTTTTTTAGAATACATGGCTTGATTTATGAAGCTTCCATCCTCCATTTTTTGTGTAGCTCGAGAAAGAAGTTTAACTCACACATCATGCTCATTAAATTCTCAATGCATTATTTTCAAAAGGCTCTTGCACAACGACTCATTTGTAGCTCCAAAGATGATCTCATAAATATATTTTTGAAAAATGAGCACAACTTGCAATTCCTTCTTGATAAAGAGTGTAGAGTCAATCTTACCTCTTTCAAAGCTATTATTTATCGAGAATATGTACAATCGATCGTACCAATCTCTAGGGTTTTTCTTTATCTTATACAAGGGGTTTAAAGTCTAAACAAGTGATAAAAAAACTTTGGGTTCTCAAATATTGGAGTTTGACAAACATAAATATCTTTTTTAGTGATTATGTTAAAACACTTAGTAGTATCCGAGTTAACTCCAATCTTTCCACCCGCGTAAATATTTTGTCAAAATTGATTCGTTCTTCTTGATTGTATCTCTGGGGTACTAGATGTGTCTTGTTTTTTCCTTGTTATAATTCAAGAATCATCTAACTTGTTCCGAAAAAACCATTTGGTACCAATAATAGTATGATATCTTAGCTTCTTAACTAAGCTCCAAACTTTTCTTCACTCGAATCAGATAATTTTTTCATGCATGAAATTATCCAAAATGAGTCGAGTTGAGCTTCTTTAATTTTCTTGGATTATTTTATGACAAGAAATAAAAGTGAACATAAATAAAATTGATGTGAGATCGATTCCTTACTCCATCGCGCCAATTACCAAGGATGAATTCAATTGGTTAGCCTCGTTCATCCTTTCAAATACTTGATAAGACTTTATGTACTCCCCTCATTGGTTTCTCCACTTTCTCTGCATTAACTTCATCTACATTTGTATAAACTTCTTGAATGAGTGGATCCAATAGACATCTTTTAGTGTTGTATTGAGAAGACTCTTCATTCATATCTTCTTCATTGGTCTAGTTCTTGCAAAAGGGATTTGTTAGCCTAAAGGCTATATTTTGATTGATGGTCAATGACAAAATAATACATCTTGTACATGCATGATATTATTGTGAAACCGAGATTGATAGTTTAATTTACAAGTTCAAGGAAGCATGAAGATGATAAACGAGGAAGGCTTGATTAAGGATATTAGAGCCAAAGAGATGGAGATTAAATTCATTCTTATAAGTGAAGAATGTGATGCTTGGAGCTTACAAAGAATATGAGTTATTAGAAGATAAATTATGGAAGCTTAGAATATGAAGAATGGGTGCTTGGGTTATGATTCTTGGAGAGCTAAGAAGAAGAGAATTCTATGAATATAAATGAGATACTGTATGATGAAAAAGATATTGGAAAATGATCACCATACCTCTGAGCTAAAAGGAGGGATCCTAAAGTGGTCATCTGAAAGAGATTAATCCATTCACGAGATATCTTTTTGGGTGTTTACCTAAGTGGGGGATTTTACCCTAATATGCAACATATCTCACTTTTCCTTCTTATTTTGAACATATTGTTGTTTATTGAGATTGTATACCTTAATTGTGTATTAAGTGTGTAGATTTTAGGTACAAGGTTAACACAAGATTCCAATATGATGAGGAGAAGTAAAAAAATTTCAAGCCTAACTCAAAGCCACGGTGCAAAAGGAAGCTTCAACCACCTTTAGAAAGCGATAGATTATGCCGGCCACACAAGATTTAAAACAATTCTGGAGTATCCCTTTCATATATAAAAAGGTATTTTAAGTCAGGAGTGTGTGGTATTTGACGGTTTTGAAGGAATTACAACACTAGATATATCAAATATACGCAGCGGAAAACAAGTAATTGCAATCCTAAAACCATCTAGTTGCGATTTAAGAATTTAAACAGAAACAAAAATCGATTACATACCTTAAGCCTTTGTATGAGAATCGAATTGACTTGTGACCGAGCTTCAAAATTCTTGAAGCCTCCACGCTTTGCACACCGAGGATTTGAGCCTTGCTTTCAGAAACGAATTCTGACTTGGAGACAAAAAGACTTTTTATTTTCTTGTGGGTTTTTTTCTTGGAAGAAAACTGATGGAGGAGTTATCTTGTATAATGACTTTCATTATCTTATAAAACCCCAACATTAGAAAATGAAAAGACAAGAATAGGAAAAGTCAGGAACGTATAATGAAATTGATTATCTTAATAATCTAGTCCATTACCACTTGTGAAGTGGATTTGGACCTTCTACATTATACAAAAACAATTGACTAGCCTAGTGGTTAGTGACACATTTCACACTACTAGAGGATCGTGGTTCGATCCATAAACTTGTCAATTTTTTCCTTTTCCTTTTTGTCTTAGTTCGGTCTTATATTAGAATATTAAATTGTGCTAGCAAATTAATATACCAATATTCCAAGTATATATTTAATTAATATTTATTATCTAATAATAAAATTAATTAATGACATGAAGCAAGATCAATACACTCGTTAGTGTGCGACTACGTGGGTTCATCGTTAAACCGGTAGCATTTAACTTAATTAACTACTAATCGAGGTTGGCGTCTAACAACACTCCCCAACGACCGGATAACGTGAAGTAACTCTATACAAAGAACCCGGTAAAGGATCATACATGTACTCCCTCTATCTTTACAGCTCCGGATCATCCTGGGATATGGTACAACTGTCAAATCCGATTAGAAAATCAACTACGTTACACGTCGATTATCAACGATTGACGAATGACCTAAGAAACTCCTTTCTTCATTCATTCTATCACCTTGGCCAAGGATTCGATACAATCGTTATAATCTTATGACATCGTGGAGCTCAAACTCTTTACCTAGAGTTGATAGATTCCATCTTGACTCATCCCTAGGAGCATATATACTTAGCTATGTCCAATATCCTTTCGACTAGCATTATGACACACTAGTAGTCCAGTATCAAAACATAACAAGTACATACACAACTATAGTGATGATCTCAGGTCAAAGGATTACAAGTATAAAAATCCTTATAGAGATTAACCTATTTGACAGTTCAAGGTAATTAACCATTAGGAATCTCTAGTTTTAGTCGGTTCGATAATCACATCTCTATGTCCATTATCTATGCACCTAACTCGGTAAACGAGAACTACCAATATTTATCCAATAAATAGTTGTTAGCTACATATTAATCTAACTGGATAATCGAGGTCCTAACTCGATGATCCTACGATTAAGAACAAGTTTAGATTAAGTCCTATAAGCTAGATTCTCATTATCATAACACCTTATGATATCTAGTTCGTAACTTGATGTCTCCTCATTTGTGATAGATTAATGTTAGGATGAGACATCATTTTTAGTGTTTTAGAAGTCAATAATGTCGATTTTCTTGAGTTTTAGTGCACTTTCCTATTTTGAGTCTTGATTTGTAGAAATAATATTTTTAGAGCATATTGGGTTTAATTGTTTATTTAGTGTGTAGCTTTAAAGATAATTATGGAGATTAATTAGAGTCCAAGTCAAAGACAACAACTTATGGAAAGAGATTTGCATGGTAATTGGAGATAAGGAAATAAAAGCTAAAAAGATGGAAAAGGAAAAGCTGCCTAAATCTGGGATTCTTCATACACGTCCAAAGATGTGGGTTTTTACCTAAGAAATAGGCCGAATTTGGAGATTTCCTTTTTTTTGGGGCAAGATAATTCTGTTGCGATTCTTTTGGTATCTTATGGAGCAAAATCCGACCAATAACGAAGAAGATATGCTCAAAACGGTGCAGCAGTGTTTATCTTTATTTCAATACGAATTTGAGTTGGGCTAGAAGTCCATTACCTTAACTATTCCTCAAGAAAACGAATTAGGTCTTCTAAACACCTATAAATACACCCTTATATCACTTGTAAATCATCCTTGCCTCATAGTAATTAGTTCTTAAGGTTTTATTCTTCCAGTTTACTGTAGAGAGCAAAATGATGTCTTTTGTAATTTCTTTTAGTTTATTTCCTTCAGGTATGAACTAAACCTCCCATAGCTTGGGTTTTGCATCATGTATAAACTATGAATTCTAATTCTTCTATCTAAGTTTCTTTGGGAATTATATGTTTTAATCTGATATTAGCTACTTACTTTATATTTGCTTATGTGTTTTGATTTAATGCCTTTCCTAGAACTGATCACTTTAGGATTGTTTTAAGAGTAGTTAGATGGTCTCCTTGACAGGGTGTTTAACTATTGAACCACCACATAATGTCTAGTGTCGATAGCAGTTCTGACAAAACATACTTCTAACTAGATAGTCATTAGGGTTTGTTTTAATCACCATATCACCAATTGATTGTAGTGTGCTGGATAGGGCCTTAGTGGGGTTTGATAACCCTATTTGAGTCCTCGTCTTGGTTGTGCCGTAGCCCCCTTAGTCGCTCTCAAGGTCTAAGGTAGTGGAATTTAGAATCCTGACTAAGTATACCAAGAGCTAATATTCTCCCTTATTAACTAGATTTATAGATATAATTAGAAGGATTAGTGCATACTAGCAAAACCTAAGCTATACTTCTCATCTCATATTCTTAATCTTTTACTTTATTGTCTTTATTTTCTTAGTTTTAATTCTTATTTTCGAAAATCCATATCTCTTTATTTTCTGTCTTTTAATTAATTACTTTTACTCGTTATTTGTTCCTACGCGATTAACACACTTAAGTCCCTGAGAACGAACTCTACTTATCATTAAAACTTGCATACGTCCTGTAATACTTGCAATACTGTGCCTGTCTAGGGTGAGAGTGCGTAGTTTTCCATACTTAATTTGATCTTAATTTTATCACACCCTAGGCGACACCATAACTTAATCAAGGATTTGCCTTTATATTATGTAAATTAATACCATAATCATAAAGGCTTGCCATAGATTCAAGGAAACAATTTCTTTAATCAAAACTGTAGGGATAACTATTATCGTGTATAGTAAACACTTGTGTTCAATTCATTACAAGACGATCGGGGCTAGGGCATAATTCCAACAATCTCCCACTTGGCCTAGACCCAATCATTCAAGTACCATAATTTATAAACAGTTTGTTCTCATCAGACTCTTCTGATAGACAACTTAGACGAATATATATACATCGTGTTCCTTCTTCTACCTATTGAATGTGAACATCTTCATGTTCAATCATATCTCGAATCAAGCGGTACTATTGCAGAATTTGTTTGGATCTATAGTTTATTATAGGTTTCTTTAATCATACAATATCTCAAATATTGTCATCGTATAAAGAAACAATATCTACATTGTGAAACCACACTATGTATATATAAAGAACTATTTTATCCAAACCACTGGCATAGTTGCATCTTATGCTGCTATGTATTCTACTTCTAGTAATCGAAATCTGCTACAGTGTCTTGATTGGAACTATTCCAATTTACTTCTCCTCTATATATACACAACCATATTTTGATTTGCTATCATCCACGCTTGAAGCAAACCAAGCATCTATATACCCAATTAGCTTCAACTTATATTCTCCACATATGAGGAATTGGTCCTTAATACTTCTTAAGTACTTAAGGATTGTCTTTACTACTTTCCAACATTTCTCATCAAGGTTACCTTCATACCTACTCGCTACTCCTAGCGTGTAGTGTACTTTAGGTCTTATACATTTTTCATTGTGTGTTAGATAGATCCTTATTGTTTTAACAAATAGGACTATACACATTCATTCTCTTACTTTTAGGGTCCTAGAACAAACCCTAACATTAAGAGTAACTCCAAAGCCTATTGTCGAATAGATACTCTTGGAATTTCCATGCGATACTTCTAAAAAAGTATAAATGTAGTAAGATTGATATAGGTCAAGTAGCTTCTTTGATCTATCTCTGTAGATCTCAATTCAAAGAATATAAGCTACTATCCTAAATATTTCATGGAGAACTATTTAACAATCAAAAACTTGGTTAATTTCTTGGTTGGTATATCATATCCTTATGTGATAATATGTCATCTACATATAACATTAGGAAGATAAGTGTACTCCCACGAGTCCTTTGTACTCTTATGACTCTTATTCTAAAATCATAAAATCAAACTATTTGATTGTATGAAAGAGAATAATCCAACTTAGTGACATTTGTTGAACCCATTAAGTGTATTTTGGAACTTATATATTTTATTATGAGTAAATGGAAATATTAGACCTTTAGGATTGGTCTTAAGGACGTCATTGAAAACTATTTTTTACATGAAATTACCATATCTCAAAATAATAGTATGTAGTTACCAATCAAAGAATCTGAAATGAATTAAGCATTTCTATCAAAAAGGAATGCACCATAATAAATGGTTTCCTTTTAATTTAAACGCTTAGCAATTAGAAGGACGTTACAAGTCTCTACCTTACCGTCTACTCCAATCATTTCCCTAGCACCCATTTACTATAAATGGATCTTATATCTATAAAAGATTCAACCAAAGTACTATACTTTGTTGATTCTTATAGATACAAATACATATTCTATGGTTCTTAACCACTTGTCACTATCTAGACTAGTCATAGCCTCTTCATAGGGATTTAGGATCATCACTTGATGGGGTTATCATCTATATGATCCCCTCATCAACTATCACCATTATTACAATTGATTTTGGTGTATGATGATATCTATATAACCTATAGGAAGCTTGTGTACAATAAATTCTTCTTTCTATTGATTTGTTAACTTCCTTTTTCCAAGAAAGGTTCATGAATCGTCCCTAATCCTCAAAGTGTGAGACTTGAACCTTAAATGAAACTATTAACTCATCAAGAAAAGAAAGACTGGCATGCATCGGATGCTCTTTAGCTTGTATAAATAACTCTGAAATCTTTATTTCATCATGATCTATTTCCACATTATGAATTCCTTCACTATGGAATTGCAATCTATAAAGGTTGTCTTCCTTACCACAAACCCTTTGTGTTCAGAATGGTGTGGAAATATTACCTCGTTATTTTATTTGGGTATCCAACAAATCTATATTTGAAAGATATCAACTCAAGCTTAGCCATCATAAGTCGTTTAGTATAAATCAAACATTTCAAAATCTACATTTTAAGGTTAGATTTATATCATCTCCATACCACATATGGATTTTATCGACTGTTTAGTGGGACCTTCATTAAATATGCAATTGACTTTAAAACATAATCCCATAGGAATATTTAAAATCTAGTGAATCACTGAGACAAAATCTAATTTTGTCATAGATAATCTATTAATTCATTGCTAAGATATTCACCTATACAAGTTGGTATCTTACTTCCTTCATACTCTTATATACTTGCTTTCAACTTCACTCAATAGTAATTTGAACATTTCAAATTATTTATATTGGTGTTACATTTGTAAACACATCTATATCTGTTATATAGTTTGTGAAGGAGATGAAGTAAGAATATCTATCTTTGGCTAAAGTTTCGACTGACCACATACATCAACATATAGTGGGCATAAGAACTTATTAACATTGTCTCCATTTTTATCAAAATGAGATTTAGTCATATTTCATCGAGATAAGTCTCACAAGTTTCATATGATTCAAAATCATATTCTTCAAGGAAATCTTCCTTGTGAAACTAGTAAACTTTTTTCTCACATTATGACTTAGTCTATAACACCAAAGATAAGGTTTGATTAGTACGATTATCTATTTCGATTTATGACCAGAAACAACTATAACACTATTACATAGTTACTTTAGGCAATTATAATCACCATATTGTAAGTATCGAATGGGGTGTAATTCATCACTATGAAAAACTCCATTGGTCATTTTATATTACATTAATACACCATAACTCTCTTATGATCAAATGACCATTTTGTTCGAAAACAAGTTTACGTACAAAAATACAGTTTTCTTACAATATGTTTTGCCATATGCATCTTTGAAGAATTAGTTATTACAATTGTGGTTACAACAATTGCTCCATTACCGAAATTGTAATTTAACTTCTCTTATTCTTGTTTGTCTATTAATCTTTAGAGTATGCAACATTTTGCATATTTCTAAACTACTACGAGTATCCAATACCCTTTCTGTGTAATTAATAGAAGTTCAAGAAATTACGGAAACAATTTCCATTAATGCCCTTACCCTGTTTCTTGGTATTAGATAACTGGGATCTAACAGTCATACTAAGTTACTTTTACATCTTCTAAATATTTTTAAGGATTCATGGGAATATCATGCTTAAAATATCTTTTGGAGTTCATAACTCATGGATACAAGAATATAAACTTAGTACCATTACTAAATTCTTATTACTTTAGACATGCATCACATACATTCTATGCATCCTCAAGAGACAATTTAGTCAATAGCTCATTTAACATATCAATGAGTCTTATGTGCATAAGAAAGACTCTCAAGTGTCAGTCATAATCCTTGAGATCACCCAACCAACTTGGGACGATTTGAGAAGCGATTTAGCAGAAATATCGAGAAATCTAATCAAGGGAAGAAATAGGAAACAACGCTTTAAGAACACTATTATATAACTGTCAAAGATATGGATTGTTATCTTAGAGATATATAATTGGAAACTTTAAAACATGAATGAGCCCCCTGGTAGTCAGGTCGTTTCTCACGCATAATTAAAGTGGAGAATGAAAACTTTAAAACATGAAAGAGCCCCCTGGTAGTCAGGTCGTTTCTCACTCATAATAAAGTGTGGTACATTACCAATTTTATCATATAAAATAAGAGACTCAAAACTATTTAGCCCTGTGGTAGTCAGGTCGTTTCTAATTAGTTTTGTTGAGTTAATCCATCCTATAATCAAATGTTATTAATCTCACATCCTCTAGGTTGTCCAGACTAAAAACGTGAAATTAATAAGTAAATACTATTATCAAACAATCTAGAGTTTTTATAATTTGTACTCGAACTACAAGTCCACCTGGTAGTCAGATCAAAACTTGTAAACTTAACAAATTTAAATCTCTACTTACGATGGACAAGTCTCACGAAATATCATATATATCGTTTATAATAAACTCAATAATTTTTAATTATCAAGTGGGAAGCAACTTTCAATTCATAATCTAAGCGTTAAGATGGAAACCAAAGGATCATATCCGAAGATCGGACAATAACTGTAATTTCAAAAATACAATTTTGCTGTTATACAATTTTTCTTTTTCACAAACTTGCTCCATAATACAGAAAAGAATAAACTCATGTTGTTACATGAATTTTTCTTTTAATAGTCAGCAGACAAAAATAACAAGGACTTTCCCCTTTTTCATTTTTTTCCTTTTTACTAAAACTATTAAACAGTTTAATAATTTTAAAAAGAATTCCCCTACTACTTTATCGGTGCAAACTTTTCTGTCAAACTTTGTTAAGCACCCACATCACATGCTTGGAGTTTTTTTTATTACTAACATATTTTAAAAAAATAATTGCTAGAAAAAACTTATTTTAATAAATAATTGCAAAACTAACGTGAAGGTGCTCTTCTTAGGAGCGCTTCTATCATTTTATCAGCCCGTTACTTTAAAAGCCCATTAATTAAATTAAGTATGAGGCGCTCCTCTGAGGAGAACCTTTACTTATAAAAAATAATGCTCCGCAAATGATCTTTGGCCTTTATTTATTTAGCTTTTTTTAAATTTATTTATCTAATTAAATTAACTCTGACGACTTGAAATATTGTGCTTGTATCACCGAAAAAATCTACGCTTTTAGTTCAATTTGCATTTAAGAGTTTACTTGTTAGTGTGTGCTCAAGTTGAAATAAGGTTGTATGAAGCAAAATCTCGAATACATAAAAAAAATAGCTTTGTATGTTGATAATGATCTGATTAGTGTCGCTTTTGGTGGTATAGATCTTTTCTTTTCTTCCTTCAAAATCCTTTTTCCAAGAAATCGATATATGATCCATCTCTTGTACTGTTCATAGGCCATGAAATGTAGTGCTACATAAAGCCCAATACCTGCTACATTTGCTCTATTGCCTCTGTGAAAACCGGGCCATTCTTCTGATTTTCCAATTTTTGTGAATGAACCAGATAGCTATGCCTTTTTGAATTTGGGTTGTCTAGATTCAGATAGATCGATGGTCTGACATTTTTTTTTAATAAGTAAAGGCGCTTCCCTAAGAAGCGCCTTATACTTCAGTTAATTAACGGGCTGTTAAGTTAATGGGCTTAGTAAATGATAGAGGCGCTTTTCGGAAGAGCGCCTATAGGTTAGATTTGCAATTACTTTTTAAAACAAGTTGTTTTTGTAATAATTTTTTTAAAATAGGTTAGGAATAAAAAAAACTCACATGCTTGGCTTTTTGGATGACAAATGCATGCAATATTTTATTTTTTTTTCTAAATCATAATTAGTAAAGAATAAAAACATCATTGCAAACACTGCTTTGTCATCCCTTGCGTGTCATGAAAGAGAAAACAATAAACAAAGAAAACAATATTTTATTTTACTTTTTAAAAGCAAAAATAAAATACAGAATCCTTTATTCTATTTTTTCTTCTCACAATACTCATTAACAAATTTAACAGTATATAAATATCACAGTAATATCACATAAGACATGTGACAAAATAAGGAAAACTAACAGCCGTAGTTGCACCACACTTATCCGAAAATATTGTTCATGTTCCAAAACATGAAAACAAGGCTGCAACAGTAAACACGCGTTCATGTCCCGAAACAAGAACATAAAGCCTCAACAGACATATTTTTCCTTTTCTTTCTTTACTCCATACAGTAAACAAAAATCAAAGCGACGAATTAAAATTAAACAATTTAATATTAATTCTAACAAATAATTCAATATAAAAAAATCTAAATTTTTCATATAAACCCTAAAAACAAAACTCAGATATTATCATATAATATCATGTTTAAAATCATAAATCACAACAACCTGGCTCTGATACCAATTGAAGGAATTACAACACCAGATATATCAAATATACGCAGCGGAAAACAAGTAATTGCAATACTAAAACCATCTAGTTGCGATTTAAGAATTTAAATAGAAACAAAAATCGATTACATACCTTAAGCCTTTGTATGAGAATCGAATTGACTTGTGACCGAGCTTCAAAATTCTTGAAGCCTCCACGCTTTGCACACCGAGGATTTGAGCCTTGCTTTCAGAAACCAATTCTGACTTGGAGACAAAAAGACTTTTTATTTTCTTGTGGGTTTTTTTCTTGGAAGAAAACTGATGGAGGAGTTATTCTTGTATAATGACTTTCATTATCTTATAAAACCCAAACATTATAAAAATGAAAAGACAAGAATAGGAAAAGTCAGGAACGTGTAATGAAATTGATTATCTTAATAATCTAGTCCATTACCACTTGTGAAGTGGATTTGGACCTTCTACATTATACAAAAACAATTGACTAGCCTAGCGGTTAGTGACACATTTCATACTACTAGAGGTTCGTGGTTCGATCCATAAACTTGTCAATTTTTTCCTTTTCCTTTTTGTCTTAGTTCGGTCTTATATTAGAATATTAAATTGTGCTAGCAAATTAATATACCAATATTCCAAGTATATATTTAATTAATATTTATTATCTAATAATAAAATTAATTAACGACATGAAGCAAGATCAATACACTCGTTAGTGTGCGACTACGTGGGTTCATCGTTAAACCGATAGTATTTAACTTAATTAACTACTAATCGAGGTTGGCGTCTAACAACACTCCCCAACGACCGAATAATGTGAAGTAACTCTATACAAAGAACCCGGTAAAGGATCATACATGTACTCCCTCTATCTTTACAGCTCCGGATCATCCTGGGATATGGTACAACTGTCAAATCCCATTAGAAAATCAACAACGTTACACGTCGATTATCAACGATTGACGAATGACCTAAGAAACTCCTTTCTTCATTCATTCTATCACCTTGGCCAAGGATTCGATACAATCGTTGTAATCTTATGACATCGTAGAGCTCAATCTCTTTACCTAGAGTTGATAGATTCCATCTTGACTCATCCCTAGGAGCATATATACTTAGCTATGTCCAATATCCTTTCGACTAGCATTATGACACACTAGTAGTCCAGTATCAAAACATAACAAGTACATACATAACTATAGTGATGATCTCAGGTCAAAGGATTACAAGTATAAAAATCCTTATAGAGATTAACCTATTTGACAGTTCAAGGTAATTAACCATTAGGAATCTCTAGTTTTAGTCGGTTCGATAATCACATCTCTATGTGCATTATCTATGCACCTAACTCGGTAAACGAGAACTACCAATATTTATCCAATAAATACTTGTTAGCTACATATTAATCTAACTGGATCATCGAGGTCCTAACTCGATGATCCTACGATTAAGAATAAGTTTAGATTAAGTCCTATAAGGTAGATTCTCATTATCATAACACCTTATGATATCTAGTTCGTAACTTAATCAAGGATTTGCCTTTATATTATGTAGATTAATACCATAATCATAAAGGCTTGCCATAGAATCAAGGAAACAATTTCTTTAATCAAAACTGTAGGGATAACTATTATCATGTACAGTAAACACTTGTGTTTAATTCATTACAAGACGATCGGGGCTAGGGCATAATTCCAACAGGTTTTCAGTTCGGAGCTAAAATGAAGAAGTTATGTTAGTTGTCATTGTCGTGGTCCTAACCATAATTCTACTTAGATATAAACGAGTTCGGGCTAATGTAACCTAATTAGTGAGCTGATGAAAGCCCTAGAACGTTTTTAAGCCTATATATACATGCAAATATAATTTTACTATCACTTTTATCCTGAAGTTGAGCCGTCTTTAGTCATTTGAGAAGAGAAGAAGCGCCTGGAGCAGAGAGAAGAAGAAGACAGCAAAGGTTTCGGCCATTGCTTAACCATTCCACCTCCGTTTTCAGTAATTTCTAATTCTATTTTTATTAGTTTTTTGTAGTTAATATGATTCTTTCACTTATAATTAGTGTTTTTATTTTTTTGTTATGAACTAAACACTTGATTGCTTGATATTTGCTAATGTATGAACCATAGAATACTAAATTGATGTTATTTGGATTTTGGGATTGTTTTATTTAAATGAATTGAGTTTATTTCAGTTGTCTATATATCTTATGCTTAATTGTCACTTGTATCTTGACCATATTTTAAGGAGTTTGGGTAATCGAATTAGTGAGCCGACGGGTCTTGACTAGCCAGTCAGTTAATAGGAATAGGTTTGTTTCTTCAAAATTTGAGTATGAGAGCTTTCTAAGTCACCCTTACGAGAGTTAGAGAGAATTTTGAATCTTGATTAGCGTGAAATGTCCCTTTTTTACCTTAAATCTGGAAACATCAAATTAGTTGACTTCGGGAATCTCTAGCAAGACTCAAGAACCTCTCTCATCTTATTTTTCTCTCGTTATAATTGCATTTTCAATTTAGCAATTAAATTATAAAACCAAACCAAAATCATTTTTACTTTAATTTCATTTCAGTCACAACTTAACATTATTATACTTACGAAACACATTAATTTAACCTTGATAGTCTTTGTGGAGACTAGGGGTGAGCAAATGAGAACCAGAAAACCAAACCAAACCAAAAAACCGGAAAAAACCGAACCAATATAACCAAAAACCGAATAACCAAATGGTTCGGTTTTAAATTTTTCAAAAACCGAATTTTTCGGTTCGGTTCGGTTTACTAACGCAAAAACCGAACAAGAAAAACCAAAACAAAAACCGAACTAACGAAGGAAAAAATAGAGAATGTGTGAACTTTTTTTATAAGAATTATGTGGGAGAAACTTTTGTTGAGAATTTATCATCAACATGAAATTTTAGTTATACTATGCGATGGTGCTATTAGTGAGAATTTTTTTTATATCACTTAAAATTATAAGTATCATTACTTGATTGGTTTTATAAATCATGATTGTATGAAATAGGAAGTAATAGATTTACATTTATTGTAGTATTGTAAATTTAAGATAAGTATTGTTAGATTATAAGTTTATATTTCATTGATAAATTAATAACCCACATGGACAAGTAATAGTAGTATAATTGTATTGGAATATTAGTCTCTATTGGACAATACATTTTAAGAAATGGGGTGAAAATATTATTGACCAAGCATCAGAATTCGAAGCGAACCAAAACCGAACCGAAACGAACCAATTCGGAACCAAAAACCGAATGTGGAACCATATGCGAACTACCCGGTTTGGTTATTAAATTATAAAAAACCGAAATATTCGGTTCGGTTCCGGTTTTGGCCAAAAACCGAGACGAACCGAACCATGCTCACCCTTAGTGGAGACAATACACCCAAAATTTACTTTTTATTACTTGTCAACGACCCATACACTTGCGTGAAGCCATCTTTACCTTGGG
The DNA here is from genome assembly GCA_029959085.1 of Nemophila menziesii. Classification (NCBI taxonomy): domain Eukaryota; kingdom Viridiplantae; phylum Streptophyta; class Magnoliopsida; order Boraginales; family Hydrophyllaceae; genus Nemophila; species Nemophila menziesii. The sequence continues at coordinate 56,057,258 of JARWIR010000001.1, forward strand.
GTTGATTTATTATCATTCCCTATGAGATGATAAGGCACCTTGTCGGGGACTATAACGTTATATTTTTTTGTTTTAGTTTTAAAATAGTAGTGTTTTGTTGTTTTTATATTACACTAGGTTTTAATTTTTTTCTCTTACACAGGTGATATACTTAGGGTATTGAAGCAAGTTGAATGATTTCTCTAAAGATGTATAGAGGATATTATCCAGATCCCGCTCAATTCAACTATGTGGAAGACTCTTCGAGATATCAACAATGGGGTGGTAACAACTACCAAGTACCTTATCATTACCCGCAAGAACATAAATGGTTGCAAAGGAACATAGAGGTGCAAGAGGTACATTGGGAAAGTTTGATGATGGAGTCTCGTATGGCGGGGAAAAAGTTAAGAAAAATGCAAGAGACTAGACTCAGGAGGTGACGAGATGAACATGATTTGGCCATCATTCAGACAACACTAGATTGGTGGTGTTCCTCAAGTATTCTAAGTCGTAATATAATCATGGATACTTTGTATGCTCACCTTGCACCACCGAAAATCCACCAAAGTAAATAGTTGAAGGAATCTGTGGAGTTTAGTGGCAATAAGTAGGTGACTGGAGATGTTGGATTGCTTGATCTAAAGGCATGTATAAGGGAATGCCTTCTTGCAAAGAAGTGTATTGGATCATCAGGTAATCAAAGAGAAGATAGAGCTTAAATTGGCAAGAACTTATATCACTTGGTAAAGAAGTTATTTCGTCATGAGAACACGTAGGAGAAACAGGGAAATTACCCATCCCCTTTTAAAGATCGAATGAAATAAAATCTAGGTGGTAAATGTAGGGATTTGGTGTTTAATCAAAACTCATAAAATACTAAATAATCTATATTGAAAATATTAAGAATAAAGGAGAAGATTAGCGGAAGCGTACCAGAAGCCATGATTGCTTTGAATGATTTGTTGGAGTGGGTAATGAGTCTTCCAGATCTATACCTTCTGTGTTTAGTTTTTCGCGGGGATGAGAGAAAGAACAGAGCGTGTATGATCTGGGGACCATAACCCCCTTCTTATAATTCTCTGAACGTGCGTTCAGTTAAGAAATAAGAAGTTATTAGAAGTTAATAATTAATAACTTCTATTATATCCAGTTTGACCCCTCAATAAACTAGAAATAATATATTAGTATCTACACTTTAATTCCATGACACTTTTATTCCCCTAATCCAATTATTAGTTTTATTAGACCATAACCAATTGGATAAAAATTTTACGATAACAATACACATTTAAAATTAACATATGTGAGCCCATAATTATTAAAATTTTCTAACAATCTCCCACTTGGGCCACATATGTTACTTTATGAATGTGTATAACCTTATGAGCGCTCCAAAGTGTTATCATATATAGAGGTATTTCAAACAATCTTGTCCATCAACCATAACGATACAGGACTAATAGGACTTTTGTCACATTTAGCGCAACTAAATCCATCAATAATCACATATACCAATATAATCAAATGACATAGATCAATCATGGATGCGTAGCATGGAAATTACATGTAATATGGTCTGAACATGCCTATTTCCAACTGGTCCAACTTTAAACCTTAGTGAGATTAAACAAAACCGAACTAGCAGAGTGTAAAAGAACTAAATGCTTTACTTCTACATAAAATATCCAAATACATAATGTTTCTAAATTAAAAACATAGAGCAAAAAAGAACTTAAACTCCCACTAAAACATCACATTTTCATGTAATATAACACCCATATGAGCGGTATGCTCATGAAAGACTTTGGGTGGTAATCCTTTAGTAAGCGGATCCGCAATCATAGAGTTTGTTCCAATGTGCTCTATATATATTTCTCCACTCTGTACCCGTTCTTTCACAACAAGGAACTTTATGTCAATATGTTTTGACTTAGATGAGCTCCTATTGTTGTTGGAATATAGCACTGCAGATTTATTGTCACAGTATAACTTTAATGGTCTTTCTACATTTTCTAAAATGCGCAGCCTAGTGACAAAATTTCGAAGCCATATTCCTTGATTAGATGCCTCATAACATGCTACAAATTCTGCTGCCATAGTGGAAGAAGCTACAAGTGTTTGTTTGACACTTTTCCACGATATAGCACCTCCAGCTAAGAGATATATATAGCCTGGTGTAGATTTTCTACTATCTTGGCATCCCGCGAAATCGGAGTCTGAATACCCAATAATCTTCAACCGATCCGATTTCTTATATGTGAGCATAAAATCTTTTGTTCTCTTCAAGTATCTCATTACCCGCTTGGCTGCTTTCCAATGTTCCATACCAGGATTGCTGAGATATCTGCCTAACATGCCAACAATGTACGCAATATCCGGACGTGTACATACTTGAGCATACATTAGACTCCCAACTGCTGATGCATAGGGAATCTTCTGCATTTCTTGAATTTCAAGGTTTCCTTTAGGGCATTGAGTTAAACTGAATTTGTCTCCTTTAGCGACAGGGGTGTCACCTGGTCTACTGTCTTGCATGCCAAATCTTTTAAGTACTTTATCGATATAACTCTTTTGTGATAATCCAAGAATACCTCGAGAACGATCACGGTATATTTGGATTCCCAATACAAAAGAGGCATCTCCAAGATCTTTCATCTCAAAATTCTTTGAAAGAAATTTCTTAGTTTCGTGCAAAATGCTTATATCATTAGTTGCAAGTAATATGTCATCGACATACAAAACCAGGAATATGAATTTACTCCCACTGAACTTGTGATACACACAATCATCTACTGCATTTATCTCAAAACCAAATGAGATAATGACTTGATGAAACTTGTGGTACCATTGACGAGAAGCTTGCTTGAGTCCATAGATGGATTTAGTTAACTTGCAAACCATATTCTTTGGATCTCCCAAAACAAAGTTTTCTGGTTGTACCATATAAATCGTCTCATTAATGTCTCCATTTAAGAACGCTGTTTTAACATCCATCTGATGTAACTCAAGATCAAAATGAGCAACAAGTGCCATAATTGTCCGAAACGAGTCTTTTGATGATACTGGAGAAAAAGTCTCTTTGAAGTCAATGCCTTCCTTTTGAGTAAAGCCTTTAGCTACAAGTCGAGCCTTATACCTTTCCACATTACCATTCGCATCCTTTTTGGTTTTAAATATCCACTTACAACCAATTGGTTTTGCACCTTCTGGTAACGGAACAAGTTCCCAAACCTTATTGTCTTGCATAGACTTATACTCATCATGCATTGCTTCAATCCACTTTTGAGAGTTAGAACTTTTCATGGCATGATGAAAGTTGATTGGATCATCTTCCATCGTGCAATTTTCTTCCTCATGTTCTTGGAGATACACAATATAATCATCTGGAACTGCGTTTCTCCTTTCTCTAGTGGATCGCCTTATTGGCACAGGTTGTTGAGGTTGTTGAGTTTGTTCTTCTTGAATAATTATTTCATCTTGAATAGGAAGTTGTTCAACGTTGACTTGTTGAGGTCCCGGATCCACTTCTTGATTAATGACTAGTGTAGGAACTTGTACATTGTCAAAAGTGATAATAGAAATAGGATTCGAAACCGATTCCTCCTCAAAAGCAACGTCTCTAACCTTATTTCTCCCCCCAAACTCAACATCCTCAAAAAATATTGCATATCCAGTCTCAAATATGTTCTTCATTGTAGGATCATAAAATTTGTACCCTTTTGATCGCTCAGAATAACCAATAAAGTAGCTACTTACTGTTTTGGGGTCCAGTTTTCTTTCGTTTGGCCTATAAGGCCTTGCCTCGGCTGGACATCCCCAAATATGGAAATGCTTTAGACTAGGTTTTCTACTTGTCCAAAGCTCATAAGGTGTTTTAGTAACTGCTTTAGTTGGTACTCTGTTAAGAATATAAGCTGTTGTCTTTAATGCTTCTCCCCAGAGTGACTCTGGTAAGGTTGAATGACTAATCATACTCCTTACCATATCCTTAAGAGTCCTATTTCGTCTCTCAGCAACACCATTCATGCTAGGTGATCCTGGCATAGTGTACTATGGAACGATACCGCATTCCTCTAGGAATTTAGCAAAAGGTCCTGAACGTTGTTCACCTGATCCGTCATTTCTGCCGTAATATTCACCACCACGGTCAGACCTTACGGCTTTTATTGTTTTGTTAAGTTGATTCTCAACTTCAGACTTGAAAGCCTTTAACACTTCCAGAGACTGAGATTTCTCATGAATTAGATATAGGTACCCATAACGAGAGTAATCATCTATGAATGATATAAAATATTGTTGACCATTCCAAGAAGACGTAGGAAATGGTCCACAAATATCTGTGTGAATCAATTCTAAGACATCTGAAGCTCTGTTGGCACCTAATCTCTTTGTTTTGGTCTGTTTTCCCTTAATGCATTCAATACATATATTGAAATCCAAAAAGTCAAGGGAATTCAAAATTCCATCAGACACAAGTCGCTCAATTCTATTCTTTGAAATATGACCTAAGCGTTTATGCCATAATGATGCTGAATTTTCCTGATTAATCTTGCGTTTAGTACCACGTGATTCCACGTTCAAGGTTTCATTATAAGATGCGATTGTATCAAGCAAATATAAATTGTCGTATTCACTTAGTGAACCGGTTCCCACAATATTAGAATTTAAAGATAAATTAAAATGATTGTTTCCAAATGAACAACAATATCCTAATTTGTCCAATAAAGAAACTGAAATCAAATTACGCCTAAACGAGGATACAACAAAAGTATCTTTTAAATCCAAATAACAACCAGTTCCTAATAACAATCTAAAATGACCAATCGCCTCTACCTCTACCGACTTTCCATCGCCCACAAAGATGTGTCTTTCACCATCACTTGGCTTTCGGTAGCTCAGGCAACCCTGCATAGAAATACTTATGTGAGTAGTAGCACCAGAATCTATCCACCAAGTATTTCTAGGTACTGAAGCTAAATTTACCTCAGAACAGACCAAAGTAAGAATTGTACCTTTCTTAGCACGCCAAGCCTGATATTTTGTACATTATTTCTTCATATGTCCAGGCTTCTGACAAAAGTAACAAACACCTGGTTCCTGATTTTGTTTCTTTTGTGTTGGACCCTTAGCAGCCTTATTCTCTGATTTTCTTTTCTTGTTTTTATCTTTAGAGGTGCTTGCTAAGTGAGCACTTTCAGTTCTTTCTTGCTTCAACCTTTCTTCCTCTTGCACACAGTATGAAATGAGCTCATTAAGAGTCCATTTCTCCTTTTGACAGTTATAACTGACCTTGAATTGGTTAAATTGTGGAGGAAGTGATATAAGTACTAAATGCACGAGCAAGTCATCGGACATATCGAGTTTTAGAACCTTAAGTTTTGAAGCAATGTGTGACATCTCCATGATGTACTCCCTTATATTGCCTTTTCCCTTATACTTCATTGAAATCAAGCTTGCTAGAAGCGTGCTTGTTTCAGCCTTATCGTTTTTGGCAAAACGTTTCTCAATTTCAGCAATAAACTCCTTAGCATTAGTAATTCCTTCGGAATCTACACCTCTAAAGGCTTCTGGAATGCCGCGCTTGATGATCATTAGACTCATGCGATTTGAACGATCCCACCTCTCATGTTCCTTTTTCTCTTCAAGAGAACTTTCCTGAGTGAGAGGTTGGGGTTGTTCAACCCTTAATGCAAAGTCCAGATCCATACAGCCGAGAACAATGAGAATGTTCTCTTTCCAATCCTTGAAATTATTCCCATTAAGTATGGGAATCGAGTTGACATTAGCAGATATTGTAGTAGCAGATGAAGTAGCTGAATTAAAAATAAACAAACAATGCTCACATTAATTCCTTATTCAATAATCTGTAAATTCAAATAATGATCAATTCCATCTTAAGATACTGAACACAACATTAATATCAAGTCTTTTGACAATAATATTAACTGCAATTAGTATTCTTGTTGTAATAATCAAATACTGGCAATAACACATGTCAAATAATGAGTTTATCTTTAGATAAAGTCATTATTTACATATAAACTAAATAATCGTCACGTACTTATTATTACATGTATATGTGTAATCAATATAAGTGGTCATCTTCCTTTAGGCCGATTAATACTCACATTAATAACACATTCACAAATATCAAACATTTTTCCTGAATAATTTATACAAGAGCGGTCACTTTGGTGACATCTAAATAAATTATTTCATTCAAAATGAAAGATCTGGATCATTTGTATTTGAATTAAATCTTATAACAACCAAGGTATAATAAAATTCATTAACCACTTTATCATATAATTAGATTAAAAATAAAATTTAATCAAATTAAGTTATAATAACTGGAAAAATAAAATATGGCATAATCCAAAATTTAATCCAGATTAAAAAAAATTGTCATTCTACAAAGATAAGATGGAATGATACAGACATATATTTTGTGCAGTATATTTTTTTTAAACCTTTGTTAAAAGATATATATCAATCCTTATTTTTTTTTTTTTATATTCGATTCCAAAGCCAACATCGAACAAACAAAAAAGTAATTAAAACAGCACATGCCTGACAAATTGCTCCACATATTAAACAACCCAAATTAAACCATAATTGCTCAAATTCCTTTTTTTTTCTTTTTTTTTCTAATCCGAAAACTTTATCATAAACAAAAAAAATAATAATAACAATAATAATAATAAACAATTCATATGACGGCCGAATATCCTCTTCATTGAAAGAAACAAACACATAATAGTTTCTTTCTAAATATTATTACTTTGAAAGCTTTTATGGCCATCAGTAAACGTAATAAATAAATAAAATAAAAATAAAAATAAATCAAGTTCTAAGTGATCGCACAAATCAAAACATAACTGATCTTTTCTTTCATTATTTTAATACCCATATAGAACATGATTTATGAATTAAACTGCTATCATATGTTTTTTTTTGTTTTTTTTTTTTGTTCTAAAAACTGCTATCATATGTACTCCTGAACGAAAGATCAGTAATACACCAGCGCAAGTCACAAATCATTACTGTATTGGCGCAAGCCATAAAATAATAATAAAAAATGTAAAAGCAGCAGCCATGCATGATAGAGGAAACAAGAAGTAACAAACTTCTTCTTACGTATACAGTACTATAATACAGATGAATACATGAATACATATGGTGGATGATAATCATCAATTCAAAATCACCAATTCACGTAAGCGAAGCCGTATTAAAAAAAATCCTTAACATAAGTTTTCAATATAAACCATATAAATAATTAAACACAAAAACAAAGAATATCTTAGTTTATTCATAATAAATTCAATATAGCAGGCTCTGATACCATTGTAGGGATTTGGTGTTTAATCAAAACTCATAAAATACTAAATAATCTATATTGAAAATATTAAGAATAAAGGAGAAGATTAGCGGAAGCGTACCAGAAGCCATGATTGCTTTGAATGATTTGTTGGAGTGGGTAATGAGTCTTCCAGATCTATACCTTCTGTGTTTAGTTTTTCTCGGGGATGAGAGAAAGAATAGAGTGTGTATGATCTGGGGACCATAACCCCCTTCTTATAATTCTCTGAACGTGCGTTCAGTTAAGAAATAAGAAGTTATTAGAAGTTAATAATTAATAACTTCTATTATATCCAGTTTGAACCCTCAATAAACTAGAAATAATATATTAGTATCTACACTTTAATTCCATGACACTTTTATTCCCCTAATCCAATTATTAGCTTTATTAGACCATAACCAATTGGATAAAAAATTTACGATAACAATACACATTTAAAATTAACATATGTGAGCCCATAATTATTAAAATTTTCTAACAGTAAAGTCCCAAAGTTACTAGTGTGAGGAAGAAGCGAGTTTTAGGGGAGGAGTACCACAAGGGCCTCAAGACAAATTTTTGTTGAAGGTAACACGTTATACTTAACAGCGTAATAAACATAAGTGCTTCTTGGTAGACAACCCATGTTTTTAAATGCTTTATTAGTTTTTATTTAATGTTCTTAGTATTTATTAGTAATTTTAATTCCTGACAGATAAGTCGAGAATTGAGTTTGGGGTAAAAGAAATAGAAAATTTATGCCCACCATCAGGTAAAGCGGTATAATGCGGCTGACGGACAGTATACTGCACCGTGCCACATCGTCACCACTTATATGCCACAGGTCAAATGGTCGGAAGCTAAAAGGAGGTTAGTGCCATGACAAATTGACCTAAAAGGAGGTTGGTTCACTTTTATATCACAAACCTTAAGCCTCCTTCTTCCCCAAGACACCTAAACTCCATGAAACACCATGAGGGCTTCACAAAACCTCTACGACATATCAAAAAACCACCAAATCACTATAGATTCATATCCAAACCCTTCCCTACCTTCCTATAAATAAGACTCAACCACCCACATCAATCCAAAACACCTAAAATCCACGATTCAAAAGCCAAAATTTCAAATCCTTTTTCCTTAAACCCATATCATCCAAGCTTGATTCCATCACACCCACATAGAGAATCACCATCCTTGCACCTTCACTCACCCAAATAACATTTAAAATTACCTATAATCAAAAGATAGTTCTATAGTTTCAAATCTTTGAGTTGGGGGTCAAAAGCTATGACGAAAAGAACAAAGATACTATCGAGTGTGAGGGAGATGAAGAAATAAAAGCATGGGATTGGGTGAGATTAAGAAGGAAATAGTTGTGAAGTGTAAGTTTGGGGAACAAGAAGAAGGGTAATTCGAGTCAAGCAATTAGAGAGGAACCGGTTTTTGGTGGATTCAAGTCATAAAAAGCAAGCAATTGTGATTAGGGAGGAGAAGATGCCAATATCTCTTCTAATCAAAGATTCCTACACCTGAGATGAGCGGAGCTTCTAAGTCCTTATTATCTATTGCCACAACAACATTTTCCTAGATAAACATCGTCAAACAAGAGAGTAATCAAGAAAATAAACTGGAGAATGATGAGTAAGAGATTTCTAGAGCTGTATGATTGATTGGGATGAAGCATATTAGGAGGTAATGGAATGCGAAATTGGTGATACTAAAAGTTTACATACAAGATAAACACTACACCCTATCTTGGGCATCGATCATGCAAGGCAATAAGCCTCGAGAGTATGTTTTATTTATTCCATACCCTTTCTTTATGTGTAATATTTGTGTTAGTTCAAGTTTTATTTTCTTTATCAAGTATTTTTGAGTCATGGGGTCACGTCTCATTTTTGAGTTGGGGGTGGGGATTCGTTGTCCTCATCTTCCTTTTCGTTTTTTTGCATAAAATTAAAAAAATTAGGTTAAAGAATTGACATAGAATATGGTGAATGCACCTACTTGAGCATGTCTCTAGTTAAGTCAATGATAGTAAGTAGTATGTTTTTGAACAGTGTCATCACACACCTTAGTAAGCATACATGGAAACATTAAGTGAAGGATAGGGAAGATTAATAAGCAATACGTATGAAGTGTCAAGTTGAATCTTAGGGAGCCTTGAGCGGTATGTAGAACGTGAGCTCTAAAATTAGTTGATAACCCACTTAAACTATGAACTAAAAGTGAAAAACTGACGAGATCTAGTAAGTTAGATAAATGAATAAGGCAGTTCTTTCATATAAAACCACTTGAAGCCTTTAAGATTTCTCACCCATTTATTTGAGTTTATTATTATCTGTCTTAGCCGGCTCTTGGCCTTTCTAAAGCCTTTTATTATCATATTACAAGCCATACCCCTTAGTTTATAGGACTTATCCATATGACCCGCACTCGAATCGCAACCCTGAGACTAGTCGTTTTAGATCTTGATTTTGGGGTGGTGGGTGTCATCATTGGGAAACATTGGGTTTGGTAAATTGTGAATTGTAATGAAGATGAGTTAAATTAACCCTTTGATGGGGTAAAAAAAGGAAGTATTGAACAGAAAAAATATAAAAAAAAAGTAGCATGATATCTCAAATTAAAAAGAGAGCTATGGATAGCTTAGAAAACTAACATGATATGCAAAAGAATATATAAATTATTCCGGCAAAGAATAATTTTGTTATGTAATTATCAAAAAAATGTTTTATTGGGTTAATTTGGGATACTAAGTTAAGGATAATCAAAATTGGGTTGAGTGAGAATATCTTCGAGTAAAACTCAAACTCTAGGGCAATTCGTTGAGGGTTAGTAAGGAGAAAGCCAAAACCTCGCTTTTTATTATCTAAATATACATATCATACCGCCCCTAAGCCAACATTAAAACTGTAAAGGCCTTAGGATTTCTAACTACATGGTTGAGTAACAATTGAACAATTGTGGAGTAGTTAAGTGGACCATTGGATACTATATTAGGACTTATGATCACCCTATATCCGTCATCATGAACTAAGTGAAAACCAGTCCTTCTGGCTCTGCGAAGTTAATATGGACTTGAACTTATGAGATGTTGATTATGTGTATATTAGGTGTAGTGTGAATTATTTATTTAATATTACTACATGATATTTTTTTAGATATTTTGCTCTAGTATCATTCATTGTTGTTTACTTTCACTTCTCCTTCCTCTATATTTGTTGTTGACTACCCTACTGTTCTTATCTTTATTGTATCAGGACGATAAAACTTTGAGTTGGGGGTTTGATGTATCCATTTATATGATAGAATAATCTACTCATGAGACATCATATTAACTGCATTACATTAATTATTAAGGGACTTTTCCCCATTCTTTGATAATTTCTTAATTCATGCCTTGATTTGGAAGATTATTACTTTTAGAGCATATTTGGTATAATATGTATATTAATGTGAAGCTCTTAGGTGATATGGAATGCAATTAGATGCCCAATAAATGTCAAGGAGTTAAGGAAAGAAGATCCAAGGAGAAATATAGAGTTAAAAGAAAACAAAGTTGAGTTAGGAAAGGAAAAGCTATCAAATAAATCTGCCATGCTGAAAAGTCATCAAGTGTTTTGAAGACTGCAAAATATATATATTACGAATTCAGAGGAGATATTTTATGAGTAGATAACTCTTTTAATACGGTCGTTTCCATATAAAGTGCACAAAAATCTGATAAGTAACGAATGATATATTACCAAATCATTGAGTAGTGTTTATTTTGTCCAATATTTTAGAAAACGAATTTGAAAGGGAATAAGACTCCAATAACTTGACTTCCGCTCCAAGATTTCGACCTAGCACCTATACATACAACTCTTGTACCTTAAGAAAATCATCCTTGGATCCTTGATCAGTCCCTAATCATCAAAAGACCAAGAGGTAACCTAGATCAAGAGAGAAGAAGAGAAGAAAGAAGAAGAAGTTGGAAGCTATTCATGCCATTCCAACCCTTCATGTTTGTAATTATTTATTCTTATTTATTTCTTATGAACTAATCCTATTTAGCTTGAGATTAGCATATGGGTATGAACCCTAGATTTTTGTATATGTTCTTTAATTTGGGATGTCTTTTTACATTTAATTAATTTAGGAGTGATAGCTCTGTATCATGTGCTTTGAATTAATGTTTGTAGTTCTTGCGATGCGCACGTATAGGATTACCATAGTAACTGAGTTGACACCCAAAAGGGAGATTCAATTATAGAAAACACCACATAGTCTTCCAGTGTGCGGCTGTGATCCTTACAGGCTTGCCTAGCGAGATAGTCAATAGGGTTTAATTTAACCACCGGTCATTGCGCAGGTTCTCTTAACCAAGTCCCCTAGTAATGAAGAGGTTGCCTCTTAAGTCCACCCGGAAAGGGGTTAGGAAGAATTTAGAATCCCTAATATTGTATATCAGACTATTCTCTCTTAGGTAATAAACACAGTTAAAGGCTAGTGGGGATTACTTGCTAGCTCTCAAGCTAAACAGTCATAAGCTTCTACCTATCCTATTATACTTTCTTGTCTTTATTCTAAGTCTTAGTTGTTTAGAGTCATAGAACCAAATAAATATTTTAGTGTCTTTGTGTATTATTTTACCAACTATTTCTAGTTCACTTAGTAATTGCACTATTTACAAACTAACTTTTGTAGTCATTGAGATTGATATCTGTTTTACTTACTTATTACTTGCAACCGATCTGTTCACTTGCCGGGAGTTTATAGTGGTAGTTAAGGGTGTGTGTCTTTTATTATTATATTTAGTTATCTATTATTTTATCACACCTTTAACCCTACCAACAAACAAATTGTTGAATAAAATTATAGATATATATTACATTATGAGATTTAGTTACTGTGTGCAATGTTGTAAATGAAATCCTCGTTTAGGTTGTAATTTATGTATGAAACTACTAACACGAGTTGAATTCGTGTTACTTTTTCAATTTCAACCAAATGCTACTTTTAACAAGGAAATAACTAGCAAAAAAGAAATTTCTTATTAAATATTTCCACTTAGAACAAACAAATTTCAAAATGACCATAACCTGAATTCGAGCCCGCGAGTCGCAAAAAACCAAGTGTACTAATGAGAATCCTAATCTGGACTCAAGTCCTTGAATCTAACACCAAAATAGAGTACATTATCACCAAAGATGACTACAACCGAAATCGAGCCTTGGGTCACACAAAAAAAGTATTGTACTGAGAAGAACTCTAAACTCGAGTCCTCAAATCAACACCTACAACAAGTACGTTATCACCCCTTCTTGTTATGCCATCAATAAAAATAGATCATCGATAACCCAAATTAAGGATAACCATGAGTCTTTTGGAGTGTTAGAGTGATGAGTTTGCAACTTTTTTTAAATAAACGCTATAATGTGTATTGATTGCACCTAAATAAATTTGGATACATGAACTAGTTTCAAGCAAGACCCTGATTTTGAATGGATGTGGGACAAATCGGAGATGTGACAAATCTCATCTCAAATTTAGAATAGATATGTGACGATCCCATCTCAGCAGTGGGTGTTGGGGAAGGGGTAAAAATTAATAGGATCATGTATTTTTTATTTTATTTTTGCTTATGTAGCATTAATTTGTTCATTGTGAAGTAACAAAGTGAAAAATAGATATTCTTTTATTTTGAAGAAATTAATGGAGAATGGAGATGAGAAAAATCTTAGCTCAATTTTTGAAATGGAGATAAGACAAATTCCATTTTAGTCTTAGAGTGGAGATGGGATAAATCCCATCATAATCTTTGTGGGACAAATCTCATCATAGGTACGATTCACAGAAAATAATTAGTTTCTTAGTTATTGCAGACTAATCCTCACAATAATTATATTCCAAAAATTATAGATAGAAAACTATCATTTTTCAGTCACTAAGAGTTTTTCAACAAACGCTTATTTTCATATTATTTTTGAACTCTCAACTTTTGATGGGATAAATTAAATCACTGTGTAAATTTTTTTTATATATTAAAATATACACAAACTTTGAGATAATTGCACAAAATGTCTCTATATTATGCAGAAATTGCACTATAAGTACAATACATATAATGAGAACTTTATATATTCTTCTAACTTATCTTCCAGTGATGGAATCTAAATAAATAATAGTTTTTGCTTCGGAGATCGGGGTGGTGGTGGAGAAAATAAGAATGGAGGAAAGGACGGTAACAGTAGTGAGAAAAGGTTGGAGACTGGACAAATTCCATCTCAGAAGAGGACGTAGGGGGAGGGGTTAACATTTGTTTGGTATTGCAAGAAAATCTCATCTCAATCTTAAAATGAAGATGGGACAGATCTCATCCTAAACTTATAACAGAGATAAGACAAATCTCATCTCAAACTTAGAATAAAGATGAGACAAAACCCCAAGGCCTTTAGCAAGAAAACAAAAAAAAGCTTGAAATTTTTTTCCCTCGAGGCCCCACAACTAAAAAAGTAAAAACTGAAAGTCCTAGAGGGGGGGGTGAATAGGATTACTAATAAGATTAATGCCTAATTAAAAATCTTTTGGACAATAATAAGTTTAAGAGAAAACTTCTAAGTCAACTAATATATCAAACACTTATGGGATCATGCAAAGGATAAGTTAGAGGTTCGATATATAAGTTAAACAAGTAAATCGATTATCTATTCTCTTACTAACTTAGAAGACCAAAGTTTGATTAGCTAGATAAACATAATCACGATATTCATACTAGTAAGCATATAATCAAACATGTAAAGTGCAGAAAGTAAATAGCGTAGGGATAGAAAGATACACACGATTTATAGTGGTTCGGTTTCCCTACATCCACTACCTAAGGAAGCCTCCTTAGGATTTCAAGCTTTTCACTAAGCTCCTGTGTCTCTCTTAACCGGGTTGAGAACACAATAACCCTTACAACCTCTTCGATAACACGAAGGACAACCTCTTCGAAACCACGAAGGAACTCTTGTGTAATCACAACACAAGGACACCGAGTATACTCCCGATACTCAAATTCTCTCTTATTCTATCTATTACAAGAACTAGACTTAAGAGGATAAATACAAAGAGTTTAAAGGGTGAAACTACTTTGCTAACAATCTCCTAATGAGTAGATATAACACTTAAGCATGAAAGACTCCTCTTGAGTAGATAGAACTTTGTGGCTTATTGGATTAACTCCTTAATTGAGTGGATATGACAATGTATAGCTTTTGACACCTTCTTGGATGATAACAATTAAGCCCCTTAGTGCATATGGGTTGAAGGTGTAGTTGTAGCCTTGAAAGACCTTCAATTTATAGCTGCAAAATGCTCCCAACGGTCAAAAGACTTGTCTCCAACAGATATATTAATATCCCCAACGGTTATATATATGCCTTTTGTCTTTATTTTTGCTGCAGAAAACCCTAATCTGCGGTGCACCGCGGGTCTCGTGCGGTGTACCGCACTAACGCTTGCTTAATTCACTTGCTTTCTGACGGACTAGCCCTGCTCCGTGGTGAAGTCCGTGCTGCGGGCGGTATACCGCTCGTACGGCCGGTATACAGGTCCGGCTACCGCACCAAAGGTCTAAAACACCTTCTAGTGAGTATATCTTTTACTGTGATGCTCGGATCAGAAAACCTTCTTCACGAGAGTTGTAGAGAACATCATTCTAATAAACTTTGTAGTTGATCACTAACGCTAATTCTCAATGTACACAAAGATAAGGTTAAAAGTATTTGTATGAGAATTAGTTTCTTAAGATAAAACAATAAAGCTTTGATCTAAATGATAAGGAATGTGTTTTTTGATGAATTAGAGTGCAAGATAGAATATGTATAACAAGAATAATTAGCACACTAAGCACAAGAGGATTTGTCACATTAAAACAACCTATTAAGGGAGGCTATATGCCAACAAAAACATCTAAAAAATGGCCTCGCATTATTACAAAATTAACCCTCCTTTCCCGCGCTAGAAAATAAAAAGGAAAAAAATAAAAAAAATTCTTAGGACTCCCTGCTAGAAAAAATTTAAAAAAATTTAAAAATTCTTCTGACTTGAAAAGTAAAAAATCAAAAAGAAATTATCCTCAAATCCCCCACTTGAAAAGTAAAAAAATCTAAAAAGAAATATTTTCCTTCGAGTCGTTCTAGAAAAGTAAAAAAAAAGTAACCGCCCCTGACCCCGCCAGAAAAAGTAAGAAAATCAAATAAAAGAATTACCCGTCTTTTCTCGCTATTTTTTTTTTTTTTTTTTTTTTTGTCAGAAAAAAACATACATTAAGAACGTTTATACAGTGATTTTAAGAAAATATAAAAATCATTTAAGGACCCATTCTTCCATTTCGATGTATCAATGTTCCGTCTTGCACTTTTAGCTGCGAGATCTGTGACGTTATTAAACTTTCTATTAACGAAGTTGACCTTCCAATTAGGGAACTTCGCCACCGTCTTTTCTCGCTAGAACTGTAAAAATATTACCTTACATTTTTTTTTGTTCTAAAAGCTTTCAAAAAATACTACCTTACATGTCCCTGTTAGAAAAAGTTAAAAAGTTTCTATAAAAATGTCCCCACGTTCACTACTAGATAAGTAAAAAACAAAAAAATGAATTTACCCCATGAATCAATTATTTATTTGAAATTTTTTAAATCAAATTCATTTTATTAGTCCAATATTAATAGGAATGACAACAGATCAGGTATTCTCGAAAAATAGTATAACCACATCTACATCTATTAAGAAAAACAATAATCAAATCTGTATCCATTAACCATCAGATTTTAAAATTATTTGCCAAATACGTATCCACGACTAATGTGGTTTATCCGCATCCGAAATCTTTTAATAGGCTTTAAATAAAATAATCTAATAAAATATTTTAAAAATTCTAAAAATTAACTGCAAAATTATTGAGACACCTAGATATTTGACAATATAGTAATAAACTAGAAAATAATCAATTAGGTACCTTATGTACGGAATACTTTTATTTGATCGATATTATAAATGTAATTTGTATATATAGAATAACGTTATATAGTATATATATATATATATATATATATATATATATATATATATATATATATATATATATATCCGAATTATTGTATAAAAACAAATCCTAACGGATAATAAACTGATTACCTTTTGTCAGAACCAAACTGTCATAAATGTAATACCGGTTTCACTAACGGATTTTTACCGAACCGTATATCCATTGATTACACTTACGGTTAATATTTTAATAATTGTCGTTCCTAATTATTTATTTGGGTTAATGCCCAATAGGCATCTGCCACCTTATATCTTTGCCCATAAAAGACACCTTCTTTTTTAAAGAACAACGAGTAATGGGAAGTTTCCCATTACTCAAAGTTTGAGTTATGGGAAACTTTCCATAACTCAAACGACTCTTTTTATAGAAAAGAAAATGAAAAATAAAAATATATATGGTCTTTTATGGGCAAAAAAATAATGGTTGGGTGAGAAAGAATTAATTTTAACTTGAGGGATTTCTTGGACAATAATCCTTTTATATATATATCTATATATATATATATATATATATATATATATATATATATATATATATATATATATATATATATATATATATATATATATATATATATATATATATATTTGGTAATAATTTATAGTTAAGTATTATGTAATTGTATATTATTTTTTTTGGGCGGTGGTGTGTAATTTAATTAAGAACAGTGATTTTTTGATTTGAAAGGCAATTGTACTAAATCTAATAGCGTCTGATAAGAAATTTCGGCCAAAAAAATAAATAAAGATTAAGGAACGGGTTAAGGCTGGATCTAGCTAGGCCAATCGCGACTTAAAAAAAGATAAAGAAATTAATATTAGATTTGGCCCACAATTATATTTTTGTACATAGTTTTAATTCTTTAAGAGCCGTCCAAAAAGAAAACTCTTTAAGATTTTTACTCAAGCCCCTTATTTAACCTAGCGGCTAGAAGGAAAAGAAACACATAGCAGGACTTGATTCTCAGAATCAAAACCGGTGATTTTTTCTCAATAACTTAAGGTGTGTGTCATCAATTATTTGTTTGTACTTAATGTATAATATATATGTATGTATACGTTGCAAAATAATGATGTGTGTTTGTGTGAGTTTTCTGAGTGAAGTACATGCGCACTGCCACTGCACCCTTAGTCCCTGTTACTCAGCTTCATGTGTTATTTTAATCATGTAAAAGAAGCAAATATACCACATGTACATGTGCTACGTTATAAAATAGTGTACAAAAATATTAAGTAATGAGCTAGGTTGTAATTTAACTTTGGAAAAAAAAAGTCTGTAAAATTTGTCTATTTAATAAATTGTTTTTCGTGGCTCTCCAATTCTTTTCTATCTAAAAAAATTGAAGATTTCATGTGAAAGATGTGATTATGTTCTCTTTCTAGCAATAAAGGTGTACTCGTGGAGATTATAATTTTTTTTAGAATTTGTATAATAATATTGAATCTTTTTTTTCTGCTTGCGTTTGTCGAACCAGCATATACAATTATTAACGGAAGGAATCACTCTTCATTATTGTTGATATGCATATCTCTGTCAAAACCCTTGATGGTAGGACTATTACTTTGGAGGCTGATAGCTCTGATTGTGCTAAGAATATTATTGTCAAGCTAAATGACAGTGGCGTGCAAATCTTTGTTGAAACCCTAACCGGAAAAACCATTGCATTGGAGGAAACTTCTAAACCGAATCAGAATGTGGATACTTTTCAGATCTTCTACAGAAATTTAAAAGGTGAAACCAAAACTCTCGAGGTAAAGAGCTCCGACACAATCAACAGCATCAAAGAAAAAATTAAATATAAGGAGGAGGGGTTACCGATTAATGAGCAGAGACTGATCTTTAGTACCTACCAGCTTCGGGATGACAAAACCCTTGCTCATTATAATATTACAAAGGAATCTACCCTGCATTTAGTTGGTAAGCTTCGTTAGATGTATAAGTTCTTATGTGTTTTATATGGCAGTTGTAGTGTTAAATAGAAATTTACTGTTTAGAATTGTTACTATTTTAAAAGTAGAAGAATAGCACGGATCCATATTTTGTCATGCCTCGATTTTAATGAAATTGTGAATTTAATTTATGACTTATGAGCACGGTTGTTTTTTTTTTTTTTTTTTTTTTTTTTTTTTTTTTTTTTTTTTTTTTTTTTGATGTATGGGTGTCCGGGCCAGCTTACGCGCACCACGACTAATCCCATAGGAAATATACACGCCTCCTCATGTATACTCCCACTTAATCAGAACTAGGTTACCCATGTTCAGGGAGGAGACTCGAACCATGCACCCCTTGCTTACCCCCTTTAAGGGCTCAAGAAATAACACGGCTGAGCGGATTCGAACCCTGTACCTCCTAGTTGAGAGACAGGGTCCTGGCCACTGAGCTAGTCCCTGTGGTTTGAGCACGGTTGTTTTGTTTCTAAAACTAAGGGTTGTTTCAAATTTCTTATTTTAAAAATAAAAAATGCTATTAAAATAAAATTTTAAATTTTAAAAAAATATTAAAAATAATTTTGAAATTAGAATTACTTTAAAGTATTTTTTAAAAGAAATTATTACCATACAAGTCATATTTTTAACTTTAATAGCTATCTACACCCTTGTCAATTAATATTACCTATAAAAGTCATAAAAAAATTATTTTACCAAATGTACTCTTTCTTTTCTGATTTAATATAAGTAATAATTTACTTTTTCTTCTCATTAACCATCGGACAGAAAATATAAACAAGCCGTTTTTCATCTTCTCTCTCTCTTTGAAGAGCCGCCATCAACACTGCCGCAATAGTCTAACTTCGTCGTCGATCAAGGTAGAAGCCCACTCCACCTTCGCAACTCAAACTCCAACCTCCGCAATCTCCGAACTCCGAGCCAACTTTCTCATCTATCAAGGTACACACTTTAATTTTAGTTATCGCAATTGATTGTGATTTTAATTAGATTAGTCGAAATTGATGGTATTTTCTTTAGTACGAGGCAAATTTGGGGGTTATAAGTTAATTGATTACCATTGTTGATTTAAAAGATGATTGCTTTATGGATATCTGACGAGTCAATTTGTATTTGTGAGTTTAATCAATTCTTTCGTTTAAGTATTTTGGACCGGGATTATAAAGTCTGGAACATTGAGATTTTGACAGAAAGAAGTTAGAACGTGAAAGGTCTCAACAAATTACAAATTTGGTCACTGATTGCATAAATAAAGACTTACCACCAGTTTTGGAGAAATGTAGGAAGAAGGAATTAACTACAGTTGGTCAAGCTTTAGCACGTACAGTTACTCAATCTATTGAGAAATCTGTATCCACATCTACTACCGAATCTTTCCAAGTTAGTTTGGTTTTTTAATTGCTTCAATATTTATTGGTACTTGCTAATATAACTTGTGTATTATATTAAATAATGCAATAAGGGGAAGGCATCATTAAGTGTTAAGACTTGCTCAAACAGATGGTGATGAAGTTCACCAAGTAAATGCTTATTAAGTGTTAATACTCTTTGAATAGGCCTCATTAAGTGTAAATGCTTATAAGTATCGCGGAATAGGCCTCATTACATGTTAATACTAGCCTTAAATGTTCATATATGTATATCACCAAGTAAATACTTCTACATTTCTCAAATGAAACTATCACCAAGGAATTTTGAGGAGTTTAATGAAACTATTTCTACACAAAATGCAAGAAGATATATGATTAAAGTTTAATTTTGCAGTGTCATAACAGACATACACTGTGTTCAACCTATAAAACAAGGGTCCATAACAGGTGTCCCATATGTAGACAAGAACTTGGAGATATCAGATGCTTAGCTTTGGAAAAAGTAGCTGAATCACTTGATGTGAGATAGGTTACTTGCAGTTATTATCTCTTTATGCAAAGACATGTTAGTTTTTTATTGATTTATTAAAGCATGTTACATAAATTTTTGTTTAACGGTGTGTGTATTTACTTCAGGGTCCCAAATGTGAAGTTCAATGTGGCAAAAGTGTTGCAATCAATTTTGCCTATTGTTGTTGATCAGAGTGTAAGCAATTTACTATTTTAGGCTTTTATTATAGAGATTTATTTTGATGCTAATTTGATGTTAAATGCAGGTTGTGGAAAGGACGATTCGTCCAAGTTTGGTTGAACTGAGCGAATTCCTAGTTTGGATTTTATTATAGATTTACTAGTTTGTTTGTTTGTTTGTATGGTATGGCGTGTAGTTACCATTACTTGCCTCTGGTTGTGTTGGAGGCATGTGTAACTGGGATTCTAAATTATTTTTTAATTTATTATGTTATAATTTTATAAATTTTATATCTACTGAAATATATTTATTCAATTATTTTATGTAATTTTTTAGGGACCTATTTTTTAAATTTTGCCTTAGGCCCCTATAATGTCAGGACCGGCCCTGCAACCACGCAACACAATCACTTCCTTCTTATGTGCATCGTAAGTAGGGTTGCATGAACCCCGCAACAAGTTCAGACTTGTCTGTCATAGGTAGAAGGAAAACATCCAAATCTTTCCAAGACAATACAAACTAAAAATTCAATAACGTTAACATAAGTGTAAATTCTTTCATGCATAATTACATTGGTAATTTCAAAAGGGTAAATATAATTGGATACGTGCTATACAAATTGTATTGTCAGGAAAATGGAGTAAATCCATCAAGTACCAAGCACAAATTAATATTACGAGCCTTTATAGCAACCATTGGGTAACGCTTGTCAAACATCTTCCAATTAAAGCCAACAATTGGATGACGCGAGATATCCTTATTTGTAGATTTACCAGTCTTGTGCCAAATCATTTTATTTACAGTATGCCTCGATACGTACAATCGATGTAATCTCGGGATGATGAAAAAATAATGTAATTTCTTATATGATACCCTTTTCCACTTCTTTGGGTCCCACCTAGATACCTTACAAATCGGACATGACTCTAATAATTTATAATCACCTAAGTAAATAACACAGTCGTTCAAACAAATATCAATTATTTTGTAATCTAAACCCAAACTCTTTAACTTCTTGTTAGAGTCTTAATATGATGTGCATAAGGTATATCCATCGAGAAAACCCCCGACTCAAAAACAGTATGAGCTCCGTGAACGAAGCATTTTTCCACTAATTTTTTGCCTTTATGTGCATCAATTTCGCAATAAAATTCAATGAACCCATTTTTGTGAAACCGGAATACAACTTGGTATTCATATCCGTAACCAAATTATCAAAGGAACCTACATTACTTCATGGAATATTCGCGTCTACCATTCATGTAACCACTGCGTTAACAATGCCCCTCAAATCATCTATCGCATTCATAATCCCCTCATCTACAATATTCTAAAGATCATTCAGATGCACGGGTTATACATCACCAGGCAAGTTCCAAATTTCATATATCGATAAAAACTCATTACTCAAAATACCCGGCTTAGCCTAATGAATATTTTTGTACCATTATTCTTGCACCAATTATACGAAAATGACTCTAATAATTTATAATCACTTGAGTAAAAAACATAGTCGTTCAAACAAATATCAATTGTTTCGTAATCTAAACCAAAACCCTTTAACTTCTTGTTAGAGTCTTAATATGATCTGCGTAAGGTATATCCATCGAGAAAACCCCCAACTCAACAACAATATGAGCTCCATGAACGAAGCATTTGTCCACTAATTTTTTACCTTTATGTGCATCAATTTCGTAATAAAATTCAATGAACCCATTTTTGTGAAACTGGGATACAACTCGGTATTCATATCCGCAACCAAATTATCTAAAGAACCTACATTACTTCATGGAATATTCGCGTCTACCATTCATGTAACCACTTCGTTAACAATGCCCCTCAAATCATCTATCACATTCATAATCCCCTCATCTACAATATTCTAAAGATCATTCAGATGCACGGGTTATACATCACCAGGCAAGATCCAAATTTCATATATCGATAAAAACTCATTACTCAAAATACCCGGCTTAGCCTAATGAATATTTTTGTACCATTATTCTTGCACCAATTATACAGACAGTGAATCACATTTGAACTACCCATGTGTTTTGAAGCAGTTTGTATGAAAATCCGCACACCCTTCATAAAAGATATAGTAGTCTTACTTTTTAATTTACTCCACTCTTTACCGCCTAGGCACGTCTATTTGAATTTTCTTGAATCATAAACATAATCATTTGGATAAATATACTAATTAATTGAATAAATGTGAAAATTTATTGACATTCAATCTAATATATACAACTACATACATGAACTAAACAAAAAAATGACGTTTAATCTAGTTTAATCATTGATTATCATCAGTGTTCTAAAAGGCGCTAGGCGGGTGGTCGACCACCTTCGAGCGCCTGGGGGACTAGGCGGAGCCTAGGCGATTCTTGGTAGGCAGTTTTGATATTTATTTAAATATTTTTTTAGGTTTATATAAATTTTTGTATCAAAAAATAATTTTTTTAAATTTTTTATATTAAAAAATAGATTATTTTAATTTTTTTTGCTTTAGACCGCCTAGGCGCTGCATAAACCCGCCTAGGACCTTCTGGGACCGCCTGGGCCATTTCTGGAGGTTACGCTACCTTCTAGCGCCTAGGCGGCCGCCTAGACCGATTTTTAGAACATTGATTATCATAACTCATACTGACTTAATTAATTTTACCTTTCTATTTAAAAAAAATCATAATTTATACACCTTACATTTTAATAAATAATCATATATAGTTACATATATTATACAAATATATCAATTAACATATTAAACATCATAATATAACGTATAAATAATTGAAATATGCAAGAATTTATTAATGATAAGGTGAAGAAATGTCTCAATGAAAATGGTGGATTAAATGGTAGAAATGGGTCCCAATGAGTTAGGATACTCCTGATGGTGTCCGGCAGCGAAAGATGAAGTGTTGGTGGCAAATGATCGTTGAAGTCTGGAGATGGATGGATAAATTTCCAACATAGAAGGTTTTACACGTTAAGAGAAAACTTAACGGGGTGGCTGACATTTTGGTCAAATGCGTTAAAGAAAACATCGACTTAACTGAATGGACTGATGACTCATTGTTCGACTCTTTTGTTTTTTTAGCTTATCTCAATAGGAATAAAGGTGTAGAATAAATTATTAAGATGTTTCTCTAACTGTGAAAAAAAATAGTGTTAGATGATAAGAAATTTTGCCAAAAAATTAAATAAAAGAATAAGGAACGGGTCAAGGCTCAGCCCGATTATCGATCCCGCCGGTCTCGTTTGGACTGATTCTTAACGGTCTTAATGCTTAATGGTTCGCTCTGGTCTACCGGTCCTAAGCTCATCGATCCAGTCCGGTCCTTTTTTTACTAGAAATGAAAACTCAAGCAGTAGAGACAACCGGTTTTAACAGTTCCAGTCCGTTCTATACCAGTTGACCTTATTATTATTTTTATAATATTAATAAAGGAAATTTTATAAAACTTAAAAGAGAAATTTTGAAATTGGGTTTAATTTGTGTCTTGGATTCCCTAGATGTCACATGAAGACTCTAAACTTTCAAGAATACCATCTAATCCATCTACAAATTTAATTCCTTCCCTTCCATTTGAATATACATCACAATTATCCAGAAACATATTAAACCCAAAAATATCATGAAGCATTCTTTATCAGTTTTGTTGCTTCTAAGCTCTATAGTTATCAACGCAGAGAGCTCATTTCTCCTATTATTAGCGGATCAACCTCGAAGTCTTCTATTAGATGTATTCTGAGACATGTTTCTTGATCCCTTGTGTATCCTGGAACAACTACCAATATCAATTGAAAGAGACGCACCTGCAATCTCACCAATGAGTGTGGATTGGAAAGAAACATCGGCGGAATGGTAGATAAATGCATTGAAGCCGTGAAGAGTAAATGAAATAAGGGGCGGTAAACCATTGGGGTTAGCTCAATGGACAGGACCTTGTCTCTCATCTAGGAGGTACATGGTTCGAATCCCTTCAGTCTTGTTATTTCTTGAGCCCTTAAAGGGGATAAAGCAAGAGGTACAGGGTTCAAATGATGACCCTATGTTGGCATGTTCAGGGTATTCGAGCTTCCTTAACATTAGCAAGAATTAGCTCGATGATAGCTCAATTTTGTCCTGGGGTAGCGGCATTTTATGAAACAATGTTGAGAGAGGTCGACTCTCAAGACATTGTGGCTCGGTTTGGATTCAGTAACTCTTTTTTTGTGGAACCAACTGGAACTTCTTTCCATTCTGGGGGGTTTCTTCTTTTGTGGCACTCTAATATGCATTTAAGTGTCTTTTTAAGTTGTAATTTATTTATTATTGCTCTTATTAATGAACTTTCCTTTTTCGTATTACATGATCTTCTTACATGCACCAAATGATTTTAATCAACATGTTGAGATATGGGATGAAATTTCAAACTAGAGTAGAGAAATTAGAGATCCATGGATGATTATTGGGGATTTCAACAAAATTCTAAACACTACTGAGAAACAGAGCAAAAATCAAGCGAGTCTTAATCATATTAACGCCTTTGTAGACTTTACTCATTATAATTCCCTTTTTGAGATTAAATCGAACAGATGTTTCTTTACTTGGTCTAACTAGAAAGAAGGTGATAAACATGTCAAGACGAGAATTGATCGAGGTATGGCCACTTATGACTGGATTGAAAAATTTCCTAGTTCCCAAATCTTTATCCCTCCAACTATAGGGTCAGACAAATTCCCATATTATTCTTCATTTTGATATCAATATGAAATAGGAAAGAAACACTTCAAATTCGAAACGAGGTGGTTAGAGAGTGATGAATGTAGGATTTTAGTAAATGACAGTTGGAAAGTACCTAATGATTTTGTTCCTGTTACAAATTTTATTAAAAAAGAGAATATACTAAAAAAGAATTGGTAAGGCGGAGTTCAAAGACCTTCAAAATTCATGAAAAAACAATAAAAACCCTCCAAGAGAAGTTAATTATTATAAATAATAATAATACGAATGAGGATAACTCCAAAGAAGAAAACGATATTAAAGAGTTAATAAAGATTGAACATGTGAGAGAAGAGAAATACTGGAGTGATAGAGCTAGACAAAGTTGGCTAACTTACGACGATAAAAATACTAAATTTTTTCATCTAGCAACAATACAAAGAAGAAAGCTTGATGTCTCCTCATTTGTGATAGATTAATGTTAGGATGAGACATCATTTTTAGTGATTTAGAAGTCATAAATGTCGATTTTCTTGAGAAATAGTGCACTTTCCTATTTTGAGTCTTGATTTAGTAAAATAATATTTTTAGAGCATATTGGGTTTAATTGTTTATTTAGTGTGTAGCTTTAAAGATAATTATGGATCTTAATTAGTGTCCAAGTCAAAGACTACAACTTATGGAAAAGAGATTTGCATGGTAATTGGAGATAAGGAAACAAAAGCTAAAAAGATGGAAGAGAAAAAGCTGCCTAATTTAGAATTCTGCTGTACACGCCTAAAGAAGTGCTATTTTACCCAAGAGATAGGCCGATTTTGGTAATTTCCTTTCATAGGGACAAAGATAATTCTGTTATGATTCTTTTGGTATCTTATGGAGCTCAAACCGGCCAATAACGAAGAAGATATGCTCAAAGCGGTCCAGCAGTGTTTATCTTTATTTCCATACGAATTTGAGTTGGGCTAGGAGTCCAATACTTTATCTCTTCCTCAAGAAAACGAATTAGCTCTTCTAAACACCTATAAATACACCCTTATATCACTTGTAAATAATCCTTGCCTCATAGTAATTAGTTCTTAAGGTTTTATTATTCCAGTTTATTGTAGAGAGCAAGATGGTGTCTTTTGTAATTTCTTTTAGTTTATTTCCTTCAGGTATGAACTACACCTCCCATAGCTTGGGTTTTGCATCATGTATAAACTATGAATTCTAATTCTTCTATCTAAGTTTCTTTAGGAATTATATGTTTTAATCTGATATTAGCTACTTACTTTATATTTGTTTATGTGTTTTGATTTAATGTCTTTCCTAGAACTGATCACTTTAGGATTGTTTTAAGAGTAGTTAGATGGTCTCCTTGACAGGGTGTTTAACTATTGAACCACCACATAATGTCTAGTGACGATATTAGTTCTTACAAAACATGATTCTAACTAGATAGTCATTAGGGTTTGTGTTAATCACCATATCACCAATGATTGCAGTGTTTGCTTAGGGCCTTAGTAGCGTTTGATAACCCTATTTGAAACCACGTCTTGGTTGTGCCGTAGCCCCCTTAGTCGCTCTCAAGGTCTAAGGTATGGGAATTTAGAATCCTGACTAAGTATACCAAGAGCTAATATTCTCCCTTATTAACTAGATCCATAGATAGAATTAGAAGGATTAGTGCATACTAGCAAAACCTAATCTATACTTCTCATCTCATATTCTTAATCTTTTACTTATTTGTCTTTACTTTTCTTAGTTTTAATTCTTAATCTCGAAAATTCATATATTTTATTTTCTGTCTTTTAATTATTTACTTTTACTCGTTATTTCTACTCACGCGATTAACACACTTAAGTCCCTGAGAACGAACTCAACTTATCATTAAAACTTGCATACGTCCTGTAATACTTGCAGTACTGTGCCTGTCTAGGGTGAGAGTGAGTAGTTTCTTGACTTAATTTTATCTTATTTTTATCACACCCTAGGCGACATCAAAGCTTAACCGTATAACAAGAATAAAAGACGATGACAGAATTTTGAAAGAGGATTCAGAGGATATTAAAAAATTCTTTTATAACTTTTACAAAAACCTGTTTAATGAAGATGAGAGTAGTGATGATAATATGGAAAAAGCATTAGAACATATAAAACCTAAAATTACGGATGATATGAATAAAGAATTAACAAAAATTCCCTCTTTAGAAGAGGTAGAGAATGTGGTTCGTGACTTATCTGCTTCTAAAGCTCCAGGACCGGACGGTTTGAACGGTAAGTCTTATAAAGAATACTAGGATATTATTAAAGATGATGCTTTTAACATAGTTGTGGATTTTTTCGACAACAACTGTTCTATGGAAAGTACTATTAATGATACTCTGATTACTCTTATTCCGAAAGGGATTACTCAATATAATTTAGGCGATGACTGACCTATATCCTGCGTTAACTTTATTTATAAAATTATTACAAATTTTTTATCTAATAGAGTCATTTCATGAATATGATAGTCTCGCCTACACAATCTACTTTCATTAAAGGACGAGCTATACAAGATAATATCATCATCGCAAAGGAAATTTCCTTCTTTATGAGTCATAAAAGGAAAAACAAAAAGCATATGACAGCAATAAAAATAGACATGGCAAAAGCATATGATCAAGTAAGATGGAGTTTCTTTTTCAGGTATTGGAAAAATTAGGTTTTAATGAGACTTGGATAAAGTGGATTGAGAATTCTGTCACTACAGTTTCGTTCAATATTAATCTGAATGGTGAAAGACTTGAAAATTTCAAACCAGGGAGAGACCTTAGACAAGGCGACCCTCTGTCCTATTTTTTATTTTCTATTATGACTGAATTTTTTATCAGCATTATAGATCACTATGTTGATAATGGTTTGATAAAAGGGATCCAAATCAACTGGAATTTCCCTAGTATTTCTCATTTACTCTTTGCAAATGACTCTCTTTTCTTTATTAATCTGGAGAAAACAGATATAAATCGTTTTAAAGAATGTTTATACTTATATTGTCTTGGATCAGGTCAGAAGATTAATTCATAAATCTGCTATTCTATTTAGTAAGGAAGCTCCTTCAGAGATGAAGAATTCAGTCTCAACAATCTTGAATATACAGGATACAAAAGAGATAGGATACTATTTGGGGATCCCATTATGCCATAAGAGATCAAAAGTTGAATCACTGGAATGGATTGCAAAGATAATCTTCAAACATACGGAAGGATGGAAGGCAAAGCTCCTTTAGGAAGGAGGCAAAGAAGTACTTATCAAAGCTATTTTACAGGCCATTCCTAACTATTATATGTCTATTTTTTTCGTTTTCGAACACCTTTTGTAATAAATTGATATCAACCATTTCTAATTTTTGGTGGAACTCAGGTGAGAGAAATAGGATTCATTGGCTTGCTTGGGAGAAGATAGTTGTTAGCAACGTGATAGGAGGATTAGGGTTTAAAGATTTCAAGAAAATGAATACGGTTTTACTAGCGGCAGAAGTCTGGAGATTAAAAAATAGCCCAAACAATCTTGCTGCAAAACTTCTAAAAGGTATCTATTTTAACAAATCTGATATTATGAGTTGTAAATTACGACAGAGCAGGACTTGGAGCTGGGCAAGCCTTATAGAAGGAAGAGATTTTATAAAGAAACAAGGGATCAATATAAATGGAAACGGGAAAGATACAGATATATGGAAAGACAGATGGATCGACACAGATTGGAAAATTGAGAAACTAGAGGGAATTAAGATAACTAGAGTCAACGAACTTATGAAAGAAGGATCACAGAATGGGATACGGAACTGTTAGATAATATTTTTCTGGAACCGATTATTTCACTTATCAAAAGGATAAAAAACATGAATAGTGAGAGTACAGATAAATTTGTTAGCCGTTCTCAAAGGATGGAACTTACGATACAAAGACCGGATATAGAGTCATAACAGAAGATCAAATAATCAACAAGCCTACAACAACAACTACAATCCCAACACATGAATCTTCTATTTGGAAAACAATATGGAAATCTAACATACCGAAAAAAATCAAACTCTTTATGTGGAGAATCATAAACAATGCTATACCCACAAGGAAAATTTATCCATAAGGAAATGTGCAGACTCAACAAACTGTCTTTGGTGTAATAACCCAGAAGAAAATGTAGAACATTTACTACTTCAATGTACCATGTGTAAAGATATTTGGGCAGGATCACTTCTACAAATTAGAATCCAAGACAACCTTGAAGAAAGAATTGAAGATTGGTTCCTAAAAATAATACAAAGCTATGTGGAAGGAGGATGTGAAGAGAATATTGTGAGAGACTTCATTATGATTAACCTTTGTAATATTTGAAAAGGGAAAATGAAAGCGGTACACGAAGGAACAAAGATTTGTGGCACATGCATCAACATAGCTAAAAAAACTTATGGAGGAAATACATGGAATAGAGTGGGAAAAAAAAAGACTATAACAGTTTTAAAAAATAGGGGATAGAGAACAGTGAAAATATTCCAACAGGTTTAGAACCAGAATATTCCTTTTACTGCGATGCATCTTTTTCAGATAAATGGGAGCCTACGGGTTTAGCAGTTGTCGGGGTGCACAATCATTCTAGCAAGTCCTTTACTAGCAGCTTTAATGAGGAATGTAATTCAGCAGTGGAAGGAGAAGCTCAGACGGTGCTCAAGGCAACAGAACTATGTGCGGCATTTCTAGGAAAAGAAAAAGTTATTTATTTAGATAACCTTGAGATTATTCAAGGTAATCAGCAGGTGTCGGTTATGCGTTGGAATATCCAACCTTTTATGCGTAATATTATCCGCAGAGCTGGTGAGATTGGGCAAATTTCATATCGCCACATCAACAGGAAGCTCAACAGTCGTGCGGATAATATTGCTAAGGAAGCTAGAGACGGGTCAACTTTTCAACGTCGATTGGCTTTAAGTCCTTTCGACCTTGCTATCCAGTTTAGTAAATTAGGAACAGGATGAATGTAATTATTCTTTGTTTGGTGCCTTGGCACCTTTCCTTGTCCAAAAAAAAAAAACATGGGTAACCTAGTTCTGATTAACCTGGGAATATGCACGGGTAAAGCAAGAGGTACAGAGTTCTGCACAGGAAAGCGTGTATAATTCTCATGTGATTAGTCGTGGTGCGCGAAAGTTTACCCGAACCTCCATAATATAAAAAAAATAAGAAAACGGTGGATTAGTTACATTATTAAGCTGGTATATAAAAAAAATTAGGAAGGTTTGCCGATCCAATTTGGTACAGATCAATTTAGAGTAATGATATTTGTCACCCTTTTTTATCACCCTTTTATCACCTCCTACGTGTATGCCTACATATACCAATGAATTGATTTCTCTATCCTATTTAATTTTTCTCTATTTTCTATTCAAGGAAATCCGAACATATATATAGAAGGGTGATAAAAGGGTGACATGAAAAGGGGTGACATATATCATTACTCATCAATTTATAGGCAACTTTTTTTTTTAAGAATCAGACCTATAAATATAAAACTGGTCCGGTCCGAAGGCTTAGTGGATTTAGGCAAATCTTGACTTACAAAATAATAATTAATATTAGATTTGGCCAACAATTATATTTTGTACATATTTTTAATTCTTAAGACCCTTCCACAAAAAGAAAAGAAAAAACTCTTTAAGATTTTTACTCAAGCCCCTTATTTAACCCTAGCGGCTAACCCGAAAAAAACACACGGCAGGACTTGATTCTCAGAATCAAAACCGGTGATTTTTTCTCAATAATTTAAGGTGCGTGTCATCAATTATTTGTTTGAACTTAATGTATAATAAATGTATGTATACATTGCAAAATAATGATGAGTGTTTTTTTTTTTTTTTTTTTTTGGACATTAATGATGAGTGTTTGTGTGAGTTTTTTGAGTGAAGTACATGCGCACTGTCCCTTTAGTCCCTGTGTCTCAGCTTCCATGTGTTATGTTACACATGTAAAAGAAGCAAATATACCACATTGGACATGTGTTACGTTGTAAAATAGAGTACAAAAATATTAAGTAATGAGGCCTGGGTTGTAATTTATCTTTGGAAAAAAAAGTCTGTAAAATTTATCTAATTCATAAATTGATATTCATGGCTATCCAATTCTTTTCTATCTTTTTTTTTTTTTTTTTTTTTTGGACAATAAACGGGGTGCAAACACCCCAACCAAAATAAAAAGGCCTATCCTATGCCTAATTTGCCGAAATACCCCGCAAGGAGAGTGGGGGTAAGAGTTTTATTTCTATCTTCTGTTGCCCTGTGCCTAGCCTCCTTAGCGAGCTTATCCGCCAACTTGTTGAGATTCCTTTTAACATGGGAAAAAAATGGCCCGTTCTCATTACAGTTGTGAATTATACTCCGAAGGATGGGTTGGATAGACCAACGTGCTGCTGACACTTGCTTAATACCTTGAATAACTTCAAGGTTATCCGAAAGCACCATCTGTGCTAAATTTCGATTGAGTTTACCCAGCTCAACCGCTTTGAGTACTGCGTAAGCTTCTCCCTCAATCGCCGAGTTGCAATCCATGTTGAAAGAGTGATTGATTGTTGAATTAGTAAACCGGTTAACTTCGATTACTGCCAATCCAGTGGGTTCGAATTTATTGTTGAAGGATGCATCACAATAATATAATATTTCGTGTTCCGTTGAGTCTGTTATTGTTGGGTCATTTTCTATCTCTTCGCTTGGTCTCCTGTTGTTCCCGTTTGTTTTCCCCCAATCTATGCCATGTATATCCGCCATTAGCCTATTTGTATTCTTGATTATATCTATTCCGTTTACCATGGTCTCTTCGTGAAGTCCTTTCATTTTCGCCTTCCAAATGTTCCATAGATTAATCATTATCATATCTTTGATAACCTGTTCTTCCCATCCCGCTTTTTTGAAGCTATCTACTACTTTTAAGAACCATCCCTCAAGTGAATCTTTATTCTTATCCTCAATTTTTATCTGTGCCATAGTTCCTGCCCAAATGTCCTTACACATATTACAGTTAAGTAAGAGATGTTCCACCGTCTCCCCTTCCTCATTACACCATAAACAGTTTGTTGATGATGCACATTTCCTATTATAGAGGTTCTTCTTGGTGGGTATCGCATTCTTCATAGCCCTCCAGTTGAAGAGTTTAATTTTTTTTGGTATGTTCGAGTTCCATATTTTCCTCCATATGGGTGATTCGTGGTCTTGTATTGATCTCGAGCTATTCGGACTATTTTCTATTTTATCTTCAATGATTCTTTTGTAACCGGTCTTAGTATCGAAAGTGCCATCTTTGGAGTAAGGCCAGATAAATCTGTCTTTTACTGCCAAAGTTGGTATTTTTATTCTCTTAATAAGAGGTATAATAGGTTCCGGGAAAAAATTGTCAAGCATTTCGCTATTCCATTCTTTCGTATTTCCAAAGAATAATTCTTTGACTTTATTTAGCTTACAGTTGATCGGTTTTTCAATCTTCCATTTTGTGTCTATCCACTTGTTATTCCAAATGTGTATATCCTCCCCGTCCCCAATAATATAAATTCCATGTTTAATTAGGAAGTCTCTTCCCTCCATAATACTTGCCCAACTCCATGTTCGGCTTTGCCTCAATTTACAATCTAGAAAATTATTTCGTGGAAAGTATATACCTTTTAACAGTTTCGTTGCTAGGTTATCTTTACTATGTAGGATTCTCCATGCTTGTTTAGCAAGGAGTACTGTATTCATTCTCTTGAAGTCTTTGAAACCTAGTCCTCCGATTAGTTTCCCCATTGCCACTTTCTCCCAGGCTAGCCAGTGTATTCTATCTTTTTCCCCTGCATTCCACCAGAAGTTAGATATAGCGGATATCAATTTATTACAAAAGGATATGGGAAAAGAGAAAATGGACATATAGTAGTTTGGTATGGCTTGTAGGATTGCTTTGATGAGTACTTCTTTGCCACCTTCTGATAGTAGTCTTGCTTTCCATCCCTCTGTATTCTTGAAGAGTTTCTTTGCTATCCAATCTAATGACTCTACCTTTGATCTCTTATGACATAGCGGTATACCCAAATAGAAACCTAAGTCCTCTGTTTCATTGATTTGCATTGTGGCTGCAACTTCATTTCTTTTTTCTTGAGTTGTCTCTTTGCTAAAGTAGATCGCTGATTTGTTAAGATTAATACTTTGTCCTGATCCCAAACAATAAATACTCAAACTATTCTTGAACGTCTCTAGATTCGTCTCATCAATGTTAATGAAGAAAAGGGAATCGTCTGCAAACAAAAGGTGAGATATTGTAGGACAGTTGCGGTTGATTTTTATTCCACTGATGGTTCCAATATTGATATTATGTTCTATGATACTAATAAGTGATTCCGTCATGATAGTAAAGAGATATGGTGACAGCGGGTCTCCTTGCCTAATACCTCTTCCAGCTTTGAATTTTTCCATTCTTTCCCCATTTAGGTTTATATTAAATGAGGTTGTGGTTATACAATTCTTGATCCAAAGAATCCATTTCTCACAAAAACCGAGTTTCTTTAAAACAAGAAGGATGAAATCCCATCTTACCTGGTCGTATGCCTTAGCCATATCAATTTTAACTGCTGCCATATCTTTTTTGTTCTTCCGTTTCCTGTTCATAAAGAAAGATATTTCCTGCGCTATAATAATATTATCTTGTATAGCTCTATTCTTGATGAAAGCTGATTGAGTCGGGGATATAATCATATTCATGTAGTTCCTAAGTCTATTGGACAGAATTTTTGCAATAATCTTATAAATAAAGTTAACGCAAGAGATGGGTCTAAAGTCCCCTAAGTTCTCTTGGACCGTTCCTTTCGGGATAAGTGTTATTAAAGTATCATTAATATTCTCGACCGAACAGTTATTATCAAAAAAATCCAAAATGAGATTAAACACATCATTTTTAACAATATCCCAAAATTCCTTATAGAATTTACCATTAAGTCCGTCTGGACCAGGTGCTTTCGAGGCTGAAAGCTCTCTAACAGCCTCTTCAACTTCAATCATAGTAGGGGTTTTTGTTAGTTCTTTATTCATATCATCCGTAATACATGGTTTGATAAATTCTGTAGCTTTTTCCATGTTATTATCAGTGGTTTTAACTTCTTTAAACAAGTCTCGATAGTAATTATGGAAACATTCTTTAATATCATCGTTATTTTCTATCCAAGTGTCATTTTTGTCTTTAATTCTAGTTACCCTATTTATTTTCCTTCTTTGTATAGTTGATAAATGGAAAAACTTCGTGTTTTTGTCTCCGTAAACTAACCAATTCAATCTTGCTCTATCACTCCAATACTTTTCCTCTTTTTCGTACTCCCGTTTTAATTCTTCTTTAATACTTTTCTCTTCTTCAATTTTTGTGAGATTTAAGTTCCCTTTATTTAAGTTAATAAGTTTTTCTTGGAGGTTCTTGATAGTAACTTCGTGATTTTTAAATGTTTTTATGTGCCATTTAACTAACTCTTTCTTAGTATTTTCTCTTTTTTTGATAAAGTTTTTTGTAGTGTTGTTATTCCTAGGTTTATTCCAACCTTTGTCCACTATAGTTCTACATTCGCTATTATCAATCCAATGAGTCTCAAACTTAAAATATTTAATACCAACTTTCATATTGAAATCATAATGAAGGATAAGAGGAGAATGATCCGACCCGATAGCCGGAGGGATGTTGATTTGAGCTCGAGGGAATTTATTCATCCATTCGTACGTAGCCAACCCCCTATCAATCCTAGTCTTTACATGCTTATCACCTGCAATCCTGTTTGACCATGTGAAAAAACATCCATTAGATTTAATTTCACACAAAGCATTAGAAGAAGTAAAGCTAATGAATTCATTAATATGATGAATATTGGCAGGATTCTTGCTATATTTCTCATTTATGTTTAGGATATCATTGAAATCTCCTAGAATCATCCAAGGTTCATCGATTCTACTACTCCATTGAGATATTTCATACCATATTCGTTTCCTGTCATTGAAGTCATTAGGGGCATGAATGAAGACCATAAAATACGAAAAAGCAGGTTCATTAACTTTAACTATTACAAAGTAGGAATTAGCAATAACTACAACAAGATGCACCCCTACATGCCATAGAACCAAGAAACCACCCGAATGATAAGCACTTCCAGTGGGTTCAACACAAAATGAGTTTTCAAATCCAAATTTCCTGACTATGTCAAAAGAGTCCTCCTCCCTTAGCATTGTCTCACATAATACCGCCACACCAGGTCTGAATTGAGCCATCAACGAGCGCAATCTAGTCAATGTCAAGGGAGCTCGCAATCCCTGGACATTCCAGAATAGGGTTGTCATATATAACTCGCGGCTTTACTGGAGTAGCCGCCTCCATTATCTTTGGAATTCTGGGAGAAACCTTCTTCTTCTGCATTCTCGCACTGGAAACTCATGTCACTGTCTTCTCCCCTTCCTATATTGATATAAAAAACACCCAGTTTCCAAGCCTTTTGAACATTGGGCAGTATAATTGGTAACACATGAACAGTTCGAAAAGTCATAAATACTGTAAGCCTGCACCATTTAAACCCAACCCAGTAACGCATAACAAGTAGAATACTATATGAAAAGCTAACACCTGCTGGGAGTTCAAGAATATGTAAATTTCGGAAGAAACGTGTAACTGCAGTACCAGTATTGGCAAGGTGGGGAAAATAATTGATATGCAAGACATTCATACAGTATAGATAGGCGGCTATCCCCTTCCAATTGCAGTTGGGAAACTCGATAGCTGGAAAGGCCCTAAGTGCTAGCTGCATCTTCCCTCGGTTAGTATCCTTTCCCACCATGGATTTCTCGATGCAGGGTGTGTTAAAATCTTCTAAGCACATTGTCTTCCTGGTGTGTCTTATACCCTTCTTGGTGTTACTTCTTGGTTTACGAGACAGACCATCGATCTTCTGGCTAGGGTTTACAAATTGGAAACTGTAACCTAGCTCTTGATTAGGGCTAATCAGAAGTTTACTCACCAGATTTGCAATGTTCGTTGCTTCTGTTCCATTCCTTATCCATGAGATTCTCGAGATCCACTTTAATTGAATCGTGTTGTGTAAGAATTTTGTGTGATTTGGTGGCCTTCCATCACTACCATCGGAGAAAACTCCCATTCCGAAAGCGGAACAGAGCAGTAAAGGAGAGAACACCTCGTGTGATGCTCAAATGAAAGCAGAAACAGAGCTGAGATTGAAGGAGTCTTCTTCGGAAATTTGGGGAAGAAAATCAGTAAACCTAGGAGAGAGAAGAGAGCGTTTCGATATTTGGATCCAATTCTTTTCTATCTAAAATAAAATTGAAGATTTCATGTGAATGATTTGATTATGTTCTCTTTCTAGCAATAAAGATTTACTCGTGGAGATTATAATTCTTTTTAGAATTTGTATAATAATATTGAATCTTTTTTCTGCTTGCGTGTGTCAAACCAGCCTATACAATTATCTACGGAAGGAACCACTCTTCATTATTATTGATATGCATTTCTCTTTCAAAACCCTTGAGGGTAGGACTATTACTTTGGAGGGCGAGAGCTCTGGTGGTGCTAAGAATATTAGGGTCAAGCGAAATAATGACAGTGGCGTGCAAATCTTTGTTGAAGGCCTAACCGGAACCATTACATTGGAGGAAACTTACAAGCCAAATCATGTGGATAGTTTTGAGATCTTTTACAGAAATTTAGAAGGTAAAACCATAACTCTCAAGGTAAAGAGCTTCAACACAATCGCGTCAAAGAAAAAATTAAATATAATGAGGGGGGTTTTCCTGTTAATCAGCAGCGACTGATCTATAGTGGTCGCCAGCTTGATGATGACAAAACCCTTGCTGATTACAATATTACAAAGGCATCTACCCTGCAGTTAATGGGTAGGCTTCGCTAGATGTATAAGTTCTTATGTGTGGTGTTAAACAGAATTGTACTTTTTAGTATAGTTACTGTTTTAATAATAGAGGAATAGCACAGATCCATATTTTGTCATGCCTGGATTTTAGTGAAAGTGTGAATTCAATTTATGATTTATGAGCACTGTTGTTTTGTTTTTATTTCTGATAAGTGTTACTCCATTCAGGGTTTAATTAATCGTTGAATGTGTTGTATATGTTAGGAGTGAAAGCATGAATTTGTTTAATTGTTCATCCATTTGAATTTTCTCCCGAAAGCGCTAAGGTTTCTCTATGTTATTGAAATCGGTTATGAATTAGATGGAAAGGAAACTTCATTTCATCATTCCCCTTGCTTGGGAATTGGAGATAATTAGGGAAACAAACAACAATGGCTAGTTTTTTTGAATAAGGAATGAGAAAGCGTTTACTATATATCTGTTAATGTGATCGTTAGCCCTTGGCGTGCAGCCTAAATTTGTCTCTAATGGAACGTCAAGGTTGTCATTTTTTTAGCTCGAGAGTTGTTAGATTAGAAAACCATTCTTGTATGGGATGAACAAGAGTAATATTTTCAATTCTGATCATGCAAGTTGCAACAAATATATAATTGATGAATTAATTGATGACATCTTCTGTAGTTAGCCAAGATTTTGGTTGCACATAAATATGATACAAACCATTCATACATATTAATGCATGCTACACATAAGATATAAATAATGCATGTGATCATATTAAGTTGAAAGAAGACTTTGCTTGGAGAGCTAGCCTTGATGATACCAGGAATGGTCATATTTAAAGATATCACATGACACGAGTCGAAATTAAACTTAAATCAATACATACGTTAATCCTAAAGAGATGAATTGTAGGGTTCTATGATCCACATATGTTATGTACAAAGTGCTTGAGTTGTTTCCTTGCTTTGTATTGTGCACATAATGCATTACTCGGATGTTTTATTTTCTTATTGGCGTGCATTTCTACATATACTCTTTTAATCTACATATGAAAACTGCTCATACCTTAGTAATGCACAGAATAGATAATCTGGTGAACAAAGAGAGGGAGAGGAGGAGATAATTTCTGATCTAATGGCACCTCATGGTGGAGGGATAGAACATATGTTAGAAGAAACCCCTTCAACTTAAGAGAAATTAAGGCAATAGGTTGAAACGAAGCATCAAACTGTTA
Source organism: Nemophila menziesii (assembly GCA_029959085.1). NCBI lineage: Eukaryota > Viridiplantae > Streptophyta > Magnoliopsida > Boraginales > Hydrophyllaceae > Nemophila > Nemophila menziesii. The sequence goes on from JARWIR010000001.1 coordinate 56,095,495, forward strand.
AAGGATTCAAAGGATGGTGTGTCCAAGATAATCTTGATGATCAAAAAAACAATCGGATCAATAATATGCAGTTCCATAAGAAATATTAAAGCACAAGCTTATTACAAAAATATGGGACCGTACTTTTATCCTTTCATTTTTCCTAAAGAGTAACACTACTAAACAAAACAGTTCAGTTTCATAGCACAAGCCATCAAAGCACTAGCTAGGTTCAGAAAACACCAGCTTGGTCAAGAAGAACAAGAGGTGTTTATATGAAGCAAAATGAGAAACGTCGCCTGAGAGATTCGAACTCTCGCGGGGAAACCCCATGTACTTAGCAGGCACACGCCTTAACCACTCGGCCAAAGCGACGCTATGCAATGTAATCGAAAATGGAAGCTGAAATATGAATATCATATAAAAATATCCAGTTTTACCTCAAACTTATTCAGTACTTCATCTGTTATATGAAATACATTTAGTTAGATAGGGTACTATGAGTTGCCCAAAAAAAAAGAAAAAAAAGATAGGGTACTATGAGCATTTTCCTTTTTTTAGTGTTATTCATATTTTAGAGAAATACTCTTTCGGTTAGCTTTATTAAAACTAGTCTAAAAAGAGTAATTCGGTCCAAAAAGAAAGAAAATATATATCTCACTAAATAATTCATCATTATCTCAAAAAAAATTAATTCATCATTAAATATTTTATGTTTTTAAAACTTTAGTAAGACTAACTCTTTACAATAGTGACCGTCAAGATGTGGTCGTTAGTGATCGTAAAAGTCGTCGCTAAAGGTCACCTTTAGCGACCTTTATTGATTACTAAATATTGGTCGCTAGTGTCTCGTTGTTAGAGGTTCTCTTTGTCGCGAACCACTGTCCTTAAAAGAAAAAGTGTCTACCGACCATCGCCGTGGTCGGTAAAGGTGCCACGTTTAGCGACCACCATTGTTCTCGGGAAAATGGGCCAAATATCGGGGACCAAGATGATTGCTAAAAATAAAATTATCTAACGACCACATAGTCGTTGCTGGTACTTTTAAACTTTTTGTCACCAAGCAGTGGTCGCTAGTACATCAAAACCTTTTGCGACCACTATTAATTTAAATAAAATAAAATAAAAGATTATTAATTTAATTACAGTTTATCAGTATTACATATGCTAAAACTAAATTACACCAAAGGCATATTAAATATGAAATAATCGGCAATACCAGTAAAAGTGAATACTCAACACATACAAGTTATTTTGATATACACAATAATATTAATCAACTCATACTAATAGTGGGACTTCCTAGAAGCAGCTTTATACTCGTTATCCTGATCAAAGTCATGTTTCTTTAAAACATGTGTGAAAGTAGTAACCATCATATGTGATCAAAATATACTATCCTTTTTTAACTCGAAGAGAAGGTGTAGATTACATGCACTCCGAACACGCCCTATAATCTTGACAAGACCAACTTGATGCGTTCTCACTGGATAATCATCAAACTGAATAAACTACGCAACCACGCAACACAAACACTTCCTTCTTATGTTTGTCATAAGTAGGGATTCCTGGACGCCACAACAAGTCTAACTCATTTATTATAGACTGAAGGAAAACATTTAAATCTTTTCCAGGATAATGCGGCCTAAGATATAATAGCGTTAACATAAGTGTTGATTCTTTCATGCATAACAATAATGGTAAGTTCAAAACAGTCAATATAATTGACCACGTGGTATACAAATTGTTATATCCTAAAAATGGACATAATCCATCAATACCAAGTACAAATGACCATTACGAGCCTTTATAGCAAACATTTGGTAATGCTCATCAAACATCTTCCATCTAAGGCCATCAATTGGATGACGCAAAAATGGACACCAAAAACACTGTACAACAGCGTTGCAAGTACAATATTATATTTGTGCAAGTACACTTATTATATTTGCGCAAGTACAATATTGTACTTGCAACACTGATGCGCATTTTTTATGCAACTACAACTTCTATATTGATTACTAGCTGCAATTTAATCACAACATTCCATAAACAAGGGTACACGTAATAATCTAAGCATATTTCAACATTATTACGTGATTCAATGCAAATTAGCAATCCAAATGCAATGAGCAATGCACAAAGTTTACATATAATTAATAAACACAACTTCATGCAAGATAAAAACGAATTTCAAGTGTTAGTAAGCAATAGTTAAGGAGAAGTAATGCTTATAACGTGAAGAAATGCAGATTTCATATGAATTTCTACAAAAAAAATATATGAAGAGACAGCAAAAAAAGCAAAAAAAACGAGAATTAAAATGCAAGATTACAAAATATATTGAGAGTGATTTGCAGATTAAATAAAAAAAAAAAATTTGAAAAAATATCGAGAAAAAATCCTAAAAAAATTAAACAAAAAAAAAGAGTTGAAAAAGTCATGATTCGAGCTTATTACCTCGTTTTAGCTTGAATTTCTTGAGATTTTTAGATGATTAGCTTATGTTGATTTTTTAGCTTCAAAGTCTATACAAAAATCAAGTGAAATTGATAAATAATTATAAGTATGTGGTTAAGGTGTGGTGTGTGTTCTTGAGGGAAAGGTGAAAGTCCTAGAGGGGGGGGGGGGGGTGAATAGGATTACTAATAAGATTAATGCCTAATTAAAAATCTTTTGGACAATTATAAGTTTAAGGAAGAAACTTCTAAGTCAACTAATATATCAAACTCTTAAGGGATCATGCAATGGATAAGCTAAGAGGTTCGAAATATAATTGATACAAGTAAAACGAGTTTCTAATCTCTAACTACTCTAGGACCAATGAGCAAATATCAAGGATTAGAAGTAGTTCCTATACCATCAAAGAAAATGTTAGCAACAAAACAATCCAAGGATTAAACGTAACTAACAATCAAGATAAATACGAACTAAATTTAACCAATAATCCAAATAAAACACAAAGCATCCAAACACAATATTCAAATAATTCAAAGAAGCAATATCCTAGATGTCCAAAACACGGACCCAAACATAATTAAAAAGCATAAAAACATCATAAAAAACAAGTTCGAAAATAACCACATAAGCAAATAGACCCGTAAACCACCAAGAACGATAAGAAGAGAAATTTAAACACCAAAACACCAAAGTAAGAAATTTTTAACGATTATCACGAGGGGAGCGGCTCCTAGACCTTCTTCCATTCCCAATATCATCACGAATACACGAGACATCATTTTTCATACACGATAGCTCATTCGCAAGATGCCCTATTTTTTCTTCCAAAACTCCAAATTTCCTTTCTATTTTATCTTCCAAAGCCACAAATTTACTTCCTATATAATCCATGAAACGAGACATAGCGCTTTCAAAACCGGATGGATTAGGAGGGTTTACATTGGTGGGTTGGCTTGGAGTGGGATCATTAGGAATAGGATTTTGTTGGGCCGGGTTATCTAATAAATGAAGAGTATCAAGCTCCGGACCATCGGTGCTACTTTTTGCTTCAAGGATGCGATTACGGATAGTGGTATCCGAGATACGATTAATAGTGGAAGCCGAAACATAGGTGTTGTTATAAATAACAAATTTCATTCTTAGAATAGTGTGATAATCGAAACTCCATGACTTATTGATTGGTTTCGCATTAGTCCCTCCAAAAGAAATATCATTAGCTTCAAAGATTTTGGAAAGAAAAATACCGTAAGGGACTTTATCCCGAGAGGCTCGAGCGTGATTCATCCATTTGAACATTATCGCAATAAGGTTTATCGGTTGTTTGGAGAAGATCAAATATAAAAGATAAGCTACATAAGGGATAAGTTTTGCATCATGCTTATCTTTCGGAATTATGGCCGAGATAAGAAACTTGTGAGCCACGATAAATTCCGGATCAAAGTTACGAATATTCCAATTTCCATCGGGAGCAACCATTCTACTATTAACAAAATCATTAACCTCATTTTGAGAAACTATATCAATATTCGAGTTATCCCAACCACTAGACCAAAATCCGCTAAAACCATCCGAAGGAATATCAAATTTTGAGCACAAAGTATTTGACTTTAAACGTAAAACGGTACCCGAAACGGTTGATTTAATCGAAGTAGTAGCATGATTATATTCAAAATTATTATAAAATTCTTCGATTAACCCGATTGCCAAATGACTACCCGAAAAAGCAAAGATTTTATGACATTTTTGAAATGAAAGGAGTCTAAAGAGAGAATTTTCACCGGAGGGAAAAGCCGAAGGGCAAATCATTCTACCCGGGAGAGCATCGAATGGCCGGAGTGGAGGTGGTGTTGGTGACCTCGCCGGAGATGGTTCACGGTGGCGGCTGGAGGAGGCTCCGGTGGTGGCTTTCTTCTTGTTAGCAATAGATTTAGTTCTAACCATGGTGAAAGACAAGATGGGTAATGAAGGAAGGAGAAGGAGGAGTGATTTAAGTGGTGAAGGAGGGTGTTTTGGTGGTGGAAACGGAGTGTGGGTGGCCGGAAATCGCCAAGGAGGAGGAGAGGAGAAGTTCTAATGAAGGAATGAAGAGACTAGAATGAAAAACGGCCTTCAAAACCTGTTAAAACCCTTACGTGCGGTGTACCGCGGGAATCGTCCGGTGCACCGCACGAGTGTTCGGTTTGGTCAACAAAAATGAAATTTTTTATTCTTTTAAAAACACCCGAAACACAATCGAAACTACCCCAAATGACTCGGAATGATATAAAATAATTTTGAGCATCTTTGTTTTAAGAAGAAAAGCCAAGGAGAACCTAAAAACTCATATAACAGTTAATTTCACAAAAAACCCTAAGTTTTCTAAAAGTGCAAAAAGACCCAATGCAAGAATAAAGCAACACTTAAGCATGTAAAAGGTCAAGAACAACAAGATAGTATCACAAGTTGATAAAACACATAAAAACACAATATAAAAACATAAACGCAAAAATAAGAGAGGAAGAATTTCACCGTATTTTCCTTTTATGAGGTTTGAACGTCCTTTTGCATAAAATTCCATTTTCTTGACGCTCAACACCTTCAATGCATATTACTATGGTAACCGAGGTGGAATGGATCCGGAAATGTTGTTAGCATTTGTCACGATCCATATTGGTTTTTCCCATGAAGGTATCAAAGATCCACTAATAAGTTGTTCATGGTAATGACACGTAGAAGCATGATGACCGGGTTTACCACAATAGTTGCAAGAACTTCTTTTTCGAATAGAGTAACCATGTAGAGGTTTTGAACAAGAAGTTTCCACATTCTTCCCAATATCCAAATTATCACTAACATATAATTTTTCTTTGAAAAAGTCATTTGGATCAAAAGGAGTGACATTTGAGAAAGGATGATTTTTTAAAGTATCAAGAGCGAGGGAAAATGCTTCATCCAATTTTTTAAAACCTTCTATGCTTTTCTTCAAAGGATGTTTCCATTTGTTTAAAATAAAGATGTTTTCAAAACAAGGGTTTTTAGTATTGCCAAGAATATCATCCAAGGTAATACAACATTTAAAACAATTCTTTAGCTCAATTTTACCCTTTATTAACATAAGATTATTCAAATGGATTTGAGAATCAAGAATTTTGAGAAGGGATGAAATTTGCCTAATATCACAATAATTATAAGGAAGAGATAAAGAGTTAGGATAAAGTGCTACCTCATGATTAGGTTTAAAATCGTTGTGAGATTCATCATGGATAGAGACTTCTTCTTCTTCGTCATTTTCGACAATTCCATATAAAAACTCCAAGCGATTCCAAAGCTCTTTTGCGGATTTACAATCTAACATTTGTGAGAAAATTTCTTCGGAAATTCCACGAATGAGAGTGTACATTGGTTTTGCATTTTGAGTGAGCTTTGCTTTTTCCTCAATGGTAAGTTCATCAAAATCTTTTTCTTCTTGATTTAGCTTGAGAACTCCTTCTTCATTTAACTCTTCTTTATAAGGGACAAATGGACCTTCTTTTACGATTCTCCATTGATCGGGATCTTCGGTTTTGATAAATTCCTCCATTTTTGTTCTCCAAGCAAAATAGTAAGTTCCTACAAAAAGTGGAGGTCGAGTAGAAGACGAACTTTCCAAAAGATTAAATTCCATATCGTTTACTCTACTAACGATTAAGCTATTCACGTAGAGTTAGGCTCTGATACCAATTGAAAGTCCTAGAGGGGGGGTGAATAGGATTACTAATAAGATTAATGCCTAATTAAAAATCTTTTGGACAATTATAAGTTTAAGGAAGAAACTTCTAAGTCAACTAATATATCAAACTCTTAAGGGATCATGCAATGGATAAGCTAAGAGGTTCGAAATATAATTGATACAAGTAAAACGAGTTTCTAATCTCTAACTACTCTAGATGGCAATATGTTAGATAAACTAGATAATCAATATCACAATATTCATACTAGCATATTATCAAACATATAAAGTGCGGAAAGTAAATAGAGTAGGGATAGAAAGATACACACGATTTATAGTGGTTCGGTTTCCCTACATCCACTACCTAAGGAAGCCTCCTTAGGATTTCAAGCTTTTCACTAAGCTCCCGTGTCTCTCTTAACCGGGTCGAGAACACAATAACCTTTACAAACTCTTCGATAACACTAAGGACAAACCACTTGCGTAATCACAACACAAGGACACCAAGTATACTCCCTATACTTGAATTCTCTCTTAATCTATCTATTACAAGACCTAGACTTAAGAGGATAGCAACAAAGTGTTTAAAGGTTTGCTAATTAAAGCTTGTAACTAAAACTCCTAATAGAGTGGATGTGACTATAAGCTTGTATACTCCTTCTTGAGTGGATAGAACCTTGTGGCTTAATTGATTAACTCCTTGATAGGATTTATAAGCTCACTAAGATTGAATTTGACTATGTATAGCACTTGACACCTTCTTGAATGATAGCAATTAAGCCCCTTAATGTTTGTAATTAGTTGGTGTAGTTGTAGCCTTCAAAGAGCTTCAATTTATAGCAGAAAATGGCTTCCAACGGTCATAAGACTTGGGTCCAACAGATCTATTAATCTCCCAACGGATATATTCCTTATGGCTTGTCTTTTGTGCATAAAACCCTTTTGTGCGGTGTACCGCGGATATGGTCCGGTGCACCGCAGAGCTATTCGACTTAACTTTGAGCTTACTGTTCGGACTAATCAATGTACTGCAACCCTGGTCCGCAACCTTGGTCCGGTGTACCGCACCGGTGTACCGCGCCAAGTAATCTTTGAAGAAAAATGACTTGGATCAATAAATCTTCTTCACGAAAGTTGTTGTAATCATCATTCTAAGAATCTTTGAAGTTGAACACTAAAGCTAATTCTCAATATACATAAAGATAAGGTTAATAGCATTTGTGTGAGAATTAGTTTCTTAAGATAAAACAATAGATATGAACAACAAGATAAAGAAAGAGCTTTTTGATGAAAATAGAGTGCAAGAAAGAATGTCAATAACAATAGAAATTAGCACACTAAACACAAGAGGATTTGTCACATTAAAACAACCTAATAAGGGAGGCTATATGCCAACAAAAGGTTTGTCCGATGAAAATATTTTTAGGGGTTAATTCCTTTTAATTTCTATTTTTTATTTTATTTTAGGGGTATAATGTGAAGTGAATTATAATGGGAAACCACATTTGGTAGGCCTATTTTTAGAAGAAACATTTGGGTTTGGGTCTAATAATGGAATTAACCCAATATTATAACATAAGCAATGGTTGCTTGAAGAACTGAAAATTCGAAACTTAACTCTCAAACTTGTTTAGAGTTTATTTGATTTTTCTTTTCATTCCCAATAATTTGTTCCCTCATTATTCTTTTTTCCACTTTTTATGTATTTCAAATTTTCATTATTATATTAAAATAGATTGTTTCCATACATCTAAGGCTAAAATAGCCATAAGTTTAAAACAAACTTACAAATCCCTAACAGGGAGTTCAAAACAATTCTAGGTACTGACCATCCACTCATATCCCTGGTAATAGCTCTACACAGCTTATTGGATGGATCAACGTACTGCACAAGACTAGTACTCGATTCAACTCCTTTTTTTCCAATATATCTGCATATGTGTTAGTTTATTGATAGATATGGTTGAACTCAAAGGCTGGATTCCCCCGTAGAATGTCCAAGCAATATCAATTGATATGACAAGAACCTTCCTAGAGTTACCAACACCCATCACTAGTGCATGAAACTCTCGTGAATCGGTCTTTATACATAGGTAAGATAATCCATGACTTTCAAGACATCACAAGCCACAGTGTATTGTCATCATCTTTAAGTGAAAATGTAACTCGACAACACATGAACTACAAGAAAGTGCCCTCATTAATTCTGAAAACACCCACATATTCCGGATTCATTCTTTTTTTACGTGGGTGTTTGGGCCAGCCTGCGCACACCTCGACTAATCCCACACATAATATGCATGCCTCACATGCATGCCACATGCAAGTCAAAACTAGGTTACCCATGTCCAGGGAGGGATTCTAAGAAGAAAAAACAAGGCCCAGGCTAGGTGAGCTAGCCCAACTGGTAAAAATGTTTCATATTACACTTGTGTAATTCGAACTTGGATTGGTTTAAGATTAAACATTACTCATGACCACTAAACCAAATTTCACATTTCGGCCCTCATTTTTTGATCAGTAGAATTACTCATCGATATTTAGGTTGATCCATGTTGGTGTCTTTATCAATTTAACTAACTATTTTTGTACCGACACAGAGATACGCCCATCTAGTTCTTTTCCCCAAGAATGGATAAACTCGCACACCATATTACGAAGTTGAGGTTTCAAAACTATTACATTTGAAGGTTGATCTCGAAACCAATAATAACACCATTTCATTGCACCCAAATAGCCCAAATAATTGTAACAAAAATCTAGAGGCCATGACAATCCATAACTGACCTCGTTGGATGCAAGGTGAACTTGCAATCAAATACTAAAAGAGATTTTTATCCAATGGATCTTGGAGATCCTCCCTAAAGCCCCAAAGGTTATACTCCATTGATATGTTCTTACTATAGGACAATTAGAGTTTAAAATAAATCTAAACTAAATTATACTTTTTTCATACCCTAATGACCCCTATATGTATAATACTATAACCCACAAACCTTAAAACCAAATCTCATACACCTTACTTTTCTGAAAACTCTCTTAACTCCCATACTAGATTCCTCCAAACAAAAGTATGTGGTGGTTTGAAAGCTTATAGGCGGCAATGAAGATGTTTGGTGGTTAGGCAGGGCAGGTATGATGGTGGTTGGTGGTTCATGCAAAGGTGTTTGGCTTCAGATGGGAATCCAGGTGACGTTTAGGGTTCAGGTAAGGAACCAGGGTGGTGGTCCAATGTCGCAGGGATGGGTGGTGTTTTAGTTAGGGTTTAGGTTTGGTGGTTTTATATAGGGTTTAGGAGAGGATATAGGGTTGTGGTTTAAGGTTGCAGTTCTCTTATGGTGGTTCAAATTAGGGTTCGAGATCTTGGCATTATCTTATGGTTCGAGCTAGGGTTCAGAGAGAACAGTAGTGGGTGGTTCAAGCAAAGGTGGTTGGAACTTCAAATGGGTGACATTTAGGTTCAGGCGAAGAGCTACAATGGTGGTTCAGTGTCGCGGGGATGGATGGTGTTCAAATTAGGGTTTAGATCTGGTGGGATAGATAGGGTTCATGCGAGGATTTAGGATTGTGGTTTTTTTTCTGGTGGTTCAAGATCGCGGAATTATCTCGTGGTTCGAGCTAGGGTTCAAACTGAACAATGATGATGGGTTAACAGATGTGGCAAGGGTTCATTGGCTCAGGCAACGACAAGCTGGTAGATGCGAGATGTTAGATTTGTTTAAGACAGTCGTGGCAGTCATTTGTCCATGGTTGTTTGAATATCAGATCATGATGCTTCTATGGTTGGGTCAATGTTGAAGTCCGTGTGTTGACGTCATTGAGGACATGGAATTTTTTCCCTCTTTTAGGCTCAGATTTTTTTTTAGTACATATGAGAGCCACTTTAGACTCGGAATCAGTCTGATTCCAATAATATTCGATCCTAGGACCTCTTGGTCTCTGCGGAGTAGTCTAACCACTAGATCAACTATCGATCTTGGCTCGGATTTTTTTTCATGTAAAGCAATTGTTTAATTTTTTTAATTAATCAAAGTCATCGAATGTAAATAATTATTATTTTATTTTAGTCAAGTATTGCTCATTATTTATAAAAGTACATTACAAATACACTCAAAGTCACGAACATCAAGTATACGCAATAAAAAATTTAAAGTCGTATATTGAGAATACTCAATAAAAAATCACTCTCAATAGAGAATAATAAACATGCTCAAAGTTTTTCAAGCATGCCTAGATATCCTTTAAGCAAGCTTAGTGTCAGCGGTAGCATGCTGGCCTGGTAGCTAACAACGAATAGTGACTAGTGGTCAATGCTGCCATAAACTTGCCTAGTGTTTATTTTCCACTTATTCTTTTATTTGTCTTTATATATATTTTTATTTTATATGAAGTAATTTTATTATTTGATCAAATATGTAATTTCTAGTAAGATCGGATTTCTCTTTCTCTCCCTATTCATTAATTTAAATCTGTTCACAGGCCTTTGTGTCAAAAGCCCTTACTAATACTCCAGCCGACAACTCAAAAAATTGTGAGGGCTAGAAAAAGTTATTTATATTAATATGAATCAGAATTAGCAAAAGACTTGTATGTTTTTTTTTCAAAAGAATGTAACCCAAATATCTAATAGGCGTCTGAAGAATGGGATGTTTTTAAATAACCCAAGTATCTATTAGAAATGAACTTAAAGTATAGACCTCTAGGCGATTTTAGACTATTGCCTAACCTTAAAAATATGCTAGACGCACCTAACCAACACTTAGAACATGTCTAGATCAATGGACCATCTCGTAACACCTAAAGAAAGAGGTTTTTAGCACAATTAGTTATATATAATTCTATTAAAATAAAGATGTCCAACTACTACCCCTAGCATTTTCTAAAACACTCGGTATATATAACTTGATTTAGATCATTGATGCCTATTCCAGGGCTACTAGCACAAGAATAATGAAGAGAAAATCTATAAGAAAAAGAAAGGAATACAAATAACATAAACTATAAATAAAATACTTAGAATGTAATTTCAGAATAACTAACATCATCCATATTCTTACATATAGTAAATTCTTAAAAACATAATATTTACAAAAGTTTAAATAAATCACATACGCCTGTGATAATATCATCACTATTTATGCTTCATTTTATCATCAAGAACACAAGCTTTGCAAATTGGACACACACTCTTCATTGACAACCATTTCCTAATACATTCAACATGAAAATCATGCCTACATTCTTTTAAACACCCTATCGACTCCATTTTCTTATACTCTTCCTGCAAATCAAACACATTTTCAAAAATGTTGTTAAAAAAAACACATAAAATCCTATGTTAACCATTTAAAAGTACATTCTTATCTTACCAAACAAATCACACATTTTCCTTGTTGACATTGATCCGATGAACAAAATATTGTCTGATTCAAACAATTATTTATAACTTCATCAGACAATCCAGTATTCACATTTCCCATCCTCTCCTCAAGTGCAAGAAGTTCCTTCATTTTTTTTTACCAATTATCAAAATATCTATAAAAGCACCATTTCAAAAGTTAAATTTTTTATTTAATTACCTCGTAACTCATGTTATCAATATCAAGTCTCATATCCCTATGTTGATCAAACATACTCCTCGATACATGTAAAACAGATCGTTCCGCAATCATAAGCCCCTGAAACAAAATTCATTCATTCATTAAAAAGAAGGTAAGGGTAATAATGTATATTAAACACAACATACCTCAGGTGAAGGTCGATCAGGTAAAATCATTTCATCAGAAAAAGGTCTATATCTATCACTACTAATTCTAGATCTTACACTTCTATCTCGAAACACTACAGTAGAATAAGGACGAGAATATCTATCTGATATTACTTGTAAACCTTCATCTGAAGGAGGAGTTACTGTATGAATAGGCCGTAGATTACTTGAAGAAGAAGCTACATAAGACGGTGTAACAGAAACAGATCTTTGTGTATATCCAGTTCTTAATCCTCTTACTGATTGTGTTGTATTACTTGAGATAATAGGTCTTCCATGACCAATAGTGTTGTTATTCCATTCTGCTGAATTTTGAGCCCATAAATCATTATTACTAGAATGATCTGTAAAAGAGGGTCTGCTTCTAACATTCCGTGTATTATTAATATCATCAATGTTGAGATTATGAGAAGGATTATTAAAAGTAGGAGGAAATTCCCAAGGTGTTTGATGAGAAGTTGAAGAAGAAGAAGAAGAATCAGAGAGATGTTTTTCGTGCCATGAATCAATAGGAGGCATAGTAGATGAACTTCCTACATCATAAGTTTTACGTTTGTAAGAAGATGATGAACCTCCTCGTGAAGTAGTAGCAGCATGGAATGTTTGGTTTGATGAAGATGAAGGGTGAGGATGATGTGAATAATTTTCTTGTACGATAGGAAAATGATGATGAGATGGTGGGCCATGAGTATGAGGTTGAAAATGTGGGAGTTGAACATTATTATTTGGAGGAGTGGGTGGTGGTAAATATACACTTGATCTTGGACCTGGACCTGTATTTGGATGATTATGATGATGATGATTATGATTATGATTATTCCACTGATGAGATGTAAAGTTTCCACTATCGAGTACTAAATTATCCACTGGATAAATTGAAGTATTCACTTCTGGTACACTAGATCTAGCTGTAATGAAAAATTATAATTATCCCAGATGTAATTAATGAAAAAATATAAATAAAAAGAATTACCGAGATGCATATAAGGTTGTTCCGGGTGATTCCAGGCTTGATCATTGTCTGGATCGTTATTCTGGGATGAATTATAAGGATGTCTTCGCTCCATAGCACCCAATTTCTATGATAAAAACCTGCATATTGTTAAAATAACAATGAAATTTTAGTTGTATTCTAATCAATGACCATGAAAAAAGCAAGTGAGTGTATTATTATTACTACTAAATCAATGCTAATAGTTATGTAATTATAAGATTCCTTGGAAAACAAAACAATGAACAAATTTTGGGTTGGTCAGATAAAGAAAGACTTTATAAAGAGGAATAAAGCTGCCCTAACACAAAGCTGTGAGAATGGAGAATTATTTGATTTTGCATCAGGTTGTGAAAAGGACTGATATATATTAAGTAATAGTTCTGTAAAGAATAGGATAAGTGATCAAAAACTCCCTGGGAAGCTAAGAGAAAAATTGTATAAATACTATTCTGAAAGAAAATCAGGTAAATTATTTTCTAAGAGAAGTTTTGGAAAATGTAAGTGAAAATTGATGAAAATGATTTTGAATAAGAAAAAATATAGCAAAAGGAGAATAAGTATAAGTAGCGCAAATATTAAGGATGAATGGAGAGATAGAAAGATGTATATATATTATAAAATAAATAAAGTAAGAAATCCGGAAATGATGGAAAAACAATTCTGACACTTTATATAATTTTATCCATTGAAACAACATCTTAAGAAAAATAGTAGGGTGATTCAAGAATATTTTACAGTAATAAATAAGTATTACAGACAAATAGTATTTGCTAATAAACATACAAGATCAGTAGATTCATGTATGAGATAGTGCATCTCACAAACCAAAATAAATAAGAACCCCCTAAGATGCAGATCCAACTATGGTAAGTTTCTTCAGTATGAGGCCATAGGGAATTTGTCTATTTAGTCATAAAATAACCTCCATGGAAATTGCAGGCTCCATATACCTAACCTTAACTCAATCCAAACACTTTTCTCCATGGTGAACTAACCTAACCAACCTATTATAGGATCATAGGTTGGAATAATGGAGTGAAGAATTCTGAACAGATCTGGAAGCACAAAGCAAAGCCTGATCAATTGAAAAATAATAGGAGGAAATTTGAGTCTAGAAGATATTATAAGAATCTGAGGGTTCCTAGTCTTCCACATTCACCATAAATTCCTGCAATATCACCTATTATTCAGATTCTATAAATTCAAAAGTTGATATCTAAATCCTATCTCCTATTTTAACAAAGAAAACTACCATAAAACTAGACAACAACTTATACCTGTATGTGCCTACTGAAGATATGACAAGAGATGGCGAAAACTGAGAGAAAAAACTTGCATTGCTGAGAAAACCAGATATGTGTTTTGAAGCTAAAAGGATGAAGAATGTTTTGAAGCACACAAATCAGAGATGGTGAGGAGGAAATTATGAGAATAAAGCTTCAGGCTAAAACCCTCATGGCAAAAGGGTTTTAGATCTAAGTCCATGGATTCATAGAAACCCTAATTATGAATAATTAGGCGTCACCATAGAATATTTCTAAAAAACTGGGAACAAATCCTCCTCTATATACCTTGCATCCCCGGTTTGCATTGTAAATACCATGTAAACCACCTAACCGTAAACAAGACTAACCCATATATCAGTGACTCAAACCCTTACATAAGCAAAAAAGAAAAAAAAAAAACCTATATATCTAATACTGACACATAACAAACCAATTCCAAAATCAAAACACATATTATTCATCTTAAATCTTTTGACTATTCCCATGCTCACACTATTTCTTGCTTGTATTCTAAGTGATTAAGTTAAGAATTTACATGATAACTTAACAATAGTAACCTCAGTAGGAAAATTATACGTTTAATTGCACAATTGGTCCCTGTGTTACGTTATATAGCAAAAGATACATGTGTTTCAGAAGTAGCAGATATAACCCAACCTTACAAATTAAACCCCTCCACAGAGGTTTATTTGCTATTTTGGAATAAGATGGGTATATTTGCTACCTTTTTTAGATACAGGTATATTTGTATACACTTAACACAGGGACCACTAATGCTATTTACTCAATAATACATTATTTCACTATTATTTCACTAACATAGTTATCATATTCAAAACCCACTTAAAAAACCCACTCATATCCCAAATCACATGCAAATTGAAAGCAGATTTGATTCGATGAATCTGTATAAGAATCGATCAAATCATGTATATGCAATCACAATCAAGGGCGTAAATGGGGCTTAAGGAGGGTACGCACGAGGCCCTCAAATCTTCAAACAAATTACCTAACAAAAAATAATGGTATAATACCCTATTAGTTTAATAGTAAACCCCTCAATTTAAAATCCCTTCATAAAACACACCGACCGGGTCTGATCACAAATTCACATTAGCAGCTAATACCTTTTGAAGATATTTTTATATACAAAAATTACCCACAAACATTTGATTACGTTACTTGCACAAAACCACAACATCTCTTAATTAAATATGTATATATGTTCAACACAAACAAACATACCCATTAAAATTAAACAAAAACACGATCATATCTAGGAAAACATTAAGAAAATCAATGAAAAAATTTGCATATAGAGATAATCAAAAAAGAGTGAGTATCAAATAACAAATAAGGGTTAATTAAGATGAAAATGAAGTAAAAATTAATGAGTAATAGGATGATCGATCATACAGGTGCGGGTTTTGATGCAAATAATTGAAGGTTTTGGACGGTTGGTGATAAATTGATTGTTGATAAAGATGACTCCCGAACACCACACGCAAAAAGAGAGAAGCAAAGTAGTTGTTTCATAGAAGAAGACGGTGAATAATGGAGTTATATATAGCGGCTGTGTAGCCCTTTTCCCTAATCGAAACAATGGTAAAAAGAAAATAAAAAGGACAAAAAGGTTATTTTGAGAACGAGGAAAAAGGGAACGGAATTGGTATTATGTCATTTTGGAGGGAACTATAACGTAAATATTTGGAAATGGGAAATGAATAAATGAGGGAATTGAGGGGTTTCGTGTAATTATAAAAGAAAGGGAAACTTTTATAATGGCTTGTGCATTACTTAAATTGTTTAAAGGATAAATTATTGGAATGATCAATTATCTTTACATGTATGATATAATTTAACATTTATATTTTAAAATTGTCTTTTTAAATCATCATCTAGATACTTTGTATCAATCATTGATTTGTTAACGAATTTCAAAGAAATTTAACGGTTAACATATCAGACATAAACGTAATTATCACGAATACCAAAGAATATTTATTCCCGAAATTATCATTTTCACTCTTATACTCATCTTTTGTGATTATCAATCTACTCTCTTTTATAAATACATTTTGTATTCATTATTGGTCCCTTGACAAACTTTCACAATATCTTAACGGTTATGAACTCAATATCAATAATTGTCACAAATAGTATAAGGTATTTAGACCATTTCATTTTGTCTTTTAAATGATCATTCTAAGTCATTATGTTATAGAGATCTTTTTTGTTTTTTTTCTCAAAATTTCTCGCTCCCTTATTTTCAAGTTTTAAATTTCTCCCCATATTTCCTTTACCCTAGTCGCTGTTACTGGTAGTTTCTCCTCCCTTATGGTGAGGACGACACTTCCCTCTTTTTCCTTATTCTTTTTTCAATTTTTATCCTCTCGTTTTTACCTTTTTCCTTTTAATTTATGACATGTTTCCCAACTTTTCTTCTCTGACTTATTTTTTCATGGCCTCGATAGTCTATTGATGGGGCTCTTGCTATGGAGTCCTACCTTAAACTCTCTTCATTGGGATGTTGTTGTCTGGTCTCTCTTGTCTCCCCATCCTTTTTAGCTTTCGAAGTGTGAAGCGGTGGCTATCACACTCGATAGAAGTGGTAGAGAAGATCTTTAGTGGAAAAGTTCTGAAATCCTGAGGTTGGATAACATTAGGTTGTGGAATAAATATTAGGCTAACCATTATACATCATGTCTAAAATATCTTTAAACTCTAACTATTTACATTTTATATATGTAATGTGTTTGTCATATTGTCTAGTTAAATTCTCCCCATACAAATGCTTATACTCTTGCTAACTGTTTATAGTATCTACTTTCTGTGAGTAGTGTTGTATTAGTTTATTTAGTGAGGATTTTTTTAATTGTCATTATCATCCTCATAGTCCTAATAACCTCCCTCTTCGATGACTATATCTCTTTAGCAAGTGGTATCAGAGCCTAAATCTATTTTTTTAGGTTAATTGTGTATGGAGAATTTGACTATAAAGTTTAGTGGTATTAACTTTATTGAAACCTGTTCTATGAATATGCCTCCATTTTTTTATTTGAAATATTTTTATGGAGCACTAAGATGGTTATACGGATGTGCTAGTCAAAATATGTCCAGGATGGGTAAATAGGACTTTTAAGATAATGACTACTTAATAAATTTATATATAAACAATATTAGTTTAAAAAAACACTTTGGGCAATTTATCACACATTCTATGTGTTAACTAGTTTGACAATTTGATTAAGGCAATTCAACAAACAAAATGAATAATATATATAAAAGCATATGGTTAGGGACAATACACAATAATTTATAGTGGTTTGACTTTTGGAGGCCTAGTCCATTCCTTAAGGTATTCGTCCCGCAGGATTTTCAAGATCCCCCATAGAACTTTGTGTCACATCAACCTAGGGATGGCAACGGATCGGATTATTGCAAAAAAATCCAAAACCATGTCCATATCCATTTAATTTATCAAAAACCAAACCCTAACGGATTTAACCATCGGATTTACTTTTCAAAACCATATCTGAATAATTCAGATTCGGTTTTTTTAAACGGTTTTTCGGATTTTAACCATAACCCGGCTCGCGAGGCGTCCCTCTTGCAGTAGGATTCCTAACCTCGTCTCGCTCTTGTGACATGCCAAACTATAACTCTCTAAATATATTGAAAATATTGAAACAAGATCACAAATACATGACAAATATCCACTATATAAAATATTATGTTGATCTTTAATTAAATAACGTTTTTGTTACTCTTTTTGTTAATTATAATATTTAGATTTTAGTTTTGAGATATGAAAATATTTGTTTATCTATAGTACAATAAAATATACAAAAATAGATGATTGTAAACGGGATTTTGGT
Source organism: Nemophila menziesii (assembly GCA_029959085.1). Lineage (NCBI taxonomy): Eukaryota > Viridiplantae > Streptophyta > Magnoliopsida > Boraginales > Hydrophyllaceae > Nemophila > Nemophila menziesii. Next base: position 56,113,547 of record JARWIR010000001.1, read on the forward strand.
TATTCGGTTTTATTTTTATCTAAAATTTTAACATAAAGGATTTAACCATCAGTTGCATTTTTCAGAACCATAACCCCTAACGGTTTTATCCATGGTTGCATAATCGATTTTTTAATCGGTTCAAATTTTCATCGATTTTGATTTTAAACCATAACCATTTCCATCCTTATCTATAGTTGGGTTGAGACTTTTGGCCTTTTGGTAATTAAAAATCAAAAAAATATAAGAAAGATGGACTTCAAAATATAAAAATACATGGATTTTAGCCTTTAGTAGGTAAGATAAAATCAGATATATATATATATATATATATATATATATATATATATATATATATATATATATATATATATATATATATATATATATATATATATATATCTATATAATATTGGAGAAGGGCCAACGGCCCGAAATGTCTCCTGTTTTTCTCCACATTTTCTAGCCTTTGGATCAAATTTCAATCATTTTCTGCCTTTGGATCGATTATAATTAATGGTCCAGATTGTCTAAATTCAATCCATGGTTTAAAATGTCTTGATGTCTCCCCTATATTTTTCAGCCCTTGGATTACTTATTTTTAAAATTCAAAATTTAAAACAAAAAACAAAAAAAAACCACTTCTCTCACTTCACCACTTCGTTTCTCCTACCACGCCGCTCAATTGACGAAGAAACCCAATCTCTCAATTGACGAAGAACAACCCAATCTCTAGCTCCGATCCGCCGCCACGACCATCCTCCACCGCCGCCACGACCACTTCGTCTCTCACTTCACCACTTCGTCTCTCCCACCAAGCGAATCGAAGAACCCTCCACAAACCCAATCTGAATCGAAGAAATCGACCCTCCTCGATCCGTGCACAAGATACTCCATTTTCAAAGGAAGATTCAAGTAATCAAAGAGGTGGGATTTTAAAAGATCAAGTTCTCTCTTCTATCATTGTGAAAAAGCGTGGCCCGAAGAAAGGCAGAAGAAATCGAAGAACCCTCCCCCTCCACAAACCCAATCTCCAACTCCGATCCTCCGCCGCCACGACCTCGACCAATAGCAGTTCAATCTACATATTGGCGATATACAACCTATAGCCTTAACGATGATCTCATGTTAAATTGGAAAGTCCCTAATTGCATACCCTGTGAATCACAGGGCCGTATCTGTGAGTTGAAGGACACAACCAGCAAAAAAATTCATTGCCATAAAGATCGTACAGGTAAGAAATCTTCTTCGAGAGTTAATTAATCATACTTTAATTGTGTGAATTAGTCACTGGAGCTTTAAGGCCATATTTGGATAGGTTTTGTACCGATTTTGTATCAATGACTAAGGGCGAAGAACAAAACTGATTTAAGCTCTGCTAGAATGAGATATTACAATCGCTGTAAGTGAAATTTTAATCTGGTAAATTGATTTAATTACCTATTTGAATGGATGTTACTACTACGGAATAGCTGTAAATTTTATTCTGGGATATTGTTGGGGCCTTATATATATATATTGACTGACATATTTGAGTTGTCAGTTTTGCAGCTTTGTTTTTGTATGGCAATCTATTTGTTTGATGCAATTCATGGTGGACAGATTTATGCAAGCCTGTAAGCCTGGATTTAAGTTTGTCATATATTATGCAGAAAGTAATAATAGCTTTTGTTGGATGTGACAGGTGATTTCGGGACTGTAAAGGTTCATGACAGTAAGGGTAGAAGATAAAATATCAATAAATATAAAAAAAGCTGGAGACAATAAAGCAATAGATCCTTGGTACTCTTTTGGCCTCTTCTTCTTCTTTTTTTTACCCAAATATCTATATATCATTCTATTTCTTTAGGATTGGAGATGCAGGAAAAACAAGTCAACTATAGGGGGCATAATACATCCATCCGAAAGTGTTAGTCGAAGAGCAATGTATAAGGTTAATTTCATTACTCAAACATTTAAATTTATATATAATTATATATTGATTGATTATTTGAAAATGTTTCAGCTTTGGTCAATATACATAGCATAATACAGTACCTATACCATCACATTGTCTATTTGTGTTAGTCTAAAAGTAACGTGTTTTTAATATGATGTTGACTGAGAAAAGCAAGAGGAAGAGCTTAAAGAAAAAGAGGCTGAACTGTTAGAGGGAAACCCACTGCTTAACAATCCAATAGCTACTACATCTTTCATGGTAAAAAAAAGGTTAGTTACTTACCCTTATATAGTGTTTTACATTTAGCATTTTAGCTTTCAATGATTTATATATATATATATATATATATATATATATATATATATATATTGATTGGATGATTGACTTTCAGTGACTTAAAGAATCTGGATCCTTTCCTCATGTTGGATTTCTTTGAAGGTATGCTATGTTATTTATATTAGATAATTAAGCATTACTTCAGTTATTAATTTACTGATTCTTGATTTTTCCATCTTACAGTAACACCTCCAGCTGGCTTTCCAGACCATCCACACCAAAGGTTTGTTACACAATATATCCTTCATAATTTTGAGAAATACAGTTTGCACTACATGTCCCTATATAGTAAATCGTTTGACAACTCTATTCAGGTCATTTTTAATTGATTACACTACAGTCCACTATATTTTTCTTAATTAATTGCACCATAGGTCCCTATGCTTGGCAAAATAACCGGTACCTTTTCTAAAATGATTGCATTATAGGTCTATATACTTTGCAAAATATCCTATATTTGTTTAAATAATTGCAATATAGGTCCCTATTCCCCTATACTTTGCAAAATAACCTATATTTGTCTAAATAATTCACATTAGGTCCCCTGGCTAATTACTAGCTGAATCATTTTCTAAATTACACAATAGGTCCCTATCATTTCAGAAATTGCTTTTTAGTCCCTATAATAGAAAATTACACTTTACATCACTTATACTTCTGAAATATATAGTTGTAGTCCCTGTAATAAAAAAAATCCTATATTATTCAAAGAAAAGCCTTAGTATCGTCAAAAACATCAATATAGCCTAAGAATTCATAGTATACTTCACAAACTAACAAATATTGCAAGTTAATCCCCAGTAACTAACGAAATATGCACAATTTAGCCCCTGCAACTAAAAGACTTCACATATTAAAGGATTATTGCAAGTTAATCCCCATAACTAACAAATATGCACAATTTAGCCCCTGTAACTAAAGAAAATTTCACAATTAAGCCCCTATAACTAACAACTATCTACTGGCGCACTAATATCTTTCGAAAATTGTTAATTACATTTCTTACATTTCAAAAATACATGATTAAAATACAAATGATAAATTTTCCTAGGTTTGTTCAAGGTATAATAGAGGTAAATACTTTGAAGATATCATTAAATTCAGTATTATTGAACAAAAAATAAGATTTGATTAATATATTCATCGCCTGAAGTATAAATATAAAGTAAGCAATTATTAAAACATGTTTTTAATATTGCATAGATCTCTTTAGATGGTGAGCAATGGAATGATGGATTATTAGCTACAATAAGGGAGCAGGTACATTTGTATTTTTAGTTACTTAATCTCTTATTAGTTGCTATTTTTCATCATAACTTTCTTATTCTATTGTTTGAATGTTTGTTTGTGTTAATCAGGTTCACATGGAAGCTGAAAGAAAGGCACATTTATTAGAAAATACAAGCACGCTAATAAGGTATATATATATATATATATATAGGTGGACAGGTCATAGTTTGAAGTTATATTTTGCATTAACTTTAATCTTTAACAGGTGATATGCTGCTTAAAAGGTATAAGAATTGGCATACAGTATGAAACATCATTTGCAGGTACTTTAAAATAATATTATATAATTAAAATACAGTTTAGAGGGCCTATTATTATTTGGTTTTGAACATAAATTTAACACTTAATATTTGTCCAATTAGGAGAACTCATTTCTTGAAAAGTTGAGTGTAATTGAACACACAATTCCTTTTTTCTGCCCTTGCGTGAAGCAGAAAATGTATATCTAACCACAAATGCAATGGTATGAGAAAGAGGTACTTTACTTTTTTACTTGCTTACGTAATTTTATCCAATTTTCTGTATAATGTTAAGATTAATTTGTTCACAGGTATACAAGGTCTCAGTTGGTGTTGCGTGTAACCTTGCTTGGCCTTCAGATCGTTTAGTCATTTAAGTTCTTGACGATTCAACTGATCCCTCATCAAGGTAATTTATTTTTTTATTTTTTTCATCAAATAAATTTTTCAGTTTTATAACATACTTATTGGTCGCATTTTGAGGGATTTTAAGCACAATACAGGAACATATAATGCATCAGGGACCTATTGTGCAATTTTCTTATAAATTTACCTTTGTTTCAGAAATTTAGAGACCATGTTGGGGATTTATTACAAGCATATGTTGACAGAAGGGAACAGGTGTGTATATATATATATATTCAAGGTTTTTATAATAGTTTTGTTTAACATGATGTTAAATTTTATAGATTCGGCTTATTAAAGAGTTATATGGTAATCAAATAATGGAACTATATCATAGTCTTCCATTTCATTTGGTGGAATTTGTGGTTAATGATTTTGATTGGTAAGTGGATTGATCGTGTTTTGTTTTGTTTAAATCTAAAGGGATTTTGATTTTTTTTAAATTTTTTTGGTGATAAACAGGAAAGTGACATTTATTTGAAATACTCTAAAGTTTCAAGTCGAGTGAGTGTTCTAGCATGGCCAAAGTTTCATCACTTGAAAAGGAATGGGCCGGGCCCAATAAGAATACTCAAGTAAATTTTTTTTGGTTAGATTTTTTGTCATCTATTGAGAAAAAGTGTAAAAATAATTTATATATGTTTTAGTGACATATGTAAGTCGTAAATTACAAAATTATTCGTAGAACTAAAAACAACTAATTTTTTTTACCATTTATGATTAATTAGAATTATTTGTAATTAATAAATTAAAGGTACATGATAATTTTGGACGTCGAGCTAGATCAACTTTTCAAGAGTTACAAAATAAAGATATGGACGTTTGTGTTTCCCCTCTTTCACATACACATACACAATCACATTGTTTTTCATCAAATGTTATTACGCATCGTAATGCATTCAAATGTGTACTTGGTTAATTGATTGGAATATACATTTATAAGAGTATATTTTGATTAATTAATTTATGGTTTATGTAACTGTTTGTGAAAACATCCTATTTTTTGTGTTTGGTTGAATATTTATCAGTTTATTTTTATCTCAAGAATTATTTGTTTCTTCCGTGTAAATTATTTTTTCTAAATCATTATTGTAAGAGTGCCTTCAGGCACGGGTTCATACCTAGTATATATATATATATATATATATAAAACGGATTTCGATTTTTTGGTTTTTTTTAATCTAGAACCATAACCTAACGGTTTTAACCATCGGTTTCACTTTTTAAAACCAAACCCTAACGGATTTAACCACGGTTACATAATCGGTTTTTATTCGGTTCGGTAATCCGTCGGTTTCGGATTAAAATCGTAACCACTGCCATCCCTACATCAACCCAGGTGAGATGACAAACATGTTACAACCACTTAATGTCCCACAAAAAACTTCGTTCGTGTTAGATCAACCACATATTCACACAATACGTGGGTGTCTTTATTTTCTATTACATGAAAATGTCTTTTCCTGATTTATATAAAAAGGATAGAATATTAGCCTCTTAGTCCCTACAGAGAACAATATTAAATACTTACACTCCATTAATTAGGGCGACTCGTACACATGCGAGGAGTAGCCTACCCCCGAGTTGTGTGGTTTAAATTACATACCGGGGTACAACAAGTTTTTGGCACCGTTGTCATGGACTATTTCGTTAATTTGTGTTTTAATTTAGTTTATTTGAAGTTTAGTTGTTAAGTTTTACGTGTTGCTATTTTTTTTTATTCTTATAGGTCCTAAATTTGATGCATGCTCTCGAACCCCCGAGAGGTTACTTCGAGCTCAAAGGAAATGAGAGAAGGAAAGAAGATAACAATACGAGATGAAAAATTTGAGTGCAAGCTTATATTTAGATGCTAATGGAAGCTCCATTTCACCACAAGGGGTTGTTTCACTTGGAGTGAAGGATATCAATCAGAATCAAGTCCCTCTAGGAGGTTGATGTCTCCTTATTTGTCATGAATTAATATTAGTTAGAGACATCATTTTTAGTGATTTAAAAGTCTTTCTAGTTGATTTTCTTATGAATTATTACACGTTCCTATTTCTAGTCTTGATTTCATGAATTATTATTTTTAGAGCATATTGGGTTTAATTATCTATTTAGTGTGAAGCTTTAAAGATAATTATGGAGATTAATCAGAGTCCAAGTCAAAGACTAAGAGATAAGGAAATAAGATAAGCGTGGAAGTTGAAGATAAGGAAACAAAAACTAAAATATGGAAAAGGAAAAGTTGTCATAAATCTGAAATTCACCACCCACGACCATAAATCAGTTTTTATCTCAAAATCTCTGAGGAATTTGGAAGAATGGTCAAGATAAAAGTTAAAGATCTTTCCGAGACGATAAATTTTGACTACTCATACGCGTCAAACAAATAATAATTGAAGCTGTTAGGACCAAAACAAAAACGGGCCTGATTTCATATTTTAGGGTTACAAATTTGAGTTGGGCTAGGAGTCCAATACTTTCCTTCTCCTTCAAGAAAACGAATTAGGGATTCTCTATACCTATAAATACACCCTTATATCACTTGTAAATCATCTTTGCCTCATAGTAAAGCTAATCATCTTTCATTATTTCTTTTAGTTTATTTCCTTCAGGTATGAACTAATTTTCCCATAGCTTGGGTTTTGCATCATGTATAATCTATGAATTCTATTTTCTTTCTATCTAAGTTTCTTTGGGAATTATATGTTTTAAATTGATATTAGCTTCTTACCCATATATTTGTTTATGTGTTTTGAATTATTGCCTGTCCTAGAACTGATCACTTTAGGCTTTCTTAATGGTAGTTAGATGTTCACCTTAAATGGGTGTCTAATTATTGAAACACCACATAATGTCTAGTGTCGATATTGAATTGCTTAGGGCCTTGGTGGCGCTTGATTACCCTAGGTTTAGGCTGCCTCGTGATGTGTCCGTAGCCCCCTTAGTCGCACTCCAGGTCTAAGAGAGGGAATTTAGAATCCTGACTTAGTATCTAAGAACTAATTATCTCCCTTATTAACTAGATTCTGATAGAAAGAATTAGAAGGATTAGTGCATATTAGCAAAACCTAAGATATACTTCTCATCTCAGATTTCTTATCTTTTATTTTATTGTCTTTAAATTTCAGTAGTTTAATCACAAATCTCTCAATTGTTCCTATTTATTTACTGTCTTTTAATTAAATACTCTCTACTCTTGATATTTGCTCATAACGTATAACACACTAAGTCCCTGAGAACGAACTTCCTTATCATTAGAACTTGCATACGTGTAATACCCCAAAATTTTGTTATGGGTCAAAGTGAAATAAAATAAAAATAAAAATAAAACAAAAGTAAAATTTAGACTTTGGTCAAAGTTGGTCCACTAATAATATATTTTAAGGGTAATTATGTAAATTTGAGAATGGAAAGAATATTCTAGCGTAGGTGTTATATTCTATTAAAGAGAGATTAGGGCAGCAAGGGAGAAAGGGGGAGTCTAATGGAAAAAAAGTAAAAAGAAGATAGAAATGAAAAGTTAAATTCATACTTCAGAAAATGGGGAAAAACTTTTGATACGGAAAAGGAGTATAAACCTCAAACAATTCTCTATCAAGGTATTTACTAAGGAGGAATTTTTGGTTGTTTGGCTTTAATTAAGGTAAATAAAGATTACCCTCCTCAATACTGAATCCCAATCCCAATCGCATTTCTTAATTTTTGTTGTCTAATTGGAGTCATTGAAATTCATGGTCTTAATTCTTTTAGATTATTCGATATATTTGTAATAGCCTATCAAGAGTTGGTCATAAACCTTCAATAAATTCTATAATCCTTACTAGTGTCCTTGGAGACTTCTGTAGAGGTAAATTAGTGATTTCACCCTAATTAGCTGATGATAAAATTAGTGTTTTACTCATTATAGCCAACACTGTAATCTATTTCATCTTTTGATAGAAAATGTTAAGGGTATGTTTGTATTTAGGGAGGAAAAAAATAATAAAAGAAAGGAAGAGAAAAATTATAAAAAAAAAAAAGGGAAAGAAAAAACTTGTTTGGATTAGAAAATTTATATAAGAAAAAATTCATAGAAGATTTTTGGATGTTTTTTGTTTGGATGGTAAAAAAATAAAGAAAGAAAAATAAATGTAATTATATATTTCTATTTTTATCATTGTTTCTAATATGCCAAAGTTATTTTGTGCTAGTTAGTTTTTAAAAAAAATCATTTCCTTCCGATTGACCCCGATTTGGAATGATTATAAAAGGTGACTTATAGGTGATTTTTATAATCACCCAAATTACTTTCCTTTAAAAAATTCTCTAATACAAACAATAAAAAATATTAAAAATCACTTCCTTTCTTTTCTTTTCTTCTCAATACCATCAATCCAAACAGACCCTAAATGCTAAATTAAGATGCTCTATGTTTTATTTTGCTATGAAATTCATTGTGCTAGGAACTTTCACCTTATTTTGGTATACCAACGTTATAATCAAGTAACATATTTGTATCTGTTCATAATATTGGAAGGTCATATTTGTGAGTAAGTTGTATATGTGTATGGGTTCCGGTTGGTGCACCTATAATCTGGTAAAGGATTGATACTTAGTTTTTGACCGGCGCTGCACGGGTTAAATGCAGTTTTTGACCGGCGCTGCATGGGTTTTAAATGCAGTTTGACCGGCGCTGCACGGGTTAAATGCAGCTTTTGACCGGCGCTGCACGGGTTAAATGCAGTCTTTGTATCGGAGTTGTACGAATTGAATGCAACAACAGTTACGATCGTTTTTATGTATCATTTAAGTTCTCGAGTATTCTATTTGAATACCATTTACAATATTGTGTGGTGTCGAGAAAATTTAAGATATTGTGCTGTTCTGTATTTGTATTAGTATTGATAGTCATTTATTCTAACCTGAGTTATGAGCACAAGGGACAGTAGATTCGAGAATAAAAGTTTCCAATTTTAGGCATATTAGTAGATTAGGGAATGGTTGGTTCTTAAGGTTTAGACACGAATTGATGGTCTTGCAAAGTTTATTAACTTGATAAAAGTTATTATTTTGTAGCCTTGCCGGTCTAAGATGTACATTTTAGGCTTGCGGCGGTCTCGTCCCGAAAATTAGTTTGCTAAATTTTTGGGGCGTGACAATACGTCCTATAATACTTGCAGTACTGTGCTTGTCTATTAGTGCATTATTTTCAGCGTTAATTTATCATATTTTTATCACACACTAGGCGACACCAGAGGTCAACCACTTCTATGAGCTAATGGGAACAGTGGATTTTCACAGAATGGGAATCAAGCAGGTGCTTAAGACCAATCGAGAAAAGAGCCATGGTTCATGTAGGATGTCGAGCAATTTAAATTCCTTTTGTCGGCACCTGGATCCACCCACCAGCTATTCAGGCCATGAGGTTCAAGCTTGCTATGAGCATGCTCAATCAGATCACCAATTATGGTAGATATAGTGGACCATTTGTGAAGATCCGGTTAGATCCGTTCATAAGTTCATGAAAATTTGTGATGTCCATATCACTCAAGGTGTCACGCAAGAACAAATTTATCTCATCATTTTCCCATTCTTCTTAACCGGATGTGCGAGTGAATGGTACGATCAACAACCCCTAAAGCTAATTACCACATGGCATCAGTTGCAAACAATATTTTTGGATAGGTATTATACTGAAAGCGTAAGGTTGAGTGATTAAATGGACTTGGCAAGTTTCTGTAAAGATCAAGATGAATCAGTAGGGGCAGCGTGGACGAGATTCCAAACATGGTTGAAGAAGTTCCCCTTACATGGTTACATACCCAAGTTCCAACTAGTCACATTTTATCGAAGCGTCGATACGAGTTCGAAAGAGAAGTTAGATGTTCTTTGTGAAGTCAGTTTTATGATGGTCCTTGTAAATCATGTGTTGGTCATCATGGACCAAATTGTTAAGAACGGGATGAGTGGGCAGCCATCAAGAACACCAGTTGATGTTTCAAAAAAAAAGCTACATCACGTGTAGACGTTGAGATGTCATAAAATGATAAAGTTTCCCATACTTGAGAATAAGGTGAAAGGTCCCAAAGGCCAGAGAGGGGAGGTGAATAAGACACTAATCCAATCTATGCCTAATTAAAAAAAAAATAAAGAACTCCTAAGCTAGGATAGATGAGGTCAAACTAATATGTAGGACAAGCTCTTAAGATATAATGATAAGGGTGTTCTAAGAGTTACAAATGCGAAAGATAAGTTTCTAAGAGAATGGAGATGCTAGTTAAATAAAGGTTGGAAGGCAAGGGATCAAGCGACATAGGAAATGATAATGGAGCTAATTCTAAGAAATAGTATATTGATTACAGGTTTCAAGTGTGAGAAGGGATCTCTAAGGCTTTCTATCAAACAATAATGGTTTAAATAAAAAAAGAGACTTGGTTTGATAAGCAAGTAAATAAACTAAAGCGATAATAAAAGTATAAAGCAAAGAGATTACGCAAGCACTTATAGTGCTTCGATTTCCCTACATCCATTACCTAGGGTCATCTTTAGAGGATTTTCAAGCTTTTCCACTAAGCGCCTTGATATCTCTTGAAGGTGACATAAAACCCTCTACACCTGAAACCCAATACTTTTATCGGTTTTGTCACAACCCAAACTAGAACAACCCGAGCTAAACCCCTGTGTAATCACCTACACAAGTAAACTCCTTCCAGTATGGAAGTCTTTTCCATCATCTCTAAACTCTAGAAACAATGTTAATCTTAATCTAGAGGAGAGTAATAACCCTAATTTGGTTGGATAATAATATTACAAACCAAATGATTGTGCCCTAACCCTTTTATAAGCAAATATGAAATAGGCTTGTAGGCTCCTTGCTCAGTTGATATACGTTGAAGCTTGATAATGATCTCCTTGAGAATAGATAAAATTTAATCTTGAATATGATTAGCTCCTTGTTGAGTCAATTGAATTGAAGCTTGAGATGGATAGTCCTCAATGATTTTATCTGAATGAAGCTTGTTGGTGTCAGTTAGGGCGTGATAAAATAAGGATAAGTAAGATGCAAATAAACACCCATCCAAAACACGTTACTCACTGCAAGTATCATAGATCGTATGCAAGTTTTAATAGTAAGTAAGATTCGTTCCTCATAGACTACGAAAGTTAGGATGAACTTATGCAATATAAAGTGCAAATAAGAAAGCTAAAAGAATAATTCGCTGAAAATAAAAGACTTGGAAATATTTGTTGGTTTTTAAAAGACTCTAAACAATTAATAAATAAAATAAAGACAGAAAAATAAATAAGAGAAGAAGTTAGTATGAGAGTTTAGACCGAGATCTAGCAAGTAATCCCCACTAGCCTTGTTATAACCTATTTATGTAAGGGAGAATTGTGTGATAAGCAATAGTTAGGATTCAATATTACTCCTAACCCCCTTCCGGGTAGACTTAGGTGGCGACCTAACAATTACTAGGGGACTTGGGTAAGGGGACTCTGCGCAATGATCGTGGTTAATCTCAAACCCTAATGACTATCTAGTTAGGCAAGCCATTCCGGATCACTGCCGTACACTAGACGTTTATGTGGTGTTTCAATAATTAGACACCTCTTTCAGGTGACAATCTAACTACTATTAAGGTAATCCTATACGTTGCGCACCACAAGAACTACAGACAATAAATCAAAACACATAAAAGCAGAGAATAAAACACTAATTTCAGTTATATGCTAACATCCCAAATTAAAATAGATATAAAACACATCTAGGGTTCATACCTATATGCTAATCTCAAGCTAAAATAGAGTTAGTTTCACCTGGAGAAAGAAAGAAAAACAGTTACAAATTTGAAGGATTTGGAAGGCATGAATTGTTGTCCAACTCCTTTGGATCTTCTCTTCTGTTGATGTAAGCTTCTTCTTGGTTTAAAGGCTAACTAAGGATGATTTCTCTAGGGTAGGAATGAGTATATATAGGCCTCTGGTCGAAATTAGGAGTAATGCCCAAGTTAAGGAGTCCAGATCTTACCAAAATTCGTATTCCTAACTTGTAGGAAGGGATAAACCTTAACAGATTTTGTTTTGGTCATATCTCCTTCTTTACTTATCGGATTTTGACGTTCTTTATATAGAAACGACCGTGTTGAAAAGATCTAGCTGCTCGTATACAAATATCTCCATAATTTTAGACATTTTTCTGCATTAATTAATTAGTGATGTATGTGCAGTTTTGGCAGCTTCTTTAGAGTCCAAATATATCCAAACTCTTCCTTTTTAACTTTGACTAAGGGTTTTCCTCTACCTTTACTTTTCAAATAAGTTTCCATAGGTGTAATATCTTTCATATATTTGAGTGCTACACAAATTACGCGCAAAAGCTCATAAAATAATAAACCACCTAAAACTAGACAAGAAAGTGTGAAGTATAAATAAATATGGAAAATTACAAAATTAAATACTAAATAACCCTAAAATGATGTCTTAAGTATAGATTAATTTTCACAAATAGAGAGTCATCACATGTAGTTGATACTCCTTGATGAGTGATGTCTCCCTATTTGTTCCAAATATTAGCCCTTTGGAGACATCCTTTTAGGTGAATATTTGACTTGTTTGATAGACTTTTATGCTTATTTTGTCATATTACACTTTCTCCCTTTGGAATTAGACTATTTGCATTTTTAAAGCTTTTGTGCATTAATTTGGTTATTTTTAGTGCAAATTAGTAGGTTCTTGAATTTCATGAAAGACCAATACAAGGAGGAGAAGTGAGAATTAAAGTCTTAGGGCATTTTAGTGCCCGTTTGGGATTGTTTTTCAAAATAATCACTTAAAGTGATTTTATATCCATAGCAATATTTTAGACTCTTAAAATCACTTTTAGGAAAAGCACTAGATTAGTGATTATTAAAATAATCACTTAAAGTGATTTTAGATGTCAAATTTTTTTTTAATATTTTTTACAAATAATTTAATTTTAATCAAAAAGCGCTTTTAGCTCCAAAATAATCAATCCCAAACGGGCTCTTAGTGTGTTAGGAAGTATTTTTATTCGATTTTCTAATTTTAGAGTGCACTTTCCTATTTCTAGTCTTGAATTATTGATTTATTATTTTTAAAGCATATGCGGTTTAATTATTTATTTATTGTGAAGCTTTAAAAGTTATATGGTAATTAATTAGAGACCAAGTCAAGTATAATAAGTAAAGGAAAGAGATATACATGGAAATAAGAAGATTAAGGAAGGATATATGCAAAGAAGGAAAAAATAAAGCTGTCAAATAAATCTGAAATTCCAGCCACGTTTCAAAGACAAGCTCATAACTTATGATTGACAGGGAATATGAGAGAATGGCCTGGACCAATGGAAAGAACTTTCCGAGACAAGCGATTTCGACTATTGGAACGCGTGAAACAGATAAGTATTGAAGGAGATATGACCAAAACAAATCAGCAACAAAATCTTACCTTTCCTAGATTTTGGGGCTATGAATTAAGAGTTCTTGCATTATCTTCCACTCCAAGTAAATTCGACCTAGGGCTTCCTAGCACCTATAAATACACAACTTATACCTCATTATTGAGTACCTCTCAATAATTCTTCAATTTATAATATTCTTAGAGAGAGAGAGAGAGAGTCAAAGATTTCAAGAGCAAGAAGGCAGAGGAGAAGTTAGAGTTGGAGGAATTCTATTCTTCCAACAAAAGTCATCCAAACCTTAGGTTATCAATTTCTTTTCTGTAATTAAATATGATGTCCTTCTATTTACTTCAGTCTTTAATATTGTTATGAGCTAAACTTTTATATACTTGAGAATCGCAATAAAGGGATGAACCCTAATTAATTTAATGTTTGTTTTGAATTTGGGATTGTTATGATTTAAATTGAGTTGAGTATTAGATATTAAATATTACTTTGTTCTCATTTACTAATTCTTTTCCGCGCAACTAGAATTAGCTGTTAGTATTTGGGCTATTCACTTTAGTGGAGAAGTGATCATCCGACAGGGGGGTTTGAATACAGACTTAGGTAATACCCGTGTAATGTCTATTATTGACCGACAGGCTTAACTAATTACGTAGCCAAAGAGGTAAAATATTATTCATCTGAAAGTAGCTTATATTCACCCTGACGGGGTTTGTAATACCGTAGGATAGTTCTTAGGTCCACCCTGACTGGGGCTAGGAGATATTAGATTCCTGACTAGTATACTAATACCAATTCTACCCTTAAACATATCATAGATTATATTGATTAGGTGGATTTCTTGCGAGACTCAAGTATCTTTCATATCTGAAGTAGTCTTTTATTTGCTTTTATTTATTTTAGTTAATTTACTTTTAGTCTTTATTTTATTGCATCTTAGTTATTAAGAAAACCAAACAAAAATCTATTATTTTACATTTCTGTTAAACAATTATTCTTGCTATCTGATTAATACTGGAGTTGAACCTAATCCGTCCTTGAGAACGAAACTCGATTTATCGAATATTACTTGGACAGCCGTGCACTTGCGGTAATTGTGGTTCCTTTATTTCAGTTCTTAAATTTATAAACACACCAGGACCCACCAAGTTTTTGGCGCCGCTGCCGGGGACGGTAGCGTGAGACCCCGGAGTTAATCTTTAGTAGTTTTAATTGTTTATTTATTTTTTCAGTTTTACGCTTGGTTTTTATTTTTGTTGTACAGATTTTTATTCAGGTAATGATCAAGAGTTTTTATTGAAGATGTATAGAGGACATTACCCGGATCCCGATTCATACGACTATTGGGAAGACACTTCGGGACAACAACAATGGGGTAGTAACTTCTACCAACCACCTTATTAACACCCGCAAGAGCAGGATTGGAACAACCAATGGATCGGGAATAATCAACAACAATCACCTTATCACTATCAACAAGAACAAGCATGGAAACAACAGTGGGTTGAGAATAATCAACAACACTTATCATATCACTGGTAGCACGAGCATGAATGAAACAACCAGTGGGCTAAAAACGTTCAACAACCTCCACCTCTACTAAGTTCTGAAATAAATAGATCACTTAAAGAACTCATGAGCTTATATGAACAAACACCTAAAGCAGTGGAGAAAAAGGATTCAAAGCAAGTATGGAACAACCAATGGGTTGAAAACATTCAACACTATCCACCTCATCACTATCCGCAAGAGACACTACAAGAGACATGTGCTAGAGTTTAGCGTCTAGCAGAGGAAACTAAGGCAGAAGAAGAAGAAAGAAGAGCCATATGTGCATCCACACAACAGATATTAGACGAAATGGAGGCCAGATATAATTCTCATGACTTTGCCAATAGTAGCAAGTCTTATGAAGATTCCACTCTCCCGAGGGTTGGAAGAGATCAACCATAAGAAGTAGGTGAGGAGGAGGTATTGAAGGAGGATACTATTGATAGTGATATAACCACCATGCAGTTATAAATGGAGACCACCATGTGGTTTAGAATTTTGTTAGCATAGTGGAAGGAGGAGTGGCAACGATTGAAACTGAGATTGCTGGTGCATGCACATGATCAAGATATAGAACGCAAAAAGGAAGAAGAGGTGATCGAGATTAGAGAGATTCCACAACAAAAACATGATGAGGTAATTGTGGAAGATTGGGTTGAAGACGAAGAAGAATGTGAAGTGGTTGAGGTATCAATTGAAGAGATAAAAGTTCACAATACAATAGAAGTTGAATTTCCGCCACAAAAAGTTCACCAATCACCATCTCCACCACAAATCATCATTAAAGATGAAAAATCGGAATCAACTCTATTACTAAAAATGATCAATAGGTGCTATGAAAGAAAGGTGCTACACCGCGAGAGTAAAGCGGCAAGGAGAAGCACCTACCCACCACATTTTAAAGAGGAACGCGAGATTAAAGAGAATACAAATGAGCTTATACCGTTGAGTACAGTTATCTACTATAATGTGGTGAAAAACGAGTTTCGCTATGAGAGTAGGGAGGCGAAACGAAGATACTACCCTCCCCCTTTCAAAGATCGATTTGAATAAAATTTTAAGGGGGAAGGTCCCAAAGCTTACATGCCAAGGACGAGGCGAATTTAAGCGGAGGAGAACTGCAAGGGCCTCAATACCATCTTCATGGAAGGTAACGCGTCAAACTTAAAGATGTAATAAACAAAAGTGCTTCTTGGGAGACAACCCATGTTTTAATTTGCTTTATGTTTTTAAATTCCTAGTGTATACTTCTAAGTAATTGTCGTGTCTTAGTGTCTATTTTTATAAGAAATAAGATAGGTAGTGTGTTATTGGTGCAGGAATTGAGTTTGGGGTGCTAAGGAACGAAAGGGAATAATCTGTTGCACTGACCGGTATACCGGTGAGATTTCCGGTATGCCGGCCAGAAGGAAAACCCGTGCCCTCGGGGTGCTCGACTCGGGTATTTTGACGGAGCGCGAGTCTGTGAAAACCAGCGCACCAGTAGGCCGGCGAACACCGCCGGTATGCCGACGCCTAAGAACACGTGGCCTCGGGTATGGATTCGGGTTCAAGGCAGAATGTTACAACAAGGAAGACCTCCAGCACCGGTATGCCGGTCAGTAGGTCGGTTTTGAAGAGTTTGTTGCCTTATACACTTCTTACTTCATCAAGAAAGAACCCAAGCCTCTACAATACGAAATTTTAGACCCTAACCCATTATATACCTGCACAAAGACCACTACAACACCCAATAACATTAAATATTTCCTCCTATTCCATTCCAAACACACTTCCAACACCACAATCCTTCATTAAAATCAAGAAATCTTCTCCTTCAACCTTAAACCTCTTCATCAAAGCTTCAATCCTATCTATTAAACCTTCCCCCAACCATTACCCATCTCATATAACACCTAAAACCTTCATTATAAATCCTCAAAACATCAAATTTCAAAACTCTTCTCTAGTTTTTGATCATTTGAAGTTTTGAGTTTGGGGTTCATTGAGATGTCGAAGATCGGGAGGTCAAGAATACCATGAAGAGAAAGAAGAAGTTGAAGAACCTTGTATTACTTTTGGTGTTGAAAGATGTAGTTAAAAGAATGAAAATTTTGGGAGGATAATCATGAAGAGGTGCTGAAACCCATAGGAAAAATCACAAAAGAGTTAGAGCTTATGCAAATCATATTACGTGGAGTGAGCAATGTTCCACATGCCACCTACGCAACACAAGAAGCTCAACGTACACGCAACTATGGAAACCAGCTTCGTGCTGGTTCAAATACGTTTTCCTATCCCTTTTCTCATTTGTTTTATTAAGTTTTTATTTGCTTTCTTGAGTCTTTTTCGAGTCGTGGGGACACAACTCATTTTTTAGTTTGGGGTGGGGTTCGTTGCCTCATCCCAATTTTTGGTTTTTTCTGCATTTTCAAAAATTTAAAAAATCAAATAAAAATTAGTTTAAGGGTTGCGTTGACTGTAGAGTATTTTAAATTCCCCCATCAAGCATGCTTTTTATGAATTAATAATAGAAAATAGTTGACTTTAGGAGTTAGTATAAAACGCACTTCGATTGCATGCAAATATGAGGTAATTTATAGGAAGAATTAATGAACAATGCAAAAGAAGTAAACTTATGCTTAAGGATAATGGGTGGTTTGTAGAACGTGAGATCTTAGGTATGAACTAGAGGCAAGCTGTGTAAATAGGAAAATGATAGAGGCAGTTCTTTGTTAGCCCTTTGAATCCTTTTTGGCCTTCTATCCTTGAATTAATTGTATCCTTCTTAGCCAAATTTTTATCCTTTAAGCCTTTCTTTTGTCGCCACATTATAAGCCAATATCCCCTTAGATTGTTAGGCATGACCATATGACCCGCACTTGAATCACGATCCTGAGACTTCCTGTACTGAGCTTGAGTTTGGGGTGGTGGGTCCACTATTATGGGAATTTAAATTGGGTTGGGATTTTTGAGCTTATCAATTGTGATCTGTTATATTTTGATGATGATTCACAGGTTTATTATATTGTAACCCTTTGCCAAGGTAATAGTGAATGAAAACGAAGCTAAAAAGCTAAAGTTATGAAAAGGCATAATTTATGAAAAAAATATAGCGTGTTATCTTGAAAATTCAAAGAAGAAAGTCATAGCTATACAAAAGAAAAAAATTAATTTGAAAAGAATATATATTTGGACCGGCAAAGTGGAAATTTTTATGTGATCATCTTAAGTGCTTATTGGGTTAATTTGGGGACGCTGCATTAGCGCGTCAAATGGGTTGAGTGAAAACGTTATTCGAGTGTAAACTCAAGCTCTTGGACATTTTGTTGATGGTAAGTGAGGAGAGAGCCAAAAGCTCACTTCAAATTTACTAAATATACATACCATACCGTCCCTAGGCCTACACTATAACCGTAAAGACCTCGTGATTCCTAGATACATAGTGAGTTAATAGGGAGTATGCTAAGTGGAGCGTTCAAAGCAAGTAAAGATCGAGGAACACCCTATATCCACCATCTTGAGATAAGTAATAAGCGTAACCTTCTAGCATTGTGAAATTAATTTTGGATTGATATTATGTTGTGTTTGATTTTGCATGATATGTGTATGTGTATATTAATTATTAGATGAGACTATATGAGATTTGTTTTAAGTTGTGCTTTGGGATTATTTACTATATTCTACCTTCCGCGTTCACCTAAAAGATCCTTTGTTTTTATTTTACTTTGTCGGGACGACAAAGGTTTGAGTTTGGGGTCTTGATGTCTCCCTATTTGTTCTAAATATTAGCCCTTTGGAGACATCATTTTAGGTGAATATTTGACTTATTTGATAGACTTTTATGCTTATTTTGTCATATTGCACTTTCTCCCCTTGGAATTAGACTATTTGCATTTTTAGAGCTTTTGTGCATTAATTTGGTTATTTTTAGTGCAAAATTAGTAGGTTCTTGAATTTCATGAAAGACCACTACAAGGAGGTGAAGTGAGAATTAAAGTCTTAGGGTATTTTAGTGTGTTAGGAAGTATTTTTATTCGATTTTCTAATTTTAGAGTGCACTTTCCTATTTCTAGTCTTGAATTACTGATTTATTATTTTTAAAGCATACGCGGTTTAATTATTTATTATTGTGAAACTTTAAAAGATATATGGTAATTAATTAGAGACCAAGTCAATTCTAAGAAGTAAAGGAAATAGATATACATGTAAATAAGAAGATTAAGGAAGGATATATGCAAAGAAGGAAAAGATAAAGCTGTCAAATAAATCTGAAATTCAAACCACGTTTCAAAAACAAGCTCATAACTTACGAGTGGCTGGGAATATGGGAGAATGGTCTAGACCAATGGAAATATCTTTCCGAGATAAGCGATTTCGACTATTGGAACGCGTCAAACAGATAAGTATTGAAGGAGAAATGACCAAAACAAATCAGCAGCAGAATCTTACCTTTCCTAGATTTTAGGGCTACGAATTTAAGAGTTCTTGCCTTGTCTTCCACTCCAAGTAAATTCGACCTAGGGCTTCCTAGAACCTATAAATACACAACTTAGACCTCATTATTGAGTACCTCTCAATAATTATTCAATTTATAATATTCTTAGAGAGAGAGAGTCAAAGACTTCATGAGCAAGAAGGCAGAGGAGAAGCTAAAGTTGGAGGAATTCTATTCTTCCAACAAAAGTCATCCAAACCTTAGGTTATCAATTTCTTTTCTGTAATTAAATATGATGCCTTTCTATTTAGTTTCAGTCTTTAATATTGCTATGAGCTAAACTTTTATATACTTGAGAATCGCAATAAAGGGATGAACCCTAATTAATTTAATCTTTGTTTTGGATTTGGGATTGTTATGATTTAAATTGACTTGAGTATTAGATATTAAATATTACTTTGTTCTTATTTACTAATTCTTTTCCGCGCAACTAGAATTAGCTGTTAGTATTTGGGCTATTCACTTTAGTGGAGAAGTGATCATTCGACAGGGGGGTTTGAATACAGACTTAGGTAATACCCGTGTAATGTCCATTATTGACCGACATGCTTAACTAATTACGTAGCCAAAGAGGTAAAATATTATTCATATGAAAGTAGCTTATATTCACCCTGACGGGGTTTGTAATACCGTAGGATAGTTCTTAGGTCCACCCTAACGGGGGCTAGGAGATATTAGATTCCTGACTAGTATACTAATACAAATTCTACCCTTAAACATATCATAGATTATATTGATTAGGTGGATTCCTTGCGAGACTCAAGTATCTTTCATATCTGAAGTAGTCTTTTATTTGCTTTTATTTATTTTAGTTAATTTACTTTTAGTCTTTATTTTATTGCATCTTAGTTATTAAGAAAACTAAACAAAAATTTATTTTACTTTTCTGTTAAACAATTATTCTTGCTATCTGATTAATACTGGAGTTGAACCTAATCTGTCCCTGAGAACGAAACTCGATTTATCGAATATTACTTGGACAACCGTGCACTTGCGGTAATTGTGGTTCCTTTATTTCAGTTCTTAAATTTATAAACACACCAGGACCCACCAATGAGCTGATTATTTTAATATGATTGATCAAGCTACTAAGATGATTAAAATTTGAATTGTAGTAGATTGAGATCTCTTGAATGTTAGTGGAAGATAGTATTGAGTATAGGTGTTGAAGAGGTGATTATATGATGAAATATCTTTAATATATAGCAAAAAAAGGGGTCCCAAAGGTAAGAAACGTCTCTATTTAGATGATCACATTTTACTCGAAAAACATTATACCATTTTGCATAGATCTGGTAATGGTTTTGCCCCCAACAAAATTTTCCATGTGGCATCTAGTATAACATATACATTTTTTATGACATCATTGTTTTTACCGTTTTAGTGCGGCATCTCGGTTTGAGAGGTGTCAAAGTTGTAATTATAACTTTAACTTTTGGCCTTCAACTTGAATTTCGGAGGCACGTGAAATGAAGCTGTCTTGTTCTTGATTGAAAACGACATACTATTTTTTGGCTTAAGATGGTAAACATCTTGTATCGGGGTACCAATTTAGGAGATGTGGAGGTTGTCAATTATGATTGTCTTTTCACTTTACCTATCTTTCCTTTAATAGCTCGGAGTGAAAAACTTCCTTCACAAGAAATGTAGGATATTAAATTCTAAGAAAAAGGTTAGTACAACTCAAGATTGATATCATAACACACAAAAAGATATAACAAGAAATATGTGTAGAAAATATCATGTGAAAATAAATTCATGATATAAATCTAAGTGATGAACAAGGATGTTTTCAAAGTGTTTTGATAAATAATGATGAATGATGTGATGCGTAGAGAAAGATAGCATAATCACTTAATTAATACTAAACAACCTAAGAATCTGTCACATTAAAATAACCTATAAAGGAGGTTATATGCCAACAAATGTTTTCAAATTGATCCTCCAAGGATGGGAGTGGTGGGCATGTTTCAGGATATGAATGGGGAATTTCTAAGAGGGTTTGCCGGTGCTTGCGAGGTTCCCTCACCTTTTCAAGCTGAGTTATATGAGTTAGATTTAGAATTACTGGATATGAATGGAGAATTTCTAGGAGGTTTTTCTGGTACTTTTGAGGTTTCCTCACTTTTTCAAGTGGAGTTATATGACTTATATTTTTTTATTACACAAGGTGATGGTGCGTGTGTACGAGATGGTATGTATTGAAACATACCCACTAGAGATACACGTGCTAGTGAAAGGCGGTTAGAACCCTGAGTTCGGTCTGATACATAACTCATGTCTTGCAAATAAATCTTGATTGGACAAGAGAAGTTTGAGCTCACATATATTTATCGTGAAACTAACTCATGTGCAAAATGGAGATTCTAATCGTATTGCTTCTCTTGTTTCAGAGTTCTTTTGTGGTAATAAAGTACAGAGCCACTTGGTTAGTTGGAATACCTTAATCAAACACAAGCCAGATGGAGGACTTGGGTTCAAGAAGTTTCAAGATAATAACCTTGCATTGTTGGCCTCTAATGATTGGAAATTCTTTCTGAAGCTGAATTCTATTGTGTTTAAAGCCTTGAAAGGAAGTTTTTTTCCTAAATTGTGATTTTTTGGAGGCAAAAGTTGGAAATAGTTACTCATCAAAAGTCTTATAGGAGGAAAAATATCTCTTCTGAAATATTGGTAGAGGAGATAAAGTTAATATATAGAACAATGACTGGATTTTAGGTATTAAATCTCTAATAAGTCCAGATGGTATTAACTTACTCTAGGTAAGTGAACCGTAAAATAGTCAAGAAACAGGGTGTAATATTTCCTTACTTAACACTGTATTTCATCCAGAAATGGTTGCAACCATTTTGGGAGTTCATGTATCACCTGGGCATCTTGATACACCTGTTTGGACTAAGTCCATTTCAGTTAGTGTCTCTGTAAATGAGGCATACTTCTAAATTAGGAAGGCAAACCAGGAATTTGAGCTGAATAAAATGAAATATAGAGGTAAATCTTCTTACTCTACCTCTAAAAAAGTTTAGGATTTTATTTGGAATCTTAAAGTGGCATTCGAAGTTAGGAACTTTTTATGGAGGGCTTGGAAGAAGGCTCTCCCTACCAATGATAATAGATTCAAGAGAAAAATGACTCAAGATTTTAATTGTGACATTTGTAAATCATATGTTGAAACTATTTGAAAATACTATATTTCAGTGTGATTGAGCTAAAGCTGCTTGGTTAGCCTCACCACTCAATTTCTTATCTCTAAGAGGTCCAACTAGATGTGTGATCCAAATGGGTTGAATTTCTCATGGATTACATTAGTGTTAGTTACCAAGACAATTAATTTAATGCTGAACTAGCATCTAATTTAGCTTGGTTTATCTAGAAGGAAAGAAATTTCTTTATTTTTAATAGCAAGTTGCCTGACCCTATCATGACAATGAAAAATACGGTTTACGTTAATGATGATTATATAATTGCTAATAGCAAATCTTCTGAGGTCTCTAATACTCAGTGTTTGACAGTTTAGCCAGTTATGATAATAAGTAATGTCTTAGGCAACTCAGTGATACACTTAACCAAAACTGGGTGGGAACCACCCTTATTGGGTAATACCAAAATAAATACACACGTTTCCTTTGATGTTTTAAATTCTAAGTCAACTATTTCTGTTATTGTTAGGGACCACAATGGCAAGATCTTGGATGAGATGACTTGATGCATGAGAGCCTTATCACCTACAGACACAGAAGTTAGAGGAGTCTTTCAACCTTGTAGAACGACGGCTCAATATCCTAATGGAGTAGTGACAATTGAGAATGATTGCTCGTCGGTTTTATATCTTCTATTATGCAATAATTTTGAAACTCCTTATAGTATTTTAGTTTTTAGGGGTAAAAACTTGATAGCAAATTAAACCGCTAAACAAAAGTTTCATGGCAAATTGTTTGGCTTTTTGAATGCATTCATTAATTTTCATTTGCCAAACTACTATATAATGACTACAATACAATAAGCATAGGTGTTAACTAACGTACAACTCTCTCTCTCACTGGCGATAAAGGCGATAGGGTTTCGTGACGTCATATTGGGTTTTCCGTCCAAATCACAACGGCAAAGAGGACCGCTCTATTCGTCGACAGATTTCTCTACATCAGGAGACAAAGAGGATAGAATTTGTGACGTCAGATTAGGGTTTCGTCCAAGTCAACCGGTAAAACACATCGTTCCCTAAATTGTTCGGATTTAGGGTTGGGATTAGACCGCGCTAATAGGGAGGACGGTACCGATGGGTCTCTCTACAGACGGTGGATATCAATTGATAAACATAGGGATGAAGATGTATATATTAAACACGGAGGTGGAAGGCTTCTGGTCAGAAAACGGCGGAGAGGGGTATTGGAGAACACACCACACCAAGAAGACGGATAGTTCGTACACCGTGAAAAGCTTACTTTGGTGGTCGGAGAAGAGCCATTCCCATCTCAGTTTTGATGGGAGTGGAGAGTCGTATTACTGTAGGACAAGAGACAAGGCTTCTTTTATCAATCTTCACAGAAGTGGAGAGTATTTTGATATTATGGAGAAGAGCAATCAAACTCAGCAAATATGGAAGCCGATAATTTGGGTTAATCGTTGTAGGGGTCATTTTGATAAGGTTAGAGGAAGATGGTGCGAAGGTTTTGATGGCTATTCAATTACAATTAAAGTCACCGGTAATAGTAGTAGTGGTAGGATAAGGAACTCGGGTTGGAATAGAATTGTGGAAGTTGCTAGAAAAAGATCAACGGACTTAAGCTGGCACGCATGCACTAACTCCACCTCGGTCTCTTCAAAGGTGATAAACAAAGGGAGATTTTCAAGACAGGGGAAACGGTTCATGGTCAGTAGTGGAGTACACGCGGTGAGAAATAAGAAAAGTGATCAGTTTAAGATTACATGGAGAAGACACATGGCCCACTATCTCGGTTATTCTTATCTACCCGATAAGAACACCGATTCAACTTCTCTATTTATACACATTATACATTTTAGGCTTATTTTCTACTTTCCCTCTTCACTTTCTTCTCTTTTTTTTCTCTGCCTTTTCAGTTTCAGGTTTTACAAACAAATGGCTACTTACTCTCGACACGCCCTACCAGTGACATATCTTCATCCTGAGGAAGAGGAAGAGCTCGGGGTTATCGACTTGGACATCAAGGTACGCCGGGTGGAGAATCTGGATCGCGGAAGAGTATTAATGGTTCGAGTGATGGGCGACGACAAGGTCAATCTTGCTGGCTTTCGCCGGTGGGTGTTTGATCGGTGGCAAGTCAGGGGGAACGTTTCAATTTCTGAAATCTCTCAGAACTATTTCAAACTGGAGATCGATAACCCTAAGGAACGTGATCGACTGTGGAATCTGCGGCCGGGTATCATGATAGGACAACATGCTGGCTTCACAAAGGGTGATGGAAGCTTCAATGGAACCTTTACTCCTTCCAACTATTCCGCGGCTTGGATTCAAGTTGGAGGCTTGGCTCATATACAGAATACTATTGGAACTATAAAGAATATTGCTCGAACATTTACAGATTTGGAGGAGATTGATTTTCCTGAGGATGACTCAGCGGTGGTGCCGGTTCTTCGTTTTCGCGCTAGCTTTAGGGTGGTTGATCCTCTTCCACCAGGTAAGTTCTTACGTCAGCAAGATGGTATAGGTTGGATTACTTTTAAATATGAGAATATTGGTCTCTTTTGTTTTGCTTGTGGTATGCTCGGTCATAAAAGAGAGAACTGTGATGAGCCAGCTGTTAGAGAAGGGTTATCAGCGCCTAAACTTCGTTTGATCACTTGGGGTCCGGAGAATATAATTAAAGACACGCTTGAAAATCCGTTGTATGGAATTAGGAAAAGGGTTGGCGAATCGTTCTTATCACATGCAAGTTACTTTAATTGGGATAGAGATGATGAGGGGTCACACCCTAACCCAGATGAAGGACAAGATAGGGAGATTCGCTCCAAAAGAGGTAATGACAGAAGGGGTTTTTCCAGAAACGATACGATGGATGATAGTTCTGATACTAGGGGTGACATAGATATGGGTGGAGAGCAAACTGGAAGACAACAGAATAGGCTTGAAGATATTATCGTAGAAGCGCAGAAACAGGGTAGATTTGTACAACAAGCGGTGCGTACTGTCTTTATCAGTGATGATGATAATGACAAATCTAAGAATTCTGGAGATACTGAAGGGAGGAATAACGAGGTACACTCGCCTGAAAATAAAGTACTATCTGATAGCACTAGTGACACTACGGACTCAGATAAGACAAGTACGGCTCGTTTTAAAGGTTTATCTAATGCCAATGCGAAGAAGCGAAGGAATGAATATATGAGGTTTCACTCAGTAGCAAATAAAAGGCAAAAAACTCAGACTAGTGTGTACAGTGTGGAGGGGAATAAACTCAGGAAACTTAGCTTGGAGGAAAGAATTGCTCTACAAGATGTCGATTCAGAAGGAGATCTTGGAAAATTACTTGAAAAGGCTATAGCTAAGGACAAACACGAACAAAGTCAGCTTTTGGAGGGTGGGATTGTGGATGGTGCTGGTTTGGTGATGACAGAGAATACAGGTGGTATAAACGAGGGGGTGAATTTGGACCAAGACAAACAGAATGAGGACCAGCAGCTAGGTATTGTCTTTGGCGAGACTGAACAAGGAATGGTACAAAATTATGAACAGGAAAATAAGATTAATCGAGGAAGAGGAGGTGCTAGAGTTCGTGGTAGGGCTCGACGAGGAGGTAGGGGACGACGAGGTAGCAGCCACCCGGAGATGGCTGCGAACCAGAAATGATCGTGTTATTCTGGAACTGTCAAGGCATTAGGGCACCCTTGACAGTTCAGGTTTTGAAAGCCATGGTTGGGGAGTATAAACCAGCTGTGGCTTGTTTTTGTGAGACTATGTTAATGGACTATGATGCTAAAATGTTTGTTAGGAACTTAAATTTTGGACAGTATTTTGTGGTTAACCCCCAGGGCAGTCTCAACCACTCTGGGGGCTTTTTGTTGATGTGGGACTTGAAGGTCTCTGTCTGTATTTTGGACTCCTGCCCCTACTATATTACGGTTAAAATCAATGATAATTTAGATTCGTATTATTATATGTTTTTGCATACCCCTAATGTTTACCTTGAACGGCAAATTTTGTATACATCTATTACAGAGTGGAAGTCACGGCACACAGGTCCTCTTATTTTAATGGGTGACTTTAATGACATTTCCGGCAGCAACCAACGGCTTAGTTCATCCCCGCCTAATCAGCAATACATTTTGAACTTTAATTTTTTTATTTCTAATAATATGCTCACGGAACTTCATAACTTTGGTAGTTTTTTCACATGGACTAATAGGCAAGACGAGTCGAATGTGGTCAAATCAAAAATTGATAAGGTCTTTGCGTCAACGGAATGGACAGACAAATTTCCCAATGCAACTGTTTTCATCCCACCTGCGGTGGGGTCTGACCACTCACCCCTCATTCTATTTCCTCATGGCAAAGGAAAAAGACACATGAGACATTTTAGATTTGAAACGAACTGGTACCTTCACCCTCACTGTAAGGATATAGTTGATGCGGCGTGGAACACCCCGGTGGATAACTCTGCGCTCCAAGTGATTATCCAGAAACGAGAAATTACCTCCAATGCCTTAGCTACCTGGGGAAAACTTGCTTTCCCTAATAACAGATCCAAGATTAAAGAACTAGAACGACAATTGATTGAGACCTCTAACGCACCACATACCCCTCAACAACAAGGGGAGGAAATCTTGATTCGCGAACAACTTCTACTCTACTGGAAAAGGGAGGAGATCTATTGGTCGGATAGAGCCAGAGACCAGTGGATTCAGTTTGGTGATAAGAACACTAAATACTTTTTTGCACTCACGGCTCAAAGACGGAACTGTAACCGAATTTCAGGGATCCAGAACTCGGATGGAGATTGGATCCAAACGGAGAATGATATAAAAGAACAATTTAATACCTATTATTCTAATCTTTTACATGAACAGGAACCTACAGATCCTACTGAAGCACTACGGGATATACTCCCTAAGGTGACTACTGACATGAATGAGACGTTGACTAAGATTCCAGATGAAAATGAAATTAGACAAGCTGCCTTTGATATGAGCCCGAATAAAGCTCCTGGACCTGATGGCTTTAATGGTAAATTCTTTCAGGAATATTGGGACATAATTGGATCTGATGTGGTTGCCCTCATGGTGGACTTCTTTACTAATAATACACCACTAACCCTTTTGAACGAAACACTTATTACTTTGATTCCTAAAGGCGACTGTCAGTTGGGGGTGGGAGACTACCGTCCTATCTCATGTGTGAACTTTGTGTACAAGGTGATAGCAAAGATACTGGCTAATAGGTTGCAGGCTTTAATCAATGATATTACTTCACCTACCCAATCTGCTTTTATTAAAGGTAGGGCGATTCAAGACAACATCCTCATTGCTCAAGAAGTTTCATTCTTTATGAAGCGCAAATTGAAGAACAAAGCTAACTTTGCGGCTATTAAACTTGATATGGCAAAGGCTTATGACCAGGTCCGTTGGGATTTTCTCCGATTGTTACTTGAGAAATTGGGGTTTGCTCCCAAATGGGTACAATGGATCTGGAATTGTATATCGACGATTACCTTTCAAATTAATATCAACGGAGAGCGTCAACCTCCCTTCAAACCTGGCCAAGGCATTCGACAAGGGGACCCTTTATCACCTTTGCTTTTCGCTTTACTTACTGAATCACTTATCTCTCTATTGGAAACCAAGGTTGAGCATGGAAGTATCACAGGTATTCAGATGACACGGAATTGTCCGACGATATCTCACCTTCTATTTGCAGACGATTCCTTGTTTTTCATCTCGTTAGATGGACAAGACCTGCAGGAATTTCAAGAATGCATTCAAACTTACTGCCGATGTTCAGGACAGAAGATTAACTACCACAAATCTTCAATATACTTCAGCACACAAACACCAGACGAATTACGTCAACACGTGGTAGCAACCTTACAGATTCCCGAATCTCGGGACCTGGGCAAATACTTAGGCATTCCACTTTGCCACAAGAGATCACGCATGGAAACACTAAACTGGATAGTTGAACGGGTTTTTAACAAAGCCCAAGGATGGATAGCCAAACTCCTTTCGGAAGGTGGCAAAGAGATACTTATCAAAGCGGTTTTGCAGGCCATCCCATGTTACGCTATGTCTATATTTTCTTTTCCTGTTGGCTTTTGCAGGAAACTCTCATCTATCATCGCTCGTTTCTGGTGGAACTCGTTGGAGAAACGGAAAATGCATTGGTTGGAATGGGAAAAGATGACTGCCGCCAAGGTTGTAGGGGGTATGGGTTTCCGGGACCTGAAAAGGGAAAATAGGGCACTCTTAGCTGCTCAGGCTTGGAGAATTCTAAGTAACCCAAATCTTCTGGTGTCTAGAGTACTGAAAGGGATTTATTTCCCACATGGGACCTTTTTGGATGTTAAATTGAGACAAAGTAGGACGTGGTCCTGGGCTAGTTTGATTGAAGGAAGAGACCTACTTGTTGAACATGGCCATATCCAGATTGGAAATGGAGAATCTACCAACATCTGGAAACACAAATGGTTACCCTCATGTATTATCAAGGATCATCCTCTTGATACTAATCTTGTTACAGTCAATCAATTGATGACAAATCAGGGGAATAGCTGGGACTGGGAGGTAATTGATAACACCCTCCCTCTGCCTGTTCATGGAGAGGTTGCTAGGATCCCTCTCCTTGAACCGGAGGGACAAGATACTTTTATTTGGCCTTTTACAAAATCTGGTACTTATACTACGAAAACGGGATACAAGCTATTATCCCAAATTGTGGTGACGTGAACAGCTCAAACTTCAATTCAAGCTGAACTGAACAACCCTAAATTGTGGAACAGAGTTTGGAAATCTAATGTTCCCAATAAAGTGCGATCTTTCAACTGGAAAGCGTGCCGGAACTTACTACCTACTAAGCTGAATCTTTACAAACGGCACTGTAGCGACAGCAGATACTGTACCTGGTGCGACAACATGACGGATACGGTTGTACATATGCTTTTATCTTGTAATTTTGCAAAACAGGTTTGGGCTGGTATTGCAGTACAGGTACGAATACCGGAGGATGATCCAGCCTCGATTGGGGACTGGCTGACAAAAATTTGCGATTCAATGGATAACAACATATGGGAGGAAAACATTTTTATAGCATGCTTACAACTAACACTTTGGAACATCTGGAAGGCTAAAATGAAAATGCTTCATGAACAACTTAATATTCGACCACAACAAATTGTGGGTACTATTCATGCAGGTATGAAAGACCTATTCGGGGCCTCTTGGGACTCCCATCCATCTCCTGCACCTCCGATTACAAGGATACCGGCTGTTAACCCAATGAATGATACTGATTTTAACAATGCTATCTTTGTTTACACCTGTGATGCCTCATTTATTTCTGCCGACAAGCCAAGTGGTATTGGAATAGTTCAGCGGAATACCCTGACGGGCCAACGTGTTACTTTCTCGAAACCTATCTGGACAGATTCAGCGGCGGAAGGGGAAGCTTCAGCGGTTCTGGAAGCTTCCAGGCTTAGCCTAGCTCACCCGGGTTTGAAGACCGTGATCTGCTCAGACAACCTTGACTTGGTTCAAGGACTGAAGTCGTTGCCAGCTGCATGGTGGAAAGTCCGTCCGTACGTTACGCGGATCAACAAGATGGTTGAGGATCATGGAGCACTATGCTTCAAACATCTTCCGCGTAGATGGAACGGTCTGGCTGACCAAGCCGCGCGTTTAGCTAGGCAATCGGCATCGAATCTGCTGGACCCCTTGGATTTGGGGCCCGCTTTTACGAGACTTGGAATAGGCTAATTTAGACCTTTATATTCGGTATCTGTACTTTCGACCAAAAAAAAAAAAAAAAAAACAATAAGCATAGGTTAGACTTTTGTAACCTCATTTTATCTATGTATTGTTTTTCGATTAAATAAAATTTACATCCACAGGAATGAGAAAATAAAAACTACTACACTATTCCAGGCTGTTGCGTTCCCTATTCTATTTCAAAATTCGTGTATATATAAGACATTATCTCTGCCAGCTAAAACTAATCTCTCTAAAACAGAAAAGATGAGCGTGATCGATCTTTTGACTCGCGTCGAGTCAATATGCCAGAAATACGATAAATACGATGTCGTAAAGCAGAAAGACTCCAATGTCGCCGGCGATGACGCGTTTGCTCGCCTCTACGCCTCCGTCGAGGAGGACATCGAAGCTGCTATTCAGGTCTGAATTTAAATCTTCTGTTCATTAGCTTAATTCTTAAATAACTGTATGCAATAAATTGATATTTAAAGAATCAAATTTTGTACTAGAAAGCGGAGACAGCTTCATCCGAGAAGAGTAGGGCATCTACTGTAGCGATCAATGCGGAAATTCGAAGGACTAAAGCTCGATTGCTCGATGAAGTTCCCAAATTGCAGAGATTGGCTGTCAAAAGAGTATTATTTCATTTTCATTTTTCTAATTTCTGTTATATATTATCATATTAAGAAAAATATTTTTATATTGGTGTCTGGTGAATTAAAATTCTCACGATCAAGTTTGTTGGTCTAGTACTGGTATTTTGTGTTGAAATGAGGAGTTTTAGAAGTACAAATAGAAATGTTTATGAACTAATAGAATTTGTATTGATTGTTAATTACTGTCTGTGTCTTTGAATTGTCACATATTTAATCTCTCATTATACAATAAAATTCAATTATTACTTGTATCTATGTGACAGGTTAAAGGAATTTCAGCAGAAGAATTTTCTGCTCGAAATGATTTAGTTCTTGCTTTACCTGATAAAATTCAAGCAATACCTGATGGTGCATCAGCTCCACCAAAGCAAACTGGAGCTTGGGGATCTTCAGCTCCTCGTTCAGAAATTAAATTTGACTCAGGTCATTTTTACTTTAATTATTTAACATTCATTTAATTTCGTAACTCACTCTCATTTTATTTTCCAGATGGACGATTCGACAACGAATATTTTCAACAAACTGAAGAGTCAAGTCAGTTCAGACAAGAATACGAAATGCGCAAAATTAGACAAGATCAAGGTCTTGATGTTATTGCAGAAGGTTTAAGTACACTTAAAAACATGGCTCAGGATATGAACGAGGAAATGGATAGACAAGTCCCTTTAATGGATGAGATTGATACTAAGGTTAGTTTAGTTATTGTTAGAATTAGTTACATACAAGTTATGCTAAATGGCTTGTTTTTTGATTTACACAGATAGATAAAGCTTCAACTGACCTTAAGAATACTAATGTTAGACTCAAACACACAGTTAATCAGGTAATTAGAGCTTCTTTTATGATCGTCTTATATATATATTATATAATTTTTTTATGAATTATTGGTTTTTTATACAGCTGAGATCTAGTAGAAACTTTTGCATTGACATTGTATTACTATGTGTAATCCTTGGTATTGCAGCTTATTTATACAAGTGAGTTCTTGGTCTTGTTTTATCTCATAGAATATTATGTATTAGTAAGTTCATGTTTTTTTTAAAGGTTTGGTATGATTTGAATTTTTGATTGGATCTTTTGTTTTGCAGTGTATTGAGGTAAATAATGGAGTTAAAGAAGGGGTATGGATCTATATGTGTGATTCTGGTTTGGACGTTTATTGTTGCATTTATCGAGGTGTTTTTATATGTTTGTGTAGTATTTTATTTGTGATTGTTTATTCTTTGCTCCCATATTGATTATGTACTTTATTTTATTTTATGTTTTGGTCGAAATTAATGTACTTATTGATCTTCGAAATATGAATTTGGAGTATTTTGGACAATTTGTTAAGTCAATATAATCTTATACTATACATTCTCCGTTTCAAAATGTTTCTCCAGTTATTAAAAATGTTGTTTTTAACTAAAGCTTTGGTCATCCATTCTAGTTAGGGGTGGAAATCGGAAGGAACGGATCGGAAAAAGGGTCTTTCGGAAAAATTCCAATTTTTTCCGTAATATTTTTTTTGCAGGGAAAAACAATTCCGAATTCGGAATTTCGGAATTTACTGGAAATTCAGAAATTTCGGCACGGAAATTTCGGAACATTGGGTTCGGTATTTCGGAAATTTCGGAACATTGTTGTGGAACTAAGGGTTATAAATCGGAAAAATAATTTAAAACTTACACGAACAGTAGCAGTAGTTAAAAACTAAGCTTATAAACTTACACGAAGAGTAACAGTAGTCAAAAACTAAAATTACATGAAGTAACAAAGTAACATTATTTAAAAAAAACAATGCTAAACCACTTTTACTTTTCCAATTACATGAAAAAAAAATATTGCAAAAAAATCTCAGAAAATGATCCTTCAATTTTGTTCCAAAGATGTATTGCCTCCGAACCTCAAAATGATCCTGCAATTTCCTATAAGTTGTTAGAAAAAGTGTGAAAATAATGTTGTATAAATTATTAGAGAAAATGTGAAAACGCTGATTCAACATTCTGAAAAGAAGATCACACTAGGCATTTTTAGATTGTCTTTGTTTCGACCAGAAGAATCATTGAGACAGTTAAGGATCTTAAAGTAATTAACAACATCAACAAGTTTACGGGCTCAGTGATATGCAATTTGTTGGCAAAGGCATAAATTTGTTCATTTGTTGAAGGTTTCGTTACAGACATTATCGATAATGCAAGGAAGAAGAAAGCTAATTGTTCAACCTATTTAGGAGAAACTTAAGATTTTTTTTGGATTATATAAGTATACTTTGAAAAAGTTTTGGAAATATAAGTGGACAGTGGATACGGAAGTCAAGTTGATTGTCAAGTTCCAAAAAATTTCAAGGACTAAAGAAACATGCCATTAATTTTCATGTTATAAATACTCCATGCAATATTATTTTGAAATATAATTTATTATTCGGAGATATAA
Organism: Nemophila menziesii; assembly: GCA_029959085.1. Classification (NCBI taxonomy): domain Eukaryota; kingdom Viridiplantae; phylum Streptophyta; class Magnoliopsida; order Boraginales; family Hydrophyllaceae; genus Nemophila; species Nemophila menziesii. The sequence continues at coordinate 56,147,163 of JARWIR010000001.1, forward strand.
TTCAGAAATAGAATCGGATCGGAAATATAATTCGGAAATAAAATTGGATCGGAAAACCCGGAAATTTCGGAAATTTATATGTAGTTCCAGTTCCGATCCAATTTTATCTGAAAAATCGGAATTAGGAAATTCGGAATTTCGGAACCTTAAAAATCTGTTCCGAAATCGGAATGTTCGGATCGGAAAAGTCGGAAATCGGAAATTTCGGATCCGATTTCCACCCATAATTCTAGTGGTGCAGGTTCAAACCGAGTCAATGACTCCCAGTTTAAAGTGGTTTTCCTATGTAACAAAAAAAAAGTTGTTTCAAAATTTTTGTTTATATACAATTTGAGAACATTTTTTTCAATTTTTTTTCACTACTATTTCTAATTTCAAAACATTTTGTCAATTTTTTCCACTACTATTTTTAATAAAATATTAAAATTTATATTTTTTTATGTACATTTAAATTATTAAGACACTTTATGAAAAATAAATTTATAAAAGAAGCTATAATTATTATATTTTTGGATATGTATAAAAAGCAAAATAGATAAATATTTTGAAGCCGAAAGAATACTTAATACTAAATCTTTAAAAAGACGAGGGATTGTTTTTGGATGCAAAAGACGAGGTATTATTAGCCATCAAAATCTTCACGCAATACATTGTTCAAGGAAATTCGGATGTTAGATATCAGTCAACAATTTAAGGATTTACATCCTAATCTGGAGTTTTTTTTACACTTATGACCCAAATAAAAATAAGGAATTTTTTTCAAGGTGGGTTTCCATTGGATCTATATTTACATACTAGTATCAAAGATTTCAATTTGTATATTCCGTTAGTACCCATCGTTAGTTTATCCGTTAAATGTTATGTGGATCAGGTATTTTATCTCGTTTTTTAGGGTTATACAGTAATTTATCCATGCCTAGTAAGCAAACATGTGTGTGTTTGTTAATTTCCACCCTTTCCCCCTTTTAATCCAAAAAAATTCACGGTGTCTTCCCTGTTTAACCTAAAAGCCTCAAAGTTGAAGCTTCAAAAAAAGGAGGTGATAACTTCAATGGCTTTCATATTTTGCAATAATCAAATGCAACGTTTTTGTTTTTTGGATTAAATCCAAAAATTGCAACATCATGGAAACAATATGGTAGGAGGTTTCTTAGTTGCGAAATATATGATAAAAGCAAAGATTATGGAGTGGTATGAACCTCCTTGTTTGCTCGTAAGATCCATTGTGGTCCCTGGGTTGTTGAGAAATATCAATGAGAAGAAGGTCGAGTTTGAAGATCCTCAACAGGAAATTCAAATTTTGGAGTTGAAGAAGATCGAGTTGGAGTACAAGTTGTTTTTTACTAAGATTGTCCTCTATTTTGTTTTGTTCTTGGTGTTTATGTGGATTGGTTTAAAGATGAAAATGGGTGATTGAGTTTGTATTGGATTTCGTATTGTTCTGAGATGTTAGTTTGTATTGGATTTTTTTTAATTAGAAAGATTCTACTCTTAGACGTTAGTTGAATTAGTTGTTGAATTAGATTGTTGTGATAGTTGTTAGTTGAATCTTAGTCTAGTGAATTGTACTTTTCGAATTTCTTTATTGTTTGAGTTGAATTGATAAAATGTGAATGAATTCCCTTTTGTTAATTGCAGAGTATGTGTTAGTTGAATTAGTCAAATTGTGAATTGGTCCCCGTTGTAAATTAATTAACTCTAGTGTGTAAATTGTAGAGTATTTGCAATATGGCCCCTGTTAAAAATGACAAATAGTGTAATTACCAACTGGTTCATGTGGTGTTAGTTGAATTAGATTGTAGCTATATTAGAGATTAGTGTTAAGAACCAAGTTCTTAATTGCAATCAGGTCACTATTCTTATAATAATTTCAAGTAGGTCCGTGAAATTTGTGATCTTTGTAAACTGGTCCATGTACTTGTAAAAATTGCAAGTAAGTCTCTGTACTTATAAAAGTAGTTGAATATAGGACCCTGTACTTTGAAAAATCAGTACAAGTTTCAATTATATCCCCAGAGTTTATATTTTTTGCAATCAGGTCCATGTCGTTTGAAAAACTACAAGTTTATGTACTCTGAAGCACTACAAATTTAATAGCAGTTAAGTCCTTATACTTTAATAAGTAGCAATTAGGTCTCTATATTTTTATAATTAACAATTAGGGCACTGTAATTTTATAAACAACAATTAGGTCCCTATACTTTAATAAATATCAATTAGGTCCATATAGTTTTATAATTAGTAATTAGGCCCCTATACTTTTATAAATAACAATTAGGTCCATGTACCTTTATAAATAGCAATTAGGTCCATGTAATTTTATAATTAACAATTAGGTCCTCGTAGTTTTATAATTAACAATTAGTTCCTTATACTTTTATAAATAACAATTAGGTCCTTATACTTTAATAAATAACAATTAGGTCCCTGTATTTTATAATTAGCATTTAGGTCCCTGTATTTTTATAAATAACAATTAGGTCCCGATACCTTTATAAATAACAATTCGGTCGCTGGACAATTATAATTAGCAATTAGGTCTCTAGACTATTATAATTAGCAATTAAGTCCTTGTAATTTGGAAATATTCAATAAAAGATCCATGTACTTTGAACAACCACTAAAAGTACATCAATCATACTTCATATAATCCAAAATACACCCAAAAGTATCCATACTACTTCCAACAACATTAAAATTAATCTAAAATACTTCCATCAATCCAAAATATACCCATAACAGTAAAAGTAATCCAAATTTCAACCCAAAACATCAAAAGTAATCCAAAATATACCAGTTACATTAAAACTAATCCAAAATATTGCATTATCTCATAATCATTCAAATTATCCACAAAATATCTTCAAATAATCCAAAACCTCCAACTCATCAACTAATACAATACTACCAGTTCCTTTCTTTTTCTACTTCTTGAAGGTCTAAACTTTCTCGTACGGTTACTTGTTCTTGAAGCTCCAATATCTTCATCAACTAATTACATGACAAAATCAACTAGAAATTAGTTTTGAGGTAAAACATTAATATATATCAATTGTAAAGTATATAGACCTATACCTTAGTGCGATTAGCTGGGCATTTGCACACATCATGTCATCGTTATGTGACAAATTCTACATTTTCCTCTACCCTTTGGTTTGATAGCTTCTTTCTCAGTAGGTGCCTCACTCTATTTTTCAATAATTTCATTGCTGAAGACGCCTCTGGTGTCGCCTAGGGTGTAATAAAAATATGATAAATAAATACGGAACACAATGCTCTAATCACCATAGACTAGCACGGTACCGCAAGTATTACAAGTGGTATGCAAGTTTTAATGATAAGAAGATTCGTTTCGAGGGACTTAGTGTGTTATACAAATGGGTAAACAAATCAGAGTAGCAATTAATAATTAAAAGACAGAAAAATAAATATGATTAATTAAGAGATGAGATTAACAACTAAATAAATTAAAAGACAAAATAATTAAAAATGAGAGAAATAGATGAGAGAATATAGCCTAGGTTTTACTAGTATGCACTAATCCTTCTAATCCTTTCTATCAATTTCAGTTTATAAGGGAGATAATAGCTCTTATATATGTAGTCAGGATTCTAAATTCCCCTTATCACCGAAGAGTGAACTAGGGTGGCGACCTCACAATCACGAGGGGACTCGAAATAGGGTTATCCTGCGCTACTAGGGGCCTAAGTGAGTCTGGCCTACTAATGATGATTGGTGATTAAATTAAACCCTAATGACTATCTAGTTAGGCTGGTGTTGTTAGGATCAATTCCTTACACTAGACGTTTATGTGGTGTTTCAATAATTAGACACCCCTTCAGGGTGACCATCTAACTACTATTAGCAAAGCCCTAAATTGATCAGGTTTAAGACAAACAATAAATCAAAGCACATAAATCAAATATATGGTTAAGCAGCTAGAATCAATTTAAAACATATAATTCCCAAAGAAAATTAGATAGAAATAGAATAGAATTCATATATTACACATAATGAAAAACCCAAGCTATGGGAAAATTAGTTCATACCTTAAGGAAATAAACTAAAAGAATGATACATAATTGTCATCTTGCTCTCTTCAATAACTCTAATGATGAATAAAACTTAAGGACTAATTTATGAGAGGCAAAGATAACTTTACAAAGGTTAAAGGGTGTATTTATAGGTGTTTAGAAGACCTAATTCGTTTTCTTGGAGTGGAAGACATGTAACTTGGACTCCTAGCCTAACTCAAATTCGTAACCTAAGATATAGAAAAGGTAATAATCTGCCGCTGTTTTGTTTTAGCCGTAACTTCTTCGTTTCAACTTCGATTGACGTGTTCTTTAATCAAAACTGACCGTCTCAGAAAGCTCTATACTTTCTCTTCAGATGACTCTTCCAAATTCCTAGCCAATATTGAGTTATGATCACGTTTATGGACGTGGCTGCTGGAATTCAGATTTGCTTGACAACTTTATTTTTCCATATCTATCTTTTCCTTCCTTTATCTCTCATTTCCATGCATATCTTATTTTCTTGATCTCTTTAGACTTGATTTGGCATCTAAATAATTACTATATATCTTTAAAGTTTCACACCAAATAAATAAATTCAACCCAATATGCTCTAAATATAACAAATCATTAAATTAAGACAAGATATAGGAAAGTGTAATAAATCATAGGAAAATCGACTAGAAACTTCCTAAAACACTAAAAATGATGTCTCCAACTAAGATTAAATCGTCACAAATAGGAAGACATCAGTCTCACTCTCCTTTTTAACAATTTCATTGCTTGAAGGTGCCTCACTCTCTTTTCAATAATTTCATTACTTGAAGAATCCTCACTCTTTTTTTCATGTACTTCTGTGTTTTTTTCCATATGATTGTCAAGGAGTGCCTCAAAGTCTTGATCAATCCAACCACCTAACAATTCACTCATACCTTCAAAGTTGGATTGTTTTGTTGGGACATAAGTACCCTCAAATAGTGCTTCTTCTGTGTGACCATTCCCATCCTCATTCAACCCATTGTTAACCACATCATTGCCTTGGACCTCCTTTTCCTTAGAAGTCCTTTTGTTGTGACCTTGTTTTTTGTAATTTGAACACCTCAGTTCCTTTAGGATTTGAACACTTGAGAGTTCCAAGAGAGTGGTTTGGTGTTGCTCCAATGCCCCCTTCACCATGCCCACATCATTTTTGTGACTTGGTTTCCTTCAAAGGTTGATGTTCAGACGGGGCCACAAGACTGGACCATTAGTGGGCATTATCAGAGGTCCATAAACTCTCATATATGCCTCTTTACTGTAGCATTCATCCACATAAGATTCTGTATCTTCTCCAAGATAAGAAATGGCGACAATTGCGTGTGTACAAGGTATTCCAGATTACTCCTACCGGCGACAACTACAAAAACTCTTCTCATTGCAAGTCTTGGCATCTTGTTATCTCAAAAACTTTATTCCCTGCATATGAAACCGTCCACATAGATATGAAGTCCTTGTTCCTATTGATCAAGTTACAAATATAGGACAAATGTCTCCCTTCCAAGTCTTAATCCAAGTTAATTTCTTCTCGATCTATTCATCAAGTATGTTCTGATCATCTCTAGCATAGGTATAATAGAATTTTCACGCGCATCAAAGAGCACCAAATTCAAACTCTCAGAGATATTATTCAACACCATATCATATTTTGTAGTTGTTTGAAAGTGTGAGTGAGACCAACACTTAAGGTTATCTTGTTCCAACCATTGGAATACAGACTCATCTATGGCTTTCAATTGATCCATGTACTTGGTAAACACCTCTACCTTAGGTACTTTAGAATCCCACCACATATTCTCCTTCAAATTGGAACCCAGATGTTGTTTCTCGAAATTGTTATTCAAATGACGCACACAATGTCGATCTTCAATTCCATGTAATAGTTCTCCTATTGCTGGAACCAAACCCTATGAACCAAGAGCAAATAAAATCTTAATTAGTATTAAAAAATGAAAGTTAAACACTTAAATAAAAAAATAAATTAACCTTTTGTTTATCTAAAATTTGTGTCCAATCTTCTTGATATGCCTCAATACCAAGATAAATAACTAATGAACACAAGAAAAATGTCCAACTATTTTTATTCTCGCTCTCCACAATACAATACACAACATGAAATATACAATTATTAACATCAAGTCCAACATCGGTCAACAAAATCCCATGATATGGCCCCTTCAGATGACATATATCCAAACCAATCACACGTCTACATCCATTCAAGAAACCAAGCTTACATACCTCAAGGAAAACATACAATCTTTGAAATACATCATCCACTGTCTCTTCCTCCTCGATAAACTCAACAACCATAGTAGATCTGAGGTTACTTTTCCATAGCTCTTCTACATAATTCCAAAGTACTTTATATTGATCTTTATATCCCCCCATTATCAACTCCTCATGCACATAGTTAATTTCTCTATACACCTGTCTTATCCCAACTGTTACCGACAAGTCACTCCTTATCATTTGTCTAAGTGATTTTGGCTTCTTGCTCGTCATTCCGAATGTCATCAAGATACAAGTGCGTAATTTGTTAATAAGAAAGCAAATTATGGTTTAAAACCTCACCACATGTATGAGTAGGATTGAGAGTCCTAACTCGAAAGGCATTAGAGCATTGAATCCTCCTAGCATATATTACCTAATTGCATGAAGGTTTTTTTTTTCATATGACCCTTACCTTCAACCTCGTGTTTCATTTATATATGAAATCTTTTACAAGTTCAATGGAGTATGCAACAATGGCCCTACGTAGTTCTTCTACATTACTAAAAAGCATTCCAACTTCAAACTTAGGCTTCCTCAAGTCATGTAGACCATTGAACCTCTTGAATTTAGGCCTTTTTCTAACATGCTCCTCTTCTGAGTCACTAACACCACTTTTAAAATCTTTTGAGTCACTGAGCAAGTTATATACATCTTCATCACTATACACCATATCACTTTGATCGAGTTTATGCTTGAATTCTGAAACAGTCTCAAACTTACTACGACAAAGAGAGGCGACTAAAGGATCTTCTTTTGTATCAACATTTTCTTCCCCATCGGAGTCTCCAAAGTCACTATCTACATAGAATGTTCTGTCACTCGAACCACCATCCTCACTAGAATCATCCTTGTGATACTTCTTCTTTTTTGCATGATCAAATAGCCCATCATTCACCACAGGCTTACTCACCATAGTCCCTTCTATATACAACTCGACATGGATATCATCTTCAAAAGTTAAAGCCATCCTCTTCACATCCTCAATAGTTGTAATTTTCACAATTTTTTGTGTCAAAGAGCCGAATGGTTTGTTGAAAAATTCATCAATAGTTCTATATCCTAGAGTCTTAGCTATATTCCGGAGTTTCGCCATGTTCATCTTTTTGTGGTGTTTATTGAAAAATTCAATCATGGAACCTCCCATCCTCAAATACACCACCAAAGAACACATCTAAACTAAAAATGTTCATCAAAAAGTAAAAACACAAGTTAAAGATAGAACAGTGTAAGAAAACAGGGACTTTTATGCAATTAACTGCATTTAACTTTTATGTAATTAAATTTTCCAATTTATCTAAGTAATACATATAGATTTACTTCTTTTTAATTACCCATGGAAGTTTATTCTGTATGTTTAAACATCTATATTTATCATCACAGTGAGCTAAAAAAGGAAAACATTAATGACTAACCATTTCTACTTCAATTCCAGGAATTTAAGCTTTATAATCAACTAACAAATACACTTAGTTTACTAATAATGCATGCCTTCATGGGAGACAAGAAACACACATGCACAAGTACATCAATAAACCTATATACTCCATGATACACAATTCACCAACACAAGCTTCAATACAACAAAAAACACAACTCAATTTCATTTTCCCATTAAATTAAGAGTTTTTATAAACATTTTACTTCAAGCTCGGTTTCTTTAAAAATATGCAACTCGATAAAGAAAAAAACCATGAAAACTTACTCAAGGCATCACCATAGTCTTCCTCTATGTTTGCTTGAGATGAAAACACATGTGATTGGGATTGACCATAACCACATGAAACTGTGTTTCAAAAAAACAAAAGATAACAAAAAATGAGATAGTATACACCATAAAAAACTAAAGGGAGCACAAAATTTGTAACGGATAAGCAACACCGAGCATACCTCTAGGATGGACACCATCATCTAGCTCTATATGGTTTCCATTTTTGAGTGGACCACTCTCACCCATTTAGAATGATTTACACGGTGGAAGGCTTGAAAATCTTGAGTGTAGTGGAATGTATAACCTTTAGAACGTGAATAGAGATGTTATAGAGCTTGGAATAGAGAAAAATGGTGAGGGTTTCTTCTCCAACAAATGGTAAGCGTGAGGAAGAAGACGCGAGACGCTTGAGCTCCTTTGAGTATTTGACTGGGAAGAATAAAGTCTCTCCACGTGTTGGAGTAGGGCTTCTGTCTTTTTTTTAATTAGGGTATAAGGTTTTATGGGAATGCCCTTCATGTTGGAGGGAAAACCTGCCACGCAAGATCCATGCAAGTGCCACGTGACATTTAATGGATAAACTAACGGTGGGTACTAACAAAATACACAAATTGGAACCTTGGGTACTAATTTGTCCCTTTTTAAACCCTGGACACCCAGAAGTCAAATCTTGAAACGCTGGGTACCCATGGGTGTATTTTCCCTAAAAATAATAATTGCAAGAAAAATGTAGGGCAAAAAATAAATACAAACAATCCCCGACGCAAGGGAGCGCCTTTCAACCTATTAATTTAATCTGGAAAAAAATAATTAATTAAGTTGAAATTTAATCTGGTAAAAAAATAATTAATTAAGTTCTTATTTACTACTTCCTTAAAATATATCTTTCCACTAATTTGATGATATTTTTTTCTTATCTCCTCATATCTTCTTATACGATTAAAAACTTTTTTTTATATTTCTTCATTTTTTTGCTAATAATTTTTTTTTAATTAAAACTTAACATCAAATCCCCACAAGCATTTGAGAACCTTTACAAATAGGTAGATTAAGGAGTTAAAAAAAAGAAACATAACATCTAATCTACTCACAGAAAACACTACTTAACCCTTGAACACATTACTTAGTTGCCAAGATTTAGCATGGTTGTTCCTATTGCCTCTATCTTTAAATTTATTACATTTATTTGTTTTGATATAGAGGAAGTTTTGAATAATATACATGATTTGATCCTCATTACTTCTCCTACCATTCTGAATATGCGTATTCCTATTGTTCCCCATAAAATATATATACGCTGTGAACCATCCTGCATATATAGTTTCAAGAATCTCGTATTCAGTCCTATCAAGAATATATCTAATAAGATCATCCTAAGTATGCAAGTTAGTAAGATTTGCACCACACTTCTCTAACACATTTGTTAATAGTTCTCGTGGAAAAAGAGCACTCAAGAAACATATGATCTCTATCCTCCACAGAATTGTGATATATCCCGCAAAGAGTATTGTGTAGAGTGTCCCATTCAATCATTTGGATTTTAGTTGGTAATATAATAAGACAAGCGAGCCAAGAACAAAAATGGCATTTTGTCATATTCATATTATGCCATAAAATCCAGTCCACTCCAGAACGTGACCACTATCTCTGATTTGATTCATAGTCTTTTTAAAAGAAAACTTGTTTTTAATGCTAGCACTCCAACTAATTTTATCATTACCCTTCATAAGTTGTTTAGGCAATAACTCAGTTAATCCACTAAGAATAATTGGTAAGTGTCACCTTCCTCTAATGAAACGAATTTTAACTGTATTGTTAGTCCAAACTTCTCTTTCATGAACTTCTCTATTCAGAAAGTGCTGACTATACTCCAATTGTCCCAAAAATTTAAACGTGTTAGCTCCATCTCTAACCTCATGAGTAATGCAATGATAATAAATATTCATAATCTTCAAGTTTTTCTTCCAAGTCCATGTAAGATGTCATCTAATTTTGACTCCCCAAATTCAGTTTCCTTTAAGAATATTTGCATGAGCCCAGGCACAAAGAAAATTGTCATCTTTTTGATATATTATTGAGAAAAGACCTTAAAGACACACTTTCTTGAGGCCTTCAATGTTAGGAATATTTAATCATCCCTTAGTTTTACTTTTTCAAATGTTTACCCATGCCACCTGTGCTCCTCTAGCTCCCTATGTTTACCCTTACATAAGAAGTTAAATAGTTTTCAAAAAATTATAGATGACACTCTTTGGTAGCAAGAACACCATGCACTAGTAGAGGATTTTTCTCACCAAAACAACTCTAACGAGCTCTAGTCTTCCTGCATAAGTTAAGTTAACATCTTATTGCTACAATTATTTATATTATCACTTATATCAACAAGTCTGTTGGAGTCTTCAACACTTAGTTTTTTTGGAGCTTAAAGGCACTTCAAGACACCTCACATGAAGGTCACCTTCATTAATACTCAAAATGGCAATAATATTCTGCTTGGTATTATAAGGAGTACCACCAAAATAAAGCTGATTTTTTCTAGTATTAATCTTTAACCCAGAGAGCCTAGAAAAGATATTCACACCATCTTTGATCACTTTGGAAGTTGATTGAGCGTTAACCTTCATGGAGATCAACAAATCATCTGCAAAGATGATGTGATTTAGAGCTAACTTCTCACACATAGGATGATAAGAAAAATTACTATTTGCTCCAATCTTTTGAAACATCATAGTAAAAGCTTGCATACAAAGGGTAAATAGATAAAGGGATAAGGGTCACCCTTGTCTAAGTCTTCGTTTCCCTTGAAATTAACCCACAATATCACCATTTATACCAATAGAATATGTGGGAGTGGTGACACACATTCTAATCCAACTTATGATTCTCATAGGAAATTCAAAGGCCTCAAGGATGGTGAATAAAAAGATCCAGTTGATGCTATCATAAATTTTTTGTAGGTCTACATTGATTGTGCACCTTGGTGTTACATTCTCCTTGTCATAGCTATGAATAAAATCCGGAGCTACTAGTATATTATCACATATATGTTTCACTCACATATGAAACATGGTTCTTAGAGATTAGAGATTGAAGTACTTTCTGTATTCTATCAACTACAAACTTAGAAATTATCTTGTAAGTTGTATTTACACAAGAAATTGGCCAAAATTGTTAGAAACTTGATGGAGTACTGACCTTTGGGATGATTTTTATGTTTGTAGCATTAACTCCCCAAAGCATATAATTACTACTAATTGTTTCTTTAACAATATTACGAAAATCATTACCAACAATATGCCAAGCTATCCTGTAAAAACAAGAAGTGAAACCATCTGGGCTAGGGCACTTGTTCTTAGTGATTGAGAAAAGTACCTACTTGATCTCTTCTTTTGTAACATGCCGATTAAGACTTCTAATTTTATCATGGGTAAGAGTTGTATTAAGTAAGTATTTAAGAACATTAATAGATAATATTTCTTGATCTTTGTCCTTAGTACCAATCAATTTTTTATAAAAGTTAATGAATTCTAAATTAATCGACTCTAAGAGGTAAGTATATTACCATTAATGTCAGTTACTGTACTAGCCTTGTTTCTAACTTGTTTGCCTTGAATAATATTGTAATAAGTTGAAGCAATGCAGTCACTTTCATTTGTCCAAGTAACTCTAGACTTTTGTTTAAGTATTTCATGATCATTAAGTATAGCTTCTTCAAGATTCTTGAGTATGATTTTTTCTTTAGCCATGCTTACTTCATTACTATCTCCACCCATTATAGAGTTTTAAAGGTCTTCAAGTTTAGCTCTCATGTTTCGAATATATGATGGATACTTTTTTAAATACTTGATGTTGAAATATTTTAAGGTCTTCTTGACTTCTATTTGTTTTGCATAAAGTTTGTACATATGAGAGCCATGTACATCACAATTTCAAGATTTTTCAACAACATCCCGAAACTCAACATGTTTAGACCAAATATTAAAAAATTTAAAAGAACATGGACCTCTTTTAGTTTGATTTACAATAGTTACATATAGTAAACGATGGCCATATGTGCATGGGGCAAGACAAAGCATATTTGAATGAACTTTATCAAACCAATTGGCATTTATGAAGAGCTTATCTATTCTACTAGCTTTGAGCTGAATCATACTTCTATTACTCCATGTGTAAATATTTCCACAAGTTTGATGCTCATATAATTCAGCTTCATTAATATTATCAACAAATTATTGTGCAGATCCAGTCAACTCATCACAATTAAGTCTATCCCCTGCTCTCAAAATCACACTAAAATCTCTAATACAACCAATAACCTTAATCCCATAGTTTTTACTCTATCTGATCATATCTCTCCAAATAATAACTCTATCCTTATCATCATTTTTGTCATAGACAACACACAAGATGATCTTAGTATTATCATTAACTTCTATAATAATTGCTTGAAAAGTATCTTCTATAATCTTGTCATGAATATCATTGTCCTTCCATATAATCCAAACTCTACCCTTAGGATCTTTAATGTAATTATGAAGGATGTTAGAGTTCTTAAAATTGTCATTCATAATGCACTGCATATTCTGAATTCTCACTTTTGTTTCAAGAATACACATAATTTTAAATTTTATATTGAATATGATGTTTGAGACATCCAATTATCTGAGGGCCATATTCAAACCCCTAGCATTCCATGATCCATTAATCATGGATCAGGAGGTTTGTTTTTGTGTCCTTTATTAACATTATTTATAATACACAGAAGATCTTCATCAATGCTGATAAGGGATTATTAAGTACATTAAACGATTTATTTACTTGAATAAGAGTGTTTTATTTATTACTACTAGCTTGATCATAATTCCTAGGCCATCTGGGAACAAACTTCCAAGATTCTTCATTATTGTCAACCACTTCTTTATCCTTAATAGTTTTTATTTGTTCATCATTACTCTTATTGTTCATTTCAGTTTGTTGAACAATATTGTCATGCTTTGGAACCCATATCTTCTTCTCTTTACATATAGTATGATCAAAGATTTTACACCTACTGTATTGAGTAGGTTTCCCTTCATATATAACATCAACTTCATGTAGCTCACTTAAACCAGTGTTAACATATACTTTTGTTAGTTATTGTATCTGTAAATCAGCTTTAACACATACTCAAGCATATCCTAGCCTTATTATAGACTCAATTATAAAATCCATTTGAATTGGTTTACCAATTCCACTATCAATATACCCTAATCCATCTCTAGTCCATAGTTCATAGGCATATTTTTGAGTTTGATACATAAAGGTAGTTTATCAACTTCAATTTTTCCAAACTGCATATTCTCCTTCCATATTCTTAAGAACAGAGGCTTACCTCCAACATGCCAAATATTTTTTATAGCCTTTTTACAGTCAGCCGTATCCTTAAAAGTAAACACCTACATATTCCTATTATATTTTATGTTAACTCTTCCAAATTCTTCCTATTGATACTTAACGAAATCGCTAATCATATAGAATTATGGAGGATCTCCAATAAACTAGGTGATTTCTCCATATTTGTGATATATTAATATATATTTTATACAACATTTTAAGTGTATTTAATTGATTGTTACGAGATTTTTTCTCGTTATTGGATAATTTCTTAATTCGTGTCTTGATTTGGAGATTTATTACTTTTGTAGCGTTTTTTGTATAATTTGTGTTATTCTGAAACTCTTAAGTAAAAGGAAATATTTAGAGACCAAATAAATGTTAAGGAGTTAAGTAACGAAGATACAAGGTGAAATATAGAGTTAAAAGGAAACACAGTTGAGTTAAAAAAAGGAAAAGCTACCCAGTAAATCTGCCATGCTGAAAAGTCGCCCAGTATTTTGAAGACTGCAGAAAATAGACTATGCATTTGGGTGAGATATTTTACCAAAAGACAAATATTTGAATTACTGTTGTTTTCATATAAAGTGCGTGAAAATCCGATAAGTAACGAAAGAGATATGATCAAAACAGTGAGCAGTGTGTTTCCTTTCCTATATTTTAGGAAATGAATTTGAAATGGAAAAGGACTCCAATAACTTGACTTCCACTCCAAGATTTTGATCTAACACCTATGAAAACAACTATTTACCTCTATAAACATTGTCCTTGCTCAATTATTCTTCAATATTGCACTTAGAGATCATCCAGAGAAGCATGTTGACCTGTAGAGGAAGACAAGAAGCAAGAAGAAGGAGAGTGACAAATTCCTCTTCTATATTTCTCCTTCTATATATTTAGGGTAATTAGCTATAAGTTTGTGGCTTAAACATATTTCTAAACTTTTATTCTGTAAGTTTAATTCTTAATTGTTGTCTTATTATTTTGTCTAAATTCCATAAAACTATTTGTTATTTTAATTGATTTGAGCTTGACGTATATATGTATTGTGTGCTTTGACTTATTTTTTCTAGCCCTAGATTTGGCTAATTTTAGGACTTCCCTTAGTAATTGAGTTGACACCTAAAAGGGGAATTCAATTATGGACAACACCACATAATCGTCTATTGTGCGGTAGTGATCTTGACGGGCTTGCCTAGTCAGATAGCCATTAAGGTTAGATTTAACCACCGATCATTGCGCAGGGTCCCCTTACCCAAGTCCCCTGGTAGTGGAGAAGTTGCTCCTAAGTCCACCCTAACGGGAGTTAGGAAGAATTTAGAATCCGATTACATATATAATGCTCAATTCACCCTTAATGTTAGAATAACAACATAGTAATAGGCTCATACTAGTAACCCTAATTTATCTTACTGACACTCATATTTATTTGCATTATTTATTTATTAGCGTGCGATAATTATTCATCTTATTCTATTTTAATCTAAACATCTAAATTCATTTACGGTTATTGAATACAAGTAGATCTAACAGATCAAATCCCTGCGAACAAAATTTACTCACTAACTAAACTTACAAACGATCTGTAATACTTGCAGTGAGTTTCTCGTGGTAGTCAAGGGTGTGTACTTTATTATTATCTTATTTATCTGTTTATTTATCACACCTTTGCCCCCACCACTAGCCTACTAAGCAATTAGACCAGATTTTGCACCATTTTCTAGAACAACTTTTGGTGGTTTAATTATAATTCGCCCTTCATGAAAAAACGACTCATGAAACTCAAGTTTAAGATCACTTTAATTTTTCCTTCAAAGAGACCAAACCATTGTATAGTATTATTCTTTTCAATAACAGATTCAACAACTTGAACTTCTTTAGAACTAAACTCATTATTTGGTATAATTGGAACGTTAGGGCTTATCTGAACATTATGAGTTATTGGCTTACTCGATGTACTCTGTTTTGCTTCAACATTCCTAGTGAGATGAGCATTAACTGCCGAATTTTATGCTGAACTTTTAGATTTATTCCGCACATTCACTATTGCTGGTAGATCTTGATGTATTACTGTTGTTCTTGATAGATTTGTTGCTATCCTCGAAGATCTCCCGTGTAATATCTCTTTGAGTTAATTTTTTGTAGTAGCGAAGAAAATGGTTAAGAAAAGAGAAGAAACAAAATGGATAAGATATGCGGTTTTGGTTGTAAAGAAGATCTGAATCGGTATGTAAAAAATACTGAAAAAGATGAAGATTCTATGTTTAGATCCAAGAAAATGTGGGATAAAATAAAGAACCAGTAAAAAAGGAAACCAAAAGATATGTTTTTTTTTTGTGTTTTTTGGAGTGAAAAAGAGAAAAACGTTACAAGCTATCCTGCGTGTATACTGAACTTCTAAAAACTGAAAAACGCATGGGCGAGTGTTAGGCGCGTTCCAGTAAGCATTCAACTCTCATTTATTCATATTTCTTCA
Source organism: Nemophila menziesii (assembly GCA_029959085.1). Classification (NCBI taxonomy): domain Eukaryota; kingdom Viridiplantae; phylum Streptophyta; class Magnoliopsida; order Boraginales; family Hydrophyllaceae; genus Nemophila; species Nemophila menziesii. The sequence goes on from JARWIR010000001.1 coordinate 56,163,046, forward strand.
TTTTTGTTTATGAATCAAACGTATAATTTTTGGATAATAAAAATGAGAAGTGTTTTAATATAACACTAAGATAGCATTCTTTTTTTTTTCCCCAATAATTACTAATCTAATTTCTTTTTGGGAAAAAACAAACATAATTACTAATCTAATCACGTTATGCATTAGCTTTAAAAATAATGCCAGGTTCATTTTTCATGGAATTTCTTAAGAATTGTATGACGTAAGATTTTGGAGGTTTTATCCTTTGGCTTTGAAAAATAATTTATGGTAATTCAGTTATCAAAATCTAATATTGAAATTGATCGATAATGATGCGACAGCCATAAAAGGTTTCCTACTTAAAGATGAAGAAGATTCAATTTCATATCTATTTTCTACAAAATTTTAGAGGAAAGGTGCTCCTCCGAGAAACAAAAATCATCCAATTGACTTAGAACTTGTTTAGAAGTGCTTATTTTACCGTACATAATACTTTTAGAATATAGTATAACATCAGAATATAACTTTATGGGTTGGTTACCATTTTAATTCAAAAATTTTCCTTTATCAAAGCTTATACTTTAGCCATTAAACTTCTCCAAAATCTCAAAATATTTATCACCCATCTCATATAACACCACAAGCCTTATTTTTTCACCCTCAAAATATCAAAAATCATAACTTTCATTTTTAGTTTTTGAATTTTTAAAGTTTTGAGTTTGGGGTTGTTTGAGATAACGAAACAAGACCGGTTCCTTATGTTATAATCGAAAGATGAGAAATAATTCCAGGACAAGGAATTCTCTTGGGCAACTCCGGAGAAATCAATTGAAATTCCAGATTTGAGTTCAAAAATCAAAGATTGGAGAAGTCAAGAACATGAAGAGAAAAGAGAACCCATGTGAGATACCACATGAAGAGCCTATCTTGGAAGAGGATAAAGTTGAGGAACCAATAGCTAGTGAGCCCGTGAAAGAACAACGATTTGTGCAAAAAAAGATGATGGCTATTAAGCTAAAGAGAGCATTTGTAAGTTGAAAAAATCAAGTTCATGATCGGGTTGCTAATTTGAAGTTTGGTGTGGAGAAATGATTTTTCGGTAGGTATTATGAACGATGAGTTTAAAAATTATGCGGTGACATGCGACAAGTTTGGATGGAAAGAGTTGAGAAAGAGAGACTTTTTTTTACATTCCGGCCATGGTTCTAGAATTTTATGAGCAGGTGGTCTTTGCGAATGGTGAGGCGATTGAAATCCGCAAAAAGATTGTTACTTTCTCAATAGAGCGCATTCATTAGTTGTTTGGATTACCAAACTTGAAGGGTCCATGCAAATACCATTAGGCGATTAATGATGATAACTTCGAATGGAAATCGTTCTACAATCAAGTCTTGATTCGTGCGCGATAACCCATTCACGAAGGAGAAAGATATCAAGGTCAGGTATTGAGTAACGACTTGCTACCACGCGCGCGAGTATGGTTCCATTTCATCATTTTTACGTTCTTTGGTAACACCTATATTTCCGAGGTAACATGAGAGCAACTTATTTTTATCTAGTGTGTACTTGAGAAGAAAGAAACCGATGTAGCTCGTGTTATCTATCATCTGATAATGGCTCCGCAAAATCTCTTATTACCCAACGTAACCTCAAATTTACATGCACAATTTCTGTGATATGTTTAGAAGCCATGAATGAAGAGGACGAGCCTACAAAGAAATGAGAAGATGATACAGAACTATCTATTGCGAACATTCATAAAGAAGCTGAAAAATTAGGTATGTAGCTAGATAAGCCCTTTGGGGTAGAGAGAGTTGCTATGCCTCCAACAATGAGCAAATTTGAGGAGAAAAATGAGGAAATGATTGCAGCCATGGGTAAGGTAATACGAGAGTTGGTGTTTATGAATAACATACTAGATAGGGTGAGCGCATCACAATTTACCACTTGCACCCTGATCAAGAAGAATGCACAACCTCGATGCAATACTGAAAGTGATCGGCCTAGTGCCAATTGAGATACGGTTCCTTATCCCTTTTCTCACTAGTATTGTATATTAGTTTATTTTCTTTATAGAGTCTTTTCGAGTCATGGGGACACGACTCACTTTTTAGTTTGGGGTGGGGTACTCATTATCCTCATCCCCAGTTTATGTGTTATTTATTTTTTCTGCTTTTGAATTTTTTAAAACCAAATAAATATTAGTTTAAGGAACGATTTAAATGTAGAGTTTGTTGAATGTCCCAATAAAAAGATTTTTGTAAATTAATGATAGAAAATAGTAGACCTTAAAGTTAATGTATAACACACCTTGAATGCATGCAAACACTAGATTGTAGATAGGGAAAATTAATGAACAATGCAAAAGAAGTAAGCTTTTACTTAGTGAGAATGAGTGGTGTGTAGAACGTGAGATCTAAATGAGTAGAGAACCCACTATATTATGAACTAGATGTGAATTTTGAACGAAACTACGTAACTAGGAAAATGATAGAGGCAGTTTTGATAGCCACTTGAGATCTTTTTAGCTTTCTAACACGTGATTAATTTATATCCTTCTTAGCCCCATTTTTAAGCCTTTAAGTCTTTCTTTTGAATCTACATTGTAAGCTTATCCTTTAGACGTTAGGACTACACCATATGACTGGTACGTCCTAGGGTGTTATAAAATAAAGCGATAAATAAAGAGGAACCACGTAACCGCAACTGTACGGTTGTCCCAAGTAATATATGATAATCAAGTTCGTTCTCAGGGACGGATTAGGTTCAACCAAAATATTAATCAAGTAGTAAGAATAATTTCTAAACAGAAAATAAAAGCTAATAATTTTTGTTTGGTTTTTGTAAATTAAAATTGCAAATAAATTGAAGACTAAAATTAAATAAACTAGAAAGGAAATAAATCAAATAAACGACTAATTTCAGATAAGAGAGATACTTGAGTCTCGCAAGGAATCCACTTAATCAATGTAATCTATGCTATGTTTAAGGGTAAAATTGGAATTATAATATTAGTCGGGACTCTAATGTCTCCTAGCCCCCTGTCGGCTGGACCTAGAAGCTATCCTAAAGTATCATAAACACCTGTATGGTCGAATATGCCTCTTCGGATGATATGATTTTACCTCATTGGCTACGTAACTAGTTAAGCCTGTCAGTCAATAACGGACATTACACGGGTATTACCTAAATCTGTATTCAAACCCCCCTGTCGGATGATCACTTCGCCACAAAAGTGAATAGCCCAAATACTAACAGCTAATTCTAGTTGTTCCTAAAAGAATTAGTAATGGAAACAAAGTAATATCCAATATATAAAACTCAATCCTATTTAAATCTAAACAATTTCAAATTCAAAACATAGATTAATTAATTAACGTTCATCCCTTTTAATGCGATTCTCAAGTATAAAGAAATTCATCTCATAAGAAAATTAAAGACTAACATAATATAAAAGGAATTCATGTTCAAATACAAAAGATAAATTGATAACCTAAAGGTTAGGATGACTGTTGATGGAAGAACATGATTCCTCCAGCACTAGCTTCTCCTTGCCTTCTTGCTCTGACTAGAAAACCTTAAGCCTCTTGTGTAATTCTCTGAAGTGTGTGAAAAGAGGAGGCTAAGGGGTGTATTTATAGGTGTTAGGGAACCCTAGGTCAAATTTACTTGGAGTGGAAGACAAGTCAAGAACTCTCAAATTCGTAGCCCTAAATTCTAGGAAAGGTAAGATTCTGCTGCTGATTTGATTTGGTCATATCTCTTTCAATACTTATCCGTTTGAAGAGTTACAATATATGAAAATGCTTGTCTTGGAAAGAGATTTCTATTGGTGCAGACCACTCATCCAGATTCCTAGCCAATCTTTAGTTATGGACTTATCTTTGAAACGTGGCTGGAATTTCATATTCATAAGGCAGCTTTATCTTTTCCTTCTTTGTATATATCTTTCCTAAATCTTCTTATTTCCATGTAAATCTTCTTTCCTTTACTTCTTTATCTTGACTTGGTCTCTAAATAATTACCATATATCTTTTAAATCTTCACATTAAATAAATAATTAAACCGCATATGCTTAAAAAGAATATATCAATAAATCAAGAAATAGAAATAGGAAAGCACACTCTAAAAATAGAAACTCGAGTAAAAACATTTCCTAACACTCTAAAATACACTAAGACTTTAATTCTCACTTCTTCTCCTTGGATTGATCTTTCGTGAAATTCAAGAACCGATTTACTTTGCATTAAAAACAATCAAATTTACACACAAAAGCGCAGAATCTGCAAATAGTTAATTTCCAAGGGGAGAAAGTGCAATATGATTAAATAAGCCTAAAGTCTATCAAATAAGTCATTTATTAACCTAAAAGGATGTCTCCAAGGGGCTAATAATTAGAACAAATAGGGAGACATCAATGATCCACACTTGAATCATGATGCTTAAGATCCTTGAGCTTGAGTTTAGGGTGGGGGAAATATTTTGATATTACATCTGTTGGGTAGATTTGTGATGTGCTAGAATGATTATGCACTTTATTGTAAATTATTTTGTTGGTTTCTAAAAAACAAAAGAAAAAAAATGAAAGAAAAAATATGAGAAAATAAGTTATCATGACACTTCACATCAAAAAGAATGTCATGTTTAACTTACAAAAAAAAAGATTGAATAAATGTGAAATAAAAGAAATGGCAAAGGAATATTGTTATAATCATATTGATAGGTTGGGTTTATGTGGGGACGCTAAATTAGTTCGTCAAGTGAGTGAGATCATATATGAGTGTAAACTCAAGCTCAGGATAGTTTGTCAAAGGCTAGTGAGGAGAGAGCGAAAGCTCGCTTTTCATTATTCAAATGTACCATACCGTCCCTAAGCCTACGCTAAAACCGTAAAGACCTTGTGATTCCTAAGTACATAGTGGATTAACAGTTTTGCTAATAGGGAGTAAGTTAAGTAGAGTTTTCAAACTAAGGATTGATGAACACCCTATAGCCACCATCTCGAGCTAAGTATCAAGGGTAATCTTCTAGCGTTGTGAAATTATCTATGTGTTTAATTTTGTAGGATAGGTGTATGTGTGCATTCGTTCTTAGGTTTTACTATATGAGATTTATTTTAGTTTTGCTCTGGGTATCATTCTTTTGATTCTCCATTTGCTTCTTACCTTAGACCTCTACTTTTGTTCTTACTTTGTGGGGACGACAAAGATTTAGGTTGGGGGTCTTAATATCTCTCGTTTTGTGATAGATATATCCCCTTTGGAGACATCATTTTAGGTTATAATTGGACTTATTTAATTTATTTACTGTCTTAATTATCATAATTCACTTTCTTCCTTCATATTACACATATTGTTACTTTTAGAGCTTTTGTGCGTTAATTTGCTTGTTTAGTATGAAATTATTAGGTACATGGATGTTAGGAGGCACTAAACTGAAGAGAATAAGTGAATTTTAAAGTCCAAGATCAAGAGAAAGCGTTAAAAAGAGCAAAAAACATCACGTTAGTGAAGGTGGAGGAATCTTGGCAAGTGGAAAGTCGTCACTTGTAGCCTTTCTTGAATCCAAACGTTGTAGATTCTGACTTGGTGGTTCAAATGAAAAAGAGGGTCTTTGAGTTAGAAAAATTGAGAAGTGGTTTTAGTTAATTTGTACATACGATGTAGAGTTACAACCTTTTTACTAGAGTGGTGTACAACAGTGCGAGATTAATAAAACGGATTTGGGCCCTTAATCATTCAATTAAGTTAAAAGGTGATCCTAATCCATTTTTGAGCTCTATATAAGGGTTTTTAGACCTCTTAATTCAGTACACTTAATTTTATTTCTCATTTTGAGAGAGAGGAAAAGCCTGATACGCTTGGAAGTAAGAGCAGAAGCTAGAGAAGACTATTCTTCCTCAACACTAGTTCAACCATTCTACCTATTAGGTTAGTTTTACTTTTATTTCTGTATTAGGAATTATGTGTTCTTTAAATTTCTATATAGTTTTTATGTCAATTATGAGCTAAACCATTAATACTTGAGAACCGCGATATTGGTTAAAGCCTAGTTTATTTAACTTAATGTTTTTCGAATTTGGGATTGTTTCGATTTTATTAAAGTCACGTATTTCTATATTGATTAATATCTCGCACTTATTTGTTATTTTTTATTTGGCCAATTTGAAATAGGTTTTCGTAATTAGGGTATTCATTAGTTGCGATGATCATCTGGAGGGGGGGGGGGGGGGGGGTTAATTAATAAACTAGATTATAGACGTGTGACATTCGTTATTGAGCTTATGGTCTTGACTAACCACGTAGCCAAATAGGTTAATTTCTTCATCATCTGAAAGTATCTTAGTGTCACCCTAAAGGAGTCATTAATACCATAGGAATCTAAGTCCACCTTGACGGAAGTTAGGAGGATATTGGAGTCCCGACTAATGTAAAATACCGATTTTATCCTTAAATGAAAGCCTTAATTATATATTAAATTTGGTGATTCCCTAGAGTACTCAAGTATATCTCTCATCTTTGCGTAATCCTTTTAGTAGTTTAATTTACTTTACTCTAGTTTTCAACTTTAGTATAATTTGCATTCTTGCGTTTATCATTTAATTCAAAAACCAAAACAAACATCTACTTTAGCAATTAATGCTACTTCTCATTTTAACGTATTAATCTTACCTCGCAATCCCCGTGGAGACGATAATCCCGATTTACTTACTTATTACTTGGACGACCCATACACTTGCGGTTGTCGCTTCTCTTCTTTAGTGTTAATTTATATCACACTCTAGGAGAGTCCACAACCATGTACCTAAAATCTACACACTTAACACACAATTTTAAGGCACAAAATCTCTATAAATAACAATATGTCTTAAACAAGATAGAATAGTTGTTGTCGCCTAAGGTGTGATAAAATAATGAATAAAATAAGTGAAAATAAACACCCTAGGCTGAGCACGGTTCTGCAAGTATACAGGACGTATGCAAGTTTTAATGATAAATAAAATTCGTTCCTCAGAGACTACGAAAGTTAGGAAGAACTTATGCAATTAATCTAGTGCATATATAAAAGCTTTAATAGATAATACGCAAGAAAATAAAGACTAAAGAAATTTTTATTTGGTTTTTATTAATAGAAAATTAAAACTAATAAAGTAAAGACAAGAAAAGTAAATAAAAGAAAAGAAGATAGTATGATAGTTTAGCATGAGAAATAGGCAAGTAATCCCCACTAGTCTTGTTTATTCAAACATGTGAGGGTGTAATATGCAATAATCAGGATTCTAAATTCCCATTCCTTAGACCTTGAGAGCGACTAATGGGTCTACGACACAACCACGAGGCAGACTAAACTTAGCGTTATCAAGCGCTACCAAGACCCTAAGCAATACAATTCCTTCAATTGGTGATATGGTGGTGAAAACATACCCTAATGACTATCTAGTTAGAATCGGTGTTGTTAGGACCAATATCGGACACTAGACGTTATGTGGTGTTTCAATAGTTAAACACCCCTTTCGGGCGACCATCTAACTACTATTAAGGTAATCCTATACGCATGCATTCGCAAGGAAAACAATCATTAAATCAAAACACATAAATAGAGAATAAAACATGAATTCAAATTAAATACGATAGTATCCCAGATTAGATAGAAAGAACTAGGGTTCATACACATATGCTAAATCTCAAGCTAAAATTATTTATTTCATACTAAAGAAAGAAAAGAAAACAATTACATATTTGACGGTTGAAGATGACATAAAATGGTGTTCAATTCCTTCCAGAATTTTCTTCTTGTGTTGTTAGCTTCTTCCTGGCTTAAGGACTAGCCAAGGATGTGTTTCTTCTGATAAGAGGGTGTATTTATAGGGTATAAAAAACCTAAAACGTTTCTTGGAGTAGAAGATAGGTATTGGACTTTTAGCCCAACTCAAATTCGTAACCTTAAAATATAGAAAAGGCAAGATTTTGATGCTGTTTTGTTTTGGCCGTAACTGCTTCAATACTTATCCGTTTGACGCGTTCCAATAGTCGAAACTGATCGTCTCAGAAATCTCTTTAACTTTGGTTTAGACCATTCTCCCAAATTCCTATCCAATCTTGAGTTATGATCACTTTTATGTTCGTAGCCGCTGGAATTCAGATTTATTTGGCAACTTTATCTTTTCCTTTTTTCATATTTCTTTCCATTATCTCCAATTTCCATGTTTATCCTCTTTCCCTTATCTCTTAGAATTAACTTGGCATCTAATTAATTACCATATATATTTAAAGCTTCACAATTAACAAACAATTAAACCCAATATGCTCTAAAAATAATAAAATAATCAAATCAAGACACGAAATAGGAAAATGTACTAAATCACGAGAAACTCGTCCTATATACTAATAAATACACCTAAAATGATGACTCCAATTAAGAATAAATGATCACAAATGGGGAGACATCAAGACCCCAACTCAAAATTGTATTGTCCCGATACAATAAAAATAAAAATAAAGAACAGTAGGGTAGTCAAATAATAAACAGAGAAGAAGAAGTATGAGGAGAATAAGAACAGAACACAATGAATGATCCTAGAGCAAAATACCTAAAAATTATCATGTAGTAATGCTAATGTAATAATGCACACGTATGCTTAATATACACATAATCAACAATCCATAAATTCAAGTCCAGATTAACTTCGCAATGCCAGAAGGAGAGGTCTCAACTCATTTCATGCTAATGGCTATAGATTGTTCATAGGTCTTAATATATCATCCAATGGTCCACTTACCTACAACCTAATAGCTCAATTGTTTCTCCACCAAGTAGCTAAAAATCCTAAGGTCTTTACGGTTATAACTTGGCTTAGGGACGGTGTGGTATATTTGGATAATGAAAAGTGAGTTGTTGGCTCTCTCCTCACATTCCATCAACGAATCACCCTAGATCTTGAGTTTTCACTCGAAGATGTTCTCACTCAACCCAATTTTTGATGCTTTTGATGTGCATCCCAAAATAACCCAAATAAAACCTTTTTATGATGATATACAAATCCCACTTTGCCAGTCCAAAAAATTTTCATATTCATTTTTTTCTTTTATATAGCTATGACTCTCTTTATGATGTTGAGATATCACGCTATTTTTTCATATATATTTTTTTCTTTTCAATTCATGCTTTTCAGTTTTTTTTTTTCATTTACTCTTACCCTGGCAAAGGGTTACAATAATAACTTTTTCATCATCAATAATATCACAATTACAATTTCCCAAACCCAATGTTCCCAATGATGAAACCCACCACCCCAAACTCAAGCTCTAAAAACGACTTGTCTCAGGTTTTGCGATTCGAGTACATGTCAAATGGAAAAGTCCTATAAACTAAGGGGTATGGTTTATAATGTGGTTTAAATAAAAGGCTTTAGAAAGGCTCAGAGGGGCTAAGACGGATAAGTAATAATAATAATCAAATACAAGGGTGAGAAAGCTAAAAGGCTTCAAGTGGCTTCAATATGAAAGAACTGCCTTATTCACTTTTCTAACTACCGAATTTTGTTACTTTTTCACTATTAGTTCATAGAAAAGCGGGGTTTCAACTAATTTCAAACCTCATGTTCTACACACCAAATAACTCTCCCTAAGTTTCAACATGACTTCTTAGCATTGCTCATTAACTTTTCTATCTTTTATTTCATGTTTTCATGCATGCATACTAAACATATTTGTGACACCTTTCAAAAACATACTACCTATTATCATTGACTAAATTAAATTATGCTCAAATAGGTACATTCAATATATTTTATGCCTAATCATACCTAAAATTTTTAAATTTTATGCAAAAACAAAAAGAAAGATGAGGACAACGAATCCCCACCCCAAACTCAAAAGTGAGCCGTGTCCCCACGACTCGAAAAAGACTCAAGAAGGAATAACATTTAAAATTAGCAGACATATTGCACATAAATAAATGGTAGGAAAGAAAGAAAACATACTCTTCGAGGCTATTGCCTCGCATTATCGACATCCAAGATATGATTTGCTGGATATGTCTTTAATTGCTCCAGGAGTGTTATGATGTGCTCCTTTTCTTCCTTTGAAAGTTGCGTAATTCCTCTCAAAACTTTCATGATCCACGCTTTGTCAATATTGTTACTCATTTTAAACTCAAGTGTCTCTCCTTCACCAAAAGTCACATTCGCTTACCGAACAAGACACGTGATCATAGTATGATATTTCACATTTAATAACGACATGGGAAGGACCGTAAATCGCATCACCTCCTCATAGATCAACTGTGCCACATCCTCTGCTTCTCCTCAAAATACAATTCAACAAGATAACATTTTTAGAACGTTTTACCATGTAGGTAGACCAACTCAATCTTTCACCAATCTCCAAGAATCTTCTTGTATTTTCCTTTACCAACTTCTTTTTCAAATACTTTCTCATAAGCAAAAGGAAATTCCTGTAATTGTTTCTTCGCAGAAGCTATCAGGGCCCTTGAAGCTTTCTCTTTTTCCTCGGGTGTAGGACATTTGATCTGTAGAGGTTGTGTTGTTTTCTTCACAAAAGCTGGAACCTTTTTGCCCATTAAATCAACACAGATAGCTGACCTCTCTTCTCTTGACCTGTTTTACCTTTTTTGTTGGAACTACAACTTTTCTCACTTAATTTCTTCTCAATAGAACCCAATACCTTGCTTTTCTTCATCTCCCTTATAGTAGATAATGTTTATGTTCTCTTAGTCATCTCAATTGACCCCCAACTCAAAGCTTTAACCACTCTTGAAATTTGAAACTCGTGATTATTGGTTGTACAAGCTTTATTTGGGTTAGGAAAAGTGTTTTGATGATGATTCTCTTTATAGGTAAGATGAATTCTTGATGGACTGGTATGGATCTAAGAAACTATAGAATGAATTTCTGAAATTTAAGCTTTTGATTCTTGGATTCAATGTGTTTTGGTATGATATGGGTGGTTGAATCTTCTTTGTAATGATGTGGAGATAGGATTGGATGTGTTTTTATGGTGATTGGGTAGTGTTTTGATGTTTAGGGAAGGTTTGATGAAGCTTTAATGGAGTTGGGAGAGGTTTGTAGAAGAAAGAGAGGCTTAAGGATTGGAAAATTCATAATAGACTAGCCTTCCTCTTCCTTATAACCTAAAAACGCAGAATTTTTTCTCTCTCCAGCGTCGTGGGCCAGCATACCGATGATGCGCTTCGAAAAATCGTGCTTCGTCAATACACCTTATTCTCGAACTCGTGGGCACGTGTCTTTGTCGGACCGGCATACCGGTGCGGTAAGTCTCGCAAATACACCTCTCGGCAAAGAATGCGTGGTATGAACCCGTGGGGACCCCTTTTGGACCTGTCGGCTTACCAGTCATATGATCGGCATACTGGTGAGCAGGTCAGAATATGCCTAAAAATTTTGTTTTTCCTCCCTAACTCGATTTCTTCAATACCTGAACATCAAAAACACTAATACCTTTCTCAAATACGCATAATCAACTAAAAAGAACTAAACTAAACATGAATTAAAAACATAGAAACATAAAAAATTGCGGGTTGTCTCCCATACAACACTTTTATTTAACGTCTTTTAAAGTTAGACGTGTTACCTCGGTCATGTTTGGACATCACCTCCCCAAAACAAGCAAGTTTATTAATATTTTGCATGCGAAATTTGTATCCCTTGCCTTTCACTCCCACGAACTTCACAGATTTATTCTTTGTAGCCATGGTTGGTCTCATCCAAGTGTTCTGGGGTGTATCTGCGTCTTGTGGTAACTTTATTTCATATGTAGCATTACACTCCTCGGGAAATCCATTCATCTCTTCAGTTTCTAAACTTCGTTTGTTAGAAAGAATGTCCTTCATGAATTTAAGATACTTTGGCATTCTTGTGAGAGCTTCTACAAACGGGATGTTGATATTTAACTTGTTCACCATGTCAAGGAACTTCTTGAATTCTTTTTCATTGTTCTGCTATTTGACACGTGATGGGAATGGTAGAGGAGGACGTGTGTTGTTTACCACTGAGCTCTCTTTCTTTTCTGATGTCTTCTCTAGGACACTCTTTTGTTCAATTACCTCTTCTACATTATCTTCGATTGTTTCTTCAACCACTTTTTCTGGAATAGAGGTTGGTTCTGGTTCTACTCTAGGTGGAGGTAATTGTTTTCCACTTCTTAATTCAACTGCATGACAAGCATAATCTTTTGGAGCAATAGTATCACTTGGGAGTTGCCCTTTTGGCCCGTTTCGAAGTGTACTCGCCATGTGTGACAGTGTATGCTCGAGATTCTTGATTACCATGGACTGGGTTTGGATTCTTTGTTGGCTCATCTTCATATTTTCTTCAACTACTTTCATCATTGCAGTCATACTTGAATCTAATCTCGAAGGTTGCTTTATGTAGCTTGTTGCATTTAATATGAAGGTGGTTCTTGATAAGCTTCTGTGTAAATTGGCGCTTCTTGGTAGATTTCTTTATAGATCCGCGCTTCTGGATAGATACGTTGTGGTGGATAGTAAGATTGAGGTCGAGGTTGATAATAAGTCTCTTGGTTTCTGACCCAATTTTGATTTTGTGGGGATCGATAATTATCGTAACTTTCTTGAGGATGATAATAACCATTAGAATAATGGTTTATTTGATGAGATATGAAGGAATTTGAAGCTATATTATTCATTCAATTCTCCCACGAATGGTTTCTTGCTCCACAACCTGGACATGAAGGTAAAGTATATACTAGATTCACCTGAGCTATTGTTCGCGCTTGTTCTCGTAATTCCTTGAGTTTTTGGTTTAACTCTTTGAACCTTAGAGATTCTAAAGTCTCTTCTTGTTTTTCAGATTCGGCCAACTTCTCCCAGTCTCAAGAATTTCTCCATAATAGTTTCAGCTTCTTCAGGATCTAATAATACGAAACCTTTATCTCCTAACAAATATGCTCTTCTTCTGGACTCGTTATTGAGTCCTCCATAGAACATGGTTAATGAATACTTGTGATGATACATGGAATGGACATCTCGCCTTCATCTCATTAAAATGTAACCATGCTTCACCAACAGTCTCTCCGTCTTCCTGCATAAATTGTTCAAGCTCGAGCATATCTTTTAATCACTACTAACCGGATAGAATCGGTCTAGGAATTTGGATTGAAGCCTGTCCCAATCTGGAATAACACCAGGTTGTTTGGTATCGTACCAATCGCTTGCACCTTCGGTCAAAAAGAACTGGAACATAATGTAATACATCTGCTCCTTTGTAACACCTTTTGTGATATAAGCGTCACAAATCTGATTGAATTTCTGAACATACGGGACCAGATCTTGTTGTACAGCACCGCTAAATTGTCCATGACTCACAAATTGCGGTATCATGCCTAGATTTGGTATAAATTTAGCGGCTTGTATTTCTGGAGTGCGGATTTCTCGTGGTTGCACTCTGAATGAGATGCGAAGATCAAGTCTCCTCGGGCTTTCCATCCGTAAAATCTGTAAAACAAAAACTAAAAGAAAAAGCGTAAAATAGAACTAACTAAAATATAAGCACTAAATAAATGCACAAGGACTAACGATATAGTCCCGGGCAGCGGCACCAAAAACTTGGTGTCGCCTAAGGTGTGATAAAATAATGAATAAAATAAGTGCAAATAAACACCCTAGGCTGAGCACGATTCTGCAAGTATAAAGGACGTATGCAATTTTTAATGATAAATAGAATTCGTTCCTCAGAGACTACGAAAGTTATGAAGAACTTATGCAATTTATCTAGTGCAGATATGAAAGCTAGAACATATAATACGCAAGAAAATAAAGACTAAAGAACTTTTTATTCTATTTTTATTAAGAGATAATTAAAACTAATAAAGTAAAGACAAGAAAAGAAGATAGTATGATAGTTTAGCCTGAGAAATTAGCACGTAATCCCCACTAGTCTTGTTTATTCTAACATGTGAGGGTGAATCATGTAATATGCAATAATCAGGATTCTAAATTCCCATTCCTTAGACCTTGAGAGCGACTAAGGGGTCTACAGCACAACCATGAGGCTGTCTAAACTTAGGGTTATCAAGCGCTAACAAGGCCCTAAGCAATACAATTCCTTCAATTGGTGATATGGTGGTAAAAACATACCCTAATTACTATCTAGTTTATAGAAGAATTAGAAGAGGAGAGAGAAAAATTTGTTCGAGGAGAAGACAACAGAAGGTGGGGCCCTACAACACCACTTCAACACCTTTCCACCTCTATCATTAGGGTAATTAACATTAGTTTCGTATCTTAAACATGATTCTAATCTTCGTATTACTTATTTTTCTTTCTTTGATCATGCACTAAATTCCCTCAGCCTGAGTTTGCATTATGTATAAACATTGATACTCTATTGATATTTCTTTTTATTTGGGAATTAATTTATAGCTGCTTATGAATTAATTAATTGTAAGCTTTCTATAACTTGATAAATTATAGATTGGCTTAAGTTACTAAATTGTCACCCTGGGGGGGGGGAGTTTAAACAAAACTGGTTCATATACATTTGGTGAGCAGTGGTGATCCTGACAGGCTTGCCTAGCCAGATAATCACATAAGGTTAGCCAATATTTTGCGTAGAATGATCTCACCCGATGAATCTAGTAACCGAAAGGTAGCCTTTAAAGCTAACCTAGTAGAAGTTAGAAGGAAAGTAGAATCATGATTAGGTATAACCACCCAATTCACCCCTATAATGGGAATTATCGATTCAGCAGGATATAGGGGAGAAGTAGCAAACTCTAGTTGATTCCAATCTCATTCTTAGTAACCTATTTACTTTCTTTCTTTGTTTAATTAATCTAGTTTAATATTTTTTCATCTAGTTATATTAAAAAAACCAAAAACATCTATTTATTATATTTATATTTCAATTTAAAAAAACCTAAGTCCTCTACACTTTATAAGAATACAATTTTGAAATTAATGACTTAAGTCTCTATAGAGAAGATACTCTTTACATACTTACTTTATTACTTGTAAAATATCTGTACAATGCGGTATTTTTCTCTCTCGAGGTGTGTACTTAGTTACATTATTTTATCACACCTAGGGAGATGACAAGTTTTTGGTGCCATTGTCGGGAACTTGAATTTTAATTATTGTGGTTTGCTTAAGTGTAGTAGAGTTAGTTGTTTTTTTGTTCTAAGCTTGTTTTTGCTTTTGTCTTTTTTCAGATTCTTAGGTTTGGCGTATGCTCTGGGATCCCAAGAAATTACTGTGAGCTCAAAGAAGGTAAGAAATAGAGAAAGAAGAAAGAAGTGATGGCTAATAACAATGAGCTACTCTATGTAGATGATGAAGGGAATATGATTCCCAAAGTCGAGAACGTACCACCTAGGGAAAATCCGATAATCCAATTCAAAATCTAACTCCCACATGAGTATAACCACTAGTAGGACCCAATGGTTGATATCCACCTAACAATCCAAACAATTTGCGTATTCAATTGTTAGGGATTCTCCCTCCAGTTATTAAAGCTGATCGATTCAAGCTCGATCCAATGTCGAATCAATTCATAAGTTATGGAAACTACAGGGGTGCTGCACAATACGATCCGGTTTGATCGATTCAGAACTTTAAGCAAATTTGTGATTCTTACATTACTCAAGGTGTCACTCGTAAAAAATTGTATTACTTCATGTTTATGTTTTTCTTAACCGGAGGTGCGAGTGAATGGTTGGATCATCAACCATCTAATTCAATTATGCCATGGATGAACTGCAAGAAATTGTTTTCGATCGATACTATCAACAGAGCATGAGAATGAAGAATCAAATGGAGCTTTCCAATTTCCACCAAGACGATGGAGAGAGCGTAGGCAAAACATGTACAAGGTTTCAACATATGTTAGATATATGTCCACTTAATGGTTATACCCTTGAGCTTCAACTAGCCCTGTTCTATCAAGGACTTGACCATAATTCATGATTGAGGATAGATAATCTTGGAAGATGAGGGTTTTGTGTCCATGGGTCCTATTGAAACATCTATTTATATGGAGAAGATCGTAGAGTCTGGGAGGAGTTGGCCACCGTCGCGATCTCCTATTACTAATACGAGAGGTATGTTAAGCTTAGACAGTGACACTGCTATATATGCAAAATTTTCTTCATTAGAAAATTAAATGAAACAGTTGGCGCTAGTTGTGAAAGAAGGTCTCCAAGGGAGACAATCTAAGTTGAAAGTAGTTCTAGAGGCACAAGGGTGTCCATGCTGTGGAGTGAATGATCATATTTGGGAAGAGTGTCAAGGTAATCCGGAGTCTATTTTTTTCGTGTCAAATCGAAGGAATTACCAATCGGGTAATCAAGGGTATCAAAATGGGAATCACGATTTTCTAGTCCTTCAATGGTCAAATCAAAATAGGACTATAAATCAAGGTAATTCTTACCAACCACGACTTCAAAATAACAATTCCTGGCCGAGGTCCCAAAATCCGTATCAAGGGAGACAAAGATATGTGAAGCCAACTCCACCACCACATCCTGCTTACAATTCTTATGCTAATAGTCTTGTTGTCGTCCTCAAAGGTGTGATATAAAAATTAACACTAAAGGAGAGTGACTTTCCACAAGTGTACGAGTCATAAACAAGTAATAAAAAGTAAGTTCCGAGATGTTTCTTCTCCACTGGGACAATGAGGTTACAATTGATGTGTTTACGAGTATAATAGTTTAGTTGCAGGATAAATGACAAATAATATGAATAAAATGTTTATCGGGTTTTTGATAATTAAAACTGAAATTCAATTAATTAAAATTGAAATGTAAATAAACTAATAACGAAAGGAGTGAGTATGAGAGATATGCTTGAGACTTGCTAGTAATCCATGAAGTCAACTAAGTAGATGTTTCTAGATATAAGGGCAAATTGGTTGTTTTATGTTAATTAGGATTCAATATTCTTCCTAAATCCCTTTTGGGTAGACTTGAGAAGCTAAGTTACCATAACATGAATATAATTAAGTTCAAATCCTAATGACTACCTGGCTAGTCAAGACCTGTCGGCTCACCAACGCACACTAGGCACCTATATACTACGTCTATAACCAACCCCCCTTCCAGACGCTGATTTGATTACCTTGATTACCCAATATATGATCAAAATATGGATACAGTTAAGCACAAGATATATATATATATATATATATATATATATATATATATATATATCCAGCAGAAATAAACTCAAACTATTTAAATAAAAACAATCCCAAAATCCAAACACATTATATTACTATTCTAGGGTTCATACACAATCAATTCTCAAGCAACTAAATATTTCGTTCATACTCAAATAAATTAAAATCAGTAGATAATAATAGGAAAATCATGTTGTCTACAAAAAACTAATAAGTATAGAATTAATAATTACTGAAATAGGAGGTGAATGGAAAGCCTCGTGGTCTTCTTCTTCCCTCTTCTCCCAGCCGTTCCTTCTCTTCTACAGTGACTAATCGAGGCTACAAGATTTTACAAGACCTGTTTTTAATGTTATTTGCTGGTATATATAGGTGTAAAAACGTTTCATGGGTTATAAGCCTCTTTTAAGTGACCTAGCCCACTCCAAAAATGTTTTACTAATGAAATTTCTGGTTCGAACCACGACATCGGCTTTTAACATAACTTCTTCATTTCAGCTTTGAATCATGAACCATCAAATTCCACGCGTTTTTGACTTCAAATCCTAACTATATATGAAAGGGCTTCTCCAGAATCAATTTCAATCTCGTGTGGCACCTCGAACAATCAAATTTTCAAATCTAGCCGACACAAACATTCACTTTCTAAAAGTAGTCGAACCTTCCTTTTGCGCTATAACTAGGGGTAATCTTGTTTTTATTCATTTCTTATCAACATCTCAAGGTGTTATATCTTCCAAGTACCTAATAACTATACAAACAACACACAAATTACGCATAAAAGCTCTAGAAATATCAATAAAAACCAAAACTTGACAAATCTAAAGAAGAAAGTGTAAAACATCAAATAATGTAGAAAAATCCCTCACTTAGGCCCAATAAAACCCAAACAAATAGCTCTCGTGAGTGGATTAATCCATCACAAAAAGGGAGACATCAAGACCCCCAACTCAAAGTTTTGTCGTTCCGACAAAGTAAGAAAAATAATTCTCAAAGGGGTCTAAGTCCAATCAATCAAAGAAGAAGAAGAAGAAGTAGAAAATAATGAATGATCCTAAATCAACTATCCTAGCAAGTCTAATATAGTGATGTCCAATAACTAATACACACATACACATAATATACAAACAATAAACACATCATAAATTCAAGGTTAGATTAATTTTGTAATGCAAGAAGGAGTGGTTTTCACTTAGGTTGATATGGAGGCTATATGGTGTTCATTGGTCCTAACTTAGTATCCAATGGTCCAACTAACTACTCTCTAATCGATCAATTGTTACTTATCCATGCATTTAGAAACCTAAGGTCTTTTCGGTTATTGAGTAGGCTTAGGGACGGTGTGATATGTATATTTGGATAATGTGAAGTGAGCTTTTGGATCTCTTCTCAATAGTCATCAAAGAATCTCCCTAGAGCTTGAGTTTCACTCAAAGATGTTCTCACTCAAGCTAATTGATTAGCATGCGTAAATAAAAAATCACTCTCACGATGATTTACATAAACAATCCATTTTGTTGGTCCATTTCTTGTGATTCTTTTTCAATTTTTTGTAAGATAGCATGACACTCGTTATGTTGTGAGATGCCATGCTACCTATTTTGATTTATTTTTCTTTTCTTTACACAATTTTTTTTCTAGAATCCGGTAGAGGGTTATGATAAACATCGCATCATCAATATATCGCACATACAAACTCATAAAAATCCCATCCCGGTGTGGTTCCCCATGATGAATCTCACTATCCCAAACTCAAGCTCTAAAGCCGACTAGTCTTAGGGTTGCGATTCGAGTGCAGGTCATATGGTTAAGTCCTATCAACTAAGGGGCATGGCTTGTAATATGGCGACAAAAGAAGGATTTAGTTTAAAAGGGGGCTAAGACGGATAAATTGTCAATTAAAATAGGGTTGCTTCTCTCTGGTGTTTTAATCTTGCAGAATGTGAATTGTGTGAAAAATAGAAGTCAAAGGCTCCTTATAAGTGTAAAAACGGATTAGGGCTTGGACCTAATAATAAAACACTAATTAAATGTCCAAGCCCAAATTCTAAGCCCAAAATCCCGTAACTGCTGATACACCTTCACTAAAACGGCTTTTCCCGCTTCGTTATGACTCCGATTGACCTCATTCCAGTTGCTAAAGTTCCGTAACTCGATAAGGAATGTTTTCTCTTTGAAGGTCAGCGGCTAAATCATTGCTTAAGCACCTCGAAATCAGCAATCTATGGCCTGGAAAATAGATTTTCAGCTCTAAAAATAATATTTTCGGGATTTATCTTCAAATCTTGACTCTATCTCTTGATCTTTGACTTTCTCCTCGGATTCCTCTTCTAGCTAACATCTAAAACCTGTAAACTTTACACTAAAAATACCAATATTACGCGCAAAAACTTAATAAATTAAAAATGCTAGAAATAAAAGAGGAAAATCATATTATTGCATATTTAGTCCAAAAGTCTATCAAATTGATTAAATAAACACCACAAATGATGTCTCCTAAGGGTCGAAAATAAGAACAATTAGGGAGACATCAGTAGTATAAATTATTAGAAAAAATTGTATTGCTCATTTTACTTAAATAAATTTGTATGGTCATGTGATTCTTACTTTATATTTCTTATTTTATTATTTAACTTTTAAATTTTATAAATTCCTTGGTATTTCAAATATATTTTTTCAAATGAATCTATTTTCATTTCAGTTATGATATTATCTCAATCTTTTGTTTAATTCATATATTTATTTTTTTAAAATCTTATTTTATATTTTTTAAAATCATAGATGATTTAAAATGTATATGAGTATATCATAAACTATATTTTTTGTTGTAACATGCATTTGTAATATAATCCTGCCGAATGATTATGTATACAATTTCGGCTCATTTATTAAACTAAATCACCCGCAATGCACCCGCAACCCGCTCAACCCGAAACTCAATGGTTTATATAATGGATTGGGCGGGTGCAGACCTTATTTTTCAAAACCCGCACAACAACGGGCGGTTTGTGGGTTGAATATTTTTTATCCAAAACCGACCCGCGCACACCCCTACTTACTAGCTTCTCGTTTCAAAGTCTTCTTACTAACCACCCTAGTAAACAATTTTCATTCGCCGCCAGTACTTCTCGCCTCCTGAGTGAATCCCACAATAACCTCGTCTGATGAGTTATAATTAAATCGAATATTTTTCAGCTTTGCCAAACCTTGAACTAGTTTTGCCGTCCATAATATATTTCCAACTGCTATTTCACTTAGTTACTGTTGTCCATTACTTCGATACCACTATTTTTTATCCTATGTAGGTTTTCATGCTTATTTTAGGTCATCTATGTAGCTTGTCTTGGGATTGGATTGATCAAAACAAATCTGGACATTACTAAATTTTACAGTAGCCCCTTACTCCTTAGGCTGCAACTTGCAGCTACAGCTGTTCAGTAGAGTACATTTCTACTTGCATCTGTCCACTAAAGTATATACATACCATTTTTAGCGGCAACATATTTTGTCGCAAAAGGTCTTGATTTTGCTGTAAATAAGCATTAGCGACAATAAATACCGCTAATTGGTCGGCACAATAATTTCGTCTATTAAGTATTGTTTTTGCGACAAATTACGGCAAGAAACTTTGCAAACTATAAACTATGAATATTCTTGGCCAGACAAATTGACTTAGATTAGATGATTAAGGAATTTCTGTTACAGCAAATTTATTTTGTTACTAGAACGTTGTTTCTTTGCTTGCTGCTGACTGTTGCCATTTATTGAAAATGTAATATTAATAAAAATATGTGTATTTGACAACGCCTAAATGGTTATTGAAAATACTTCAGCTTGACCAGAGATACAGCAGTACCTAATCCACTCCATATGTAGATTGGTAGATAGAGTGGGCTTTTAATTATTCAGTTTACAAAATTAAAAACAATTGGGTCATGTCAATCATGCTTTTCTGTTGATCTATGTCATTACAAAGAATATAACATCAATTTGCACATATATTCAATTCGATCTTTGAAATTAGATCACTATCCGTACCTAATCTTAAATAATATTCTAATAGTGAGGGAATTAAACAACCTAACCATGGTAGTATTAAATATGCCGACAGCTTCAGGCCAAGTTAGTCAACAATATATAATCTACATTTTTTCCTTGTATAGGATAAATATTGACGCCACATCTTCTAGCGGTGGATACTGCTAATTAAGGTCATGAATGAATTTTCACACATATACGATTTTTAATTTGTACTTATATATATTTTTTGTTCTAAAGACTTTCATTCAAGCAAACCAAAATTTAACATTAATTCTAACAATATTATATAAATTAAGCATAATAATGTTAGTTTACATATTTTTTGAAAGAATAATCTTATTTATTAAAGACAAAAAAAATATAATGATGCTGGATTCTTATATTTGCATTTTAACATTACTAGTTATATATTGAGTAATGATATATACCACCAAAATTCATACCGTCCACCATCTATGACGTGGCGCGATTTGGTTGGAAGTGAATATTTAATTAATCAAATAGAGTAAATAAATAAATTAACAACTTATTTCTAATCAAATCACGTCATGTCATGGTGGTATATTAGGTGGTATGAATTCGGGTTGGTATATATCACTACTCTTATATATTTATATATTCTATTTTTACCTTAAAAAAATTCAGAAAACGTTATCTCCAAACTCGTCATATATTTGAAACCCCTCTCAATTTATCCTCACCCTAAATATACCTATATAACAAAAAAGAACTTTTTAATAAGAATCCACTCATTTTTATTAATATCATCAATTATTTTTGACTAATTAATAATAATTTAATTTTAATTTATAAAATCAAATCTTCTATATATATATTTTTACTAATTTTTTTATCTAAATTCTAATGTATTCAAAACTATAAAATACTATTTTTTATATTTTTTTTCCTTTCATATATTATGACAAAAAATAAAATTTATTTACGATTTAATGTTAAATCTTTATTACAAAACAAAACTTTTAAATAATCCGGATTTATTAGATGAAAGATAGAAATGATCGTTTATATATCCTTAATTCACTCGCTTGCAATTTATATTTAGTTTTTCTAATTTTTTATAGAATAAAACATTCATAGAAAAAATCATGGTTACAATAAAAAATATTAACATATCCATACCCTTTAAATCACTCCTTCCCGTCCAAAAAAAATAAAAAAATCATCCACCTTTGTATTTTTTTTAATCCTTTTTTTCTTTTATTTGTTTTAATAAAGATTAAACTTTCTCAACTATTACAAAATCTTTAGATTTTGTGTCGGTCGAGATATATAAAAGGGTTAATGCCCAATAGACACCTACCACCTACCTATAAAAGACACCGTCCTTTTTAAAGAACAACGAGTAATGGGAAATTTCCCACTACTCAAAGTTTGAGTAATGAGAAACTTCCCACTACTCAAACTTTGAGTAGTGGGAAGCTTCCCATAACTCAAACGACTCTTTTTATAGAAAAGAAAAGGAAAAAGCAAAATATATGTGACCTTTTACGGGAAAAAAATAATAGTTAGGGTGAGAGGGAATTAATTCTAACTTGAGGTATTTCTTGGGCAATAATCCTATATATATAAATAAAAACTCTTAGATGTGTCCAATAATTTTTAAATTTCTCAACTTTATAAATCCTATGAAATGTTCAATATTTTTTTAACATTTTTAATTTGGTAAATTACATCTTACTCCAATTTAAATTAAAAAAAAAAAAATTTATCCCACAAATTATTTAACTAAATCTCATTTATCTCTACAAGTTTTTTATCTAGTTACCATAAATATCTTTATTTATATAAGTCATTTAAAAATAATACCTTAAACCTTTCTCATTTATCTCTACAAATTCTCCTTTTCTTAATTTTTATTCATGTCCCTTTTGCCCCCTCTATAGTTATAAACATCACCTTTAATTTTAGTAGGACAAAAATATGTTGAGGTATTTTTATTCTTATAGGCACTTATATGTGAATCTATGTGAATCTATGTGAATCTCTGATTGCATGTATAAACAATTATCATGAAGTAATGTCCAAGAATTAACCTAAAAGTATAATTATCATACAAATAATCAATTTAATAAAAATATCAAGAAAAAAAAATTAGTTTCACAATACAAGAAGAGATCGGCTTTCACTTTGTTCGAAATGGTGGATGTAGGCCGTTCCTTGGTCCTACCATATTGTCTAATCGTACACTCAACTACTCTCTACAAATTCAGTCGTTACTTAACCAATCAACTAATAATCTTGAGGTCTTAGGGTGTAGCGTAGGCTTAAGGTAGGGTGTGATAAATATTTAGGATAATTTAGAGTGGGATTTTGCCTCTCTCCTCACTGTCCATCAACTAATCTCCCTATAGCTTGAGTTTCCGCTCAAAATCTTGCTCAATCAACCCGTTGATAATATAGCATTTCATCCCCAAGTCCTAACCAATATCAAAGATGTCATATGCAATTTTCTTTTCATATATTTCTTTTCTTCATTTTTTTGTGTGTAAGTCAAATACGAGACTCTTTTTGACGTATATTCTCGTGTTTCTTATTTTCTTTCTTTTTCTCAACTTTTTATTTTCTTTTATTTTCTCAACTCCTGGATTACAAGCGCACAAGGAATAAACACGTAGAATAATCATCTACCCACCCAACGTATCCCTTGATCAGGTACACCTACCAACCCAAGCTCAAGCTCTAATACAACTAGTCCTAGGCATGTGATTCGAGAGAGGGCTATATGGTCAAGTCCTAGAAACTAAAAGATATAAGCTTATAACGTGGTTTATCAAAGAAAAGGATACAAAGGCTAGAACGAGGCTAAGAAGGATATTACAATACAAATCTGGTAAGCAAGCTAAAGGCAACAAAGGGCTATGTTGTAGATCTCGGTTTTGGGCGTTAGGCGGTTGATTGGGGCCTAACGCCTAGGCGGGATTACACGGGGCTCAGGCGTAATTATACGGTTTTGAATCCCGATATGTAATTTTGTATAATTAGTAATATATATGTATTAATTATAGAAATTTTAACTATTTAAGTCATATAATTCATACTATAGTAAATATAAAAATACTAAAAATGAGTTATAATATCAACTAAATATTCTCGAGAATAAGAAAAATAACAAAAAGGTCTATGCGGGCATCTTTTTCCATTAGTCGGTGCCTAGGCAGCAATTTTTAGCCATTAATTGGTGCCTAGACAGGCATGGCGCCTGTTACACGGAGACCAAGGTGCTAGGAAAAAACGCCTAGAATTTTAACTAGGCGTAAGCGGCTGAGGAGGGAGTTAAAGCCTAGGCGGCGCCAAGGTGGGGAGATCTATAGCATAGACAAAGGTGTAACGAAGAACTGCCTCAATCATTTTCCTTGCTAAGTGGTCTTGTTATTTTCTTATTTCTCGTTCGTATTTTAAGTGGTTTCGACTAGGTTGGACCTCACATTCAACACACTGCCCGTTCTCACCTCGTTCAAACTTTTTTTCTTTGCATTGATTACTATTTATTTATATTTATTATTACATGTTTTCATAAAAGCATTTGAAGCACACTATAAACAATTCAAAAGACACCTCTTATATATCATTAAATCATCCAATTTAAGATTAATAGGTACATTCTCTACATTATACACCAATTACCATATAATATACACTAAAAACAAATAAAACACATCAAAAAGGGATGAGCACAATGGGTTCCCACCCTCAACTCAAAGGTGAGTCGTGACTCCACAACTCAAAAAGATGCAAAATAATTTTTTTTGAAGAAGTGCACATACCACATAGTTCACGAGAAAAGGAAAAATTATACCTTTGCGAGAAATGCTCAATCCCTAAGTTTGGGGTTAACGTTCTCGATCTATGAAAATGAGTAAAACCGATGTTTGTCCTTGTTTGAGGTGAATCAGTTCGACTCATGCCTTATTTGAAAAAAATGTAAATACTGAAAGTTGTAGATCTTCTTCCAAGATGATTTAGGTGGCCGCTTGGATCACTTAAATCAGAGCTCATATGCCAAAGTTATGGCTCTTTAAAGGTGGCTCCAAAAAAATAGTTTCCATGCCTTTTATTTTCATCGCGACGGTTTGGAAATGTCGCTGCACGAATTGCAGCTGTGGTGTACCGCCCCTAGGCATGGTGTACCGCGTGCAACAAGTAAATGTTTATGACTTCGCATACTGTGGCCATATCATCGCCAAGATCCATCCTTGGCGAGCGGTGTACCGCGTGAGCCTTACTGTTTATGCCATTTTGGAGCATGGTGTGACTGTTGTGACAGTTTAGTATCGTGCGGTGTACCCCGATTCTGTGCAGTCTATCACACGTACCTACGGCGAGCTTTGATTTTCTCCGCTAGTTCATTACAAACTCAAATATTAACCACACCCATTCATTAAAAACACTAACACATTTCTCATTAAACAATATAAACACTAAAAACACCTAAATAACTTATTACTATACATTAAATATGGAATTTAAGCTACTAAATGCGCAATAAACTAATGAACAAATAGATTTTCACCCTTATTGGCTTTTTTTAATGTTTTTAAGCTTTACGGGTAACCTCACGTGATTCCTTGATTCACGTAGTCTCCCCAACAATGTGAGAGACTATTGAAACCTGCAACCCTTCTTGGTTTTGATCACCTTTTCCAAAACAAACTTCGTGACCATTAATTGTCCCCTCCAAGAACTCTTATACTTGAGTGATGTGTTTGGGGGATCAAGATCTTTTCAGTGCGACCTCATTGCCTGCCCCAAAATTATCTCCTACCTTCTTTCTCACAGTGTCTTGGGGGCGCATATCATTTGATTTCTCAGTAATAACTTGATTTTCCGAGACTCCCCGTGACTATTTTTTCCTCTTCTTTCCCGTAACAAATAAAGCTCTAAATTCATCTCCAATACCGAGCATCTAGAATACACTTTTGGGCTTAAATTCACACTTTCACCCAAGTCACACATCACTTTTCCCTCGAATGTACTACCTATTCATATTGGGAGTTTGAAACCTCCAGGATCATTTAGCTTTGGTGGTGACTTAATTTGAACTAGTGTCGATATCCCACTGGTTAGTGCCACCATCTTATATTCTGTGAACTTATTCTTCTTGAAAAGCATCTCCTTGAAGAATTATTGGTAGTTTCGCTTCTTCTCAATGGATTCGAGTAAATGGACGTTAATTTTCTCTTGGTTTAATGTCTCTATGAAATTCTCGTACTCGTGATCACCCTTCAGATAAGTGATTTGTAACAGATATGACTATGGAAAATAGATGTGTATGGGCGGTGGTACCGCCCTACTCTTTTCCTTGCACCCTTGGTGCATCAACTATCTCTCTTGGATTCTCAACCTTTTCTTCCTCAACTCTTCAACCTATTTTTCATTCAAAATCTCAAAAATAGATTCCTCCATGCTTGTTTTAGTTGGTTTGTCTCTCTTTGGATTTTCCATGTCACTCTTCGCAGCAGGTGACAATTCCACTATTTTCTCTTCAACTCGAAGGATTGTAGCCTTACATGCTTTGAAAACACTAACCTCACTATCCTCGATTTCCTTCACTCTATTTATTTTATATCGACCTAATTGTAGCGGAGGATGTTGTTGGAGTTTTTTTCATGGCAGGAGCCCAATTGGGTGACTTGATTCCCTAACAGTTGCAATGCAGCGGATTGCTAGTGTGATTTTACATTAGTTGCTCGTGCTTTATCCTATGTCAACACCATGAATTATTTCATAGTTTCTCGCGTCATTTTGAAAAAAACATTTCATCATTTGTTGAAGATTGGAAAGGAAGGACTCTTGTGGATGTGATAGCAATGGCATTTGAGCTTGATTCCTATTATAAAGACGGTAATTTGATGGTTTAAAGGATTTACCCCCATAAGCTTTTTAACCCAAATATATATTTTGAGGTGCTGCTTGTTAAACATGCTCTTGTAGTTTAGGATGATATGAATGGCATTGATAAGGAATTTTGCTTGGAATTGGTTGGTGGAACTGGTTCCCTTGGTGATAATTCTGGAGGTTTCCTCGATTTTTCATGGAATAACCATAGGGTTTGTTTACGACCTTCAACTAAAAATTCCCACCTTGAAAGCTCTCCTTAATAAGCACAGTAAGTTTATTTAACTCATCTTGCAAGCTAGAAACTTGATTATGCATCTCTCTTTCTTTGATTGGTGATGTAAACCTGTTAAATATGTAGATAGACAAAAACAAAAAATGATGTAAACTAAAAACAAATAAACACCACTATACAATCCAAACGCAAAAAAATAACAATATAGATCCCGATAGCGGCACCAAAAATTTATCTCACCTAGTATGATAAATAATCAACACTCAAGGTGAGTGACTTCTCGCAACTGTATGGGTCGTTGACAAGTAATAATTTGATAAGCGTGGGGTTATTGTCTCCATATGTACTATCAAAGTTATAATTTAAGTGTTTCACAATAGTATGATAATGTAAAGTTGCTATATATGATATTTGTTGGGTTTTCGTTTAAGGGACTAATTTGCAATGAAGATAAATAACTAACTAAACGACAGATAATTAAAATTTTAAAAGACCATAAAGGGGATGAGAAATATGCTTGATTCTTGCGGTTATATTCCTAATCAACTATTTAGTCATTATTTGATAGAAGGGCGAATTGGCTTGTTCACATTAGCCGCGATTTAAAAGTCTCTCTAATTCCCGTCAGGGTAGCTTAGAGAAAAACCTCAACAGAACTAGGGGACTTGGGTAAGGACAACCTAGGCGATGTATCGATGTAATAAATCTGACCCTATTGACTATCTAGCTAAGCAAGCTCATCAGGATCATTACCGCACACTAGACATTTATATACTATGTTCGAAATATGACCCCTCTACTTTGGGTGCTAGGAAAAAGTCTCATACTATCCAACATGTGATTAAGGAATGAATAAGCATCAAGAATAAATATATAATAAATGGAATTAAAATACATAATTCATTTCAATTATAAAACATTTCCCAAATACAAAATAACATAAAAATTACCAGTTGGGGTTGATACCCATTGCAAGCCTCATGCATAAGAGGTTAAGTTCATAAAGATAAACGGGAAATTACATAAAACTAATACTAAAACCATGTTTAAAAGATAAAACTGAATAAAATTAATCTAAAGAACGACGAGAATCAGATATTGGATTATGGAGAATGGTGAAATTGGGTGAAACCACTCTCCTTTTCTTCCTTTCTTCTCTAAAACATTTTTCTCCTCCCTTCTTCTAAACTATTTTATGTCTAACGATGAATTCTTATTTTGGAGGCTGCTAATATGCTTCTATACTAACCTAAAAACATTTTTCTTCCAAATGGGCTCACTTAAATTAGTTACTAATGGCCTAACCCATTTTATGTAGTGTTGTCCATGTTCGAGTCACGGTGGCACAAATAGCATAATTATTTTCGTCTCAACTTTGAATTGACTTTCGTCACCTTTCACGCGAAATTGGCTTCAAGATCTTTCCAACTGAAAATGAAAAAAGTCCAACTCTCTGACCAATTAATCTTAGTGACTGAAACAATATGACGTCAAGAATTTGGCGATAAACACTTGAACTATCCCAAAGTGACTTTTAGCTTCAATTACTCCTTGGCTTGAGGTTTATCTTGATTTTTTTTACATGTCCTCATAATCTTGGATCTCGTGTTAACCAAGTACCAAAAATCTACACAGTTAACACACAATTAAGGCACATAATCTCTATAAATAGCAATATATCAAAACAAGATAGAAAAGTGTAACCATTTGGGTTAGCTCAACTGGCCAAAGCCTTGTCTCTACTTCTTGAAGGTACATGGTTCGAATCCCTCCCTAAACATGGATAACATAGTTCTGACTTTCCTAGGGATATACATGGGGGGGGTGTATATTCTCTATGGGAATAGTCGAGGTGTTGGTTCAGATACCTAGTAACCAAAAACAAAAATAGATAGAAAAGTGTAATATATCAAATACTAGGGAAAAATCCCTAACTTAGGCCCAATAAACTTCCAAAATAATGTCTCGTGCATATATTACTCTATCACAAAAAGAGAGATCATCGATGTTCTATCAAGGCATCAACTTAGAGTCAAGACTGAGATAGATAATATTGGAGGATGAGCTTTCGTGTCTTTGGAACTGAGAGGAGTTTGACCCATTCGTGAAGCCCCATTACAAATATCAAAGGTACGCTGCATTTTAGACGCTAAATTATATGCGATGGAGAATCAGATGAGGTAGTTAGCACTTACGATGGAGAAAGGTCTTCAAGGGAAACAAAACGAGTTAATGGAAGTGCAAGTAGTACAAGGTTATGCGTATTGTGGGGTGGACAATTATGTATGGGAAGAGTGTGAATGAAATCCAAAATCAGCGTGTTTTGTGTCGAAATGTGCGAATTACCATTCAGGTAATACTGGGTTTCAGCAAGGGAATCACAACCATCCAGGCCTTCAATGGTCTAATCTGCATGGGGCAGTGAATCAAGGTAATTATTACCTACCACGACATCAAAGACAACAATTTCTCGCATATATCTCAAGTCCTTATCAGGGGGTCCAAGGTTATGTCAAGTCAGCACCACCACCACAACCAACCTATGATACTTATGCCGACAATCTAGCACATAAAGGTTTGCCACAACATCCTCAAGAAGGATCCGATATCGACAAAACTATGCAAGCTTTCTAGACTTTGACAAAAGACAACATGAAAATCAACGACGAGAGATTCAACGAGCACTCTGATGGGTTAAATATAATGGGGATACAAATCACCCAAATAGACAATTCTCTTGATAAGCTTCAACCAACTCTTCCATAGTTAGGCCAAGGTACGAAGAACGACGTGAATTCCATATGAAATAGCGATGGTACTGATGGGTTCGAAACATGTAAGGCTATATGCTTTCAAACCGAGGAAGTAGTTGAATCGCCACCTGCTGCAAAGATTTGCAGTGGAGAATTCAGATATAGTTGAAGAACAAACCAAGTCAATCTTGGAAGATATGAATGTTGAGCTTCTAGTCAAAGATATTGCAAAAGAGATCGAGGAGGTACTTGCACTATAAGCCAAAAAGACCGAGAAAGAAGTTGAAGAATCAATTGAGATAGAGGAAAAGGTAGTTGCACCCAAGGTGCAATAAGAAGAAAAGAAGGTGGGATCTCCACCTAGTTTTCTATAAATGCTAGCAGCCATTCAGATGACATATCAAAAGGGTGACATTAAGCTCAAGGAATTCGTTGAGGCGTATAGCGAAGAGAGAATCAATGTGCAAGTGTGTTAGATTGTTGAAAAAGGGATTATACTACAACAAGTGTTCACACAGGATATCCCTGAAGAGGTAGGGAGTGCGAGTCTAGAAACCAAGATCGAGATTGTGGCTCATAATGAGAGAGACTTAGAGATTATTGAAGAGAAGCTACCACCTAAGCTTCAAGATCCTCGAGGTTTCAACCTCCCAATCCAAAATGGTGGTAAGCTTGATGTGAAAGCTATGTGTGACTTGGGTTCAAGTGTGAACCTTATCCCCAAGTCAGTGTTCAAGAAGCTAGGCATCAAGAATGCGAAGAATACGTTTTTAAATCTACAGTTTGCGGATAACTCAATAACAAAGCCATGGGGAATCCTAGAGGACATTAGTGGCCAAGCTGGTAAGGTTTCTATCCTTACTTACTTTCTTATTCTTGAATATGATGAAGATAAGAAGGTTCCTATCATACTCAGTAGGTTGTTCTTAGGCACGAGTCAAGGAATGATAGACGTTCATGAGGGAACAATGACCCTCAGTACAAACAAAGAATCTAAGACGTTCTAAAGAAGGCGTCACCAGCAGTTCATGTCATTTGTTAAGTGATCGAAAAGGTCAAAGAGAAGGTCCCAACTAAACACTTGGAGAGTAGAGATCAAGGTGATTTTGGGGTCAACGAGGAAGTCGCTTGGAAATCCCTCAAACAATAGAATAAGCCACGGGGTTTCAAGAATGCGTGGATGGGACCACTTGGCGTTACTCATGTAGTTTCGGAAAAAGTGATTGAAATCCGACCTAAGAGAGGTCGAAAGCTTCGTATGGTTGATGTTATAGCCTCATTCGTAGCTGGCGCGGCTACACACTCAAGAAGTAGAGGAGGTAACACGTCAAAATTTAAATGACATTAAGCAAAAGTGTTGTTTGGGAGATAATCCACAATTATTTTAGCGTTTTATATTTTAGTTTTATTTAGATGAGTTTTTTTAAATATATATTGTAGTAATGAGTAAGATAGAAGTTGTTTTTGATGTGCAGGTTATGTAAAAGTTAAGTTTGGGGTGAAAATATTGAAAAATTTGATTTCACAGCGAGCCAAACGGTAGTACCATCCCCATCGCATAGTATAACGTTGCCCTATGAAGCGTCATGAACGTATACGACATGGTCAAAGTCAGTAAGAAAATCTTGATTGAGCGGTATACTAGCCTTACGAGCTGTATGTCATTCCCATACAGTGTCGACAATTTGCGTAAGGGTCATGAAGGTGTGTCAATGAGGTAAAAAATCATTCGTCCGGTATACTAGCCACAAAGGGCAGTATAACCTCCTCCAGCAAGGCTCATGACGGTATATGACACAATAGAAGTTCAAAAGGTTTAAATCTTTGACCGGTATACCGGCCCCAATGAGCGATTTACTGGGATACCATTTGTTTTGACAAAAAGAGACGATCGTGTCATGGTACAAGGAGAACAGTACTAAATGATATTACTGGCCTCATGGGTGGTATAGCACTATGCGACACGATAAGCTGAAGAAGAAGAGGTTAGAATAACACCAACTCATAAACCTTAAGCCTCCTTCTTCTCCAAGCAACCAAACTCCATTAAAGCTTCACCAAACCTTCACCGCACATCCAAAAAAAAGAAAATCACCACAATTTCATATCTATATCCATCCCTACACTCCTATGAAATTTTTTGAACCACACATATCATTCCAAACACCTAGAATTCATGAATCAGAGTCAAAATTTCTAAAATCTTCTTCCAAAAATTTCTTAAAACTTTATCATGCAAGCAATATTACATCATATCCACATAAAGAATCGTCATCTTTAATCCATTCCTAACCTAAATAACACCGTATAAACCCAAAATAAAGGGGTAAATTTAAAAAAAAAGTTGTTCAACTTTGAGTTGGAGGTCATAAGAGATGACAAAAAGAACAGAGACACTCTCTAGTGTTAGGGAGATGTAGAAGAATTAAAGAAAGGACTAGGATGAAAACATGAGGAAATAAAGTAAGAATCATGTAAGTTTGGAAAAGAAGAGAAAGGGTAAATTGAGTCAATCAATTAGAGAGGAACCGGTTATGGTGACTTCAAGTTCTCAAAAGAAATTGCGATGATTAAAGAGAAGACACCACAAATTCTCCAAGTCAAGTTTCATACGCCCGAGATGAGCGAAGCTTGTAAGGACTTATTAGCTATCACGAAAGCAAATATGTCCGGATTAACACTGGATCATGAGATAAAAATCAAAAATAAGTTGGAGAAGGAGAATACAAGAGATTTCGAGAGATGGGTGAGAGATTGGGATGGACCACATTCAATATGAGGCGTTCAAGTTTATCTATTATGTTAGTTTCTGATTTCTATCTAGGACTCTTTAGCCGATATAGTGAAGGTCAAGTTCCAGTTCGAGGAAAGTTAGTTTCTTTCACACTTGAAGAGATTCGTAACCACTTTAAGTTCAAGAAATAGGATGGACCATGCAAATATCAAGTAGCGATGAAGAACATCAAGACTTTTGATTAGGACCTACTTTATGAATATGGGTTGAGTAGAGAGTTAATGCGAGAACACAATGGAGTGTTAACAGCGCATTGGATTTACAATTACTTTCAACATGATGCAAGAATATGGAACAACTTTCTCACGCAAAATTCTTTAGAAAACACTCGTACCTCGGATGTAAGTAAGAAATTCTCCCTCTTTTTGAATTGTGTTTTATGAGAGAAGGAAGTAGATGTAGCGCAAGTAACATTTGATGATATTATGCAATTACCAATCAAACCAACAAATTTTTTTACCCTGAAATACCCCTAAAAGATTACAAGCCTACTAAGGAAAGCTAAGGTGGAACTTGGTGACAATGAGAAATTAGTGTTTAACATAAGTAGCTATATCGACAATGCATGTTTCAAGAAAATTTTGAGAGGAGCAGTTCCAAAGATTCCTCCATGTGTTAATACTTCTCGTGAAGAGGATCTTTCATGGGAAGAAATATGAATGAGCGATTTGATCAAATTGAAGCATCTTAAACTGTCTTGGCCAATGATGTGGCACAAATAAAAGCAAATCACATGCGCACCATGTCACTCCTGGGGCAAATAAGTCGCAATATCATGAAGGATCCACTACACCCTATCTTAGGCATCGATCATTTAAGGCAATAGCCTCGAGAGTACATTTCATTTCTTTATTACCATTTCATTTCTTGTAATATATGTGTTAGTTTTCAAATTTTTATCAAGTCTGTTTCGAGTCATGGGGACACGATACATTTTTGAGTTAGGGGTTTGGGGATTCGTTGTCCTTCATCTATTTTTTGTGTTTTATTATTTTTTAGGTAGAAATAAAAAAATTTGGGAGTTCGAGTTTGATGTATATTGTCTTTAATACCCTGGAAGCATAAATTTAGTGAGTTAATTATAGTAAGTAATATGTGTATGAACTAGTTATTTTGTATGTTTAAAGTATGAACATGAAAACACACACATTAAAAGTAAAGAAAAGATTAGTAAGCAATGCAATATAAGTAAGTTGGACCTTGGGAGCCTTGAGGGGTGTGTATACCATGAGATATGAAATAGTTGATAAACCCATTTAATGAACGTGCTAGAGGTGAGAAAGTAACAAAATTGCGTAGTTTAGAAAGTGATGAAGGCAGTTCTTTTATAAGACTTTGTGCCTTTTTATCGTTATGTGCAAATTAATTTAAATGTTATCCGTCTAAGCACCTTCTAGCCTTTCTAAAGACTTTTTAGTTAGCCATATTACAAGCCATACCCATTAGATTTTAGGACTTTTTCATATGACTCGCACTCGAATCGCGATGCTAAGATAGTTGTCTTTAGAGCATGAGTTTGGGGTTGTGGGTTTGAATTATGGGAAAAATTTGTGTGGGTTTTTTGAGCTATGTATTTGTGTTATATTGAAGATTTATTGTTCTTATTATAACCCTTTTTGGGGTTAAAGGAAAATAAAAAAAAGTATTAAAAAGAAAAGAAATATGATGAAATAAGTAGCATAACATCTCACATCAAAAAGAAATTCATAGCTAACTTACAAAAAAAAAAATTGATATAAAAAAGATTGAATATGAAAAGGGGTGACAAAGAGGAAATTCTTATGTGATCATCATTGTTTTAATTGGATATTGGGATGCGAATCAAGTGAATCATAATTTTGTGTTGAGTGAGAACATTTATGAGAGTAACTTAAGCTTTAGGGTGAATTTATGATGGCTAGCGAGAAGAGAGTCAAAAGCTCACTCTACATTTTCCAAATATACGATCATACTGCCCAAAAGCTTAACATTACAATATCAAAGACCTTATAATTCTTGACTATGTGATCAAGACGAGATTGACCCAATAGAGAGTAGTTTGATGGACCGCTGGATACTAAGGTAGGATCGATGAACACTCTATAGCCTCCATATCGAACTAAAAGAAAGACCCATTCTTTGTGCATTAGAATTTTAATCTAATATTGAATTTAAAACATATTGATTATTTGTATGATAAGTATATATATATATATATATATATATATATGATTTAGTTTGTAAATATTATTACATGAAACTTGCTAGGTAGTTGCTTTGGGATTAATACTCACATTCTTCATTCTTATCTCCATATGCTTACTTGACTTAACTGATATATTTAGAGACTTCCATATGCTCATCTATTATTGTGTCGGGGCGATACAACTTTGAGTTAGGGATATTGATGTCTCCATATTTGTTATAGAATAATTTAATCACGAAACATCCTTTAAGGTGTATTATGTGCTTAACTGAGGGGATTTTCTCATTATTTGTCAGTTTCTTGTTTCTTGCCCTTACCCAAGTCGTTTGGTAGTATTGGTGTTGCCCTCTAAGCTACCCTCACGAAGTTAGATGAATTATAGATACCCGACTACTTGCCGATAAAAAAAAGATACCTGACTACTTATATATGCTCAATTCACCCATATGTTAAACATAAAGATTAAGGAAGATACGTCATACTAGCTGGCTAAGGGGGTGTTTGTTTGCACTTAATGAGATCTTACCCTGGTTCATTAAGACACTGGATCAGTAAGACTGTTTGTTTTTACTGACCAATTCAGATCTGAATAGCTCTTAACCGGCCTGTTTCATTAAGATTTAAAACTAAGGTAGTTGCTTTGGGATTAATACTCACATTCTTCATTCTTATCTCCATATGCTTACTTGACTTAACTGATATATTTAGAGACTTCCATATGCTCATCTATTATTGTGTCGGGGAGATACAACTTTGAGTTAGGGATATTGATGTCTCCATATTTGTTGTAGAATAATTTAATCACGAAACATCCTTTAAGGTGTATTATGTGCTTAACTGATGGGATTTTCTCATTATTTGTCAGTTTCTTGTTTCTTGCCCTTACCCAAGTCGTTTGGTAGTATTGGTGTTGCCCTCTAAGCTACCCTCACGAAGTTAGATGAATTATAGATACCCGACTACTTGCCGATAAAAAAAAGATACCTGACTACTTATATATGCTTAATTCACCCATATGTTTAACATAAAGATTAAGGAAGATACGTCATACTAGCTGGCTAAGGGGGGTGTTTGTTTGCACTTAATGAGATCTTACCCTGGTTCATTAAGACACTGGATCAGTAAGACTGTTTGTTTTTACTGACCAATTCAGATCTGAATAGCTCTTAACCGGCCTGTTTCATTAAGATTTAAAACTAAGGTGTCATTTGATTTTTTATGTGATAATAACTGAATGCTGAATAACAGCTGAATGGAACTTATTCTGTTAAGAGGTAGGGTCTGAATGAATCAGACTTGGTTTTAAATCTTAATGAAAAATTCCAGTTAAGAGCTATTCAGATCTGAACTGATCAGTAAAAACAAACAGTCTTATTAATCCAGTGTCTTAATGAATCATATTAAGATCTCATTAAGTGCAAACAAACACCCCCTAAGTCTGATTCGTTCAGACTCTTCCACTTAACGGAATAAGTCATATTCAGCTGTTATTCAACATTTAGTACTTATCACTTAAAAAAATCAAACGACACCTAAGTTATATTTAATCTCCATTCTTATGAGTTTATTTATATGCATTAGTTTAATATTAAAATCTTTCAATTTCTTATTTCGGAACCCAAACAAATATTTTTGTTTTATTTATATTTTAAGTTTAAACAATTAATCTCTTCTATGCTTAAATCTGAACACGAGTTTGAGCTAACCGATAAATCCTTGAGAACGAATCTCATTTATTAACTATTACTTGCGAAAGATATGTGCATTTGCAGTGAGTTTCTCGTAATGGTTTAGGTGTGTGCTTTGCCACCACCACTATACCAATTCTTTATCTGCATATGGTAAATTTCTCTATTTAAAAATTATTTAAAAAATAATACCTTAAATCTCTCTAACTAATTCTCTACTTTTTAATCTTCCTTGTTTAACGTCTCCCTTCTCCCCCTATATAAACATAGATATCAACTACAATTTTTGTGGTTCGAAAAATAAGTTAAGGTTGTTTATTTTCTTATGAGCAATTATTTTGAATTTCTAATTACAAGTATTATTTTACATATAATATTTTCATAGGGATGCTGTGGTGTGGTGTATAATTATTGATTTAAGAGTTTATAACAAAAATCTTAAAATGCAGTAATTTGATTTGCGAACAATTTTTACATTCAAGTTGACTAATATGAAAATATGTACACGAATCTTATTAAATTTTTTATTTCTTTTGATGTGTTTTCATGAAATTAATTGATTTCGTTTGTTTTTTATCTTTTCCATGAAATTTTACTAATCTTTTGTTTTTGAAAATCACAGGGATACTTGCAGGTCAAGAGAAATACAAATGTTTCATTCCAAATCTACATATCCCTTTGGTGTATTAATCTTTAATAATATAGTCTATTGTTGGTAAATAGTAGTTTAAAGATCAAATGATCTTTCACCTTTTTTTAATCTAAAATCATATAATTTGTGTAAAATTATGTATTATCCATTGTTTGATTAAAGAGATATATATATATATATATATATATATATATATATGGGGTAATTAGAGATAAATGCCTCCTTAATGATGTCTTTCATTTTTTTAAGCCTCTAATTTTCTTATTTAGAGATAAATGCCTCATAGAACAATTATTTATAGAAAACATCCCCTTTATATTTTTTATACCTATACTATCCTTATTATTAAATATATTATTTTATTTTTAATACAATATTTATTTTTAAATCTTAAACAAATAATAGGGTATTTCCACCACCACCACCACCACCACCACCACCACCACTACCACCACCACCATCACCGCCTCCACCATCATAACCACCACCACCACCACTACAACCACCACAACCATCACCACCTCCACCACCACCACCACCACCACCTACTACTAATTTCATCACACGCGCGCGTCCGTGAAATTTTTTTAAAATCGCCATAACTAATTCAAAAAAAATCAAAAAAATCGAAAAAAATCATATTTGGATAAATCAAATTAATATTTACGTCTATGATTTTTTTCGGAATTTTCTGAATTTTTTGATTTTTTTGATTTTTTTTTAATTTTTTAATTCGCAGAAACATGGAATTCCATGTTTTAAACAGTGAATTTCGTGTCTGCGGAAAACAAATTCCTTATATCAAAACATGGAATTCCATGTTTTAAACATGGAATTCCATGTTTCCGTGTTTTAAACATGGAATTCCATGTTTTAAAACATGGAATTCCATTTTCTGCGAATTAAAAAATTCAAAAAAATTCAAAAAATCAAAAAATTCAAAAAATTCTGAAAAAAATCATAGACGTAAATATTAATTTGCTTTATCCAAATATATAATTTTTTTATTTTTTTGATTTTTTTAGAATTAGTTATGGCGATTTTAAAAAAATTTCACGGACGCGCGCGTGTGATTATTAGTTTTTGTTTTGTTTTTTTTCTACTTTCTTTTTTTTAATTGTTAATTATAAGGGTAGTTTGGGATGAGGCATTTTTCTATAAAAAATCTTATTCTAGGCACCTTTTTTTAAATAAGTTTTTTAATAGGCATTAATCTCTAATTGGCTCTATATATATATATATATATAATGAATGATCTGACAATTTATTATTTCAAATCCATCACTTTTTTATATGTTTGAAAATTTGACTTAACATACACATATGATTGATACTATTTATCTATTACTTAATTTTTTTTTCATGTCCCATTTTCTCCCTATATCACTACAAAAATTTTGTAGGTTGAAGAATATGTTGAGGTATATTTTTCTTATGGACATTTATATGTGAGTATATAATCGCAGATATAATTTTACGTATATTTTTATATGGATGTTGTATAATTATATATTTCAAAGTTTATAATAAAATTCTAAAATTGCAGTACTAATGGTTTGTGGATAATTTTACATTCAAGTTGACTAATATGAGGATCTGTATACGGTTCTAAGTAAATTCGATCCCATAAATATTTGCACTAAATCTCACTTATCTCTATCAATTCTTTATCTACTTACCGTTTATAATCCATTTCAAAAATAATACCTTAAATCCCTCTAACTAATTCTCCATTTCTTAATCTCCCTTATTCCACATCTCTTTTTCCTCCTCTATATGATCATAGACACCACTTACCGTTTTTGTAGTTCGAAGAATAATTTGAGGTATTATTTATGAGCATTTATTTATGAATTTTTTATTGATTGTATAATATTATCTATGATATTTCTATAGAGATGTTGTGGTACGGTGTATAATTATAAATTCTAGAGTTTTTAATAAAAAACTGAAAATTTGGAAAAAATTATTTGCCTATAATTTTACATTTAAGTTTACCAATAAAAAATTATTAATTTTTTGTTTGCTTTTGATACATTTTCATGAATTTTATTTATTTTGATTTTGATCTTTTACATGATTTTTTACTAATTTTTTCTGAACATCACAAGGACACTTGCAGATCAAGAAAAATTCAAAAGTTCCATTATAAATCTACATATTCCTCTGGTGTATTAATCATCTATAATGTTGCTCGATGTCCGTAAATAGTAGTTTAATGATCAAATAAACTAGCACTTTTTGCATCTAAAATCATATAATTGGTGTAAAATTATTCATTATCCATTGTGCGTAATGAATGATCTAAAAACTTATTGTTTCAAATCCACCAATTCTCTATATGCTTAAGAACGCGACGTAACATACACATAGGCTTAATACATTTGAATATCGGTATATATATGTTGATATCTTAATTGTTTATCGTATGAGCTGAAATATTTTAGTCGAAAGGATTTATAGGCCAGTTTCCAATTTCAGGTTACCCGTCATACATATTTTGGCTAATTAAACTCTGAGGCAATAAAAGAAAATAATATTATTGTGAGGAATGTAGCTACTTTACAATCTAATACTTCACAAGTTAATGCAACTCAGGTGCAAACCTTTAGAGATGGCAGTGTTGGGAAATGGCTTCCACCTTTAACAAGATGTTTTAAGTTAATTGTGATGCTTCATATGATTGTAAAACTAACCTTGCTTCCTATGCTTGTCTTCTCAGGGACTCTCAAGGGAAATTAGTTGATGGTTGTTCAAAGTTTTTTTTGCTTATTCTCCACTTGAGGCAGAGGCTAGAGGACTTCTACAAGCTTGTGAAATGGCTTCAAGACTTCCAAGAGGCAAAGTAGAAGTGGAGAATGATTGTCAAGTCCTAATTCAACAAACTTCAAAGGGAGAGAAGACCTTTTGTAATGTAAGAGGACTAGTTAATTTTATTTTAAGACTTAAAATTTTGTGTAATATTTAAATCTCCTATGTTAGGAGATCTAAAAATGTTTGCGCAGATTGGGTGGCTAAACAGGAGATTAAAGGATCCTTGTTTAGCCTTTGGAATTGTTTTCCACCTCCCAAACTCGCCTCTCTTTTGGCTAGTGACTTTAACACAACTGGAATAGGGTAATTTGTAATATTTGAAGTTTTTAATTTATGCTTCTTTCGACCAAAAAAAAAAGAATATCCTTTTTCGGGTTAATCGATAATAAAAGAATTTTTATAATAAAACTATTTTTTATGTGTCATGGTTTTAGTAATATATAATTTCCTTGTTACGTGTAATGTGAAATACAAATAGTGTAGCATTTAGTTTGTCTTCAAATAACCACTTTGAAATTGATTGGAGTAGTACGTACTACGCAAGGAGAGAGTCACTAATGCCATTATTGTTCTTGCAAACATGGAATAAGATCAGACTTAATTTATTCTATTAAATGTATTAGCATCGCTAAAGTGATTAGAGTATAGAGTAATTTATGTAGCTGATTATGTCATACAAATAAGTTGAGTAGTTATGACCATAGCCAAATTCCCTACCCCTTTAACTAGGTCTATCCTACAAATACGATTCAGATAGAAATTATTTTTAAAATATAAAATTAGAATTGTACCATCACTATCGTCGGTTGGACAATGAATATATGTTATAAATTTTTAACTCCTCGAATGACCAGGATTATTCCATTAATGTTACCGCTTACACTAAAGTTTGTACTTTTCTTTTATTATTTGATTTAATCTTACAACAATTTTTATTTTTATAGTGTCCCATTGATTCGATTGCTTACACTAAAGTTTGTACTTTTTTTTAATTATTTGAGTTAACCTTACAACAATTTTAATTAGGATTCGTGATATTAAAATGGCCATAAACGTATATGACCTCTTAAATGACTCAATAATTAAATATGTGGGTTCCACTCTTATTTTATAAATAATATATAACTAATTAAGTATCACAATATTTAAAATCACACAATGATAATCAAATCCCCTAATTATATATTCAAAATTCTACACAAATTCATATATTACATTTATGTTAATAATTCTTTTTTTACATAACATATTTATGAAACCCACTAAATTGTGTATATACTTAATAATTATACTTTGTTATAAATAATTATATTTTCCATCAAAATATACTTAGACAGTAAATATATGTAGACACTTTCTATATTCAAGAGTTCATGTAAAAAGAAGATATTGTTAGAGCCTTCTCCAACGTGTATCCGTGATGGAAACCCTGATTGGGTGTTACATCTATTAATAAAAACTCTAAACCTTACTGGATAACATAAATTTGAAAATCCTTAAAGTTACACAACAAGGATGTATTTTATATTTTGTAGACCCTACAAGTATTTTGTGATATGAAATGGAATATTTTGATTAAGTCTTAAACTATATCATGGCATGTTAACCTGAGCAGTTTTTGCATCCATTGTTTGTCTGTCTCTTACTTGATCAATAAAGACCAGAGCCTCAATTGTTAAGGGACAAATTTGCAACGGTTTTTAGCACATGAAGTTTTAGTATTTTTTCTAACCCTATATCTTTGGAATGCAACCGCGAACAAAAGTTGCAGCTATGTCATATTAGACCTTTGATCAAATCAATAAAAACCTGATGAGTGATAAATTTATAGTTTGTTGGAATAACAAAAGGTATACGATAATATAGATGCATGAGAAGACGATTATGTTTACACTCACATTATGTGCCTCTTAAATAAGGATGCAGTAACCAATTTTTCAATTGGCATGTCCGTGTTTATAGAAGCATTTTTTATTTTTTGGATTTTAAATGTGACAGAATGTTCAGTTTTAATCATTGAAGATCTTGATTCTAAAATGTATAAACTAGAAACTCATTAGCTTATTAAAATATTGGTAAAGAAGTTTTAGTTTCAAATTTGGTCTCCGTGTTTTATAAAAAAAATAACCAAATATATCACTAGATTAAATATATATATATATCCAACATACACCTGCTAAGTTTTTTAATGGGATTTCCTGGTAAAATATTTCAAGGATTTGTTTTATTTTCTTTTAATCAATTTAGATAAATGACTCAAACCTTTCCAGGAAAATTTTCTAATCATCCTTCTCATGCAAATTTTTTACATATTCTGAATTTTTTTTATCACATTAACATTTGTAACTTTCTTTATTTTTTGAAAGTTCCATGCTATCTATTGCCTCCAATGTTGTTTCTCTCATTTTCTCTACATATTTATCTATGCATTTTTTATTTGATTAGTATTCGTTCTTTAATGAATACAAGTAAAATTGACAACATGTTAACAATGAATAATATGATACGATCGAGACTTAAAAGTTAAAGTTGCCTAATATTTTTATAATGAATTGCACGACATTATTGCAAAAGAATGTTTCGTAGAACCAAAACATTCACACACAAGATAGTTTATGCGATGACGCCTCTATTATGAAATTTATGCATGTTAACATGTGACACATAAAATGATGGTTCTAATAATAGAAAATTTTCTAAATAAATAAATTCAAGTTTCTTCCTTGGTACCGTGTATGTAAATATCTTATGATTCAATTAGATTGACGAGTAATGTAGATTGTGCTAAGGTTATCAATTTTGTTGACATTCATATTTATATTAAAGTATCATCGTTTGTGTTCATTTCAAATGTAATTCTCCATTATATATCAAGCATGGTTTATGGATAATTATTACTTTATGCATAGTGCCTTCAGGCACAGAAAATACTTAGTTTATAGTTAATGGTACATTGTATTTGTAATGTGACACATATCATGAGGAAAAGTCTACCTAAAAGAAACAAGTATAATGGGAAGAAGTGGTTATTGAATAATAATATTTATGTTTTTATTGTTATATAGGAGGTCTAAATATCGTGGTAAAAAGAACTAGTAGTTTACACTATCATAAACCCATGTTATAAATCATGCTTGGTGTCTTCCAACAAAATGTATCTCGTGTGAGTAAATTCCATACCACATTTAATTGGTAGATGTATATTGAATATACATGGACCTATTATAATCCCGTATGAACCATTCAATCCACACACACATTAACTTCGATGTAGACATTCTTGACCACATAACAACTGATTCCTGCTAGGACAACTCGAATCCTTCAATCCATGTAGCACAAGGACCCCCCTTGCCGCCTGAGCTACCATCCCTAAAGCCTAACAAGAAACCACCTGATGTCTTCTCTTTTGAGATAGATTAATCTATTTATGAGTCATGTTTTGTAGGGTTTATGGGGCCTAAGTGAGGTATTTTTCCTTTATATTTCATATATCTTACTTTTATACTTTTTTTGGACATTAAGTTATTTATAGAATTTTTGTGCCTATTAAGTGTGTAGATTTTAGGTACATAACTGAAACTAGAGTCCAAGGCGAATGAGGAGAAGTCAAGAATTGAAGTCCAAACCTAAGCCACGTGATGTCCTCATATTTGTGATGAATTAATCTATACATA
The DNA here is from genome assembly GCA_029959085.1 of Nemophila menziesii. Taxonomy (NCBI): domain Eukaryota; kingdom Viridiplantae; phylum Streptophyta; class Magnoliopsida; order Boraginales; family Hydrophyllaceae; genus Nemophila; species Nemophila menziesii. The sequence goes on from JARWIR010000001.1 coordinate 56,206,896, forward strand.
AGACGTCATTTTAGGTGCATTATATTAATTGTAAAGGGATTTTTCCTATTATTTGATAGTTTCTTAAATCATGCATTAATTTGGAGATTTATTAACTTTAGAGCATTTTTGGTATAATTTGTGTGTTAATATGAAACTCTTAGGTAAAAGGAAATATAATTAGATTATAAATCAATTGCAAGGTATTAAGGAAAGAAGATCCAAGGCGAAATCGAGAGTTAAAAGGAAAAAAAGTTGATTTAGACAAGAAAAAGCTGCCAAATAAATCTGTGATGTTGAAGAGATGTCCAATATTTTGGAGACTGCAGAAAATCCATTACGAATTTGGAGGAGCCCTTTTAGGGTCAGATAGTTCTTTGAATTACGGTCGTTTTGATAGGTGGGACATTGTATTTGGTCCAGTAACGAAGAAGATATGCTTTAATCAATCTCCAGTGTTTATATAGTCATACAACTTAGGAATACGTATTTGAATTGTAGTTGGACTCTAGTAACTTGGTCCATACTCCAAGATTTCGACCTAGCACCTATAAATACACATATTTACCTTTGTAAACATGTTCTTGTTCATTCATTAGCTAGTATTACATTTAGAGATCCATAGAAGCAAGAGGACAAGTATGTATCTATTCATTAGTTTATTTTTTTCTAGTAAGAATATTTATAATCTTTGAATTCTATCTCTTTATTTTATGTTTTTTGGGAAAGTTATTTTCAATTGATTGAGCTACTTATTTATTTGACATATCTGCTTTATGTCTTTTGATTTAATGACTCTAGTCCTTGCTAGTGCACGAGTATAGGGTCACCCCATTAGCAGTTGGATTGTCACCCTGACTGGAGATTCAATTGTATAAACACCACATAAACGTCTAGTGTGCGGTAGTGATCCTGATGGGTTTCCCTAACTAGATAGTCAATAAGGTTCTATTTAACCACCGATCATTACATAGGGTCCCATTACCCAAGTCCCCCGGTAATTTTTAGGTTGCCACCTAAGTCAACCCTGATGGGGGTTAGAAGAAATATAGAATCCTGACTACGTATACCTAAGAGCTTAAATCAACCTTATAACTAGAACAATATTTAGAAGGATAAGTGCATACTTGCAACCCTAAGCTATATCTCTCATCTCCATTCTTTTAGTTTTATTTATTGCATTAGTAGTTAATTAATAATTCTCTCAAATATTTATCTCTTTATTTTCTGTTTTTAGTTTTAACAATTAATCTCTTCTACACTTCTATCTCGAACACATTTAAATCTAGCAGACTAAATACTTGCGAACAAACTTTACTTATCTTCTATAACTTGGCAACGATCCATGCACTTGCGGTTAGTTTCTCGTGGTAGGAGTAGGCGTGTGTACTTATTTATTTATCTTGTATTATCATTATTTTATCACACATATACACCCACCACCACAGTGTAAAGAGAGCTAAAAGTCACTTTGGAAAAACTAGAGCGTTTACCAGAAAAATCTTGATGTTATATTGTTTCAGTCACCATGATTAATTGGCCAAAACTTTTGAATAAATTCCTTTTGTATCATATGGATCTTGAAGTCAGTGACGCGTGAGAAGTAGCTATAGTCAATACGGAGTTGAGATGAGAAAATTATGTTATTTTTCTACTGTGACTCGAATCTGGACAACATTGACAAAAAACGTGTTGGGTTATTCTTAGAATCACTTGAGTGAGCTCATAAGGCCCCAAAAGTTTTTGGCCAAGTATATAATATATTAGAAGCTCTCATATCAGTACCCTTCAATTTTTCTATCAAAATTTTTAGCAGAGAAGGGAGTAAAATGTCTGGAGAGAAGAGAAGGAAGGTTTCCATCCAAGTTCATCATTCTTCACCATTCCACAACCATCTAGTTCCGTATTAAAGGTTACTTTCATTCTGTTTTATGTTCTAAATATGCTTTTTGTATTAGTTTTAATTTATTTTCAATTATTTAGTATGAACTAAACCTCTTGTGCTTGAGGGTTGCAATGGGTATGAACCCTAATTAATTATTTTTATTATATTTGGATTTGGGATATTTTAATATTGAAATGAATTGAGGTTTATTGTGTTCCACTGCTTATATATTTATGTGTGTTGCCTATTCATGCCTTGATCACGTGCTGAATAGTATGAGAGGCTCACACCCAAAGTAGGAGGGTCGGATTCTAGACATAGTATATAAACGTCTAGTGTTTAGTATTGATCCTGACGGGATTGCCTAGCTAGATAGTTAATAGGGTTAGAATTAATTCATCTAGACATTTCCTAGGGTGTCCTTACCCAAGTCCCTTATTTGTGTTGATGTTTCTCTCTAAGCTACCCTGGCGGGAGTTAGAGAGACTTTTGAATCCCAACCAATGTGAACTACCCAATTCACCCTTGTAAATAACGATATAATAGTCTATTAGGAAGATTACCTGTAAGAATCAAGCATACTTCTCATCCTTTATGATCTTTTTAGCATTTTAATTATTTTTATTTTAGTTAAGTATTTATATTATTGTTATTTATCTAGCAACTCTACATTATTTTACTTTCAGAACACATTTATATCAACATTAATAGTCCACGTGGAGACGATTAGCCCTCATAATTATCTTATTACTTGTCAACGACTCGTAAACTTGTAGGGAGTCACTATTTCTTGGTGTTGATTTATTATCACACCCTGGGAACGAACACCACCCCACCCACAACACTCTGATTCCGATCTCTTTGGCCATTCTCAAAACCTTATAAATTGCAATCAATTCCACAATCAACGACAAATTACAATTGAATTTCATTGAGAAATCACAAACTTAATTTTCCTTTGTATCTCTAATCATACGACCACCCCTTGATTGAATGCTTTTTGTTGTAAGTCCATTTGTATTAATCTTTTACCCTCGCTTAGATTTACACCAACCAATAAACTCAACATAAAAATTTTGGCATGCGACTCTACATGGAACATTTCCTAACACTATATGAAATTTGTTACTTGATATTTGTCCTTTTTAATTATCACAACAACATTAATAAAATTTCCACTATTAAAGATCGAATCATTCCCCACCCTCCGCAACACCTTTACCAAGGCTCCAATATACACATTCCAAGGTAAGCCAATAAATAGTAGTTTTCCTAAAATCAGATCGTTTCACCAATCATGCATGTTATAGAAGAAGAAGAAGAAGAAGAAGAAGAAGAAGAAGAAGAAGAAGAAGGAAATTTGTCCCTACTAACCATGAACTACTACGGCAATGCAATATCAACATTTATGTCAACTTGCACGGGGGTTACAATCTCTCCGCTGCTGCGCCCAAAAGCTTGATCAAGTGGAACAAAATTAACCCACGCTAGTCATACCTGATACGGACCAGTCAACACTCATTCTTGCTTTAAGATAAAGAACTTCATGTGTCAATAAAAATCATTTTTAGAATGTTGTTGCTAATATAATGGGGGTATTATTATCTAGTCCTAAAATTGCATGTGAGGCACTTGTATAATTAACTTCCATATACTTGATTCCCTAGTGAAACATAAATGTAACTCCTCACTCAAACCACTGTAACCTCCCTAATTCCAAGCAAGAATAGTGGCTATGGGTTGTTCATCCTAAAAAATTTCGCACTCCCTTGATACTTCCAATACTTTCAATACTTCTTCCTTGATAAGTAACTGTACAATTTTAATCTTTTCGCACTCCCTACAAAATTATTTGATTTTTCCTTATAAAAACAAATCCGTGGAATTTTTTTTGGAACCTACATGTTATGCTTTGTAAGATTGGATCTAGTAGTCAACCTATCATGAGTCGCACGCAAAATTAACACTCTAATTTTCTACGGACGTCGTAATTTCCAAATCTTATCCCACTCAACCTTCTCATTACCATCATCTGGGTCGGTAGCCCAAAATACCAACTTAAACGAATATACATCATGTAACTCAGTATGCCAAGATAAGAAATCATAGGAATCATTATCACAAGTTACATTCACCCCGTAATCTCAAGTATTTTGGAGTCCAAAAGTACATGTTGATATCAATTCCAATCCCATGAGCCATCCTCCTTTACATACACCTCTACCTTTTGGAAACAAACATCATCACTGATTTGTTGTAGAGAAAAACCTATCAAGGGAGTCTCCCCTACCCACACGTCTAGCCAAGAAACAACACTTTTCCATTTTGTATCACCCATTAGGATCCTCGTCTTATTATGACAATTCCTTCCATGAAAACTCTATAAATTTGAAAACCTAGACATCTTTGGTAAATACTGAAAGAGTATCAACTTGAAATACTTTTTTCTTGATTCTAAAAGCCATAAGGTCGATTCGTCATGTACCACTTTCATAGCGATCTTCTCAAGAAAGGCTCTATTCATGTCCCCTGCCTTGCACCCACTTTCTTTGGTAGGCATATAATATCAAAGGCAATCTAGTCGATTCATCTCCGGTCTTTCAATAAACCCCAAATGAAATCTCGCTGAATTTGATCTATCTTTTGACACACATAGCCGTTATTTTTACCACTTGCATGGTATACATTACCATTATGCTAAAAGCCGATTGCGCTAAAGTAATACGTCCAATAGTGATAGTGTCCTTATTTTCCAACCTACGAACTTCCCACACAATTTATTTATCATTTAACCATAGTAATACATGAGGTCTCCTTATTGAAAGGACGTGGATACCAAGGTACTCTACAAGACTATCACTCCGAAGAATTCCACTCCTAGAGGTAATGCTTGCTTCTATCTCTTCATGAACGTTTCTCAAGAAATATATGAGTGTTTTCTTTACTAATTGACTGACCTGCTTCATGGAAAACAAAATTTTACGTTCCTTGCAAAGATCATGAACAGATGTTTCAGAGAATAAAACTAAATCATCAACAAAAAAGATATCAGACTTATGAGTTCACACTGAACAAAGGCGAAGAGGATACCATGACTTATTTCCCACAAGTTGCTAGATGAGAAAAGACAATATCTTTATGCATATAAAAAACATATACAAGGATATAAAGTCGTCTTGGTCATGGAAGGTGTGATAGATAAACGATATAAAAGCACACACACATAATATCACTATGAGAAACTCACTGTAAGTGCACTAATCGTTTGCAATTAATTGTTGATAAATAAGATTCGTTCTCATGGATTTATTGGTTAGCTCAAACTTGTATTTTTATATATAAGCGTAGTAGAGATTGATTGTTTAAACAAAAAATATAAATAAATGAAATATTTGTTTGGTTTTTAAAATAGGAATTAAAAGAAAATAATATAAAAGTAATGCAAATAAAATAACTAATAATGGAGATGATATATAGCTTAGGTCTTTTAGTATGCACCTATCTTCCTAAATCACTATTCTAATTGTAAGGGTGAATTGAGCATATATAAGTAGCTGGGATTCTATAATCCCTCTAAATCCCATCAGGGTAGCTTAGAAAGCAACCTAACCACCACCAATGGACTTATGTAAGGGGACCTTGCACAGAGATCGATGGTTAAAATCTATATTCTAATGACTATCCAGTTAGGAAACTCCGTTAGGATCACTACCGCACACTAGACGATTATGTGTTGTTTTAAGCAATTGAATCCCCTGTCTAGGTGACAATCCTAATTACTAAGGGAAGTCCTAAACTTGGGTAGAGCTAGGGCTGGAATAAACGACAAACACAAAACACAATTATAAAATAAAAGCTCAACTCACTTAAAGATAATCCCGAATAACAAAGAACATGAGAATAGAATTTAAGGATTATATGTATTGCAAACCCAAGCTATGTGAAAATTAGTTTATAATAAAATAAATTAAACTAAAAAATAAATACCTTAAGAACATGGTTAAGCCAAAGATAAAAAATAAATTATCCTAATGGTAGAGTGAAAGGATGGAGAAGAGGAGTTTGTAAATCTCTAGCTTCTTTTCTTCCTCTCCAAGTCAACTTTTTTTCTCCCTGATGAATTTCTTGAATAATATAGAGGCTATGGATGCAAGGACTTGTTTTTTAGTCAAAACTTGATATGTATATATATATATATATATATATATATATATATATATATATATATATATATATATATATATATATATATATATATAGAGAGAGAGAGAGAGAGAGAGAGAGAGAGAGAGAGAGAGAGAGAGAGAGAGAGAGAGAGAGAGAGAGAGAGATTGGGACGAAATCTAGGTCATAGTCTAGGTTTTAGAGTCCTAATCCAACTCAAATACGTTTCAATTAGAATGTAGACTGGTTAGGCCATAAAGTTTGTAAAATTCATAACTCCTTCGTTACAACTCCAAATAACTCGCCGCTAGTGGCCACACATCCGTAGTTCAAAGAACTTTATGAATATAAAAGTAATCCTTCAAATTATTTGTCGATGTTATGAAACATTGAAAATACTACACGTTCTAAGTCTGATTGTCAGCTTTTGACCTATCTAAAAACAACTTCTTTTAGCCTTTAACTATGGATTTCGTCTTTGATATTATCTCCTCAACATATTCTCCATGTCTTGGGATCTAACCTAATCATTTCACCTAAGAGTTTTATATTTAAAACATAAATTACACCTAAATTGCTCAAAAAGTAACAAAACTACAAAATAAGGTAAGAATTAAAAAACTATAAAATAATGGGGAAAACCCCCCCAACTAAGAACATAATACACCTATAGTTATGTCTCTTGACTAGATAATTTAATCACTAATATGGAGACATCGAGACTCTCAACTAAAAGTTGTGTCATCCCATCATAATAAGAAATAAAAACATAGGGAATCTGAAAAATATATCAGGTAAGTCAAGTAAGCATAAAGGAAAGAAGAACGAAGAATGTAAGTAATAATCCCAAAGAAACTACCTAGAAAGTTTTATGTAATAATATCTACAAACTAAATCATATATATATATATATATATATATATATATATATATATATATATATATATATATACTTATCATACAAACAATCAACACACTTTAAGTTCAAGATTATATTAGCTTTGCAATGCACGAAGAATAGGCCTTTCTCGTAGTCCAATATGGAGACTACATAGTGTTAACCGGTCTTATCTTAGTATCCAATGATCCATCTAACTACTCTATATTGGTTCAATTTTTCCTAGATCACATAGTCAAGAATCATAAAGTCTTTAAGGTTGTAACATTAGGCTTAGGGAAAATATGATCGTATATTTGGATAATTTAGAGTGAGATTTTGGCTCTTTTCTCACTAGCCATCAATGAATCACCCTAGAGCTTGAGTTACTCTCATAAATGTTCTCACTTAATCGAAGATTTTGATGCACTTAATTAGCATCCCCAATAACCCAATATAAAACCAAAATAATAACATAAGATTTTACTTTTTTCTGGTCCTTTTCCTATAATCTTTTTCATATCAATTTACTTCTTTTGTAAGTTAGCTATGACTCTCTTTTTGATGTGATATGTCATGCTACTTATTCTATCATCTTTATTTTCTTTTAAATAATTTCTTTTCTTTTACTCAGGCAAAGGGTTACACTATAAAATATAGTTCATCATCATCAAAGCACAAGTACATAGCTCGAAAAACCCACCAAGTGTTTCCCATAATTCGATTCCCACCACCCCAAACTCAAGATCTAAAGACAACAGTCTTAGCATCGTGATTCAAGAACAGGTTATATGGAAAATTCATAAAATCCAAGGGATATGGCTTGTAATGTGGCTAACAAATAGGCTTTAGAAAGGCTATAAGGGGCTGAGATGGATAATATATCAATTAAATTTTGACAACAAGCTAAAAGGAAACAAGGGCTTATCAAGAACCACCTTAATCACTTTCTAGACTATACAATTTCGTTACTTTCTCACCTCTAGCATGTTTATTGAATGCGTTTATCAACTAGCTCGGACCTCACAGTCTACACACCCCTCAAGGCTCCCTAAGATCCAACTTACTACTTCTGCATTGCTTCCTAAACCTTACTTTACTATTAAGGTGTGTTTTCATATTCATACTTTAAGCATACAAAACAACTAGTTCATAAATATACTAGTTACTATCATTGACTCACTAAATTTATGCTTTTTATGCCATTAAACACAATCTACATCAAATTCTATCTACCAATTTTTTTTATTTCAATCTAAAAAGCAATAAAACACATAAAATTGAGTGGACTTGATAACAAAAAATGGAGATGACAGACAACGAATCCCCACACCCCAACTCAAAATGAGGCATGTCCCCACGACTCAAAACAGACTCGGTAAAAAATTTAAAAACTAACACATATTGCAAATACTGAATGGTAAGGAAGAAAGAAAACATACTCTTAAGGTTATTGCCTCGCATGATCAATACCCAATATAGGGTGATGTGCTTCTCTTGTATGTAAACTTCTCGTTTCACCGACACTCGAATCCACTTACCTCAGAATGTTCTCCACCCCAATCAATCATCTAGATCTAGAGATCTTTTTGTTCTTACCTTCTCCAATTTATTTCACGAATTCTCTCTCGTTTGGAGGTGTTCATCCAAGAATATTTGTTTTGGTGGTAACTAATATGTCCATAGAAGCTTCTCTCATATCGGGTATAGGATTCTAGACTTGGAGAGATTGTAGTGTCTTCTCTTTGAAAATTTCAACTGTTTGAAGCTTTGAATTCACCAAGTCGGCTTCTCTCTAACGGATCGACTCGAATCACCATTTTTTTTCATTCTTAAACATGTATAATTCTCACTTGTTTTCTTATTGATCTCACCGATTACCTTGCTTTGATTCTACTTTATCGCCCTAACACTAGATAGTGTCTCCGTTTTATTCGTCATCTCTTTTTCCCTCCAACTCAAAGTTTCACCACTCTTGAAAACCCCTTGATTATGGTTATATAAGGTGTTATTTGGGTTAGAATAGGTGTAAGGAGGATAATTATTTATTTGTATATGATGGAATTTCGCTTGAATGATAAGGGTTTAATAATTTTTTTTGGAAAATTATTTTGTAAATTTCGATTATTAGAATCTAGGTGTTAGAATGATTTGGGGGGAGGGGGTAAAATTGTTTATAGGAATATAAGGATTGATTTGGATATGAATTTGTGGTGATTTGTTGCTGTTTTGATGTGAGGTGAAAGTTTGGTGAAGCTTTAATTGAGTTTGGTTGCTTGGAGAAGAAGAAGTCTTAAGGTTTATTAATATGTTTTTCTTAACTTCTTCTTCTAGGTCTGATCGAGGAAAACTGTGGTACGCCGCATATAGGGCACAGTGTTCCGCGTGAAACTATTGATCATGGAACATCTCATGGTCTATCGCGATTGACGATATGGGTTGGGATGCAGTGTACCGCGCGAAGGAGTTTGCTCTCGATTTTGGACCTAATTTTGCCTACCATCATATGACGGTTTCTTCGAGGTGCGGTGTACCACAAGAATGCGCGGTATAGCTCACAAATAATCCTACTCTCAATTTGCACTATGATTTCCCCTACCGTTGTGACAGGTGGTAATACCGCAGGAATGGTGCGGTGTACCATGGCGATCTGCCGAGCACACGATTTTCTCCCAATTTTCACCCAAACTGATCCCTTATATAACCTACATATAAAAACACTTCTACCTTCCTCATTACTACAATATATATATATATATAAAAAACAAAAACTTTTAAAAAATTGCGGGTTATCTCCTGAAGAGCACTTTTGTTTTACATCGTTTAAAGTTCGACAAGTTACCTACTTTACTTCTTGAGTATGTAGTATTCGCAACTGTGGGTGAGGCTATGAACATCAACGCCTCAGAGCTTTTGACCACTCTTACGTCAGATTTAAATCTTTTTTCCAAAACTACTTGAGCAACAAAAAAAGGTCCCATCCACGCATTCTTAAAACCCTGTGGCCTATTCTATTGTTTTGGGGATTTTCAAGCGACCTCATCGTCGACCCCAAAAACCAGCTTGAGCTCTAACCTCCACATGTTTGATGTGTACCTTCTCTTTGACCTCCATGGTCAAAATACAGTGACAGGTAATTCTGGTGACACCTTCTTTATCTTTTAACCAAGACAGAGAATGTATCAGATCCTTTTCAGTGCGGAGCATCACTGTTCCTTCATGAACGTCTATGGTGCTTCTACTCGTGGCCAAGAATGACCTTCCGAGTATGATAGGAACCTGCTTATCGACATCATATTCAAGAATAACAAAGTCAGTAGGGATAGCCAACTTACCATCTTAGACATGGATGTCCTCTATGATTCCCCATGTCTTTGTTATGGAACTGTCTGCAAATTGTAGATGGAAGTCTTCTTTGCATTCTTGATTCCTAGCTTCTCAAGCATAGACTTGGGCATAAGGTTTACATTTGAACTGAACCCACAGATATCATTCACGTCGAGCTTAAAACCAATTTGAATAGGGAGGTTGAAACCTCCACGATCTTGAAACTTAGGTGGTAACTTCTCTTCAACTTTCTTTGAGACTCTCTTAGTATGAGCTACAATCTCGACCTTGGCTTATATACTCGCAGTCTCACTCTTTCCCAGGGATATCTTCCGTGAACACTTGTTGCGGTGTAAGCCCTTTCTCAACAATATCAAGCACTTGGGCATTGATTTTTTTCTTCGTTAAATGGTTTGAGCTCAATGTCACCCTTTAAATTTGTCATACTGATACGAATAGGTGGTGAAAATGATGGAACACTAGGTGGCGAGCTCACCTTCTTCTTCTTCTTCTTCTTCTTCTTCTTCTTCTTCTTCTTCTTCTTCTTCTTCTTCTTCTTCTTCTTCTTCTTCTTCTTTAATCTCAGTTGAGACTTCACCTTCTTTCTTGTCCTTTTTGTCTTGTAGTGCAAGTACCTCCTTGATCTCTTTTGCAATATCTTTGACTAGCAGCTCAACATTCATCTCTTTCAAGCTTCGCTTAATTGGTTCTTCAATTATTTTTGGAATCTCCACATCAATTTCTAAACCATGCGGTGATTCCACTACTTCCTTAGCTTGAAGGCAAATAGCCTTACATGATTCAAACCCAAAACTGACATCGCTATTTCCTATGGCCTTCACGTCATTCTTCGTACCCTGGTCCAAATGTGGAAGAGTTGGTTGAAGCTTCTCAAAGGTGTTGAATATTTGGGTGATTTGCGTCCCCATTAATTTCAACATAGGAGAGTGCTCGTTGAATCTCTTGTTTTCTATCCTCATATTATCTTGTGTCAAAGTATAGAAAGCTTGCATTGTTTTACCGGTATCAGATCCTCCTTATGGATGATGAGTCAAAGCTTGTTGTGTTATATTATCAACATAAGTATCATATATTGGTTGCGATTCCCTTGCTGAAAACCATTATTACCTGAATGATAATTCCCATGATTCGACACGAAACACACTAAATTTGGATTTTCTTCACACTCTTCGCATACATGATTGTTGACCCTACAACGTGGACAACCTTGTGCTTCTTAAACTAACAACAACTCATTTTATTTCCCTCGGAAACCTTTCTCTATTGTAAGTGCCATCTGCTTCAATTGATTCGAATTTAGCGTCTATAGAAGTTTGATACTTAATTATCATGCTTTTTGGATAATAACGATCAAAGAATTTGACTTGCAACTCATCCCATGACGTAATCAAATCAGATGGTTGACTATCCAACCATTCACTAGATAATATGATTAAGAAAAACGGAAACATGAAGTAATACAACTGCTCGCGTGTAATGCCTTGAGTAATTTAGGCATCACAAATATGCATAAACTTCTAAATCGACCTCACCAAATCTTGTTGTGATGCACCACTGTAGTGTCCAAAGCTCATGAACTGACTAAGCATGCCTTGATCAGGCTTGAATCTGGCAGCTTGGTTTACTGGAGGGAGAATCCCTGAATGTTGTCCTAAAAAAGGTGCTCCCTAACTAGGTTGACTTTGTTCACGGTGTTGAATAATAGGTAGATCGCCTTCTTGTGGTTCTCCTTGTGGTGGTACTACCTATAGTATGGAATTTGTTGATTAATATTGTCCGCATGTGGTACCTTTTTATTTACTATTAAAGGATCTACTATTATCTCCATTGCTTCGTTCTTCCTTTTCTTCCTTTATAGCTTTCTCTAAGCTCAGAATAATTTCGAGGGATCTGAGAGAATATACCAGCACCTAAAGAATTTGTAAGAGAGAAAAAAAAACAAGCTTAAGATTGACACAAATAGACACTAAAACTAAACAAAATAACTAACTAGAAAACCCCCGACAACGGCGCCAAAAATTTGGTGGTGGAAAAGGTGTGATAAATAAACAATATAAAAGCACAACACCTAATACCACTTTGATAAACTCACTGCAAGTGCACAGAACATTTGCTAGCAATAGTTGATAAATAAGATTCGTTTTTTAGGATTTATCGGTTAGCTCAAACTCGTGTTCATATATAAGCGTTAAAGAGATCAATTATTTAAAAATATAAATAAAGGAAACATTTGTTTGGTTTTTCAAATAGGAATTGAAAGCAAATAATATAAAACTAATGCAAATAAAATAACTAATAAGAACGGAGATGAGATATAGCTAAGGTCTACTAATATGCACCTATCTTCCTAAATCACTATTCTAATTTTTAGGGTTTTAGAGCATATAATCCCTCTAACTCCCGTCAGGGTAGCTTAAAAGGAAAAATCAACACAACCGTGGGACTTGGGCAAGGGGACCTTGCGCAAAAATTGGTGGTGAAAATCTAAACCCTAATGACTATCTAATTAGGCAAGCCCATCAAGATCACTACCTCACACTAGACGATTACGTGTTTTTTCAAGAAATTGAACCCCCGTTAGGGTGAAAATCCTAATTACTAAGGCAGTCCTAAAATAGGGTAGATCTAGGGCTAGAATAAATGACAAACTCAAAATACAATTGTAAAATGAAAATTCAACTCAATTAAAAATAATCCCAAATACTATAGAACTAGAAAATAGAATTCAAGGATTATACATATTGCAAACCCAAGCTATGGGAAAAATTAATTCATAAGAAAAGAAATAAAAATAAAGAGTAAATACCTTAAGAACATCTTTAAGACAAAGATCTAAGATAAAGTGCCCTGCTGGTAGAGCGTAAGAATGGAGAAGAGGTGTTTGTACGTTCTACCTAATTAATTTATTGAATAATGTGGTGTATATATATACAGTATTTGAGTCGAAATCTAAGTCATGGGCTAGGTTTTAGAGCCCTAATCCAACTTAAATACATTTTCCTTAGAAAGTGGACTAGTTGGCACATAAGGTTTGAATAATTCGCAACTCCTTCATCAACTCCTTCGTTACACCCCCTAATCACTCTTCATCAAAAGCCACACTTCCGTATTCAGATATATTTCTGCATATAAAAGGACTTCTTCACATTCTCTGTCGATTTTGTGAAGCATTGAAAATACTACACGTTCTAAGTTTGGCGGACATGATTTTCATTTTCTATTAACAAATTCTTTGGGCCTTTAACTCTGGATATTGTTTTTTATCTTCTTTATTAATTTTCTTCTCCATGTCTTAACATCTAATATCATCCTTGTAACTAAGAGTTTCACATTTAACACGCAAATTACACAAAAAATGCTCTAAAAGTGACAAAACTCCAGAACAAGGTAAGAATGAGAAACTATAAAATAATGGGGAAACCCCCTCAGCTAAGCATATAATACACCCAAAATTATGTCTCTTGTATAGATTATTTCATCACAAATATGGAGACATCACGCCTCATCGAATACCCCTTTGAAATTTTTAAGGGCACAAAGGGATTGCCTTAGAAACGGACGCTCAACTCATTATCGCATATTCTAGAAAAATTGCCAAAACCCATCACTACGACAAAATCCTATCTCTAGCGACAATATCATTAGACACGGCGCGATGTCATTGCTAATGATAGCTCATTAGAGACATGCCACGTAAATCTCCCCTATTGGAGACTAAAAAATTCAATAAAATAACTTATTAGACGACAAATATCTTTGGTAATAATAAGTTGTATTAGCGATGGACGTTTTTCGTTTCTAGTTAGTAGTTGTCGGTGTAAATTACTAGCGACAACTTTAAGTCGTCTTTGATAATGTGTTTAGCAAAGACAGTTGTGTTGGCAATGATCAGTATTATTAGCAACAAAAATTAGTTGTCGTTAGTTTGTAGTTATCTGTATCAATTACTAGCGATGAGTTAAAGTCGACGCTAGTAAGATTTCTAGCAACAAAGAGTCAGATAATTAGTTATAACTTTGTGTAATTGGTAATGATTTGCGTGATTTAAATACGAGAAATTGACAGACTTGTGCAGTTATTACCCATAAAACTATCTCCCACCCCTTTTCCCTAACCCTAATTCGAAAATTCATATTCAAGATTATCAGTTCATGCTACTGTAGGATAGTACATCCAACTCTAAGATGGGGGCCCACAACAACATCAAGATATCTCAAGTCATCCAAAACAATTGGCATTTTCTCAATTTTTCATCTTTTTCAATTATATATAATTTGAATAATTTTATGGTTATTATTTGATTGTAAAGTTATTGTATATTAGTAAATGTGTGTTACGTGCGTAGAATATATTATTATTATTATTATTATTATTATTATTATTATTATTATTATTATTATTATTATTATTATTATGTTACCGATTACTTTTATTTTCGGTATTTTTTCTAACCCATTTATATATTATATATGTTTGTTTTAATTTAGTCGCTTATCGAAAGGAGTTAGATTAAGTCAACGAATAAGGAGAGTTAAGAACTTGTGGTAGGGGTGATGGATTTTATTAAATTTGTGGAAAGTCATGTGGATAGTACGAGATTCATTAGTTCTTTCTGTAAGCGTTGTTTGAATATTCGAAATTTCCGTATCTACGAGTGTAGAGGTCATATATTAAATTTTGGTTATTTTTCCATGTATGAGGTTTGGACAAGACACGATGGAAAATAACAAGTTTCCATAGAAAATTTGATATGTATCGTGATGAAGAAATGATTAATGTGTAAGATTATTTGAGGCCCACTTTTGATGTTGGTGGTTATTCTGGTAACATAGAGATGAATGAGAAGAATTTTCTACTAAAACTCATTGATATTTTAAAGATTTGTTTGAGGAACGGAGACTAATTTGTACCCTGGTTCCATATCAATGGGGTCTTTAAATTTCATTAATAAGTTGATGCTTGTCAAAGTGAAGAACAAGTGGGCGAATGCTTTTTTCACCGAACTCCTGTAATTGTTATGTCGTATTTTACCAGAAGGACATAATTTGCATGCATTGTATGAGGAGTGCAACAGAAATTTAAAAGTATGGGCATGGGGTTTATAATGTATGACGTGTGTTTGAATGATTGTGTATTGTATTATAAGGAGAATGAACATCTCAAGGCATTTCCCAGTTTGTGGTGAATCTAGGTTGGCCGAAGAATGATAAGAAAGAACCTCATAAGAACCTATGTTACTTCCTTATTGCGCCAAGATTGCAACAATCAAACACTTAGAGGCACACATCAAAATACATGCTTTGGCACCATACTGATAAGTCTGCAGAAGATGGTGTGATACGTCATCTAGTTGATGGTATTAGTTGGAAAAATTTCCAAGCAGAACCTCGTGTTTCCTAAGGATCCTCGAAATGTGTGATTGGGTTTGTCCATCGATGGGGTTTACCCTTTCCCCATGCAGAAAAACCCATACTTTATGTGGCCAGTTTTATTGACCACCTACAACTTGCCACCATGGTTATGCATGAAAGAATCCACATTTATGCTAATTTTACTTATTCTAGATCCTCAATATCCCGGTAAAGATGTGGATGTTGGTGGGTCCTAGGGTGTTATAAAACTAAGTGCAAAATAAAGGAACCACAATACCGCAAGTGTACGGTTGTCCAAGTAATACTCCGACAAGTCGGATTCGTTCTCAGGGATTGGACTGGTATAACCCAAGTGTTTCAACAGATAAGTAGTAGTAATTGCAAATACAAAAAATAAAAGAGAAAAGATATTTATTTGGGTTTTGTATTAATCCTAAGAATGCAAGAAAATAAATTACTGAAAATAAATACTAAAGGACTAAGATGCAGATATGAGCTATACTTGAGTCTCGCAAGGAATCCACTTAATCAATATAATCTATGCTATGTTTAAGGGTAGAATTGGAATTATAATATTAGTCGGGACTCTAATATCTCCTAGCCCCCTGTCGGGTGGACCTAGAAGCTATCCTAAAGTATCATAAACACATGCATGGTCGAATATGCCTTTTCGGATGATAAGATTTTACCTCTTTGGCTATGTAACTAGTTAAGCCTGTCGGTCAATAACGGACATTACACGGGTATTACCTAGATCTGTATTCAAACCCCCCTATCGGATGATCACTTCGCCACTAAAGTGAATAGCCCAAATACTAAAATCTATTTCTAGTTGTACCGAAAAGAAATAGTGATTAAGAACAAAATAATATCCAATATCTAAGACCTAATTCAATTTAAATCATAACAATCCCAAATTCAAAACATAAATTAAATTAATTAGGAATTTATTGCGATTCTCAAGCAATTAAGGTTTAGCTCATATTGAAAGTAAAAACAGTAAAGAAATTAATACTATACATGTCCTAATAACAGAAATAAAATATGAACCTAGATAGAGGAATTGGCTTGAACTGTTGTTGGAGATATAGACAGTCTCCAGCTTCTGCTCTTGCTTCCGCCTCTTGACGCTCTCTCTAAGGATGTGTATATTGAATGAATTATGAGAGGTACTGAATAATGAGGTCTAAGGGGTGTATTTATAGGTGTTGGAAGACCCTAGGTCGAATTTTCTTGGAGTGGAAGATAAGTCAAAGACTCTCAAATTCGTAGCCCTAAATTCTAGAAAAGGTAAGATTTGCTGCTGATTTGATTTGGTCATATCTTTTTCAATACTTATCCGTTTGAAAAGTTCCAATATATGAAACTGCTTGTCTTGGAAAGCTCTTTCTATTGGTGCAGACCATTCGTCCAGAATCCATGCCAATATTTAATTATGATTTAATCTCTAAAACGTGGCAGGATTTTCAGATTCACAAGGCAGCTTTATCTTTTCCTCCTTTGAATAAATATTTCCTAAATCTTCTTATTTCCATGTAAATCTTCTTTCCTTTCATCTTCATCTTGACTTGGTCTCTAAGTAATTACCATTTATCTTTTAAAGCTTCACATTAAATAAATAATTAAACCGCATATGCTTAAAAAGAATAAATCAATAAATCAAGAAAACGAAATAGGAAAGTGTACTTTAAAAATAGAAACTCGACTAGAAATCATTTCCTAACACTCTAAAATACACTAAGACTTTATTCTCACTTTTTCTCCTTGGATTGGTCTTTCATGAAATTCAAGAACCAATTAACTTTGCATTAAAAATAGTCAAATTTACGCACAAAAGCTCAGATTCTGCAAATAGTTAATTTCCAAGGGGAGGAAGTGCAATATGATCAATTAAGCCTAAAAGTATATCAAATAAGTCATATATTCACCTAAAAGGATGTCTCCAAGGGGCTAATAATTAGAACAAATCGGGAGACATCAGATGTCTTTTTTCGCCCTCTTATAGATGAGTTGGAAATATTTTGGTTTACGGGTATACCTACGTATGATGCGCACACACAAACTGATTTTTCATGAAGTCTGGTTTGTTATTTAAGATTAAAGTTACCTGGCTAGGTCGTATAATTCGGGATGACAAGGTCAAGATTACAAAGTGTGCCCATAATGCATGTATTCTACACCGTCGATGTGTATGCATACAGTTATACTTTATTTTGATCATAGATTGTTGTTACATATACAATATCGTCTTATAAGCAACATGATTTTGTACAGTATAGACGATAACATGCACCCGCCTAAAAAACATAGCCCAGTAAACACGAGGATTTTGGTGGGAAGGAGAGCAATAAAACATGCCACAGAGTTTAACTCGAACAGAACGAGTATTTTCTTTAGATTACCATGTTGGTCTAAAAACCTTCTCAGATATAACATTGACGTTATGTACTGTGAGAAGAACTTGTTACAACTTGCTTGGAACCGTGGTTAGTCTCGCTCCCGATAGTTGGATACACTAGAGAATGACTACTTCCTGCAAGTATACGAGTGATTTACATGTAATGATATGATATGTATAAGGATTGTCGTCTCCATAGTGATTGTCAAGGTTAAGATGATTGGGTTTACGAGAATAGCAGCTTAGTTGAAAATAATAACAATAAATCTAAATATATGTTTGTTGGGTTTTTGGTTTAGAGACTAAAATTGCAATAAAATAAATGTAACGAAAATGATTTTGGAGATAATAGTTCAAGAAATACAAATATAAATACTTAACCGTTTGAAATATATGATAAATATACTTGAGGCTTGCTAGAAATTCTCAAAGATAATTATTTAAATGTTTCTTGATATAAGGGCGAATTGGTCTTCTCACACTAGTCTGGATTCAATGTGTTCTCCGAATCCCTCCCGGTAGATAGGAAGCTATCCTATGATACTGGAGACCTCTCCCGAGTAACCTTACAATAAGTTCAAACTCCAGTTGATTAAACCCTTGTGACTACTTAGTTAGTCAAGGCCTCATTGGTCACTAATGCACACCAAGCGGATATATGCTAATTCCGTAATTAAACCCCCTCCTTTCCGGGAGATAGTAAAAATTACTAACAATATTTTATTCTTGATCATGATACAAATAGTAAATTATCTAAATGTATAATCAATGATAAATTAACAAAATTCGTCTAAATATCAATATCCCATGATCAAGTAAACATATAAACTATCAACAATGGTTCAAACGTTTAGCAATCCTCAAGCAAAAGACGTTTAGTTCATAATGTAAAACTAAAAACTAATGTGAAATAATGTAATAGTCATGTTTAAAATGTAAAGCAGAATAAAGTTAACCTAATAATCGATGGTAAATGGGTTTAGATAGAGAAGAATGGTGGAAATGGGTGGAAACCCTTCTCCTCCTCCTCTTCTCTTTGCTCCAGACGTAGCTCTCTCCAAAATGTTTAATAATTTAAGTGTGTGGATTATGAGCTTCTATAACAAATAAATACCAGCCTAAAAACATGTTGGGGCAAAATAGGCTCACTTAGATGGCTTAAAAATATCCCAACCCATTTTTAGTTAGTGTTGAACAAGTTCGAGTCACCGTGGAAGCAAATGGTATAATTTCTTCATTTCACCTCCGAATTGACTTCCGTCACTTTTCAGGCGTCACTGAATTAAAGATCTATCCAAATCAAAAGGAAATTTGTCTAAAGACCTGACCAATAATTATAGGTGACTATATCTAGTGACGTCAATGATTTTCCAGTAAACGTTCTAACTTCTCCAAAGTGACTTTGTGCTCTTTCTATGCCTTGGCCTGGGTTTGGACTCGAATTCTTGACTTATCCTCATCATGTTGGAATATCATGTTAACCATGTGCCTAAAATATGCACACTTACCACACAATTAAGGTACAAAAGATCTAAAAATAGCAATATGTCCAAAATGAGATAAAAATTCAAGATATGTCAAATAATAGGGAACAATCCCTCAGTTAATTCAAGATATGTCAAATAATAGGGAACAATACCTCAGTTTAGTCCAATAAACCCCGAAAACGATGTCTTGTGATATGATTATTCTATCACAAAAGAAGAATTATTAGTTGGCTTCGATTGGAAAGTAAACAAAGATAATAAAAAAGCCAAATTTTTTTGAGAGGTTTAAATATCAGGAAAGAATTGTGGCAGTTCGATGGCTAAGGTAGAGTGATGCTGCTGCGAGCAAAGTATGATATGCCCTAGACAAGAGACATTCTTTTCTATATTGGTTGAAGGTCCATAATTTTCCCGATAGTTTTGCGTCTAGTATGAGGAATAACGTTATAAGTGATGTAGGAAAGATCCTCGACGTGAAATTACACGACTATCACATAAAGATGTAGTTTTTTTTGTGAGAAGTCTCCCCAGCTTGATCAACGATAAATTGGTGAGTGATCCAATAATATGGTTGTGCAACATATTTAAAAAGGTTTGTACAAGAAACCTAAGTTTGAATGAGCTACTGGTTGGGAAATCAGATGTTGTGTTACTTATTTGTAAGCTTGAAATGTAATTTTCACCCAATTTTTTTACATATGGTCACCTAGTCGTGCAATTATACGAGGAGGCCCAATTAGGTGACCCATATAAATTACGCTGGATGTACCCTTTTGAAAGGTACTTCAGAAGCTTAAACGATATATTCAGAGTTAGGCAATGCTAGAAGGATCAACTGCCGACACATATGTTGTAGAAGAGACATTGACATTTATATCATGGAATCTACAAGAAGAGAAGACCAAGTTCTACCAATCTGGTACATATGGTGAGTCGGCCACATCACCAAAACAACTGTTTGTGTTAAGGAGCGAGTGTCAAGTAGTGGGTAAGAAAGAGCATTGTACACTCCCCTAGAATAAAAAAAGAGAATTGATTGGCACATTCTCTACAACTGCGATGAGGTCCAACTTTATAAATTGAAAATGATTTTATAGTACAGTTTCATTGCTTAATACTTATTTACATAATTACTTATGGACAATATCACTTTTTATCATGAGCTCAAGCCCTCACTCCAAGTTCTTGATTCATATTTAGAAAGAATTCATTGAGAACAGTTTGCTCGATGGCTCAATAAGAATGTATATAGCATTTCAATATTTGGAATTATAACTATGGATTTAGCAAAACTAAATTCTTTTCCCATTCATATGTGTTTTTAATGCGACAAGCCAGAGACCCATGTGTTACAAATAAACTTATTGTGTTAGGAAACACGTCACTAAAAGCCGTATACAAATTTGATTCTTGTGTTATTAATGGAGTAAATGGGTTACAAGTGCAAAAGGGGAAAAAGAGTGACCTAATATTATGGTGTTTGAACTGTCACATATGGAGTTACTTTTTACAGGGAGTTAGTCAAAATCATCAAGGTCGAGTTTGGTGGTGGTTGTTTGACTGTTTTATTTGAATGTAAGTGGTATAACACCGACAAGACAAGAAAAGAGGTCAGAGTACGGAGAAAACTCAATCAACACGGGTTCATTCTAGGGGAGTGAAGAACCCTACATCTTAGTCACTCAGGCAAGAAAGGTCTTTTACATGACGTGGTAAACGCAAGGTAGTCCCAGAAGGGGCGAAAAGTTTTATGGGTAGTTAACGACTGTCATGGGTGGAGTTTAGATTTATGAGGTGTGGAATCCATTTCGACTAACAATATCCAATTACTATTCCAATATTTGATGCGACTATATTGGACATAGATGTATCGCAATTACATTTAACAAGTGGAGAAGGAATAGAAGTTGATTCAAACTCATTGAGGAATAATCCCTCACACGAAGATGATGATTAATTACATGACGATACACGAGATGAATATGGAAATGACTATAAAGCTATATACATCGATAGCAATAATGATATTGAAGACCGTGATGAGTATGGTTACCAATTATACTAGTGAGGTTTGTTTGTTGCTTAATGATTACAATAATATTAGTTACCGTTCATTTGTTAACATGTATTCGTTTGGTGAATTAGGTTAATTTGAGCTTCCATGGACACACCGCTCTAGACAACACAAAATTTAAGATTATTGAACTCTATAAATCAATTGATTTTAATTGATCATATTATATTGTTGTTTTGAATTGGGAATATTATGTTTTTGTCTTAGATTAGATATAGTATGTTTTTTTTTGGATTTGTCATTTTATGTTGTTGTTTTGGATTGGAAATATTATTTTGTTATTTATTGAATAAGTTAAAAAAATTGGGAATAATCGTGACTTAAAAATATGATACAATTTTAAATATAGTCATTAGAGACGACAAAGTCCTTGTTAGTGATCATATTTTGTTTCTATTGATAGTTATCTTTAGCAACACGCTCTGTTAAAGATCTCGTCACTAATAATAAATACATTAACAACGAGTTCTTTAAAATAACTTTGTTGCTAAATATAATTCTCAATACGGAGGACATCGGTCGTCCCTGATGACAATATTTCAATTTTAACTTAATAAAAAGGACGGTGTTTTTTGGTGTGTCCCTGTACACTTGTCATAAGTAATGACGTATGTTGTTGTTAATGACACCTATTAATAAAAAAATATTAATCATCATTAGCAATGACTTTCATTACCATTAATGCCAATGATAAAAAAATATAACACATCATACCGAGCCCTATCGGCTCACTTCACTTCTTCCTTCATCTCAAAAAGTTCATAAAATCCTGCAAAGTTAATCACGTTTAACACATCAACGATTACTATAAAGAGGTTATAATTCATTTCAATTACTTTTTAGTTAGTTTATATACATTTTCCAATAAAAAATAATTATTGTGTGATTGATCTTGTAGAAAGGTTAGGGATAACCGTCGTAGCTCTGATTACATACCACCGCATCTCCTCCTCTTCTTATTCTGATTACGAAAACAAGTTAGTGGTTATATTTTTTGAATATCAATTTTGTTATTTCAATTCCTTTTGATTTTTATGGAATTCTAATGTGTTATTAGTTTGAATGTGAATTGTGATGATTTTGGGGATATTATTATGTTTTGCTTGCTTAATGGGGTTAATGGGGTTAATGGGGTAGTTTATGCATAAAATATGGGTGATTTTAAGGGGGTTTTAAAACATATCGGTTACTTTAGGGGAATTTTAAAACCATGGGGGTGATGATGTCTCTCTTTTTGTGATAATTAATCCGTATATGAGACAATCTTTTGGGAGTTTATTGGGCCTAAGTGAGGATTTTTTTTCTTATATTTTCTATATTGTACTTTTGTCTCTTATTTTGTTCATAATACTCCTTATAGAGCTTTGTGTTTTAATTATTTGTTAAGTGGGTAGATTTTAGATACATTACTAATACAAGATGCCAAGTTGAAGAGAAAAAGTCAAAAAGTCAAGATAAATCCCAATCCAATGAGGACCTAGAGTCCCTTTTGGAAGTTAGAGAATTTGCTAGAGAAATCTTTACGTCATATTGTTTTAGTCCCCATGAATTATTGGAAAGATATTTGGACTTGATTCCTTTTGATTCAGAAAGAGCTTGAAGTTGATCTTATACTGTTCGGGGAAGCTTCCGCAAGAAATGTGAGATATGTTTTATAAAGAAACTGGTCAAACTATAAGTGCGGATAAATCACTTATATATATTTCAAAAAATGTTTTCTTTGAGGTACAACGAGAATTGGTGAGCTTGGGGAGTTTTTTTTCTTAGTGAGTCCTTTGGAACTTATTTGGGAGCGCTTATTCAGTCTGTGCGCTTATCTAAAGGTTTCTATATGAGAATCATAGAAATAATGAGAGGCAAGTTGGCAGGAAAGAAAGACAAAAACTTTAATCCTAGTTGGCCGTGTCATATTAGCTCAATCGGTGTTATGTGTCATACATACTTACCAAATGCAAGTGATAAACCTTTCGATTTTTTTTTGTGATGAGATAAACCAGATTGTAAGGGATTTCATATGGGGTTCTTCAAACGAAAAGAGGAAGCTCCACTGGGTCTCGTGGAAACAAGTATGTAAGCCAAAATCGGAGGAAGGTTTGGTAATAGGAAGCAAAAAAAATATAATATTGCACTTCTAGCCAAACTTGGGCAGAAATTGTTGGAATTTATTATTAATTAAGTGTGTTTAAAATCATTTAACAGGGTATTAATATAATTCCTTTTCATGTTCTTATGGGAGAAGTGGAAAAGATATTTTTTGTGAAGATAATGTCCCACATAGGAGTAAAGATGTAAAATATATCAGCTTAAAATAACATACTCATCTATTACTTTCAAAATAACCAAAGGCTATGAAATCCAACAGGGAAAATGCAAATCCCCACACGCGTGCACCACCACCCACCCGGCCTGGCCCGGCGACGGCGACGGCATGGGCCATGGGTCGTGGGCTCGTGGGGGATTTGGGGAGTTGGGGAGTTTGGGGAGTCAAAAAATGAAAAATAAAACTAGTTTTCGAAAGAGGCTCTAGTGGAAGAAGACTAGTTCTTATAGTAGTCGGTGGCAAGTCAAGTCCTTTCAGCAGAAGACAAACGTCCACCAACTACGCACCAGAAGACAAGCGTCCGCCAATTGCGCACCAGTCAACTGTTACAGAGGTTAACACGGGAATGTATCAAGTCAACATAGTGTCTAGATTCATTACTGTAAATTAGAACGTCTAACAACGCGGAATACATGGGTGTCTCATATAGTACTTTAATCCTTGTATTTTCTACATAATGTGGAAATATATTGAGTCCATTAAGGTGTTAGTTGTTTCTGGTGAATGAGCTTTGAGGAAGCAAATCATGCAAACAGGGCTCATTCCGGAACTCAAATTTAGGTATTTTTGAAAAAAGTTCCTAAATCAGGTAGGATTGTAATTTAGTTTTTCTTATCTAAGGTAGTTGCAGGGTGTAATTTAGACTTTGGATTGTTGTATCTTGCACATACCAAGGATCTTAAGGGTATTTCAACTTATCATATTGTTGCATACATGTTGGTTAATGATAATGTGTGATCAAGCCCTGACAATGGAATTATGCAATCCTTACCTACATATTTCACTAGAACTGTAAGTTTCTAGTATTTGTATCAATTTAACCGGCTTTGTGATAATGTATTGGCAGGACTGCATGAATTATTATGATAAATTATCCCATTTTACTGCAGGTTGTCATGTTCCCTTTACAAATCACTTTCCTTAACTCAAAGTGGAAAGATGATTACCCTCAAAATAAGAAAGTATAACTTCGATCCTTTCTGTTAGTCTTCAGGATTAAGTATCTATAAGAGATCATATGTTTTTGCTTGGGCTCTAATTTATTTCTCGATCATATGCTCTTTTTTGTTCATTAGGCTTCTCATATGTTGATCCTTCAACTAGAGCTATTGGTCTGACACTAAAACGTCATTTGGTCCATAACAAGGACCCACCTTCCGTAAGTATATTGATTGAACATAATAATTGTTTTCCTTGATCATTGAACATAATGTTCATGTACTTAATCAATATATATATTTAAGATATTTATGGGATTACTGAAATCTTATTCGCTTTGTCTTTTGGTTTTGCACTTCAGCGGCAGATAGGTTGGGCGAGTATCCGCTCATGAAACGGCTCTGCTGCAATGGATGGCAAGTAGATTCGGGATGGGAATATAGAATGAATTTGATGATTATTGCAGTCTTATTTATTCTCTAAATGAGTTGAGTCCTGATGCAAATGGTGACTACTAGTGATATATTTGATCAAGCAAAAGTGGTTAGAGGTGATAAGGGAGTGAGCCTTTTGTTGAAAGTTCCATCTATACCAGTTTCAACTCCAACCTTTGATGGCGTGATCTTTTTACTCTGAAATTGTTAAAACATTGGTTTATTTTCTCTTTATATAGTTAGTCGTTTTGTTAAGCAAAATAAAATGGTCTAATACAGTTATGTTTTTGTGAAGTGTTATTCAAAAAATTATGAAAATATACCCTTGTTAATGGCTAGCCTCACAACTTAATGTCTTAGTTGATGCATTTTCCATAACATAGGGACCAAATATGCAATTCACCATTATAATTTTTTAGAGTAAATACAACTGTTACCCCCTGTACAATGGGCCGATTGACTACTGACCCCCTACTGTTTAAAATGTGATTGTTTACCCATTATACTAAGTTTTCGTGACTCTTTCCCCCTAGTTAACGGAATCCATTACATTTTTTTGACTATTTACCCTATATACTATGTTTTTGTATATTTTTGTACAGGGGGTAAATAGTCATGA
The DNA here is from genome assembly GCA_029959085.1 of Nemophila menziesii. Lineage (NCBI taxonomy): Eukaryota > Viridiplantae > Streptophyta > Magnoliopsida > Boraginales > Hydrophyllaceae > Nemophila > Nemophila menziesii. The sequence continues at coordinate 56,232,792 of JARWIR010000001.1, forward strand.
AAACATGCATGAATTCCGTTAAGTGGGGGAAACGTGGGGTAACGAGTCACGAAAACTTAGTATATGGGGTAAACAGACTCATTTTGAACAGTAAGGGGTAAGCAGACAATCGGCCCATGCCAAAGTGTCAGTTTAGCAATTCACTTAATCGTATTAAATTTATCTTAGGGTTTTCCGATTCGTGACAACTCACCCCTTCTGTTATGTATAAGGTTGATGTCATGAGTTGTCATGAGTTGCAAAACTTAGGTTTTTTTACCTTTTGTAAAATTACAGGGGTATTTGGTATTTTACTTATCTTTGTTTATCTTCTCAACGTGATTTGGTATGATGAAACTTTCTGCATAATATAGGGTCTTGAAGTGCGATTTTTTTAATAATATAGGGATTTATATAAGTCCATATATTATGCGAAAATTGCAATCCATATATTATGCAGAATTTACAATGCAGGTCCCTCTATTATGCAAAATTTGCCTTGTCAGTCCCTATATTAGTTTTTTTTTAAATTAATTATAGCTTAAACCCCATTATTAACTACAGTGTTGATTAATAACCTACTTTTTTTGGAGAATTTTAAGGAAATCAAAGTATTAATAGCCTTCTATTTTAGAGGAGATCGGTAAAATGAAAATAATAATAGCCTACTACTTTAGAAGAGAGTTGGGAAATGTATGTATTAATAAGCTAATCTTGTAGAATATGGTCGTGAAATATAAGTATTAATAGTCTACTCATTTTGTTCAAGGTTGGAAAATTTAAGTATTAATAGTCTACTTTTCTAGAAGAAAGTGTTGGAAATTAAAGGCTTTTAAAGCTTTTCATGCTCTTGAAGAAAGACAAAACCAATAGTCTTTTCTTGAAAAGTCCCACAGTAAAGATGGGAAAAAAATTAGTTTATAATATTCTCTTCCTATACATTCCAAAAGGCTTAAGACATAGAGGTCCTAGCTTAAATAGGAAGTTAAGTCATGTGAAATGTAGCCAACCAGGGTTCGACCCCTTATGCATACACTTTTGGGGATGAGTTTTATTTTAGTCGGAAATGAGTCATCTCGTACGCGCCGAAGAGTTGTCTATCATAATCATGACATTTATTTCTAACAGTTGGAAACTCCCGCATTAACAGACCGTCATAATTGCTCCCACACTTATGGCCAAGAAGTAACAAATGATGACATGAATGCTATCAAAGGTAACTCCCGCATTTATGGATCAAGAGTTACAAAGGATGACCAGATTCATTCTCCCCCTTGTCAAAGAATACGTCCAAGTTCATGCCAGTTTTCAAGAAGAGAGAAACGTTTTTTGGCTTTATGGTGAATTCTTTATGACGTCATTTATTGTCAATGTTATGAAACTCACATGACTACTACATAAAGAGGTTGAAGTCATATTATTCAACACACCAAAAAAATCATCTTCAACATCCAGAATAGAAAAGCTCTATCATCTTCTCCAAAATATTTCTGAGCTTAGAATAGAGTAGTAATAGTAAATCATTTGAGGATACCGGTCATACCCGAAAAATCCTATTTTAACGAAGTGATGTTAGAAGTCACGCTATTACTCGGTGGTGCTGTAATATGTTGTAAGTTTTTTGTTATAATATTTATTTATCTATGTATAACTTGTTGTAAGTTTATTTCGTAAATAAATATATAATATTTGAGGTTTACTAATTTACGGTCAGTGTTGTTAGTTTTACCAACAATTCAAAAAATGATTTTATTAATAAGAACGCTAGTCGGAGAAGGTATTTACTTTCGGCTATTGCTTCACTTTTGAATAAAAAAGTATCTCCCGACGTGTTAAAGTTGGAATCCATGAATGGTTCAAACTACTAAATGTCGGGGGAAAAAACTTCTCATCGTGTTCTACCAACTTGATCTTGATTCGGTTAGGTTCAAGAAGTTCGAGGAATTGGCTGATTGAGAATGGGGTCGCAAGGGATACTCGACCGTTGTCGTTATTCTCGAAAAAGTATCAGGTTCCTCTATAATTACTTTGGTAATGTTTTAAAGTTAATTGATGTTTTATGTGGTCCCTCACTAGTCTCATTAAAGTGTATGTTAACTAGTTTTCATGGGTATAAAAAATAATTAGACTTTTAATTGATGACCTTGTTGGGTAAGGGTACCTTAGTTGAGTTTTACTAAACACCAGACTTGTGAATATGAATGCATATATATTTGTGTACGATATTGAGTCTTTAGAGGTGTGACATGGTAGATTAAGACTTAATGCTGATTAATCTTTTAAAATATCAAAAACATACGGACTAATCCCTGATCACAATATTGACGGGTTTTTAAATGTCAAAGATGTGTAGAGTCCAGGATGCTTAAAACTATTCAGCCTGTGACCACTAGAAATAAACAAAGTATAAAACCTAATGTATTCCGGCTTAGCTTTATTATACCGCTAGTAGAGGAGGTGAGACAGATGTTCTAACCTAAGTAGATACCTACTCTAGTTTCAATATAGTCTACCATGTAAAGGTAAAATAGATAATATATATGCAAATATGAAAGAGTAAATAAACTTGGTAATAATAGAGATGCTTAGGTCCGATGAGGATAATACATATAGTTCATATTCCCTAATTAATTTTCTAAAATTAACGAAATAAATCATGAACTTAGTGCCCAGTATTTAATGCCCAAAAAAATGGCACAATCATTGAACCCTTAAAGAAACGGTGGATGCCTTGTTAATTAGTTCAGGCTTACCCAAACGAATATGGGGGGAAGTTTCCTTGTCTGTACTTAATAAGGTTCCAGTGAAAACTTAGACAAGACCCCTTATGGGTCGTGGGAAGAGCTTTTCCACTTAACCTGAAATAATTAAAAATATGGGGGTGTTTGGCCATGATAGGACTACCCAACTTTTTAGAAGTCAACACTGGGACGGGACCTTATATTCAAGTTTCATACGAAATACTGAGATACGTGCAACATATAAATTTGTATTCCTATATGATAATTCAATATGTGAATCTAGATGTGTTGTATTCTTATTTCCTTAGAAAAGTGAATGGTGTGATAAACCTCTTTGCCTGTTGAATAACTTATTAGCTAAAATACTGAGGTGCCTATATGATAATTAACTCACTCATTTAAACTTCTACCGGCCCTAGTAGTATTCCCGATGATGAATCTAGGAAAAGTAAGAGGCATAGGATCGAGTCAAGGCTTAGACCTGATTGTATCACTACTGTTATGTTTAAGGGTTTTCACATAAACATGGTAAGTGAAAAGGTAGTAACTTTCTCTATTATGGAGGGCAACCCTAAAGATTTTAATAAGGCTTTAAAATTAGTGTATGTTAGCTTCTGCAAAGAGATATTTAATAGAAAACCTGAATCTATAGAACTAAAATCCATTGATGGGGAACATTATGACTGATGAGTCTATATGATGCACTATCTTCCCATCCTTATGGCATAAATTGTGCATACAAGAACATATTAACTCTTAATGAATTCATAACCATGTGTGGTGGTCCTATTGAGAAGGACTTGATGAATTCCCATTGAGGTTGATATATGTTGCTCCTACTTAACGTATTCATAGCCATATGTGGTGATCCTATTGAGCTGGACTTGATGAATTCACCATTGAGGTTGATATATATTGCTCCTATTTAATGAATTCATAGCCATATATGGTGGTCCTTTTTAGAAGGACTTGATGAATTCACCTTCGATATTATGATACACTATTCAAAATATGACTTCAAAGAGACATCCTTGATGATCCTATTAGGATGAGTTTGTATATCAAATCCGAATTTATAGCCCATAGTGGTGGTCCTAATAACAAGGACTTGATGAATTCGGGAGACACATGATGAGGCTGAGCTCTTTTTCTTTTAATGATCTCGAGATCCAAAAGGGGTCGTCTAATGTCGATAGACATTATTAAAGATCACATACGTGTAAACAAAGGTGATGATTGAGGAATCTATAAATACTAGCGGGTAGAGTATGTGGTGTGAGGGTCTCGATCGAAGACTGTCAAGTTCAAGAGTACGTTCACTTGACAAAATTTGGTGGTTGCCTCACTTCACTTCGTGTCAATTCAAATCGAAAGATATTTCGACTTAAGTACAATTCACCCAATACTGGTATGCACGGAATTTGTTCACTCTTCTCCCAGAGTCTAAGTGGGGGATTGTTGGAAATTAAGGCTTTTAAAGCTTTTCATGCTCTTGAAGAAAGAAAAAACCAATAGTCTTTTCTTGGAAAGTACCACTAACAGAAATAAAGATGGAAAAAATATTAGTTTATAATATTAATCTCTTCCTATACATTCCAAAACGTTTAAGACATAGAGGTCCTAACTTAAATAGAAAGTTAAATCATGTGAAATGTAGCCAACCAGGGTTCGCCCCCTTATGAATACACTTTTGGGGATGAGTTTTGTTTTAGTCGAAATTGAGTCGTCTCGTACGCGCCAAAGAGTTGTCGGTCATAATCATGACATTTATTCCTAACAGTTGGAAACTATCGCATTAAAAGACCGTCATAATTCCTCCTACACTTATGGCCCTGATGTTACAAATGATGGCATGAATGCTCTCAAAGGTAACTCCCGCATTTATGGCTCAATAGTTATAAAGGATGACCAGATTTATTCTCCCCCTTGTCAAAGAATACGTCCAGATTCATGCCAGTTTTCAAGAAAAGAGAAACGGTTTTTGACTTTATTGTTAATTCTTTATGACGTCATGTATTGTCAACGTTATGAAACTCACATGACTACTATATAAAGAGGTTGAAGTCATATTATTCAACAAACCAAAAAATTCATCTTCAACGTCCAGAATAGAAATGCCCTCTCATCTTCTTCAAAATATTTCTGAGTTTAGAATAGAGTAGTAATAGTAATCCCTTTGTGGATACCGGTCATATTCGAAAAATCTTTTTTTAAGTAAGTGATGTTAGAAGTCACATTATTACTCAGTAGTTCTGGAATATGTTGTAAGTTTTTTGTTATAATATTTATTTATCTACTTATAACTTGTTGTAAGTTTATTTCGTAAATAAATATATAATATTTGAGATTTACCAATTTACAATAAGTGTTGTTAGTTTCACGAACAAAAAGTCGGGTATGTAAGAAGTATTAACCTACTATTATAGAGATGCGTAACCATGAAAATACTAGTATATGCCACTACCTACTAGTATATGCCTACTCTTTAAAAGTGTTGTCTAAAAGCTAAAAAACAGCGTTCAAAAGCTATTTTTCCTGTTGTGGCATATGTGCAAATTTAAAACTTAAAATAAGCCCTAATGCAGATGGTACGTAAATTCTCCTTTTTGTTGATACTTTATAGTTTATATGTTAATATATATAACAGTCCATTATATATCATGTTAATTTTTGATGTGAAGTAAAAAGGCACTGTATCGGGTTCTAATTTTAAGACTTCCACTAATTAATTTTCCATGTTATAACAAAGGATAGAAAATCTATTTGTCCAAAGCTGCTTTACATGAAGTACTACAAAGAACGCCTAGTTCCAGTAAAACTAATACTATTAAAGGAAATTAAAGAGAGAGAGAGAGAGAGAGAGAGAGAGGGGGAGAGAGAGGGAGAGAGAGAGGCAGCATAGGATACCATATTTTGTAGCCAGACAGGGCCATGTGTGGTTTGACATTAAACCAAGTGGTATTGTTTGCCGTGAGAGAACATGCAACTCGTGCACTTTTTTATCACTCAATCATGCAACAAAACCAAAGTATGGATCAACTCCACAATATAAAATTAATCTTGCAGCTTCTCTCACTAAAAAAATATTGCTCTCTCCTCTCTCTTAGTTTCCATTTCCTTCTTCACTACGCTTAGTTTTTCTGGTTCGATTCATCACGCTTTGGTTTCTTTCTGAGTTAGGGATCGGTTTGGCTACAACTATACCCCCAACCTCATCGGGATGGGGGCTATGTCTGATGGTTTCTTAGGGTTTCGCTTGAGACCCAAATATTGCGATTTGGGGAAGAACAAACCCTATAAGTGGTATTTGGGAACTATCAATTTCAGTAGTTACTGCAGAAAGTTTTGGAGCTCCAAGGCTAATTATGAAGGAGTCCAAACAACACGCAAAGGGTGTATCGATTCCATCGAAATCCCTCTACCTAATCTCTTCGACCATCCTAATCTCGAGGTAAGAAATAATTTAATTAGGTTGATCTCATGCGCTGGGGTTTCATTATTACAGGGAATGATAAAAACAAAAATGAAATATGTATGGGGGAGGCGAAACGACGGGCATAGGCGTGGCAAAAGAAATTGCTGCTATTGGCTCTGTGGTAATCATGATCTCTCTTTGCTCTTTCCCATATTTATTATGATGATGGGCTACTCTTACTGCGTTCTCAAGAAGGTTTCCTCTCGGGCCCTTTCACAACTTCTATATAATACCATCAGTAAGAATTGGTCCGCCTCACTTCACTCCCTTCATCTTTATCTCTTTCACTACTTGCTTCTTATTACTGCTCCGTTCTCTCCTTTCTCCTTATCTCCTCCTTTTTTCTTATTACTCTGCTTGTGCTATTTTAGTCGTGTGCTCTTCTGTTGTGTGCTTAGTACAGGTTTCCAAATGGCTACTCGAGAAAATCATGCTCTGCCAATCATCCCACTGAACGATCATAAAGCGCGAAAACTTGGTGTTATCAACATAGGAATGAAAGCGCGCCTTTCAGAGAATATGAAGGAGGACAAAGCAATTCTTATTAAAGCTATAGGAGACTCCCCAATCTATGCTATTCAACTTAGGAAGTTCATTGAAGACAGGTGGGGAATACAAGGTCATTATAGGCTAACTGATGTGAAGAATAACATGTTCAAACTGGAAATCTTCAATGAGAAAGAGTTCAAGCGAGTGTGGGAGATGAGACCGGGTCTTTATCAGAAATTGCACTTAAGTATGACTATGTGGCCACTAGTTGTTGATTTTAATGATCTGGTGACTGACTACTCATCAATCTGGGTCCAGGCAAGAGGTTTAGCTTTCAAGCAGAATAATTTGGAAACAATCAAAGCTTTGGAGGTGTGTTTCATCAGAATCGAAGCAGTGGACTTTCCAAACGCACAGGAATGTGATGTCAAAGTATTAAGGTTTCGAGTCAGATTCAACACCAAATACCCACTTCCTCCTGGTGCATATCTTTATCAAGAAGAAGGACCGGCATGGGTAATATTTCAATATGAAAACACTGGATTATTGTGCTTCAGATGTGGAAGAATAGGGCACCAATATGGAGAATGCCCAATAAAAAGCATCAAACAAGTGGAAGACATAGATGAACGGAGGAAGGTGTCTTGGAGCATCGACAACGTCGCTAAATTTCCACCCTTTAACCCGATTTATGGCTTACATATTAAAAATAACGGGGAATTTTTTAACTACTCTTATAATGATAAAATTATCAGAGATGCAGGGCATAATTACAGGAACAGTAATCCCAGCAAAGGGATTCAAATCCGAGAAGGTGGTGAGGATATTCTAAGCAAATTCAACTACACAAAGAAAGGAAGTTCGAGAAAGGTCATTAACAGAGCGCTGGTTGATGAGGAGAAGGATAAAGAAGACCAAGAATGGGAGAATTGGAATAAGCAAATCCATGACCTACGAAATGAGCTACATGAGTCTTCACAGAAGATAGAAGCGTACAAGAAAGCTCATGGCATTATGGATGATGAAGAAGGCGAGAATGAAGGAAGTATTAGAGCTGCTCTTATGGCTTTCGAGGAAGAAATGCGAAAAATCAAAGGGAAATATGTCGCAAATACCAGTAACACATCAGACCACAACATGGATACTTCTTCGAATACCCAACATACCATCAAAAGAAGAAGAGACAATAGAGGAATAAGGATTGAAACAGGACAAGGTGAGGTGAGCTCAAAAATGACTGGAAATTTTAAAAAATTGAGGGTGGTGGACCCAATCGAGGACTTTGTCAATAACAATAGGTTCAGTTTACTCGAGAATGAGAAAGAAGAAGAGGCAAGTAACAACAAACAGAGGGGTAAAGAGAAGGAAATAAACAAAGAACTAAAAGAGGTAGAGGAAGAAGGGTCACTTTTCGAACCAGAGGAAGAAGAAGATGGTAATTTCGAGAGCAGTGAAAACTACTTTGAGAAAGAATTTGAAGGAGGAGAGGAAGATCACGATATGAACTTACAATATGCAGATGCGTTCGAGGAGGAGGAGGAGATACTCGGAGTCAAGAATGGAGGCGGCAACTCCAAAAAAGCCGCGAAGAAGAAATGACTACCCTTTTTTGGAACGTCCAGGGCCTTCGAGCGCCCTTGACGTTACAAAAAGCAAGCTCGCTAGTGGCTCAGTTCAGACCAGGTGTAGTAGCATTGTGTGAAACTATGTTAAAGGAGGAGGATTCTCGTGGAGTGTTGGAACGGTTTGGTTTTGATAACTCTTTTTTTGTGGAACCCACTGGAACTGCTTTTCATTCAGGGGGGTTCCTGATTTTGTGGCAATCTTATGTGCGTTTAAATGTCGTTTTTAGTTGTAATGCTTTTGTAGTAGTACGTATTAATGAACTTTCCTTTGCTTATTATATCGTCTTTATTCATGCACCTAATGATTTTAAACTAAGATTGGATACTTGGAAACAAATAACGAAATGGGGAGAAACATTCAAGGACCCATGGACTATCATTGGGGATTTTAACGAAATACTCAACGTCTCAGAAAAAAAAAGCAAAAACAAAGCTAACATGGAACATATCTATTGCTTTAGAGAATTTACTACTAATAATTCTCTAGCAGAAATCAAATCTAATGGCTGTTTCTTTACATGGTCTAACAGGATAGAAAGCGAGAAGAACGTCAAAACAAGAATTGACAGAGGACTTGCAACCTTCGAGTGGTTTAAAAGATTCCCGAGATCAGAAATCCTCATACCTCCTGCTATCGGGTCGGATCACTCACCTTTAATTCTTTTCTTTGATAATAACATGAGCATTAAAGATAAACATTTTAAATTCGAAACTAGATGGTTGGACGATGAAAATTGTAAAAAAATTATTGAAAAAAGCTGGCCAATTCCAAAAAATAATTGCCCCATACCTAAATTCATAGATAAAAGAGAGTATACAAAGAAGAAACTTAGTCAATGGAGCTCAAGGACCTTCAAAAACCATGAAACCAATATAAAGAGGCTCCAGTATAAACTAACTAATCTAATTAACAGTACAAATAGAGATACATCTATAGAGGAACTAAAAATCAAAGAGGAAATAAAGGAAGAATATGAGAAGGAAGAGAAATATTGGAGTGATAGAGCTAGACAAAATTGGCTTATATATGGAGATAAAAATACCAAGTTTTTTCACATGGCTACTATTAAAAGAAGGAGATTGAATAAAATAACAAGAATTAAGGACAAAGATGACAATTGGATTGATAATCCAGATACTATAAAAAACAATTTCCAAGACTTTTACAAGGATCTGTTTAGTGAAAGAGGAGGGGAGGAGGAAGAGATGGAAAAGGCAATAGAATTTATTAAACCTAAGCTCAGTTCAGAAATGAACGATAATTTGACGAAAAAACCTAGTGTAGAGGAAATAGAAAAAGCAGTATCTGAACTCTCGGCTTCAAAAGCCCCTGGACCAGATGGACTTAATGGTAAATTCTACAAAGAATTTTGGGACATTATTAAAAATGAAGTTATTGAGGTAATTATGGACTTCTTTGAAAATAATCGATCTGTTGAAACCATTAATGATACACTTATAACCCTCATTCCGAAAGGAGATACTCAAGAATTCTTAGGGGACTTTAGACCTATCTCCTGCGTTAATTTCATTTACAAGATTATTACGAAGATTCTCTCAAACAGATTAAGAGAAATAATGGATTATATCATTTCGCCTACTCAATCTGCTTTTATCAAAGGTCGAGCCATTCAAGACAACATTATTATTGCACAAGAAATTTCGTTTTTCATGAGCAGGAAAAGGAAAGACAAGAAAAACCTGGCAGCAATCAAAATCGATATGGCAAAGGCGTATGACCAGGTAAGATGGTCTTTTCTCTTTAAAGTATTAAATAAATTAGGGTTTTGTGACAAATGGATAAATTGGATGAAAAATTGCATCACCTCGGTTTCTTTTCATATTAACATTAATGGGGAGAGATTGGGGAATTTTAAATCTGGAAGAGGTCTTAGACAAGGTGATCCTCTTTCTCCTTTTCTTTTTTCTATTATGACCGAATCTCTCATCTGTTTAGTGGATAATTTCATTCAGAATAATTGGATAAATGGAATTAGAATTAACAGAAACTGCCCGATGATTTCGCACCTTTTATTCGCTGACGATTCACTTTTTTTCATTGACTTAGATAACACTGATATCGATTCCTTTAGGAAATGTTTAGATATTTATTGCAAAGGTTCGGGCCAAAGAATTAACTTTAATAAATCAGCTATTTGTTTTAGCAAAGAAACAACCGAAGATATTAAAGAAATGGTAACCGGGAAATTGGAAATGAAAGAAACTGTTGATCTGGGTAAATACCTCGGGATCCCATTATGTCATAAGAGATCAAAGGTTGAATCACTAGAGTGGATAGCACAGAGAGTCTTTAAAAACACGGAAGGATGGAAAGCCAAACTCCTATCAGAAGGAGGGAAAGAAGTGCTGATTAAAGCAATCTTGCAAGCTATACCTAATTACTATATGTCTATTTTCTCGTTTCCTATTTCCTTTTGTAATAAACTTACTTCAGCTATTTCTAACTTCTGGTGGAATTCAGGTGAAAAAAATAGAATACATTGGATAGCTTGGGAAAAATTGGCAATGAATAAGCTAATAGGAGGACTCGGCTTTAAAGACTTTAAGAAAATGAATACGGTTCTGTTAGCTGCTCAAGCCTGGAGATTAATGCATAACCCAAACAATCTAGCTACGAAACTTCTCAAAGGTATTTATTTTAATAAATCTAATTTTCTATTTTGCAAAGTGAGACAAAGTAGGACATGGAGCTGGGCTAGTATTATGGAAGGAAGGGATTTTATCAAAAAGCACGGTCTAAAAATAATAGGAAATGGAGAAGATACTAATATATGGGAAGACAAATGGATTGATTCGGAATGGGAACTAGAGAAGCCAAAAGGATCTAAATATACGAGAGTAAGTGAGTTAATGAGAGATAACAGATGGGACCAAGAAATTCTAGATAACCTTTTCCCAGAGCCAATTATTCATATTATAAAAAAGACAAAAATTAATGGGAAAGATACTAAAGATAGATTCGTTTGGCCTTACTCGAAGGATGGAAAATACGACACAAAAACAGGCTATGAAGTCATGGTAGAGGATCTTAACAAAAAAAAAGCTTCCTCCACGTTGGCAAAAACTATTCAAGATTCAAAAATCTGGAAAACAATTTGGAAATCTAATATTCCAAAAAAGATCAAATTATTCATTTGGAGACTTGTTAATAATGCTATTCCGACGAGGGTTAATCTAAAAAAGAGGAAATGTGCCGATGATACAAATTGCCTATGGTGCAATAAACAAGGAGAGGATATCGAACACTTACTATTACAGTGCAATATGTGCAAAGATGTATGGGCAGGATCTTTTCTCCAAATAAAAATTCAGGATGACTTGGAAGACAAGTTTGAGGATTGGTTCCTAAAAACAATCAAAGCTTTCACTAAGGGTGGTTGGGAGAAAAAAGTAGTCACTGATTTTCTTATGATTAATTTATGGAATATATGGAAAGCTAAGATGAAGGGTATTCATGAAGATACTGCTGTGAATGGTATGGGAGTCAACCTGGCATCAACAAAACTAATGCAGGAAATTCACGGAATAAACTGGATCAGAGAAGGATATAAGGGCTTAAACACGGGACAAGAACAACAAGAAGGAAGGAATAATGAAAGTACAGGAGAAGAAGTGAATATTTATTGTGATGCGTCATTTACGAACAAATGGGAACCTACGGGAATCGCAGTTATATGTAAGCAGACGGGAAATAAGCCCTGTATTAAATTCTCCCGGAGCCTAAACTGTAACTCAGCAGTAGAGGGAGAAGCTGAAGCTATTCTCACAGCAACACACATCGGGGAATTATTTCCAGAGAAGGAAATAATAATCCACTCTGATAACCTTGAGGTCATTCAAGGTATGAAGCAGGTGCCAGCAGCGCGTTGGAATATCCAACCCATCCTACAAGAAGTTATCCACAAATCTGAAGAGCGTAATCTTTTTTCGTTTAAACACATCAATCGGAAGCTCAACAGGGAAGCGGATAAGTTGGCGAAGGAAGCTAGGCACGCAGCATCTTTTGAATTTCGAAATACGACTAGTATTTTCGATGTTACTTCTGCTTTTAGCAAGTTAGGAATAGGTTAACTGTTTGTCTTTTTCCATCGGGTGTTTTTTAGCACCCTTACATTGTCCAAAAAAAAAAAGATCAACTCCACCATTATTGTTTTCTGTCTCTCAGTTTTTGTCCTAACAGTTACTTAAGGGGTGAGATTAGCCGTAGCAATCTTATATTGATTGATTGAACTACTATTACATTCTCTGTTATTCCAAAAAGCATGGTTAAATTCCCATTTTTATATTCGATTAATGTAATACTTAACATAAATGACATAGCAAGTTTTGTCAATGTAATAATTTCGTTTCCATCCTTTACGGAGTTTAATAAGTCTTATCATTGATTAAATCAAAATATAAATAGGCTTTGTAGTCTTTTACCAACTTCGAACTTTATCAAGAAGGTTCTTCCTCAAAAGAAAATTCCTACAATCTGGGTAGTTTTTTTTCTCGACATCTTTTTTTTGGGCATGTTTACGACATCTGGGTAGTCATAATATATATAGAATGTCGACGAAAAGAAGATAACATGTAAAGTATATTGGATGGTCCAATTTTCATATCATGGTCATTGCTTATTATAAAAAAACACATGTCATTAGATTAATAAATTAGTTACTTTTGTAAGTTTAAAACATGGGGTATGTGTATTAATATTATTGGTGTAGGATCATCCAATATTGGATGGAAGTATTTTCCAAAGTATAACTATATTTAACCAAAAGGAATATGCAATGGTAATTCTATGAGAGTTTCTTTTCCTAAAGACATTTTTTATATGTTACATATAAAAGTATTAGTGAAATTTTTTTTTTCTTCCTCCAACTATAGACTAATTACCTGAATGGTTTGTGAATTTCCAAAATTACCTATTTAATTCTCCAATTTTGTTTTTATCCCTTGTTAATGTTGTATCCAAATTTCATTAGTTAAAAAGTGACGTGACAAACATTTTTAAAGGTAACATCAAAATTTTAAGGATGGTTCAGAAAACTGGCCTATACTTAGAGGTAGAGCTGATCCTGACAAGGTAGGTTTTGTCACGAGTCTAAAACGAACTTACAAAATGAGGCACATCTATTTAAATAAGTTTATAAATTGGGGGCCTTTAAAAATATCACAAAATCAGAACCCAAAATGATCGTCTTTTCAGACCACCCTCAAAATCGGTCGTACTTGGAAGAACGAAATTGCATTTTTATCTCATAAAAATACTTTCCACGTCACTCTTAACTAATAAGATTGAGTGAAGAATTAATGGGGGATAAAAAAAAGTTGGAGGGCCAATTGGGTAAATTATAAAGTTCGAGGACCATTCGGGAAATTGGCCTATATTGGAGGATTAAAAACAAAAGTTTCTCAAAATACTATTATCGATATACAATCTTTCATCATAACATGTGAATTTGTGAAATATATTTTTAGTTACATATAAAATGATATAATTCAAATAAAAGTTAATCCTATATTCTAATGATGTTTTGTCTCGAGCACTTTTATCGAGATTCTAATCCCACCACCAAACACTAAACCAATTTACCCCGTTACCATTGCCACCATCTAAATCCTTATTTTTTCCACATCTTTCATGTTAGCTCCCTTTTCTTTCGACTTATCTTTATTTTTTTCTTATCTTTGCAAAATATTATTTTTTGATATTAAAGCCAAACTAGTGCTTCAAGTGTCATTACCGACTTTCTTTTTTTATACAAATTTTATCACTGAAGTTCTTCGAAACCAACACAAACGATGAAATTGATGAAGAATTTACTTTGTCACCGGATATTAACTCGGTGTATGCTAAATTGGATGAGGCTAAACTATTTTTAAGAATGAGTATATATGGTTATGTGAGTTTAAGCTACTGAAGTTTATAGTCATCAAACACTAGGGAGTTAAAGGCAGTGTAATTACAGGAAAACGAGACCATAATGTTTGTATACTAAGATTTGAAAAGCAAGAAGATTGTGACCATGTTTTGAAAAACCGATCGCACCATGCTGTTGGATATTACGGTATGGTCCAAAAAAGGGAAAAGTGTATTGATAACCCAAGTTTACTTAAAGAAACAACATATGGGTTAATGACTTACCCCCACTATTTGTTACAATTTTTTTTTTTTTTTTGAAAATTGCATCTAAGCTAGGCAAGGTAGAAACTTATCAGGTTCCAGACCATGAAAACTTCAAAAACTACTTTACTTTACTCTTAGAGTACAAGTAGCATGTAATGTCCACAAATCCGTTGAAGCTGGTTTTTTACTTTTATCAAAAAGTAGAGATCCTACTTGGATCTCTTATAAATTTGATAAACTCTATGAAATTCGTATGATAATTTCTCATGGAGAAACTACGTTTAATCACCCAGTTAAACTCGTCATGAAGTTGGGTAATTGGATTTGAGACCTTTATAACATTCCTAACGTCAAAGTTAAATTTTATTTTTTAGTGTTTAAGGAGGTATCTAAGAAATTTTAAATTGGAGCTTGTCAAATAAGGGATCCAAAGAAGAAACCGAAGAACAAAATTTTGCATAATCTAGTGTTGATTTTACTTTAGCTTTGCAGGGGAATTCAAGTTCCAAAATGAAAAAGAACACAACAAAGTTGGTGTTGACATTATTGATAATAAACCCGCATGTTAAGAGTAAAAGGATTGAGTTGGATTCTTTTAATTATAAAGAGATTGAAATATCACACTCCATAAGAACGCTGGATGATACTGAGTTGGTTAACTTATGTAGATATGCAAAGGAAGTAAAAGAAATATTATTAGGTCAATAACTAATTGAACAACCCTTATTAAAACTCTATAAGTTACTATAGCTAAGGAAATAACAGATAACACTAGCACACTATGGTTTAATAAAAAAAATGTGTTCAACCTATTAAAATTTATCTAGGGTTGATAGAAAATGGGAAAAAAAGAAGATACAGGCTCTTCAACAACTCCTGGTCAAATCTATTTTTGAAGACACTCTTTTGGGTGAAGATGGTGACATGGTTGAAGCATGGGAAGCGCTAAGTGAGGATGATAATGATGTTTGGGATATTGAAACAATGGTGGAGGACCAAGATGATATGCTAGATAGTGAATGTTATGAGGGGAGGGTTGTCCCATGACAACTCCATAGAGTTCAATGATACAATGTTAGAAATGTCAAGGGTTAGGCACAACCTTGGCAAAATTGGAGTTGATGGATTTATCAAAGAATAAGAATCAAGAGGTAATTTGTCGTTTCAAAACTAAACAAAAGAATATTATGTTTTTATTTTGTGTTAGAAAATGGATGAGTATTATAGCATACACTAACCTTGTGGGTAAGTCGGAAGGGACTGTGTTAATAGCTAAAATCTATGTTGATATTATACAACACAATTGCAGTAAAAATATTACCCATTTTGTGTTAAAATTGGGAATGAGAATGCTGAAATTTCCTTTATCCATGGCCCCTCTAATAAGGAAGATTAAATGTATTTCTTTATGGAAACCATGATAAATCATTGGAGATTTTAATATGATCTGTTGGGACTGTTCTCTCCCAACACTAGGCTCTAACCACATCCTTGCTATACTTAAATTTTGCATTAATTTCTTATAAACCTAAAGCAAGGGTTATGTTTGATATAAACTGGATGGATGATCCATCTTGTAATAAGGCTATCTATGAAGCTTACTTTGGCATGTTTAATAAAAATATTTAATTGCAAAACGAGATGGGTTACTAATAAATTAACTTGTTGGTTTATAAGTAAATTATAAATCAAAATATTTTAATAATAAGACTATGTTGGATCTAGAGAATCAATTTAACTTTCCTTTATCATGAAACTAATAAATATTCCTTTAATATGCTTTCCAAAAACTAGAGGATCATTGGTTGAAAGAGGAAACATACTTTGCAACAAAATCCCAAAATACTTGGTTAAGAAAGGATGACAAAAATACTATATATATCAAATCCATTACTAAGGATAAGAGATCTTGGAATAAACTTGTCAATAATAATTATACTGGGTCATCCAAAATAATATAGCCGAGTATGTTTCTAAGATCTTGTAATCCATAAGTCAAAGAAACTTTGCTCCTATATTAGATTGTGTTGAACCTCTTTTGGTTTATTCCATCAATGAAGATCTTACTGAACCTATACTATGAAAAAGCTTAAACATGTTGTTTGGAGCCTTAGTGTTGAGAAAATACTAGGTCTTGATGGATATATGTAGGTTAATTGTATACGAATTATTGGAATATCATTTGTATTGTTGTTCTTATAATCATTTTAGATTTCTTTATGAATAATAGTGACCTATGTTTGTTTAATGGCACTATTATAGCTTTGATTTCAAAGTGTTATAATCCATACACTAATATAAAGTCATAGCTAAACTATTGTAACTGAGGCTACAAGTTACAACCTTATATGAAGAAATTAATAGATAATACTTTAAATGCTTTTATTCCAGGGAAGTCTATATTTGAAAAAATATATTACTCATGAAGCTAGTTAGTCACTTTTTAAAGAACAAAAGAACAATAAATCTTAATCTTTTTGCTATAAAAGCTAATATTAGTAAGTCTTGTGAGCATCCAGAATGGGATATTTTTGTTTGAACTTCTTATCATATTTAATTTTGACCTCAAATGGGTTAATTAGATGTAAAGTTGTGACTCTAGTGTTTCTTATACTGTTCAAATTAATAAGGTTGTCATCCTAGTTGATAAACCCACATGGGGATTAAGATAAGGTGACCCCTTGTCACCTTTACACTTAAATCTGATTACTTAAGCATTATTTGCCCTTATTAAAGACGCCTCTTATAAAGGTTACCTTAAGGGTATTAAGATTGTAAGGAATAGTTGAAAATTTGTTCTTCTTAAGGCTATAATTAACTCTATTTCCAAACATATTTTGTCAGTCTTTACTATACCTTAGAAGGTCACTAATCATTTCACTTATTTAGTTTCAAATTTACTATAGAATAATGGAGGCCAATCCAAGATTTACAAGATTAATTGAAACATCTTTTTAAAAGTAAAATATGATAGATGAATGGGTTTTAAGGACTTCCGCCCCACTAATTTGAATTTATTGGCCTCTAATGCTTGAAAAATATTCTTGAAAGTAGATTCTCTTTTATTTAGAATCCTTAAATGTAAATATATTCCCAATTCTAGTTTTCTTAGCGCTAAAATTGGTGACAACTGTTCATGGGGTTGGAAGAGATTCATTACATGAATTGAACAATTTTAAAATAAAGTTTTTTGGAATATTAGGGAGGATACCAATATTAATATATGGCAGGATAAATGAATTCAAGGTTCTCATAGGCTTTACACTCTTCTGGGTGATACCCCCACCCTTATTTCAGAGATTTTTTATTGAGGATGGGAAAGCATGGAACTCTTATATTATTAATCTTCTTTTCTCACCCATTATTGCAGCAACCATAAGGCTTATTAATATTCCTTATTTATGTTACTATGATTCTCCTCGTTGGTTGAATTCCAACATAGGACAAGTGAGTGTTAAGGAGTGTTATATAAACCTTAGGAAGGCTCACAATGAGGAGGAAAGTAAGAAAAAATTAAATAGTGTCCCTTCTAGAATTATTACAAATCAAGTTTGGAACCTAGTTTGGAGGCTAAATATTTTACCTAAATTCAGGAATTTCTTATGGAAGGCTACTAATAATAGCCTCCCAACTAATGATAATATAGTCAAAAGAAATAGTATAACTGATTCTAATTGGGCCTTATTCTCTCAAGCGCCTAAAAAAACTGAACATTTGCTTTTCAATTGTAGCTAGTTTAGGGTTGTTCAGCTAGAAAGTTCCTTGAATTTTTTTTATCTAATTATGTGTCTTCTAGAATAGTGAATGAATGGAAATTTTTATCATGGAATATACTAATGGAGTTGGTAAAGACTTAGTTGATATTATAACCTTTCTACTATGTTGTAGATCTTCCCGTCTAGGCGCGCCTAGGTGTCAACTCCCCCCTCAGCCGCTTATGCCTAGTTAAAATTCTCGGCGTTTTTGCCTGGCGCCTAGCCCGTCTAGGCACCTATTAATGGCAAAAAATGGTCGCCTAGGCGTCCATTAATGGAAAATCATGCCCACATAGACCTTTTTGTTATTTTTCTTATTCTCGATAATTCTTTAGTTGATATTATAACTTACGTTTTAGTATTTTTATATTTACTACTCCCTCCGTCCATAAATGTTTGTCATACTTTTTTTCACACAAATTAAGAAAGACAATTAATTCTCCCTATTTTTACTAAAATACCCTTAACCAACCAAGTAAATGCATTTAATGATGATAAGATTATGAATAATAAATAAGGATAAAATTGGTATAAAGTGTAAAAAAGTTCATTGGTATCTTAAATGGACAACCTTTTGTGGACATCTACTTTTAGAAATTGTGACACACATTGATGGACGGAGGGAGTATAGTGTTGTTAGATGAATTTTATGACTTAAATAGTTAAAATTCATATAATTACTACATATACAACATTACACATCACGATTCAAAACCGTATAATTCCGCCTAGGCGCTAGGCCCCGGTCGACCGCCTAGCGCCCAAAACCGAGATTCACAGCATAGTCTTTTACTTATATAGCATGGAATATTTGAAAGGGAAGAAATGAGTTCATCTTTAAACATGTTGCCCCTGACTCTATAGAAAAAATTTAGAGTGCTATACAACCATATGATGACTATATTAAATACGCGTTGAATTATTTGTAACCTAATTAAGTGAGCCCATGGAGGCCCTAAACATTTTAGCTAGTATATAAGTCATTTATAAGCACATTATTCAGCACACAATATTTCATTATACGTTGTTGAATATGATAAGCACTAGAGAAGAGAAGAGGAGAAGGGGTGAAGGGTTTCTAACCAAAATCCGCCATTCTTCCTCATCAGAGCTCCAAATCCTATCATTCAAAGCGATAACTTTATTTATTTTAGCTTTTAAACATAATTCTTGTATTAGTTTTAATTAGTTTTGCTTATTTGAATATGCGTTAAACCCTCATTTCTTTAGGAGTGCTTCCATGTATGAACCTTAGTTGATTTTAATGGTGTTCTTATGATATTTGGGATTACACATTAAATAAATTGCATCTACATTATACTGGGTATATAGCTTGATTTAATACTAGTCATATTTAGGCCAAGTAATGATTAGCTTGGGCAATTAAGTCAGCACCGACATTACTAGCAACTTTTGTCTAGAACACCATAATCATCAACTTTTGAAATTACTAGCAATCCTTAAGCATCATTCTCATATTCAAACTTTCCCTTTAGTTAATTGTATCTCATTTTTGTATTTCCATATAGTTAAGCATTTTCATCTTTTTAATTATAAAATCAAATAAACATTTTACTATTTACTTTTTCTTATCGCACCTTGTTTCCATACTATACTAAATTGTACTACAAAACACAGTGAGTTAACCTTGTAAGTCCATATGGAGACGATATACCCAAGAACTTCTATATTATTTCTTGTCAATGAGGAGTACACATGCATAAATCCAAACTTATTTTGGGGTTGATTTATATCACAAACCGGGGGAGGACACATACGGCATACCAGTAATGGGTAAATACAACATACAACAAGACACTAAATAGGTGGGTATATACCACATACACAACAATATTTAAAATCATTTGTCATACCATCCCCAAAATCATTTTGTACACACCACATATAAACCCCCAAACCTCCAAATCAATGGGTATATACCACATGCATGCCAACCCCAGTCAAAGGCTATTGACCACATGCATACAAACCCCAAATATGTGGGTATATACCACATGAATAATCTACACACAACATACACACAATAATTTAATATTTACACAATAATAAAATCAAAACAAAAGCCCGACATAACCTTAATGGGTATATTCCACACAGACAACCTACATCGGGGTTAACTATTGCACACTCACCATTTTAAAACAAGACATGCATTTTAGGTGTATAACCACTGCCATAATCATCAAAAACCACCAACACATAACTATTGATGGTCTTTTTTACTACATAATAACAAATAACGTAATGGGTACATACCCACACAAACAAAAATGAATCATGTATCATTACTATACGCATACAATACCATTTACATTGATCTGCATAAGCCACCAAACATCATAGTGTAATCCTTAGATTGCATGTACAAGCAAATGGTAATAAATTAGAACACAAACAAAATAGATTATGTTATCTTTTGTCAAAAAATTCAATGATTTTTCGTCATCTTCCTCTTATCTTTCTTGTAACTATTCTAAATCCTTTGTACATAAACGGAAATGTTATGTATTTATGTATATTGTTTGTTATTGTGTGTCTATTGATTTTTTCAATGGTACAACATGGGAAAAGTACACATCATCATTGTACTTTTAGGAGAGAGAGAAAGAGGCCAGACGATGCCATTTTTTTCGTGTAAAGAGCTCTGTCGTGACACTTATTGTCAACTAGTATGGAGAGAGGTAATTTCAAGCAGAGGCTAATAGAATTTCTATATATTATAGTCAGGTGATAACTACTCCCACTAACTACATACTGGTGTCGGCTAAGGTGTGATAAAATAATAGATAAATAAGATACAAATAAAAACCCTAGCCTAGCACGGTATTGCAAGTATTAGAGGACGTATGCAAGTTTCGATGATAAGTTAGATTCGTTCTCAGGGACTTAGTGTGTTATACGAATGGGTAAACATAATAGAGTAGCAATTAATAATTGAATAAGACAGGAAAAGTAAATAAATATGATGATTGAGGATGTAAGATTAAACTAATAAAGTAAAGACAAGTAAAACATAAAATACGAGAGAATCAGATGAGAAAATATAACTCGGGTTTTGCGAGTATGCACTAATCCTTCTATTTATCCTACTAATTAATAAGGGTGATAATAGCTCTTAGATAAGTAGTCAGGATTCTAAATTCCTCCCTACCCCCTTCCGGGTGGACTAGGGTGGCGACCTCACAATCACAAGGGGACTTAACAAAGGTGCTCCTACGCCACTAGGTTCTATTTTAGTGTGTTATTTTAGAACACACCAGGAGACACCCAAGAAATAATGCAACTAAGCTAGACGCAAGCGAAAATTGAGTAAACGCGAGAGGGAGAGATAGTACTTGAGTAACGCTAGGGTTTCACCTAAACCTGTTCAATCAATGTCTAGTTTAAGGGACGAACTTGTAATTAGTATTAGTCGGTATTCAATATTCTCCTTACCCCCGTTAGGGTGGACTAAGGAGCTATTCTAGGGTGCTACAAACCCCGTCAGGGTGATTATAGTCCACCTTCGAATGGTCAAGTATTCTACCCAATTGGCTATAGGATTAACTAAGTCCGTCAGGATCAATAATTTATATCTTACATTTATTACCTAGTTCCGTAACTAAACCCCCCGTCAAGGTGATCATTACGCCATTATAATGAATAGACTAGTTACTAAATCCTATTATTGATTAATTACTTCAAGAATAGTCATTAACTGCAAGATAATAAAAAAATACTATATTACCCAATTCGTATTAAATCTTACAATCCCAAAACCAGAAACATTGAATTAAACAAATTGGGGCTTAACCCATTAATGCGTTCTCAAGTACTGATTAAATTTAGCTCATGAATGAAATAAAAACTAAGAAAATAGAAATAAAGGAATTCATGATTTATTACAGAATGGGAGACATTAAGACATCCAACTCAAACCTTTGTCATCCCGACAAAGTAAAACTAAAAACAAGGGCCTAAAGTAGATGCAAGAATATAGAAGCTAATGAATACACCCAAAGCAATACTCAAAATAAATCTCATATAGCAAACATTAGCACTAATATACACATACACTAATCATGCAAAATCAAACACAAACAATACCAATCTTAAAATTAACTTCACAATGCTAGAAGGTTACACTTGTACTTATCTCAATATGATGGCTATAGGTTGTTCCTCGATCCTTACTCGCTTTGAACGCTCCACTTAGTATATTCCCTATTAACTTACCATGTACCTAGGAATCACGGGGACTTTACGATTTTAGCGTAGGCTTAGGGACTGTGTGGTATGTATATTTGGTAAATTTGAAGTGAGCTTTTGGCTCTCTCCTCACTTACCATCAACAACTGTCCACGAGCTTGAGTTTACACTCCAATAACGTTCTCACTCAACCCATTTGATGCACTAATTCCACATCCCCAAGTTAACCCAATTAATTAAGATGATTTGCAGAAACTTCCACTTTGCCGAGTGTTTTATTCTTTATTTTTTTTATTTTTTAAACTTTTCTTTTTCTCATTTTTTTGTACAGGATAAACCGGGTTCCCGATTTTGTGAAATCCGGGCACCCGGATCCTACTGTATTGAGAATTTTTGTTTCACTTTTTTTTCAATCCCGGCAAAGGGTTACAAATAATATCATCATCTGAATTTGTGCCTTAATAAAACACACATACAATTCCCTCCCAATATAAATTCCCAAAAGATGGACCCACTACACCAAACTCAAGCTCGAGACAGGTCTCAGGATCGTGATTCAAGTGCGGGTCATTTTGATTGCCTAATAAACTAAGGGGATATGGGATTATATCGGGGCGACAAAAGAAAAGGCTTTAAGGCTTAAAATTGGGCTAAGACGGATAATATTAATACAAGGGATAGAAGGCTAAAAAGGTCTCAAATGGCTTGACAAAGAACTGCCGCTATAATTTTCCTAGTTACATAGTTTGTCTCTAGTTCATATCTAAGTGGGTTCTATACTAATTTAGATCTCACGTTCTACAAACCAAACATTTTCCTTAAGTACAAGTTTACTTCTTTTGCATTGTTTATTAATTTTTCCTATCCATTATCTATGTTTGCATACAATTAAAGTGTGTTTTATACTAACTCATAAAGTTCACTATTTACTATATTAAATTTATCAAAAGCATGCTTAATGGGGACATTTAAGAATTTCTACAGTCAAACGCAACTCCGAATTAATTTTATTGAAAGCGATTAAAACAAATAACACGTAAAACTGGGATGAGGCAACGAACCCCACCCCAAACTCAAAAATGAGTCGTGTCCCCACGACTCAAAAAGACTCAAAGCAAATAAACTAATCTACACTAAATGAGAAGGGATAGAAAACATATCTTAACCAGCGCGAGGCTGGTTGTCGGTGTTGCGTCCAAGGAGAGAATCCTTCGTAAGTAGACCATAAGTGGCGTGTTGGATGGTGCTCACCCCAAGTAGCATATTTCTGAGAAGGTCTAACTCTTTTGTAACGTTTCCTAAAGTAGCAATCATCTTATCTCGGTTCTCTTTCAACACTCGAATTTCATCTTCCAACCCATTATCAGTATGTAACTTCTTCTTTGGTGGAGGAGCTCTAGGATTATTTATCGGATGGGTTGCTTCATTGTGATCGTTGTCAATGGAGGTAAATGTCATTGCGTCTCCTTGTTCTGAAGCCTCAACCTCTTCACTCCTACGCGGTACTTTTGCGTCTAGACACAAGGCAGTGATGGTACAAGGGAACTTACGGTTTTGTTGAACTGTAGGGATTTTCTCGAACTCCATGATAGTTTCGTAAATTAGACGTGCAACATCCATATCTTGATTCTCAATAATACACTTAATGAAGATCACATGCTACTTCTTCAATTCGGAAGTATGAGTAATACCAAAGAAAGTGGGAATTATGAATCTTGACCATACCTTCACACAAGGTAACAAATAACTACTATAAACTTTCCCAGCATATCTCTCACCATTCGGAATAGGGCGTTTCCCATGAACTAAAACTGTGTCCCAAAGCGATTCCCACTCGAAAGATGGGTTATTAAGTGTTTCAAAACAAGGACAGTGACCAGTAAAGTTTGGTAATTTCAAATTTTTGCGAATAAATTCAACTGAGAAGGGTAATACGTTTTTGCAGACAATAATTGACTGTTTATTCGAAAAGGCGACTCCTTCATAAAAATCACGTACCAAGGTGGGAATAAAAGTAAGTTTTCTCTGTCTCAATTCGGTCCACCCAAACTTATCACAAGTAGTAGCATAATTCTTAAACTTGCTGTTCATAATACCCGAAGGAAATACTCTCTCAACACCAAACTTCAAATAACTAATTCTGTCACAAACCTAATCAGGCCAAGTCATGGCTACCCTCTTGGATTTCTGTGTTATAGCTTTTCTGCGTGGAGCTCGTGATTATGGAATAGGTTCTTTAGGAATTTCCTCTTCAATCTCATCTTCTTCTTCATCAACCAACGTAGGCTTAGCAGGAGTAGCCTTACTTGGGTTTTCTTTTCTCTTCATAGCAGTCTTAACCTCTTCAATCTTGCGTTTAGGACCTGAATCTGGAATCTCAATAGCTCTCTCTTGTGTAGCACCAGGATTGTTTCTTGTTCTTGAGTTGTTTCTTTGAGTATAACTTAAAGAATTTGTCCTGTTTGTCATGGCTTTTCACCCCAAACTCAAAACTTCAAAAAGTCAAAAACTAGAGAAAAGTTTTGATCTTTGATGTTTTTAGGGAAGATGGAGGTAAATTAATGTGAGATATAAGATGGGTAGGGTTTAATTTAAGGTTTTGGAGAGGTTTATTGGACCAATTGATGGTTTGGATGAAGAAAGAATTGGAAGAAAAAGTTGAAATTTTGTGATGTTTTGGAAAGATCTTGAGTTGATTGTGTGTTTTTAGGGTGAAAATGAGAGAATTTTGATGATTAGAACCTGTTTTGATAATGATTTTTGGAGTGGTGGATAGCTGAAATCAGATGTGGAGGCTAACTTGATGAAAAGGCTAATGATATAGGGTTTGAAAAGCCAAAACCGCCTAAGACAGTGGCAAAACCGGGTTCCCGGTTTTCGTCGCTAGGTCGGCAAAACCAAAATTACTAAATTCAATTTTTTCCCTGGACGCAGCCTCCCTTGCGTCTAAGCACACGCACTAGTCAGAGAGTTGGAATCTCTTACCTTTTCGAAACCGGGTTCCCGGTTTGCGTTGATGGCGCGGGGTGCAGTGGGCTGAACGCAAGCCCTTGCGTCTGAGCGCACGCAGGGGTCAGAACGTTTGGGTTCCTTCAGTACCAAAACTGGGTTCCCGGTCAGCTCAAAACCGGGTTCCTAGTTTTTGTCACTGGCACGAATCCCGATGCATCAGCTTGCGTCTCCACCTACGCATTGGTCAGAGACTTGGGGTCTTCAGCACACGAAATCGGGTTCCCGGTTTGTGCAAAACCGGGTTCCCGATTTTCCTCCTGGAATTCCACAAAATTTCTTACTTCTTCAAATTTTCGACCCCAAACTCATGACTTTTTGTACTCTTAAAATCATCAAAAACAACTACCCTTTCTCATTTCTTAGAAATAAACACTAATCAACAACAATTAATCTAATTTACACTAAAAATTTAAACTAATATACAAAGAATTGGATTTTGTTTAATGTCGTTAAGCTCGACGGGGTACCTCTCGCTTCTAAGGAGCTTCAAGGAGGTACATGACCTCCCCGGGATGTGGATCTTCCGTGTGATTGACATCCTCACCTCCATGATAAATCTTCAATCGATGACCATTCACCATGAAGGTGCGGTCCTCGATTGGATGTTCAATCTCTATAGCCCCATGAGGCGTTACCTTGGTCACAACGTAAGGACCAGACCATTTCGACCTTAACTTACCTGGATAATTACTAAACTTGGAGTTGTATATAAGGACTTTTTGTCCAACCTCAATCCTCTTTACACTAATACTATTATATGCCATCTCTTAGTGTTTTCTTTATACAGCTTCGCATTTTCATAAGCATGTAATCGAAACTCATCAAGTCCATTCAACTTCATCATACGATTTTCACCGGCTAAAGTAGGATCTAAATTCAATTGCGCTATAGCCCAATATGCACCTAACTCAAGTTCGAGAGGTAAATGACAAGCCTTACCATACATACGATACGGAGATGCACCAATGGTAGTTTTGAACGCAGTACGATAAGCCCATAAAGCATCATCTAGTTTCATTGACCAATCTTTTCTTGTAGGACCAACAGTCCTTTCAAGGATAGATTTTACCTCTCGATTTGAAACCTCAGCTTGACCACTGGCTTTTGGATGATACGCAGTAGATACACGATGTCTTATCCCATTCTTCTCTAGAACTGTCTTTAGATATTTGTTCACAAAGTGTGAACCTCCATCACGGATAATAACTCTGGGTGTGCCATGTCTAGTGAAAATATGAGACTTCAAAAATTTAATCACTACTCGCGAATCATTTGTTGGTATGGCTACAGCCTCTACCCATTTAGACACGTAATCAACAGCTAATAGGATGTTGATTTCCATTGGATGGTACAAAGGGACCCATGAAATCAATACCCCAAACATCAAATATTTCGACTTCAAGAACATTGTTACGTGGCATTTCATCCCTCTTGGATATATTACCAGTAAACTGGCATCTATGGCACTTCTTAACATACTCATGACAATCCTTATGTAAGGTAGGCCAATAAAAACCGAATTGTAGTACCTTAGCAGCTGTGCGATCGCCCTTGAAATGTCCTCCATAAGGTGAATCGTGACAACTGCAACTACTGATAGAACATCTTTCTCAGGTATACATCTTCTTACCATATGATCACTGCACACTTTGTAGAGGAAAGGGTCCTCCCAAAAGAACTGTCTAGCACGGCTCAACAACCTCTTCTTATCCTGTGATGTGGCTCCTTCGGGAAAGGTACCACTTACGATAAGATTCACAATATCTGCGTACCATGGAGCAACA
Source organism: Nemophila menziesii (assembly GCA_029959085.1). Classification (NCBI taxonomy): domain Eukaryota; kingdom Viridiplantae; phylum Streptophyta; class Magnoliopsida; order Boraginales; family Hydrophyllaceae; genus Nemophila; species Nemophila menziesii. The sequence goes on from JARWIR010000001.1 coordinate 56,259,997, forward strand.
TCATATACTGCAAATAATATTTCATCGCGAAATTCTTCTTTAACTAGCTCAGGACCACTATTCGACTCTGAACCTTCAAGACGAGACAAATGATCTGCAACTTGATTATCACACATTTTTCTAGTCTCGAATCTCTAAATCAAACTCTTGTAGCAATAAGACCCATCTGATTAACCGTGGCTTAGCATCTTTCTTTTCCATAAGGTACTAAATAGCGGAATGATCAATGAATACAACGATTTTCGCCCCAAGGAGATAGGAGCGAAATTTGTCAAAAGCATAAACAACCGCTAAAAGTTCCTTCTCAGTCACCGTATAATTAACCGGAGCACTAGTTAAGGTCTCGCTCGCATAGTAAATAGAGTTAAATACCTTGTCTTTTCTTTGATCCAACGCAACGCCCATAGCTAAATCACTAGCATCACACATATTTCAAAGGGAATCTTCCAATCAGGTGGCAACACAATCGGTGCAGTAATAAGTTTCTCTTTCAGTTCTTGGAATGCCTTCATGCAAGCTTCATCAAAAAGGAATCTGGTGTCCTTTTCGAGTAAGTTACACAAAGGTTTTGAAATTTTGGAAAAATCCTTGATAAAACGGCGATAAAACCCAGCATGGCCCAGAAAACTTCTTACCCCTTTGACAAAAATAGGAGGGGGAAGAGTTTTGATAACCTCAATCTTCGCAAGATCAACTTCTAAACCAATGCTCGAAACCTTGTGTCCCAACACTATACCTTGACGAACCATAAAATGGCATTTCTCCCAGTTCAAGACCAAGTCGGTTTCCTTGCATCTAATTAATACTTTCTCTAGATTCTGCAAACAATCATCAAAGTTATTTCCAAAAATAGAAAAATCCACACCGCATTGCTAACTCCACATTCAAGGTGGCTAACGGTTCGGTTCTCCCGGTCCACCGGACGGAACCGGAACCGAACCGGAGCTACAATGCGAAGAAAACCGGTCCGGACCGGTTGAATAGTGTATCGGTCCGGTTTTTAAAAAATATATATTAAGGAGCAGAACCGGTCCGATAGCAATTTTTTTCTAATTGTATTAAATAGGCGATGTATTAAGGAGCGGAACCGGTCATGTATTAAATAACAGAGTTAATTGTATTTACCATAGCAAGCATATGAATTTAATCAGATATTAGTTTTTTGCAGTTTTTTATTAGGGACCACTAGTGCAATATTGCAAGAATTTCAACAATTATTTAGAAAAAGAGGCCAGAACCGGTAAGAACCGGTCCAGAACCGGTAATCCGGTCCTTCTTGTCGGTCCAGATCTTCCTTTCCCCTTCCGGAGAACCGGACCGAACCGGTCCGGTATGAATGGAACCGGTAAGCCAAACCGGACCGGTTAGGCCCAGATCCGCTAAGGACCGGTCCGAACCGGTCCGAAACGGACCGATAGCCACCGTGACTCAACATTAATCTCCTCTGATACATTTCTCGAGAAGTACATAAACGATGTATTTGCGATTATAGTCTGTCCAGTCTCTCCTTGTAATGTCTTCAAAGTATCTTGGTTTATCGTTACATGCGACACAAATGCTTCCTTAAACAAAATTAGATCATCAACAAAAAGGTGTGTGATAACTATGGCCCTTGTCGACCCATTTAGATCAGATGGGATCATCTACCATTATTACACAACTCTTATATAGGTAGGGATAAACGTTCCATACACATAATAAATATGTATGGTGACAAAGGACCTCCTTCACGAATTCCCCAAAACTGTCTGAAGGACGGTAACGGTTGCCCATTCCATAAAACCTGCATATACGTAAGAGTCTATACTAGATATAATAAGTGACACCACGTGGGAGGAAAGACAAAATATGTAATTATATCTTCAATGAATTTCCACCGGAGCTTATCGTACGCTTTTGCTAGATTTATCTTTACTTCCTAATGCCTCTTTTCCCTTTGATTTGTCGTATTCTATGATCCATTTCTCGAACCAATACAATTTTAGCCGTCGTAGAGCAATCTGGCAAAAAACTACTTTGACAAGACCAATAGTATCAGCGAGCATATGCCCAAGTCTAATAACCATAGCCTTAAACTACTAAAACAACTATTCGTCTTTTTATATATATTATGAAATTCAAAACTTTTTAAAACTAAAATAAATTCAAAATCTAATTTTACATGAGCTGCTTTTTAGTTGTACTAGTGAAACCATCTACCTAATAAATTTTGATAATTAGAATAACTCATGATTTTATATCAACAATTCTCCAATACAAATTTACATAGTCTTTACCTCGCAATAGGGGTGAGCACGGTACGGTTTGGCTCGCTTTTTGGCCAAAACCAAAACCGAAACCGATTCTTACCGAACGGTTTTTGTCGGTTCGGTTTCATCGGTTTCATCGGTTTTCGGTTCGGTATATGTTCGGTTCGGTTTAATTTTGGTTTTAATATGCGTTTGGTTTGGAAACTGGATAGCCCTCAAGTATCTACTTGAAACTTTTTATTTTCTAAGAAATCAATATATGAATCGTCAATTTTTCATGTTGTTAGCCAATATACAAAAATTGCATTCTTAGAATTAAAATATAATACATAAAATTGTAAACAACTAATATAGAGGAATATTTCTATAACTTAATGTGTATGTTTCAGTTTTAAGAAAATTCAATAAATGAAGAATCTCTTTAGATATATCGACTAATGATTTGTACATATACTGCGCATTATCTAAGGAGTACTGACACATGTCATTTGTGAGTGTTTTTCTTTTCGAAATTTACTCCATTTTCTATCACCTAATCATAATACTTTTTAAAAAAATCAAAGAAAGTAAAGGGTGTCTTAAGTAAGGGCAGAAAGAATGTCATCCAAAACTAAAATATATTAGTGACATAAATTAATTTTTGTATTTTTCTAGGTTCGGTTTAGAATTGAGAAACCAAACTGAATTTATTCGGTTTTTTTACAAAACTTATACCGAACTGAACGGTTTAATCGGTTTTTGGTTTTTTCGGTTCGGTATTTTCGATTTTTGGGATTAGTTTGGTTTTTCAGTTTTGTTTTACTCAGCCTCGCAACATAAAAGTTCCTAATAGTTTTTCTTTTTCAAATAATACAATATTACTACCAAATATTGTCGGTAGGTAATAGGTGAATACATAAATTGATTGAAAATTACATTCATTCGCTGTTCAACTTATCGCCATAAATTCTTATAATTATAGGGTTCTTATAATACTCATTAGGCACCTTGAAAAAATGGCGTTTAAAACGGGTTTCTAGGGATACTTTCTGCAACTAATTATTTGTTATAATCAACGGAAACAATAATCAATTCTTAGCGTACAAGGACATTAGTCTTAAAGGAGAAAAAAGATTATTTTTTTACGTGTGTCGGAGAGAGAAACAAAGAATCTATGCAACGTATGGATGCAAGTGATGTCGTATGTGGTCGGATAAAATCAGATATTATCATTCTATATTTATGCTCTGAAAAATTGTAGTTTTATTGATTAATATCTTGTAATATCACTTCGTGTTCTGTGTGCTTTCTACTTGTTTATGTGTAGTTGAACATAACTACAACGTCTACAATGCTTGACATTGTTAAGTGTATGCGACGAATCGCTGTAAACTCAAATTAATTGCTGAATTTAATGGATAGAAGACATAATACATATAGTATAACAACTTATTAAATTGTTAACGTAGTAGTAAAACAGATGATTAAATTGTAGTTTCTATTTATTATTATTACAAAGGAGATCCTAAGGATCGATGGGATAATCCCCAAAAACAATATATTAGTAAGCTATATTATTGAGTAAATTCGTGTTATAGACCATCCTTGGTGTATTCTAGCGTGTAACCTCTTCACTCTGAAGTGGCATGCCTAACTTAGCCTACCAATCCTCACAAGCATTAGCCTCTCTATATATGCCTTTTAAGATGAACCCAAAGTTTCTCGCCAAGATCAAACGAATGAGATGTAACCACTGTGCCCCAGGACCTCGATCTCTCCCCACCTTTTGAATTGCTTTGATGGCCTCCCACGAATCAGTTTCTAATTCCACCACCATACGAAGACCCTCACTAATCGCGATCAACTCAACTACCACTGGCATGTCATGTCTCACTTTCATGCTAAATCCTCTTATCTACTCTCCATTACAGTATCTAATAATCCCACCCCCTCCTCCTTCCTTGCGCCAACCACTATAACTTCCGTCCGTATTCACCTTCAAACCTCTAGTTGGTTTCTTCCATCCTATTAATGTTACCATCGATTTGCGAGAAACACTTGCTCCAGGAAGTTGACCCCAAGCTCGACTATATTTGACTGCCACAAATTTAGCTTTCCTTAAGATCGCCACACCACTTGAAACCCCCCCTCCATTGAAAACAACTTGATTTCTTTCTTTCCAAATAGTGTCCACAAGGGCCCCAAAAAATACACTCCAACATACACCCGCAAAAAACTTATTTGACATAATATTACTAAACTACCATGATTTGTTCTCCATTTCGCTGGATAGGTCCCCCGCTGCTGTATTGTGACTCACTGGTTCCACGTCATCCCTTGGATCGAGTACCTGCTGAAATTCACGCTGCATCTGTGGCTGATTTCCGTTAGTAGTCTGCAGATGCAGGTGGTGACTATCACCTTGCTGTCCAGCTCCACCCAATTGTCCTTGACGAATGTTGTTGATGTCCCTATTACTCGCCCCCCAGATCAGCTGTAAATTGCGCAAATGGTCCCTACTACTCCCTCCATTCAACTACTGATGTGCAGAATCCGAAGTCTCCCAGGTCTGCTCCTGTACCTACACTAAACCAGGCCCCTGTTGTACCCTATATAAAAAATCATTATCAATATGATTCACTAATAAAACTCCTTGTTGCTGAGGATTTCCCCCCGGGAGTGCCCCACCACGAGCCACACTTCTCATCTCATGCCCCCCCCCCCCATCCATCTACCATGCTTAGCTATTTCCTCCCTAATTAGAACCCAAACCGCTCGGATCTTCATACAATCTCTAAATAGGTTCAAAACACTCTCCTCCACAGTATTACACAACAGACATAACACGGAGACCTCCACACCTCTTTTGACCAAATTACCACCTGTGGCAATGCACTCTTTAATCTCTCGCCACATGAAAACTCTAGTCTTCTGAGGGCACTCCAATTTCCATAGCTTATCCCACCTATTGCCCATGTTATCATCATTAGGAGGGTCCACCCATTTCACCGATCGAACTGAGTATTCCCCAGTAATTTCATGAGTCATTGAATACTGATCTTTCCCCTCCTCACCTCTTTTCGGACAAATAGTTGTAACCTCCATCAGAATTGAAGGTGAAAGAAGATGTTGGAACGCCTTCCAGTTCCAAGACCCATCGTCTCGTAAATATTCGCTAACACTTCTTAAAGCCTCCCCATTCTCCAATTCCGCCAAAACACGATCAATAAGAGGCGATTCACCAAACCGCCAATCAAGCCAAAAGGATACATCCCTTCCATTCTTTACAATCCCATTATCCCCGTCTCAAAACGAAAATACCTTCCATGATAGCTCGACACATCCGTGAGTCATTTTGTTTCACTACATACTGAAGCAGTGGCGACTTAAAATATTTCTGCCTCATCACTATAGGCCATAAGATAGATGTGTTATGTATCAATTTCTAACCTAGCTTCCCCAAGAGAGCCTTGTTCATATCTTCTACTACTCGGAAGCCAAGACCTCCAACCTTTTTTGGTTTACCAATATCTGTCCACGCAACCCAATTGATTCGCTTCTGCTCCTCCGAAATCCCCCAAATAAACTCTCGCCGAATTTTATCAATTTCCTCGCACACATATATCAGAAGTTTCTCCACTTGCATTATATACATAAGGGTCGCACTAAGCACTAACTGAGCAAGCGTTATACGGCCCACGAGAGAAAGCGTGTTGATCTTCCATTTGGAGAAATTTTTCTGAAGATCATTGATGAGTTCCCCAAAAAAAACCTTCGGTCTCCTTCCATTAATAATGTTTATCCCTAAATATTTACCAATCCCCTCGCTCCTTTGATATCCACTTCTCGACTCAATACTATTAGCCACTTCTTCATCAATATTTTTTTGAAAAAATAATAATTGATTTCTCCTTATTAACTATCTGGCCCGCATCTCTGCAAAACACACCCAAAGTCTCCTGTAGCAAAAATATTATCAATAGAAGCCTCTGCAAATTAAATTAAATTGTCCGCAAAAAATATGTGAGCGATAGGAATCCCACATGCATTAAGACGTATTGCCTTCCATTTTCCCTTTTCCACAAGCTGTTGAATGAGTAAAGAAAGCCTTTCCATGCATATTACGAACAAATAAGGTGATAGGTGATCACCCTGGCGGATTCCACGTCTCGGTTTGATCATGGGTAAAGGTGACCCTCTCCAAAGAACAATCAGCTCGTTATATTCTAGTCCCGAGATGATCACTCCAATCCACATGTCCAGTACACCTAGTAACTTCAGCGATTGCTTCATGAAACCCCCAATTAATCTTATCATATGCCTTCGCGAGGTCCACATTAACTGCCATATAACTCTTTTTCCCTTTAGCGTGTCTCATAATAAAGTCTACCTAATGAACAAGCACCACATTATCAATCGTAAAACGTTGAGGAAGGAAGCTGCTTTGGAATGGTCCAATGTGCTTCGCTAACATAGGTCTCATCCTGTTTACCAACACTTTCATACAAATTTTGTAGCATACAGTTATCAAACTCATTGGCATGAATTGCGTAATAAACTCTGGACTAGTCCCCTTGGGGATGAGATGGATAAGTGTACCAAGGACCTCATTCGAAAATCTTCCCGTCCTCAACGCGCATCTAATCATATCGCAAACCGAAACACCCACTATATCCCAGCACTTTTGGTAGAAACCTGCTGTCATCCCATTAGGGCCTGGAGCCTTATGAGGGGACATCTGAAAAACCGCTGCTCGGACTTCTTCATCACTCACATCTTCCCCTAAAACCATGATATCATTCACCTCAAACTTCCAGAGACTTGGCAGCTCAAACTCACTGGGAGAAGCTTCGACAGTGGCGAAAGCGTCTAAAAAAAGTTCTGAACCCAAGTAATCTGAAGGATATATTTTGAATATAATATTTTTTTAATTCGGCCAATGCATACATATGAGACATCAACTAAATAGTATATTGTTTATATATGTTTTTTTTCTCAGTTAAATACAAACCAAATAGTCTATCTATCTATTATCATATCTACTACAAATATTATTAAGAAAGCTAAAACTCTCTAGAGCCGATGATACCCTCCAATCTTCTAAGTCCAGTATTAATCTAGCATATCTCGTAGCAACACCAGCCAAAGTATTTTGCTCCCGATTAACGTGAGTAACTTTCCGATTTTGAAATTTTGTCATCCATTTCCCGATCTCTTCGGTGATTGGACGGATTCCCCAGTTAAGTCCCTATTTGTTGGTAATTTCTTGAACCACTTCAAGGTTATCTGAGTAGAAAAAACTACTCCAAATATGTTGATCATTAGCAAATCTCATGGCAAAGAGAATAACACAGTCTTCTTCTTGCAAGCTCGACTTAATTGTACCTCTTTTCGTTCCCAATTGAATCACATTTCCTTCTTTGTTAACAACCACCGAAGAAACTCCCACGGGTTCCCACTCTTTAGTAAAAGATGTGTCATTCAACCAGACAATATCATTATCATCATTATATAACTCGATGTCTTCTATATTCTCATTTTCAGTATTTGACTAATGTGTTCCTTTATTTTTAAGATCAATACTCGATGTCTAAATATTTACACACGTCTCTTTAGTTAATCACTTGTAAATTAACAAGTAAACAAATAAACTATTGTGCAAATTTTTGACGATTTGGGAGATGTGATGGGTGATAGATGTACACTCACAGATAAGGATGGTGGTCATGAAGATACACAGGTCTGTCAAGACGATTCAAATATAATTTGGTTGAATGACGCATCCTTCACAAAAATGGGATGCAACAGGGATTGTTGCTATTGAAAAAAAATAAGAACCGGTTGGTAAAACACAAAGTTATGAAGAAAGGGAGAATTAAATCGGCTATGAAAGGAAAAGCGTGGGTTGTTATGTTTGCCATGAGAGAAGCAGATGGTTTTGGATTCATGAGTAGTTCTTTCTACTCGAATAACTTTGAACTAGTTCATGGAATTCAGAAAAAATGGGTAACATTTTGGAGAATCCTATCAATCGTCGACGAGATGATAAAATGGATGACTCATTTCCCGAACTCAAAAGTTCATCATATCCATCGGGATATGAACTCGACTGCCGACCAAGCTACGAAATGTACGAGACTTGGCATTGACACTTCAGAATGGAGGGACGAATTGGTCATAGATAGTTTTAATAATCGTGAAATGATGTAGAAAGAAAGGGATAGGGTAGGTTATTTTATCATGGTATGTATTAACCAGACAAAAAAAGATTAAATTCTTCTACTTTTAATTATCGATACCATGAATTATATGTGTATATCATCCTAATATATTTTAGGGATCATTGATCTACAAGTCTCGAAAAATCTTACTCAGACTCAAATACCCTTACCCAATTTACTATTTTTACTAAAAAGGCCACTGACCTTTGTCGTCCATGTTAAATAATATAAACAACTAATCATTGGGGAATCGATTCCGCAGAGTACAGATCGTAGGTAGCAAGAAATAATAAGTATAGAATTCGTTCGCAGGGATGAATGTCGATTAAAGGTTTTCAAAGTAATATAAATGCGTAAAGTATGAAATTTGAATAACAAAATGGAAATTTTGTTTAGTTTTTGTAAATAATTATAACTAATGACAAGATAAACTAAATTGAAATAAGAGTAATGATTATAAACTAATAATAATGAAAATAAACAATTAAAATAAATTAGAATTAACCTAATAGAGAAGATGATTGAGGATATTTCTAAGTATTATATTGTGCCACTATTTAACTTTGTTATCATAAGGGTGAGTGGTCTTATTGTTCACATTAGTCAGGACTTTAATTCGACTAAGTTTCCACAAGGGGCAAACCTAATCCAATACCCTACTAGTCTCTTGGCATTCAGGTTGGTTAAGTTCCTTTTACCTTTAATTATTACCTAGCGTGCTAATATCTTCTGATAAAAGGCACTAAGAGTTTGTATACTATGTCTATAATTTTTCCCTCCACCCGAGTGTTAGGCAGATTACAACGACTCTTGTTACTTTGGCTATAGCACATGAGTAATTAAATCATGCATACAATATATGGAAACATGTAAAAAAACCCATCTTAATTAAATATAAATATAAGATTTCCCAAATCAAATAACATCGTCAAATAGCAAAACACAATGTATTACATAAGCATCCTCAAGCAATTAAAGTTTAGCTCATAATTGAATTGAAACTAATTAAATTAAAACGAATTAAAATTAAGCTCAAAGTAATGAATAAAACTAAGGATAGAGTAATGTTAATGTAAGAGATAAGAGGAAATGGTGATTGGTTGAGGTAGAAGGGCTGGGTTCATGGACAAACCTTGTTCTTCCACTTCCTGGATATGTCTGGATAATATAATGATATCAAATGGGGACTGAAAAATAAGTTTATATAGCTTCCAAATTCGTGTGGGCTCTTCTTAGGGTTTAGAAAGTAGGTTTAGGAAGGCCCAACCGGTTTTTACTTTAAGCAGATTTCTGGTTTGAACCAAGCCAGGTTCAAATGTCATAACTTATTCATCTTACTCCGAATTGAATGTCGTCACTTGCTACGTGACCCTGACTTCAAGAATTTTCCAACCAAATAGGAATCGGATCCAAAGCTTTCACTGAAAAATTCGTAGTGGCAGAAACAATTAGATGCAATAATTCTCTAGAAAATGATATAACTCTTCACAATGGCTCTAAGCTCAAATTCCGCCTTAACTTGGGGTTTCTCTTCACTTTTGACTCATCCTCTTCGTCTTGGACCCTTGTATCAAGCATGTACCTAAAGCTACATACTAAACACACGATTAAAGCAAAAAAATATCTATAAACAGTAATAAGTCCAAAACTAGGGGTAAAAGTGAAATATATCAAATATTAGGGAAAAATCCCTCACTTAGGCCCAATGAACTCCCAAAATAATGTCTTGTGAACAGATTTATTCATCCCAAATAGAGAGACATCAACCACTAATAAGATTTAACACTATACACCTATTTTCCACTACCTATCATGCCCTCATTTGTTTTTGGGATTAGGTTTTCTGATTTAGGTGTGTAATCTGTATAGTGTTAAATCTTATTAGTGATTTTGTGATAATTATGTTTTATTTTTTAGTTAGTATTGTTTTTTTTTCTTGTATAAGTGTTGCATAATTATTTTCTTGATAACATAAATGAATTTTTATGCATGTTTTTACTCCGTGTTTTTTTTTTGAGTACTTCATATTTTTATAGGAGTTCTCAGTGTTTTTTGTTGAGTATACTCGGTGTTCTTGCTGAGTATACTTCGATTTTTTGCTGAGTATACTCATAGAATATTTTCGATGCTCAAAGATTTTTCCAATACTCAATTTTGTTTTGATATTTAGTGAAATCTCTGAGTACTCGATACTAGTGCTTGTGTCTGGAGATAAACATTAGTGATACTCAGTGACTCGGTGGTCCCCTCGTTTTTTTATTTTTATGTAATTTTTTCCACTTGTTTTTGTCTTTATGTAATTTTTGCTTTTTAGGGTATTTTAGTATTTCATTAGTTTCCTTGCGTATTTGAAAAAGAATCTAGCCACGTGTTCTCTATTGTACATAAAGTTTTTATCTAAGACTCCATAGGTTAATCACCATATTTATTAAAGTGTGATATTTTATATATCTTAATCACTCATATCACAAATGATTAAAATTGAATTAAAAAGAAAAAGTAAACCCTGATGTCTCCCTATTTGTTCTAATTATTAGCCCTTTGGAGACATCCTTTTAGGTGAATATTTGACTTATTTGATAGACTTTTATGCTTAATTCGTCATATTACATTTTCTCCCCTTAGAATTAGACTATTTGCATTTTTAGAGTTTTTGTGCGTTAATTTGATTATTTTTAGTGCAAAGTTAGTAGGTTCTTGAATTTCATGGAAAACAAATACAAGGAGAAGAAGTGAGAATTAAAGTCTTTGAGTATTTTTAGTGTGTTAGGAAGTATTTTATTCGAGTTTCTAATTTTAGAGTGCACTTTCTTATTTCTAGTCTTGATTTAATGATTTATTAATTTTTAAAGCATATGCGGTTTAATTATTTATTTATTTTGAAGCTTTAAAAGATATATGGTAATTAATTAGAGACCAAGTCAAGTCTAAGAAGTAAAGTAAATAATATATACATGGAAATAAGAAGATTAGGGAAGGATTTATGCAAAGAAGGAAAAGATAAAGCTGCCAAATAAATCTGAAATTCCAGCCACGTTCAAGGACGAGCTCATAACTTGAGATTGGCTAGGAATTTGGGAGAATGGTCTGGACCAATGGATAGAGCTTTCCGAGACAAGTGATTTCTATATAAATAACGCGTCAAACAGATAAGTATTGAAGGATATATGACCAAAACAAATTAGCAACAGAATCTTACCTTTCTTAAATTTTAGGGCTACGAATTAAAGAGTTCTTGACTTGTCTTCCACTCCAAGTAAAAAACGAATTAGGGCTTTCTAACACCTATAAATACACCCCTTAACCTCCTCTTTCCATACACTTCAGATAATTACACAAGAGGCTTAAGGTTTTCAAGTCAGAGCAAGAAGGCGAGCAGAAGCTAGCGCTGAAGGAATTATGTTCTTTCAACAACAGCCAACCCAACCATTAGATTATCGTATTACTTTTCTGTATTGATAATTATGTATTTATTTTATTTAATTTCAGTTTTTAATTCAGTTATGAACTAATTTCCTTAGTACTTGAGAATCGCTATATGAGTTGAACCCAATTCTATTTAATTTATGTTTTCTGAATTTGGGATTTAATGGTTTAAATTAGACTTGGTATTTTGTGTTGACTATTATTTTGTTTTAAATCACTAATTTTGAAGTCATGAATCAAACTTAGCTCATAGTAATTAAGCTATTCACTTTGGTGGGGAAGTGATCGCCTTGACGGAGGGTTTAATTATAGACTTAGATAATAGACGCGTAGTATTCGTTATTGACCCTGACGGGCTTAACTAACCATGCAGCCAATGATGTAAATTATTATTCATCTGAAAGTAGCTTATAATCACCCTGACGGGGTTTGTAATACCATAGGATTGCTCCTAAGTCCACCCTGACGGGGGTTAGGAGATATTAGAATCCCGACTAGCACAATAATACCAGTTCAGCCCTTAAACAGAAGCATTAATTAGATAGGATAGGTGAAACCCTTGCGAGGATCAAGTACTCTCTCTCTTCTGAAGTTTAATTCTCTTTTACTTGCTTTATTTTATTTCCGTAGTTTATTTTCTTGCATCTTAAATTTAAAAACAAAACAAATATCTTTTAATTTACTTTACTGTTAAGCAATTACTACTACTACTATCTGATTAATATCTGAGTTGTGCCTAATCCGTCCCTGAGAACGAAACCCGATTTATCGGATATTACTTGGACAACCGCGCACTTACGGTATTATGGTTCCTTTATTTTCAGTTCTTAAATTTCTAAACACACCCTGGCCCACCAAGTTTTTGGCGCCGCTGCCGGGGACGGTAGCGTGTGACCCCGGTGTTAATCTTTAGTAGTTTAATTGTTAGTTTAATTTTATTTTTATTTTTCAGTTTTACTCTTTGGGTTGTCTTTCTTTCTCAGATTTACAGGTTTTGGTATATGCTTGAAGATCCTGTGATCCTTGAGAATACCAAAATCCTAGTTCGCGAAGCAAACAAAAGAAAGAAAGAGAGGAGCAGTTAGCAAGAGAAGCAATGGCTGGAGAACATGAGATCGATCCTCCTCTTGTTCCTCTTGTTCCACAAGTTCAACCTCCTCAGAACAATGATCCATGGTTCATCAATGGTCTTGAACAAGCTCCATATTGAGCTCCTACCCTCAGAATTGGCCCTGCAGATATTAACGTCGCGAGATTCAGACTCGATCCTGGTATGTTAATTCAATTCAGAATTATGGCAATTTCCGAGGAGCACCTGGAGAAGATCCAATCTGTGCTGTACAGAATTTCATGCAAATTTGCGATTCCTATATTACGCAAGGAGTGACTAGAGATCAAATGTTTTTCGCAAATTTTAGATATTTCGTTATAGATGGAGCAAGTGAATGGCATGATGCTCAAGAACCTGAATCAATAACTACCTGGGACGCATTACAAACTACGTTCTTCGATAGATACTACCTAACAAATATGATATTAGACGCGCAAGTGGAGTTAACCTCGTTCAGACAAGATCAAGACGAAACTTTGGGTAGAAGTTGGTCAAGATTTCAGATTTGTTTGAGAAGAGTCCCTGATCGTGATCTTACAGAAATGCAACAAATGAAGATCTTTTACAGAGGCCTTGATGGACAATCAAGAAAAGATATAGATTTGCTTTGTGGTGGTGGATTTTTGCAGGTACAACCAGTTCACGCGAAGATTATATTAGATAGAACAGTGAAGAACGAGATGGGTTGGAATACCGTGAGAAAACCTCTCCGAAGTGGAAGTTATAAAGAGAGTAGTGCTGTAATTGAGGAAAAATTCTCCCCGATGGAGAATAAATTGAAGAACACTTTGGAGAAGCAATTAAAACAGCTTACATTAGCTGTTACAAATGGTCTTTCAGGTAGAAGAGCGGATGTTAATGTTACACAAGAAGTTTATGGGTCTTCTAACTGTGGTGTACAAGATCATGATTGGGAGAATTGTCAAAACAATCCAAAAGCTGTTATGTTTGTTGCCAACCGAGGGAATTATAATTCACGTAATCAAGGTTATCAACCGAATAGAAACCTTCCAGGTTTCCAATATTCAAATCCGAATGGGGCCGCTAATCCGACATATGCATATCAGTCGCGTCCCCAAGGTAATAACTATCAACCAAGACCACAGAACAGCTACCAAGGGGGACAAGGTTACGGAAATCAAGCTCAGAGACAACCTCCTCAAGACACCTATGATAATACTATATATCGGAAAGCTCTACCTTCTCAACCTCAAGAAGGTGCGTTAGGTGTTCAACAAACCTTGTTGACATTAATCAATATTCAAACAAAATCTAGCCTAGAGAAACAATCTACATCCGCAGCAATTAAATTGTTAGAAAACTAGATAGCTCATATGTCAAAACAATTGAATCAGCATCCACCGGAAGTTTTGAACCCTCCGCCTTGTTTGTTGGAGTTGTCGCGGTTCTTATTTCCACCAGATTTGGATTTGTTTGAGTCTTGCTATTTTCCCTTCCATTTGAACTTGTCTTTGTTACCTTGACCAGATCTTTTGACAAGATTAGCTTTCGAGGAAGGATAAGGGAAAGAGAGAGACTTATCCTTTAGTAGATTGGCTTCTTCAACTTGCATATGGTGATGTGTTCTTGGAGAGTCATTTCTTTCTTTTTGTGATTGAGATGGTTACGATATCCACTCCAATATGGGGGTAATTTCTCAAGCAAGATGTTAGCTTGGAAAACTTCTCACATCTTCATTCCTTCGACAATTACCTCCGCATGTAGGTTTTCGTACACATGAAGTTGTTCAGTCATAGGCTTCTGATCGGTAAGTTTGAAGTTATACTAGTTCCCAGTGACATATTTTTTCTTACCTGAATCTTCAACCCCATATTTCTTCTCGAGAGTCTCTCATATGACTTTTGCTGATTTCTCTTTGGCAAGGAGATCAAAAATGCGATTTGAGACGTTGTTCAACATCCAACCCCGAGCCATGGTATAAACTCTTTTGAACTTGGCTTCGAGGGCAAGATGTCTGGTCTGTTCTTCTTCAGTAGGAACTCCATTGTCCACCATAGGTGGAGGACCTTCGAAAATAGCAAAGTTGAGTTCATACTGTTCAAGACAGATTAAAATCTCTTGAGCCCAACGCTTGTAGTTGGAACCATTAATTAGGGGCTCCAACGTATTCACGTCGGGAAAGGACTTTGCGTTCAATGTGAAGCAACAGCCGACATAGGAAAAGCCATTTCGAGAAAAACAACCGCTGATAAATGAATATCTTTTTAAATTGTAGGAAAAAAAATAAATCACCGGTTTTAAAAGAAAGAGAAATGGAAATCCGAGAAAAAGTAATTTTGATAAAGTAAACTAACTATTACATGAAATTGAGATACAAATACGAACTTACACGGAAATCGAAAAGAAAAACAATACACGGAAATAAGGTCTTTAAAAAGATATTCCAGCGTGCCGGTTATCTCTAACAAATTCTAGAACTATGTCTTTCAGGGAGAAAAGTGGAGAGAGGTTTTTGCTTTTCGGACCACTGACTACTACAAGAGCTAGTCTTCTTCCACCGAATTCACTTCAGAAAAATTATTTCATTTTTCATTTTTTGACTCCCTCAACTCCCAACTCCCATGTCGTCGATGTGCCGTGCCGGGTGGGTGGTGGTGGTGGTGCGCGCGTGGGGCTTTGTCATTTCCCTTTTGGCTTTCAAAACCTTTAGTTCTTTTGAAAGTAATAGATAGGTAAGCTATTTTAAACTATTGTTTTTTCTATCTTCGCTTATGTGGGACATTTTCTTCACAAAAAATGTCTTTTTCACTTTTCCAAAAAAATGGGAAAGGTTTTAGTTAATACTCTATATTAATCTAATCCTTTTCTAATTCTCTAAAAAAACATAAACATATTTGTGTTTAAGATTATATTAAACTAGTAATATACATCTTAACATAAAATCCAACTATGGATTGTCAATAAACACAAGAATATGTTGACAAGTTAGACATGATAACCCTATTTTGCATAGTAGAAACTTTTCTTGATTTAGACAAAGAGAGATAGTTTGAGAAATATGTTTTTCGGTGAAAGTTTTTGTGAATTGTAGATAGTGGTAAATGTAAGAATGAATTCATTATTTGATGCATAAATAATTTGAAGTAAGTTAGATTTGGTATAAGAGAAAGAGATTGTGTTATTGTCCAAAAAAAAAAAAAAAGATTGTGTTATTTTAGAAAAACAAAGAGGATGGTTGTTGTTGGAAAAAAATGGAGACACAATACTGTTGTCAAACTGTTTTAAAAGAAGGAAGGAATAGAGACAGAGATCGACATTTTAATTGGAAGAAAAAAAAAAGATTTTTAACATTAAACTTGTAATATCATATAAAAATTGAATTATATGTCAATATTTATAGATATTGGGCAATATATATATATATATATATATATATATATATATATATATATATATATATATTATTTATTTTTTTGGTTGGCTATATATATATATATATATATATATAAATCAATTACATCACATAATTTATTTAAATAATACATATGTCTTATATATATTAGAGTAAATGCCTAATTTACCCCCCCCCCCTTAACTATACACGTCTTGACAAACTGCACCCTAAAGGAAAAAAATGTGACTGGATGATCCTTAAACTATGTTTCCGTGACTCGATGCCCCCTGTTAACGAAAACCGTTAGTTTTCTCCATTAGTTGGTCACGTGCGCAAATTGTCGTGACATTTTACCCCCTGTACTAAGTTTTTCGTGACTCGCCTAGGGTAAAATGTCAAGAAAACTTAGTACAGGGGGTAAAATGTCACAAAAAACTTTGTACAGAGGGTAAATTGTCACGACAAATTGCGCACGTGACCAACTAACGGCGAAAACTAACGGTTTCCGTTAACAAGGGGCATCGAGTCACAAAAACATAGTTTAAGGACCATCCAGTCACAAAAAAGAATTTAAAGATTGTTGGAACATTTTAAAGAAAACAAAAGTTTTGTATCCCACATCGGTGGGGGAAAGAATCTTTTAGCTTCTTTTAACCATTGTGATGGTACTTACCTTCCAAAGAGCTCAACCCCATGCAAGTGAAAAGGCATTGGACAAACCCACACGCGCGCACCACCACCACCACCACCCACCCGCCCGGCCCGGCACCGGCACCGGCACCGGCGGCGTGAGGCGTGAGGCGTGAGGCGTGGGTCGTGGTTCGTGGTTCGTGGTTCGTGGGGAGTTTGGGGAGTCAAAAAATGAAAAATGAAATGGGTTTTATTATCAGCTATTAAAGGAACGTTGGCAATCTATCACAAGTAAAACGTAAATTAAAGATCCCACTAATCACGCATACGTTGAAGATCAATCAGTCAACTAGCGGTTACAGCAATATGCAAAACGTGTGAAATAAGAAGTCAAACCAAAACGTGTGGAATCTTCATCAGATCAGAAACGTCAAATCAATCAGTAGAGACAATCACGGTATTGATTGGTCGGTTACAATTGTCAACGGATTCAAACACCCATCTCCCCTATATATAGAGCTCAGTCTTCACCAAAGCTGATTACGAATTACAGAGCAAACAACAGCACAAAGCAGAAAATAAACTCTCTCTAAATTGTTTTTCTTTCTCTCGTTTTTGTTAGAAGATACCGGTACTACGGCCGGAATATCTTTTTTAACACCGGGAATTATCCCTTTTACCGTGTAAGTTTGTGCTTTAAGTTTTATTTCCGTGTAAAAGCTTTGTAATTCTTCTTCGTTGTAATTCAATTTTCGTGTAAGAGATAGTTTACAGTCAATTGAAACTTTGGTTTATTTTGTTTCGTTTTTCTCAAATTTTTCTTAACGGTGACTTTTTCACCAACAATTTAAAAAAGATATTCCGTAGTTCTTTTTTTTTCACCGTTTTCTTTTTGATGGCTTTTCCAAACTCGGCGGTTGCTTCATCATTGAATGCAAAAGCCTTTCCCAACGTGAATCAGGTGGAATCTCTTAATGGTTCCAACTACAAGCGTTGGGCACAAAAGATCCTTATCTGTCTTGAACAGTACGAACTGGACTTCGTTTTATACGAAGATCCTCCACTTTTAGTGGACAATGGGGTTCCCACTGAGGAAGAACAGACTAGGTATCTTGCTCTGGAAGCCAAGTATAAGCGAGCTAACACCATGGCTCGAGGATGGATGTTGAACAACGTGTCAAACCTTATCTTTGATCTTCTTGCCAAAGAAAAATCGGCAAAGATCATATGGGAGACACTTGAGAAAAAATATGGGGCTGAGGATTCGGGTAAAAAGAAATATGTCACTGGGGCCTGGTACAACTTTCGCCTCAACGATCAAAAACCCATGACCGAACAACTCCATATCTATGAGAACCTTTGCGCGGATGTGATTGCTGAAGGTATGAAAATGTGCGAAGTTCTCCAAGCCAATATCTTGTTAGAAAAATTTCCACCTTCATGGAGCGAATACCGTAATCAATTGAAACACAAGAAGAAGGAAATGACACTACAAGAGCTGATTAGCCACATTCAAGTGGAAGAGGCTAATCGACTCAAAGACAGGTCTATCTCTTTTCCTATTCAATCCTCCAAAGCTAATCTTGTTGAAAGTTCTGGTGAAGGTAACAAAGGCAGGTTCAAAGGAAAGGGTAAACAACAAGGCCACAACAAATCCAAATCTGGTGGGAACAAGAACCGTGGCAACTCCAAAGGTGGTGGGTTCAAAACCTCTGGTAAGATTCAGAAACCCAAAGGAGCTTGCTACTGTTGTGGGAAGGAAGGACATAGGGCTTTCGAATGCAAACTTAGAGCCGATCAAGGTCCTAAACCTGCCGCAAATCTGGTCGAGACTGAAGAGGTTATCGCTGCAGTAATGGTCGAGGTAAACCTAATTGAGAACAAAACCGAGTGGATCCTTGATACTGGAGCTTCTCGTCACTTCTGCTCAACGAGATCCATGTTCAAGAAATTCGAAGAAGCAACAAATGGTGAATTTGTCTACACGGCTGACTCCTCCACCGCCATGGTCTTCGGTAAAGGACAGGTTTCTCTCAAACTCACTTCTGGTAAGATCTTAGAGTTAAATGATGTTCTCTTCGTCCCCAGTCTCCGTAGGAACCTAGTTTCCGGAGCTCTTCTTAATAAAGTAGGCCTCAAACTTGTATTTGAAGGGGGGAAAATGGTTATTACCAAAAACGATGAGTTTGTGGGGAAAGGGTACATGGCTGATGGTTTATTTGTTTTGAATACTGTACCAATGAATGAGAATGCCTCTGATTTTGCTTATGTCGTTGAATCTATTGACACTTGGCATGCTAGACTAGGTCACCTTAATATCTCTTCTATTAAAAGGCTTAAAGAACTTGGACTAATACCCCTAAATAAAATAGATGACTTTTCCAAATGTCAAATATGTGTAGAGTCCAAACTTGCGAAGAAACCCTTTAAGCCTGTGACCACGAGGAAGACTAAACTTCTAGAATTAGTGCATTCTGACTTAGCTGATTTTAAAAACTCCGCTAGTAGAGGAGGCAAACTTTACTATATAACCTTTGTAGATGACTACTCTAGGTTCACTAAAGTGTATCTCCTTAAAACTAAAGACGAGGCGGAAAACGCGTTTTTAAAATACAAAGCTGAAGTAGAAAACCAACTAGACTGTAAAATCAAAAGACTTAGGTCAGATAGAGGAGGCGAATATAGTTCTAATTCACTTAAAGAGTTTTGTGAAATAAATGGGATAATCCACGAACTTAGTGCCCCCTATACACCCCAACAAAATGGCATAGTTGAGAGGAAAAATAGATCCCTTAAAGAGACTATGAATGCCATGTTAATTAGTTCAGGTTTACCAACCAACATGTGGGGGGAAGCTGTTTTATCAGCATGTTATGTCCTTAATAGGGTACCCCATAAATCCCTAGATAAGACCCCATATGAGATGTGGAAAGGGTTCCCACCTAACCTGAAATTTTTAAAAGTGTGGGGGTGTCTGGCTAAAGTCAAACTACCCGATTTTAAAACAGTCACTGTTGGACCTAAAACAGTAGACTCTGTATTCATAGGGTATGCTCAGAATAGTGCAGCCTATAGATTCCTATCATTAGACGATAACTCTGTTTTTGAATCTAGAGATGCTGAGTTCTTTGAAAACATCTTCCCTTTGAAAACTGTGCATACTGTTGATACTTCTTTGTCTTCTAGTAACTTATCTGATGAGGGTAATGTTCCTTTATGTGATAGTACCCCTGGTCCCTCTACCTCCTACGTGCCTAGTAGTATTCCTGAAGAAGAACCTAGGAGGAGTAAGAGGCATAGGACCGAGACCAGTTTTGGACCTGATTTTATCACAGCCTTCTTAACCGTAGGTTTTCACTTTGACCTGATAAGTGAACAGGTTGTCACCTGTCTCCTCTTGGAGGAAGATCCAAAAACTTATACCGATGCTTTGAGATCGGTAGATGCTAGTTTTTGGAAAGAAGCTATCAATAGCGAACTTGAGTCTATTAGAAGTAATCATACGTGGGAATTAACTGACTTACCCAAAGGTAGCAAACCCATAAACAGCAAATGGATTTTTAAGAAAAAATTGAGACCTGATGGCTCAATAGAAAAATTCAAAGCTAGGCTTGTCATTAAGGGTTTCACCCAAAAGAAAGGTCTTGATTACTTCGACACTTATTCCCCTGTGACCAAAATCGCCACCATTAGGACCCTCATCGCTCTTGCGGTCATTCACAAACTTGTCATACATCAGATGGATGTTAAGACTGCGTTTCTGAATGGGGACCTAGATGAAGAGATCTATATGGCCCAGCCTGAAGGGTGTGTGGTTCCTGGTCAATGGGATAAGGTGTGCAAGTTAAAGAAGTCTTTGTATGGCTTAAAACAGGCACCCAAAAAATGGTATGAAAAACTCGATAGTACCCTTATCTCCAATGGGTTTGTGGTCAACACTTCTGACTCATGTGTTTACTCCAAAGTAAGAGGATCAGAGTGTACCATCATCTGCCTGTATGTAGATGACATGCTCATCTTCGGCACTTCTCTTCATACCATAAATGAGACCAAACGCTTCTTGTCTTCTAAGTTTGACATGAAAGACATGGGAGAAGCAGATGTAATTCTTGGGGTAAAAATCATTAGGAGCAGTAATGGTATTTCCCTGAGTCAGTCTCATTACGTAGAAAGGATGTTGAAGAAATTCGACTCCTTTGAGGTGACACCTGTAAATACTCCCTATGATTCTAGTATTCATTTATCTAAAAATTCTGGAGATGCTGTATCCCAAAATGAATATGCCAAAATCATAGGTAGTGTGATGTTCTTAATGAACTACACTCGACCCGATATTGCCTACGCCGTCAGTAGACTTAGTCGCTATACTCATAACCCGAGTAATGACCACTGGGTTGCACTTCGTCGTCTTCTAAAGTACCTGCGAGGTACTATGGACCTAGGATTGCATTACAGCTCTTTCCCTGCAGTTCTTGAGGGATTCTGTGATGCAAACTGGATCTCTGACAATGACGAAGTTAACTCCACCAGTGGTTATGTTTTCTCCTTAGGAGGAGGTGCTATATCGTGGAAGTCCTCTAAACAGACTTGTATAGCACGCTCCACCATGGAGTCTGAGTTTATAGCACTAGAGATGGCTGGACAAGAAGCTGAGTGGTTGAGAAGTCTCTTAGCAGATGTGCCCCTTTGGGAAGGTAAGGCCACACCTGTGTGTATCCACTGTGATTCACAAGCAGCCATTGCAGTTGCTCATCAAAGTGCTTACAATGGAAAGAAGAGACATATACGCATCAGACATGGCTCAGTAAAACAGTTATTGAAGAATGGTGTGATAGCCTTGGAGTATGTACGATCAGAAGAAAATCTCGCTGATCCTTTTACCAAAGGCCTACCCAGGAGAGTAGTTCTGGATACGTCGAGGGGGATGGGGTTGAGACCCATTAATGGGGAACATGTGACTCTTGAGTCAAGATGATCTCCATTCATCCCTATGGCATAAAACTAAAGCAATATGGATTCATAGCCACTTGTGGTGGTCCTTTCGAGAAGGACTTGATGAATCAGAATTCATAGCCTATATGGTGGTCCTTTTGAGAAGGACTTGATGAATTCAAGGGTAGTAGCAAAACCCCAAACCTTTATAAACAAAATGTCAAGGAGACGTTCTTGAATAAATGTAAGTAAAGGTATCCACAAAGTTCATAGCCCACAAGGGTGGTTCTTAGAGAAGGACTTGATGAACTAAACTGAAAGGTGAGGTTCGAGGGGACCATAACTTTCAGCAGGGTAGAGTATGTGTTGTGAGGGCCTCTATCGGAAACCGTTAGAGTTCAAGACTAGGTTCACTTTAAACGGAATTCGGTGGTTGCCTCACTTCACTACGTGACAATTCAAATCGAAAGATATTGACACTTAAGTACAATTCACCCATACGCTGAAAGTCATGGAAACCTGATCACCTTCGTTCAAAACCTTTTGCTGGTCTTCAAATGTGTGGGGGACTGTTGGAACATTTTAAAGAAAACAAAAGTTTTGTATCCCACATCGGTGGGGGAAAGAATCTTTTAGCTTCTTTTAACCATTGTGATGGTACTTACCTTCCAAAGAGCTCAACCCCATGCAAGTGAAAAGGCATTGGACAAACCCACACGCGCGCACCACCACCACCACCACCCACCCGCCCGGCCCGGCACCGGCACCGGCACCGGCGGCGGCGTGAGGCGTGAGGCGTGGGTCGTGGGTCGTGGTTCGTGGTTCGTGGTTCGTGGGGAGTTTGGGGAGTTTGGGGAGTTTGGGGAGTCAAAAAATGAAAAATGAAATGGGTTTTATTATCAGCTATTAAAGGAACGTTGGCAATCTATCACAAGTAAAACGTAAATTAAAGATCCCACTAATCACGCATACGTTGAAGATCAATCAGTCAACTAGCGGTTACAGCAATATGCAAAACGTGTGAAATAAGAAGTCAAACCAAAACGTGTGGAATCTTCATCAGATCAGAAACGTCAAATCAATCAGTAGAGACAATCACGGTATTGATTGGTCGGTTACAATTGTCAACGGATTCAAACACCCATCTCCCCTATATATAGAGCTCAGTCTTCACCAAAGCTGATTACGAATTACAGAGCAAACAACAGCACAAAGCAGAAAATAAACTCTCTCTAAATTGTTTTTCTTTCTCTCGTTTTTGTTAGAAGATACCGGTACTACGGCCGGAATATCTTTTTTAACACCGGGAATTATCCCTTTTACCGTGTAAGTTTGTGCTTTAAGTTTTATTTCCGTGTAAAAGCTTTGTAATTCTTCTTCGTTGTAATTCAATTTTCGTGTAAGAGATAGTTTACAGTCAATTGAAACTTTGGTTTATTTTGTTTCGTTTTTCTCAAATTTTTCTTAACGGTGACTTTTTCACCAACAAAGATCAATCTATCACAACATGTAAAGTTTAGGGGATAAACGATGTATTTACTCAATATATTAACGTATATTAGTACTATGGTAATAACTTACTTCCTAATCTAGCTTAACACTCTCATCTCCCCTTATCGTTTGGGATCACATGTCAATATTGCATTGGTTAATACCATTGTATTATTCTTATATTATTTAATATTTCTATCAGGAAAAAAGAATCTTCTAGGTAGTAGATATCCTTTCCCATATTTCATTTTTATTAGAGAGAAAAAGGGAGAGATACAATGAAACTCAATTGCATACCTTAATATATACATATGAAATAAACTTTTGTGTTATACAATTTAAGCTCAGGGCGGACGAGGTGGGGTGGGGGTTTAGAGGGAATTAAGGTGGGGTAAGGAGCATGAAGGAATAATTCAGTTTGTAGTAAGATCCAAGTGCATGGAGCCAAAAGCAGTTGAATTGTATATAGATCTTTCTAATACTTTATTGTTTATATGCTATCTGCCTATGCACAAGTAAATTATGCTCGAGGATGGACCACTTTACTAATTCAGAAAGGGACAATGACTCTCAATCTCAAAGTTATAATTTATCATAATATTTTTATAACTATAAATTAGGTTTAATTTTATTCTGTCCCATCTAAAACTTCTCATGACATGAAACATATAAATTATATATTTATGTTTTTTGTTGGCATATAAATTATATAATAATGCATATAATAATTTTTCTGTAACAATTTAAGTTTTCCAATGAATTAATAGTATTAACAAATTATCCATGTGAAATAAACAATATACAGGGTGTGCATATAGATTATGATCTATGCTTCTTCTTTTCTTAACGGAAAGATTATGTGATCTATACCATCCTTTGATACACTCTCGAATATAAATGCATATGTTTTTCTTTTTCTTTTTTTATATATTAAAATCCAAACCTTTTATTTGGTCACTATTATTGAAATCCAAACCAATACACAGAAATATGAGAAAAAGATAATAAAAATGAATGAAATGATCATTAATATAGTAATATACTGCATATGAGTTTTACTATGTTTCACTAGGAAGGATGATATTCAAAATTTAATAGGATAATATTTCTAATAATTTTCATTTTTACACAAAAAATTGCATCCTTCTTCTATTTATTGATTTCAAAATTTCCTTTCACTTATTCTTTTATTTGACTAAATCTAACAAAATTATCCTTAAATAACAATTAAATATTAAAAAGACAAAATTACAAAATTTCATGACATACTTATAAAAAAGTCATTTCGAATTTGAAAATTTATAAAAATCGTTTATAATTATTGTAAAAACATGAGTTTCAAGCCCAGATCAAGTAATAATCAAGATTACAATTGCTATATAAGGTATATTTTATGTTTTTATTGGAAAAAAGTGTTTATTTTTAATAAATTTCTCTGAGTTTAGAATTTAATATTGTTTTTGGAATTTTTTTTATGTGATTTTAGGTTTATGTAAACAATTTTTTCTAATTTTTTGCTTCAAAATACTTTGTATGAAATAAAATCCTAAATTGTGGTAGTGTAGTATACTTTCTAGCAGAAATGTAACATTTTTATAAATTAAACCCATAGTACTTGAAATATTTAGTGTTCTTTTTGTAATTTCTAGGTTCTTGAATAAAAAAATGAAGAGAAATTAGTGTGTGTTTTCTAGGTTAAATTGTTTTTATGCTATTTGATATTAAGAATTTTGTAAATATAAGTGCTACTGCTACCTTGTAAATTTTTCATATTATTATTATGTAATTATGCATTTTGAAGCTAGTATAATGTGTTACTAGTAATTTTCATGAACTTGTAGTTGCATAACTAAATGTTAATAGAAGTTAAATGCAGGTTAACATATTTTTTCTTAACTACAGAAAAAGAGGAAAATATTGTGGAATTGGACTCTGCAACTATAATATTGTAGTTGCAAAACCATTAAAAATCAAAAGGATGTTGACTTAGTGCATGTAAGATATTACATTGGATTAATATGCTTTTTGTGTGTGAAAATAAATGACACCTAAGAAGAAAACATAAGAAGTAGTGGATGAGAGTTAAAGAAGGGTCATGGATTATAGATCGACCCTAACATCTATTAACCGGATTTTAACTAATCCAAAATAACAAAGAAGCATATAGACTACTGTGAAAAGACACTATTCTATTTCATTTCAAATAATTAATTGATTACAAGGAAAAAAACGAAACATGATGACAAAAGGATATGGGATCTTTTATCGAAACAGATCATCAAATGTTATGATAAAATAAGCAAAGATTTAAATTGGAACCAAATTACGTCAAACTAGCGAAGAAGGATATAGTGGTATTGGTTGTCATAAAAGAAGGGAAGGAACCCCTTCCAAAGCTGAAGCTAGATGTCATATTAGTAAAATCAGAATGTCAAAATAGGTATTTGGTAAATGTAAGGACTTAATAACAAAGAAAAGGATAGAAAAATATATTGAGCATGTTATTGATTTTGGGGAGAAAAAGCGCTCAAAACATGACTTTCATCGACTATCGGTTATGTTGGTGTGTGTGATACTATTCTTCCGCACAACGGGTGAGTTGTCCGGATGAATATGCCTCAAGTACGCTGAAGACCTAGATAATATTATGAACTACAACTAGTCTAGAAACATCCAAAGCTACTTGACGGAATCAGAGGATAAAAGTCACGAATCTCCGGATAAAGTGAAAGAAATGTCACATTTATTATTGTTAGAATTTAACACAAATTTTTTTATATATGTATATATATATATATATATGTGTGTGTGTATATATTGAATCGACTAACTGCTACATGTTTTCCTTTATACGTGTCAGGGCTGATTCTATGAATAGAAAAGCACCCTCATAATGAAGAGGACAAGTTCTTAAACACAGGAAGTATGATTGTCGATGTGAATGACAACTCAGAGAAATAAAAGAAAACATATTATAAAAGGAGTAAAAAAATTGATGAGGGTAAACAGACGACCCTCCCACGCATCCCGAAAAAAGGGGTCGGGTATTGATTAGACTGTTAGAAGATTATTTGAACAAATATGATGTCATAAGAGTCAACAAAATCAAGGAGTAGGACCCAAATTCTAAGTAACACGACAAGGCGGTTAAAATTACTTGAGTTCCTTGTATGTATGTGAACAAATGATAAATAATTGTTCAGGATTTTAGCATTTGGAGGGCAATGCCAATATTTGTGTCGATTCTAGATATGGACACCTATGTTGTAGATCTCGGTCTTACGGCCTAGGCGGACGACCGGGGCCTAGCGCCCAGGCGGGATTACACGTGGGCCTAGGCGGAACTATACGGTTTTGAATCCCGCTGTGTAATTTTGTATATTTAGTCATATATATGTAGTGATAATAGCAATTTTAACTATTTAAGTCACAAAATTCATCTAACAACATTATAGTAAATATAGAAATACTAATCGAGTTATAATATCAATTAAATAATTCTCGAGAATAAGAAAAACAATAGGAAAGCCTATGCGGGCATGTTTCGCCATTAATCAGTGCCTAAGCAGTCATTTTTTACCATTAATCGGCACCTAGACGGGTTAGGCGCCTATTCCTCGGCGACTAAGGCGCTAGACAAAAATGCCTAGAATGGGTGTTGACGCCTAGGCGGCGCCTAGGCGTGGAGATTCACAGCGTAGATGGACACTATAAAAATTGTTTGATGCTATAGACACAAATTATTTCTTTTACTTGCAAGAAAACTAATATTTTAGATGATCTGATATATGTAGTTGTGAAAATACAATGTTGTGGTTGTGCAACTACAATATTATAGTTTCAAAACCACAATATTATAATGAGTATAAATGACAAGACACTAAATCAAAATTATTATACCAGTAATCAAGATGGGAATGTCAATCATGCATACTGAACACGAGATTAGCATGGCTATGGATAAACAAGTCAAAATGTAAATAAGATATCAAACTCCATCCATAATGTAAGGGTAGTTGTTCAGCTAATAATAATTAAAATGTATATTTACTTTGTAACCAACAATTATGAAATATGATAAAAATATATATGTTGCACTACCACGATAAGTTGTAATTGCATGTAGATATGAGGTAAAGTGGATTTTTTTTTTTTTGAAATGGATCAAAGTTGCACACACTACATCATGTTTCAAGTGTATAAGACAACGAATAAGAAGGGGGTAGGACATTATTCCTTGCTCATATGCAATACCTAAATGAAAAGAGAGGAGGTTTGGACATAATACAACTCGATTATAGCTAACGGAGATAATTCTATCAAAGAAGTTGCGTAAAAAGTGCAAGAATTATTAGGAGTGCATCAGGTAAGTATCTCCAAGTATAGACCCTGATTCGTATATGCAAGCAATGCTGAACATTTTGAAAACTTTCCCACAACAAAGAAACTTGGTAGAGTATGGTATATATGTGTTGATGTATGTGCATTAGATGGAAAAGTGTTATCCCCTGAGGTGTGATATAAAAAAACTATATGATTATGATCACTAGCAATTGTACGAGTTTCCACAAGTAATAAAAATGTAAGTGAAGTTCGTTTTCCACGACGTATAAGAAGTCAATGCGTAACTTGAGTTTGATTCTAGATATTAGTTTAAAACAAAAAATTAAAAGAAGAAATGTTCGTTTGATTTTTGTTCTAATGATTGTCTAATTCAAAAACTAAAGACTAAATATTAAACAAAGAATATAAGATGGATGATAATTATAGCTCTAGATTGCGTACTCCGCAAATAGCATGAATTAGGGTTATTTACTATATAAGGTTAAATTGTGTACTGAACTTGCTAAAATGGATTTTAAAGTCTCTCGAATTTCCTTCCAAATAAGAAGCGGGTTGCTTGTAACCTTAGGAATCTCTTCAAAAAGAATCCTATACATGTTATCTGGACGCCTAAAGTTTAAACCCTATGTAATAATCTTGTTTCTTTAGATCTTCAAACTCTCAAATTAACTAAACAATTATAATTCTATTTTCCACTACCAAATCCCCTATCGGGCATAATTGAATATCTAAAATAAGTCAATATGTGAAAAAGATAAATAATTACTTTAAGCACAAGAATTATAATAAACAAACAATCCACATTCAAATTAAATTAAAATGTAATCCTAAATATTATAGAAAATAATACCAAAACATAAATAGGGTTAACACATATGCAATATCAATATAAAATATGTTTACTTCATGTTTGTTTAACGAAAAACTAAATAAAATAAAGACATATTATGGAGTTTAAGAGAAGAAAAAAATACAACAAATATAAATCTTGTGTTGTTGTCTTGATCTCCTTACTTCTCTCTTGATCCCCAAGAAAATACTAATGAATTAATGATGAAGTGTGTCTAAAAAGATGAAGAACTACCAATATATACTATGAAACTCAGAGTTTTAAGTCATGGAACCTAGAAAAAAGGTCAAAAGTGGCATGCAAACTTCTTTGTTAAATATGGACTGCTCAACTCAGTTTTCCAAAATGTATATAACGTCATCTTCTCAAATCTGAATGTGTCTTTGTTTCTTCTAACGCATACTAGACTCCAAGAGATACCTTGATCTGAAATATCATGATCAGATTCCTTACCAATTATATTTTGTGAGTTTTGCAAATTGACGAATATATTTTTCCAGATTTGGAGCTTTGACTTCTAATGATCTTCTTGACTTATTGGCTTGTCTCGATCTTATTTCCAGTCATCTTGCATGTTTCCTTAAATTAGTGACTCCTTGCCTTAATATTTTCATCATTGAATCATCCATGATCTAAGAGCTACACAATAGAACACAAAATTACCTCAAATTGCTCTAAACACAAAAAATAAATCTCATATTATATCTAATAATTCAATATATGCTAAATCAAGAAAATAAATTTCATATTGTAAATCAAAAAAACCTAAAATGATGTCTCGGAAGTAAATTATATCACTAAACATGAGAGATCAAGAACTTCAAGTCAAAGCATTGTAATCCGACAATGTAAGCACAAAAGTAGGAACCAAAAATCAACAAGAATAATGTAGAAATAAGTTATGACTCCTAAGCAATGTAAAGGTACCTTCTCATAAGGTTCACACAAAAGTAATAACTCAAAAAATCTAGTCATACAAATAATTAATAACGTTAAAGTTTCACAAAAAGTTACCTTCGCAATGCAAAATGATCAGTCTTACTTGGCTAAAAGTGGAAGTTATTGGATGATCATATATTCTTCCATGTTGTACAATATTAAATTCACTTTCTTACTTTCCTCTCCATTGTCACTCAAATACGTCTCTAAATATCATAAGGTATTTTTGGTATAGCATAGGATTGAGGTCGTTATGGTATATTTTAGACAATTTAGAGTGAGTTTTTTGCTCTCTCCTCAAAACTAATCAAGTAATCTACACCCTAAGAGCTTGAATTTATACTCTATATATGCTCACTCATACCATTTAATTTTCACTTCCCATATTATTTCTTTTTGCAAGTCAAACATGAATCTAGCTGTGATGTAAGAGTTCGTGTTGACTTCTTTTTCATACTTTTTTTTTATTTTCATTTTTTTCCAATCTATTTTTTAATTTTTTGAATCCACGTAAGGTTCATAGTAAAATTCATCAATATGTAGCACTATACAAATATAAACCCCCCCCCCCCCCCCAATGTATATCCCAAAACCACAAATATCCACCTCCCAAAATTCAAGCTCAAATACGACTATTCCTAATGCATTGTGAATCGAGTACAAGTCATATGGTATATGTCTTCTGTCAAGGTATGATAAAATAATAAACTAATCAACACCTCGAACGAGTTTACTACCCCCAGGTGTACAATTGACAAGTAATAAATTGTAAGTATAGAGAGGTATATTTTCACAGGTACTATGATTGTTAATTCTTATAGTGTTCTCGTTAAGTGTACTAGAATGCGTCGTGAAACTAAAAGTAAAGAGAAACAATTGTTAGGTTTTGTATTAAAGGACCAAATATAAAATTAAGGTAAATTAAGCTAAACAATAATTAACCTAATATCTAAGAATGAGAGGGGAAAATATAGCTCAAGAACTCGCAAGTAATCCCCACTAGTATTGACTTTACATTTATTGTTTAAGGGCAAATTGCTAAATATGCAATAACCAGGATTCTAGTTTCTTACTAACTCCCTTCCGGGTATCTTAGGAACCTACCTAACACCATCAAATACCTATTCCAATTTAACTTTACGCGAATTCTTGGTGCTAATATTTCTACACTGGACACTTATGTATTGTTACGTACCCCAACCCCCCATCAGGGCAATAGTCCTAATTACTAAAGGCAGCCCTATACATGTCTAGAGTAAGGGATGAATTATTAGGTAAAGACATACCCAAAATATCTGTTTTAATAAATCATTTAAATAAGAAATATCTGTAATTCAATAAAAGCATAAATTCAACCTAGGGTTTATACATTATTGTTGTTCTCAAGTTAGGAGTAATTTAGTGCATAAATAAATAATTAGAAAGAAATATTAGAAGTGTAAGAATACTGCTTAAAAGATAAACAGAGTAAAATTACACTAATAATCTCGATGGAGTGATGATGGAAAGGTGTGAAATGACATGAATGCTCCCACTCTTCTTCTCCAAGCGCTAATGGCTGCTCTCATGCGTGTGGAAAAAATGTGAAACCCTTATTTTGATCCTAAAATATGATATATTTTATTTCAAAAAAAAATCCTGAGTCGTGGGCCCCCTTCCTAGGGCCCAAATCAACCAAAAAACAATTATGATAGACTTTTTAAAATCACAAAACATGCAAATTAAATAACTCTTTCATCTTAACTCCAAATCACAAACTGTCAGCTCTCACATGCTCCTGACTTCAAATTATACCATGAAATCCAAGTTCTTTCCCGTAATTCAAGAGAGATGCGCATGGTGACTCACTTAAGTCAATTTCCAAGTTTTGTAGGTAAACGCTCTAGCTGTCCAAAAGTAGTTGAAATGTCCTATAAGGCCGCGACTTTGGGGTTAACCTTGTTTTCTTAACTTCTTATCATCATACCGGGGTATCATAGTATCCAAGTTCCTAGGAACTGCACAACAAAATTGGACACACAACAACTCTAAAAGTAACATAAAATCTGTATCTGGACAAGAGAACACAAAATGTCAAATATTAGGGAAAATCCTTTAAATGAATCCTAAATATCCCCAAAAAGATGTCTCGTGACATGATTATTCTATCACATAATATGAGACATCAATACCCCCAACTCAAAGTTTTGTCATCCGGACAAAATAAGAACTGCATTAGAGGACTAAGTCTAACTACACATAAAAGTATAAGAGAAAATAATAAAAGATCCAAAAGCACTACCCTAGAAAGTATCATGTAGTAAAATATAAAAATTAATATACACATACTCTTCATATACAAAAATTCAACACGTCATAAATTCAAGATTAGATTAGTTTCGCAATGCAAGAAGGATTGATTTTCACTTAGTTTGGAAGATATAGGCTATCCATCGGTCCTAACATAATATCCAATGGTCCACTTAGCTATTCCCTAATTGATAAATTGTTAATCAACCACTTAGTAAAAAATCCTAAGGTCTTTTCAGTTATAGCATAGGCTTAGGGTCGGTATGATATGTATTTGGATAGTTTGAAGTGAGCTTGGCTCTCTCCTCATTAGTCGTCATAGAATATCCGTAGAGGTTGATTTTACACTCAAAGACATGCTCACTCAATCCCACTTGATGCACTTCATAAACATCCACAATAGTCACTAAACAATTCACAATGATTTTGAACATTTTCCTTTCCCGGTTCTTTTCTTTTCACTTTCTTATGTGTTATCTTTTTTGTAAGTTAAACACGACACTCTTTTTTATGTGAGATGCCATGCTAACTTAATTTTATTTTTTTATTCTTTCTTTCTTCTCTTTTTCACAATAATGTTTTTTACAAATTCGATAAAGAATTACGATAACTACATCATCAATAGCGCAAACAATAAGCTACCCACCCAATGTGTTTCCCTTTATCGAACCCACCACGCCAAATTCAAGCTCAAAAGACTATAGTCTTAAGGAGTTGAAATTCGAGTATGTTTCATATGGAAATATCCTAAAACCTAAGGGGTGAGACTTATAATGTAGATACAAAGAAAAACTACATGATATAAGGGTCTAAGACAAATACATATTCAATTAAATCGCGTTAGCGAGCTAAAGGCTTCAAGTGGTTTATCAAATTCTTAACTACGAGGTCTTGTTACGTTTTCACTTTTAGTTCATAGGTTAAGCCGGGTTTTCAACTAGCTCGGGCCTCATCGTCTACACACTTCTCCTTCAACCTAAGATTGAACTCAATTCTACGCATTGCTTACTAATATTTTATATCCTCTAAAATGTGTTTTCATGAAAATATATCAAACGTGTTATGACTCAATTCCCTACGCACTAGTTGCTATAATTAACTCGCGAAAACTATGCTTAATAGGGATATTCATTAAAACTATGATAATTCCCTATATTATACATTACATATTTTTCTTAAGTATTTGTTATGGATTTTCTTAAATCAAGTTAAGAAAACAGGAATGAGGACAACGAATCCCCCACCCCCAACTCAAAAGTGAGTTGTGTGCCCACGACTCGAAAATGAAATGAAATTTAATATCATACACTAAAAAATAAAGCAATTAAGGAGAAAATTCAGGAAACATTACTCGGCATATGTCAATGACCCATCCAAGTTGTGTTCAATATGTCGCTTTGATCCCTTCACAAGCATAAAGAGGATATGGTCTATCTTTGTTTCCATTTTTGCTTGAGTTTAATGATCTTGGATTGCATCACTTCTATAATAACCAACAGATCATGCATTTACTCTCCCAAGTAGGTACTTCAAAATCATCTTCCTTCTTTTTGTTTGGTATCTCGTGAGGAGTCGACGTGGAACCACGATAGTTATCTAATGGTACTTGTACTGTCTTCTTTTTTGGGTAAGATGGTAATTTTATTATCTTATTAGTTTTGTTTTGGCGGAGTAGGTACCTTGATTCGACTAATTCAGCTCACT
This sequence comes from Nemophila menziesii, assembly GCA_029959085.1. Lineage (NCBI taxonomy): Eukaryota > Viridiplantae > Streptophyta > Magnoliopsida > Boraginales > Hydrophyllaceae > Nemophila > Nemophila menziesii. The sequence continues at coordinate 56,293,517 of JARWIR010000001.1, forward strand.
AATTAGGATTGCTTAGTATCTCATTGCCCCAGGTAAGTATAACCTCTTCCCTATATTATTAATCTTTCCTCTTCCTCTTGAAAGTCAATGTATTCGTTCGCCTCGTCACCTCAATTAATACACAACTCAAAGTTGAACCACGTATGAATTTTTCTTTAGGTTTGGTTTATCTGGTATTTCTTTGAGTTGTTTGTGGTAGGAGGATATTTAATGGTAGTGAGATTGTTGTGTATGGATTGGGTAAGGAAGAAATTATGATATTTTAGTGGTGGAAGAAAAGATTAAAGCTTGATGATTTTGGTGTTATGGAATGAAACTGATAGAGTTTATTTCTATTGAAACTAAACTAATCCCCACTTGTATTGACAAATAACAACTTAGTCTTATAATAAAAAACCCAACAAATATATTTAGCTTTATCACTTTTATTTCCAATTACACTACCATACTTGTAAACACATTAATCCTAACCTTGATAGTTGATGTCTCCTTAATTGTTCTTATTTTCGACCCTTAGGAGACATCATTTTTGGTGTTTATCTGACTATTTAGATAGACTTTTGGTGCTAATATGCAATAATATGATTTTCCTCTTTTATTTCTAGTAATTTTGATTTATTAAACTTTTGTGCGTAATATTGGTATTTTTAGTGTAAAGTTTACAGGTTTTAGATGTTAGCTAGAAGAGGAATCCGAGAAGAAAGTCAAAGATCGTGATATAGAGTCAAGACTTGAAGATAAATCCCGAAGATATTATTTTTAGAGCTGAAAATCCATTTTCCAGGATATAGATTGCTGATTTCGAGGTGCTTAAGCGATGATTTAGCTGTTGACCTTTGAAGAGAAATCATTCCTTATCGAGTTACGGAACTTTAGCAACTGGAATGAGGTCAATCGGAGTTATAACGCATCGGGAAAATCCGTTTTAGTAAAGGTGTATCAGCAGTTACGGGATTTTGGGCTTAGAAATTGGGCTTGGACATTTAATTAGTGTTTTATTATTAGGTCCAAGCCCTAATCCGTTTTTGAGCTTATAAAAGGAGATTTTGACCTCATTATTTCTCACCTCTCATATTTTCTTCACTTTACAAATCCTTAGAAGAGAGTGTCAAGACAATTCACATTCTACAAGATTAAACACCAGAGAGAAGTCAACGGAAGGAAGAAGAAGAAGCTACAAGAGCTGGAGGGGGTCTATATCTCCGTTCGTAGTCATTCCTATTCTGGAAATTAGGTTTTTCTTATCTTTAATTTTGTAATCAATATGAATTCCTTTATTTTTAATTTTGTCTTTTCAATTATTATGAGCTAAACTAAATTAGTGCTTGAGAACGCATAATGGGTTAATCCCAATTTGATTTCGTTTTATACATTTGGATTTGGGATTATTATTATTTAAATTAAATTGGGTGAATTGTATTTTTCTTTAATTTGCACTTTATCTACTATTTTTGACCTGATCAATCAATGATAGGACTTAGTATCTAAGCTATTCCAATTAGTGGCGATTGGATCACCTTGACGGGGGGTTTAGGTACCGAACTAGTTAATAAATGTAGGTTAGAAATTATTGACTCTGACGAGCTTAATTAAACCTATGGCCTATTGGGTAATTTGAACTTAAACACTTGAGAGTGGACTATAATCACCCTGACGGGGTTTGTAGCATTTGAGAGTTGCTCCTTAGTCCACCCTGACAGGGGTAAGGAGATTATAGAATCCCGACCAATACAAATTTACCGATTTGCCCCTTAAACAATGTATGAAATGAATGATAGTTAGGAAAACCCTTGCGCCTCTCAAGTACTACCTGCTCTTACTTGCGTATCACTTTTATTTACTTGTGTTTTAGTTATTTATTTACATTTTCGCATTAGTCTTTCATTCCTTAGGATTAATACAAAACCAAACAAACATATTATTGTCTTTTATTTTCATAAGTACATCAATCACTATTTGCTAGACATTGTGATCAACCATTCCGTCCTTGGAACGAATCTGATTTATCAGAAATACTACTTGGGACAACCGTACACTTGCGGTTGTGGTTCGATTATTTATTGCATTATTTTTAGAACACACAAAGGACCACCAATAGTCCATGTGGAAACGACAACCCTTATACTTATAAAATAATTACTTGTCAACGAACCGTACACTTGCGGGAAGTAAACCCTCTCTAGCGTATCGATTTGATTATCACACTCTAAGGAGCGATAGGGATACAAAGAATGAAGATTTAACTCTAAAAGCAAGGAAGACTGAAGAAGTCAAAAGAGAATATTCACCCGAAAAGTCTTGAGATGTGGATGAATAAGAAAAGTGAAAAGCTTTTTGTACCTTACACATTCCAATCCACACATATATAAGTAGAAGCACGTGGAATATGAAACTTATATCACCATGTAAAATCTCGGGATATGTTACTTTAATAGTAATAATTACGCTATTACCATCATGAGCAGAAATATTGGGAACCACGTAGAACGACGTGATACCTATCTTCTAGGTAACCATGAGTATAAATCGATATATTTAACACAGACCCTATAAAAGTAGAGAAAGATAGGATCAACTAAACAAGGTATAAGGAGGATTTGAGCATCTAATTTAACCTGAGCCCTCCTAACAAAAATCTGATAGTTACTTGATGAGGAAAATATCGTCTACCTTGTACATTCAAAGATACATTGGAACTCCCCAACCAAAGAGATCATATTTACTAGAGGCTCTAGGAGCATCTGGTTATTACCTCGAGAAAGTGATGACATCAAAATAAAACCACATGTTCTTATCCCACCAGTAGTTAGTACAACAAGTGGTGTCATCGGAACCAACTTTGTGTTTGTGTTCCAAATACAACTGCAACGCGTACGGATGTTAAGATATAAGGTGTCAATGAGCCAGTTATTACTAACATCTAAGATATTTCTATTCCAAATATTAAGAAACTTACTACTTCCCATCAAAACACCTTGAGAAAATGCCAAAGAAGGGCCAATCAAATCAACTAATTGTGAGTTGTGGAGTAGTGTGAGAGTACCGTGCTCGAAGAGGACTGAGTACCATGACGTGAGGTTCACATGGTCTGGTGGAATTTTAGTGGAGGACTCAAGGTCTCTCTTTTGGGTATCTCCAGGATCAAGATCATCCGTTAAATACCACGAACATTGTTAGAAAAATATCTAGTTATCGAAAAAAGGGGCGCATGAGATCAAATTGATGAGATAGGCGCTAAATCAAAGTGATTTAGGAGTAAATTCTTTAACCTCTCTGTACTTTCTATTTAAAAACTAATAGACTCAATATAGGAAAAGGAGAATGAGACTGTTACAAAATGAACTCAAGTGTATGTTATTACAAATGAGATTTTTGTAAGGGTTACAAGTAAGGTTATTTATAATAGAACAGTATGCATCCATTATCTAACACAACATGTTAGAAAGCATAAGCGGGTATAATCTCGTATAAAAGATAACCGCGTAGTTTGGGAATTTGGAAGTTTGATGATGATAATTTTTCTTTCAATTGATATTATTGTAACCAATACCAGTTAAAGTTTAATTTATATAAATGAAACATATATATTATACTTTCATGTCCAAATTTAATGAATTTGATTGAAGTATCAATCTTAATCTTAATCCTAATAAAACTTAAATAATATCAGAGATGGATTAAGGGGACATGGAGTTTAACCCCCAATTCTCTCCTTAATCATTCCCTAATCGCGAGATATAGTGAAATATTTGTCCAAATGTTTTCTGTAGGTAAAAATTGATATTTTCTCACCTAATCTAAATTGTAGTCCCCAAATCTAATTTTTAGATTTTTATTTTCCCTAAATCGTGCTTATTGTTTTAACTTTCAATCTTACCTTCTAAGTCTTACCGAGAGTGAAATTTTGGATATGCTTATGATAAATATAATCCCATTAATAAAACTTGAAGAATGATAGAACGACAATATATTTCCTATTATTTTCCCTGAATAGAAACCTTTCGAAGGTTACCATTCTTAGGTAAAGAATAACACTCGAAAGTGTTATAAACTAAAGGAGAAGAAGATAAAGATATTATAGATTTTTTTTTCTTGTATTCACAATACAACTAATCATATTACAATAGAATAAGTCTTATATATATAGAGTAGTCAAAGACCCTTCACTTGCCACATTTACAAGGAATAAATAAGAAGAATAAAACCTTTGGCCTTTGGACATCCACCATTAATAAAATAAGTTATTCATAATACTCCCCCTTGGATGTCCATCCATTAGGAAATATGTCTCGGTAAACCCTTGCCAAGAAATACCTTGTGGGATAAAAACTTGGTCGAAGGGAAAAGAGTACATATAGATGGAACTAATCATCTTGAAACACTGCCTCGTTAAAACCTTGCCAAGAAAACCCATTAGGACAAAACTTGAACGAATGGAAAAGAGTACAGTTGTCTTTACGCTCCCCCTGATGTTGGAAAGAGATCTCTGATTTGTCGTATTTAAATATTATGGACCTACTTCTTGAATATAGTGGTTGAAAATGATTTCGTAAGGAAAATCAGCAAAGTTCTTACGTGATTGTATCTGTCAAGTGTCAATTTCCACATTCTTCTGTAGCTCGTGTGTCTAGGAGATTTTGGTGAAATATATTTTGTTTTGTCTCCTTTGATGTAGCCATTTTAATTATGTATGGTACAAGCTACAGTATCGTCCCATCGGTATATTCTTGTTGTAGATTAACCATACTTCTTTTAGATATGTTGAATAATCCACTTAAATAAATATTTCATACCACTCCCCTTTGATATCTACTTAAGGATATGCCTCATTAAAAAATTATCAAGAAAACCTATTGGGAAAAAACTTGATGAAGGGAAAAGAGTACATCATTATTTGGGGGTTATGATATATACTCAACCTGTCTCGTCAAAACCTTACAAGAAAACCTAATGGAAAAAACTGTGGTGAAGGAAAAAAATGCAGAATTTCACTATATTATCCTCCTCATTACGACATTACATATTTAATTATACATTAGATACTTGTAGAATCGTACCTTAATATTTTCGTTAGTAAAACTTTAATTATTAAATCTTTTGGACTTTCACTTGAGGGTATATGGAGTTTTAGTAATATCATTTTCGTGATCGAGAAAAGATTATATGCTTCTTTTGACAATGAATATTTGGCATGACCCATATTAAAACCTACTAAGAAAAACCCAGTAGGGAGAAAAAAAAACCTTAATGAAGGAAAAAGAGTACAATACACAAACTTCATATCCTCCTCAATACGACATTTATTATGACAACAATTATTCTGAGTATCCATTCAAAATACAGACACTTGACTTTTATGCTTAAAATAAATTATGTTTTTCGAGACCTTTTCATAATCCTGGTACTTTTCAATCTCTGAGAACTTCATATATAGATGCTCTAAGGACTTAAGACACCTATCGTGTTTCGGGCACTTGTAGTTCTTTCAAGCACGTTTCATGCTTGGGCACTTGGTATGCTTCAGGAAACTATGGTGCTTCGAGCACCTATTTTGTTTGTCAAAAACTTTAATATCAATCTATTACCATATCAATAACATAAGAATAATGACGTCTACCTATAATTAATTCTAGGTTTCTGCAAGAACCTCTGTGACACAAGTAGGGTTTTAGATTGCAAAATTCACTCTCATCGTTTCTATCTTTGTCGACATATTTCACCACTTTGTTGTTTAGGATCCTTATTATTTATTTCAAGCGCTATATTAAATGAAAATATATTAATCCCATAAATTGTCTAACAAATTTAAATATTTTCAGTAGATAAATAATCTACATAAATTTTCTCGTATTTAGGTACCTAGGTCTCTTCAATGACCATTACTTCCTTTAAATGCAATGCATGTGCCAACATTAGTTAGCTCAATAATTCTTGTCTTATCACGTGGAGTGCAGATTCCACAATATTTATCATTTCATCATTTACTCATGATATTTTCTTCTTTTGGGCATGGTATACTTTAAACCGACAAGCTATGTTGTAGAGCTCCCCGCCTAGGCGTCAACTCCCCCTCTCAACCGCTTACGCCTAGTTAAAATTCTAAGTGTTTTTGCCTAGCTCCTTAGTCACCGTGGAATAGGCGCATAGCCCGTCTAGGCACCGATTAAAAGCAAAAAATGGCCGCCTAGGCGCCGATTAATGGAAAAACATGCCCTCATAGACCTTTTTGTTATTTTTCTTATTCTCGAGAATTCTTTAGTTGATATTAGTATTTTTTTTATTTACTATAATGTTGTTAGATAAATTTTATGACTTAAATAGTTAGAATTTCTATAATTACTACATATATATTACTAAATATACAAAATTACACATCGGGATTCAAAACCGCATAATTCTGCCTAGGCCCCGCGTAATCCTGCCTAGGTGCTTGGCCCATGTTGACCGCCTAGCACCTAAAACCGAGATCTACAGCATAGCTGTCAGGCTTACCATGCTTCATGCGTTGGTTATATGCATTACAAATCTACCACGCTTCATGCGCTAGTTAGATGCATTACAGGTTTACCACACTTCACATGTTGGTTGGATGCATTCAGCGGAGTATTTGTTATGTGTCTATATGGCACAATAACCTATCTTGGAGCGTTTACAACATATTTTTGGATTTCAAAATATTCTACATACTTGTGAATGCATTAGATATATTATTTGCAATACTTTGCAAATAGATATTCCTTTTAACTACAAGTTCCTATTCTTTAGTTCATGGATACAAATGATATAATAAATTGTATTCCATGCTACGTCACACAAATTCAGGTTGTCTTGTCTATACATCACGCAACTTCAGTTTGCCTTGGAATCCTTAGGTTCTCTTAAGTAGAGACCAAGTGAGTTTTCTATTATTCAACATATCATTACTGTCACTAGGTGACCAAGTCGATCATTTTATAATACAAAGTTATTTGGATCGTGACATCTTTTCTTTTGTACAATGTGTGTTTCAACGGCTCAAATCTGTATATATTACAACCCCAAAGAAATAGCAGATGTTTTTTTCATACACATCTTTGTTCAAAATATCGTTGTTCAAGATATCTTTGTTCAAAATACTTCTACCTATAATAATATCTACTTCAGGAGACTAATTAGGTAACCTTGAATTTTAGAATGATATGACAATATCCCATTTTTCTTTTGTGTTCTCATGAAATAGTTAACCTCGTCTATTTTTCGATTTGCTTAGCTTCTCCCTTTTTTTACGATAAACATTGTTGTCATCACCTCTTTTCCTTTATTTATCACTTTGATTTACCAACAATACTAGTAAACACAATCATATATATAGATGAAATTATATATATACTTTATGAAAATATACGATTTCAACCTCATGTGGAGCTATGATCACCACCACGTTGATTCCAACAAACATTAAAGACGTAGGATTTTCTTCAGGAAATGCAATTTTATCACCATAATGAATAATTTTAACCAGAGAATACAATATTTAATCGTATGTAACCCTTCCATTTTGTTTACATATCCACTTTTAGATAAATTGAAAAATGCAACTCTTTATAGGGAATGCAATTCCATCCACTATAGTGAATGAACTTGAGTTAGAAAAATGTGATTTTATTCAATTAAATCTTGCCACCACAGTGTTTATTTTAATACGCATTTGAAAAATATTACATTCGTTTTGGGAATGTAATTCTAATCACCCAGTAATATTACATTTGCCCGTTGTAAATTCTCAATTAATATAGTAATACCTGAACTTGTACTAACATTTCCTTTTGTCCAATTTACAAACAAATTATTAGATTGTCCAATTGGTAAGACTCTAAACATTTATAAGGGAGGTAACAAGTTTGAAACCTTTATCATGAAAACTGTGCAAATTATATCAAAAAATGGTGCACTTCATAAAATTATTTAGTTCAACTAAACTTCTCCTAATTTTATGTATTTTTTATGAATGAAATCATTGTGTTACATATGACACAATTCGATTCTCAAGTATCCATGATATCCATATAATTGTTTTTATCATATAACACATTTTTTTCATCAAACCCATATATTTTAATTAAGACTTCAAATCTTTGCAATTATTTTAGATTTCGAGCCGTTAAAATTTAATTTAGCCTTCAAGTCTTAAAAAATCTATATAGGTTTCGAGTCTTTAAAATTTAATCTAGATTTCACCCTTTAAAATTTCAGCCTAGACTTCGAGCCTTTAAAAAAATTGATATATGCTTCAAGTCATTAAAAATTAATCTTGACTTCAAATCTTTAGATAATTTGTTCTATACTTTGGGTATATAAATTGTGTTATAGATTTTGGGTCTATAAAATTTGATAAATGCTTCTGATATACAAAATTCGATGTAGATTTTAGGCCAATAATACTTTTCTTATGCTTCTGTCATATAAAATATGATGCATACTTCAAACCTTTAAATTTTTTTATAAACTTTTGGGATATATATTTAGTATATATTTCAATGTAGATTTCGAGTCTATATAATTTCTCTTATACTTTCGACCTATAAATTTGTTGTAGATTTCAGACCTATAAATTTCTGTATATGCTTATGGCATGTAGAATTCGTTGTAGGTTTTGAGCCTACAAATTTTATTCACTTCAAGAAAATATATTTATTCAAGAATTTAATATCATTCACTTCAATGAATTAAGAGTAATAATTTATATTCAATAAAGTTTTTTTCAGAAGATGAATGAACGGTTTTCTTTTAGAAGTTAAAGTTTATTCTTCAACTCTTTTCTAGATATTATAACAAAATTGATATAAACTTCGAACCTTTAAAATTTGATCTAGGTTTCAAGCCTTTTGATAAAAAAATTCTATACTTAGGACATTAAATTGTATTATAGGCTTCGAGCCTATGAGATTTGTTTTATTGTTCTGGTATATATAATTCGTGATAGGTTTCTGGCCTATAAAATTTGTTATATACTTTTTGCACATAAATTTTTTTGTTGGCTTCGAACCTATAAATTGTAGAATGTGAATAATACATAACAAAATGTAAAATTATAGATTATATTTTTCAAGAATTATTGGTATAGTACAAATAATTATATAGCCTAGTGGTTATATGCTAACACTCCAATATTTAAGGCCTTAAGTTCAAATCCCCTATGTTACTCAAAGTTGCATCAACCTTACCTTTTTTTCGGGGTGATAAATTAATCTACATATAGTATCATCGTATACTAATCGAAATTGTGGCTTCAAGTCTTCAACATTAATCTTAGATTCGGGCTTTTGAAAATTATTAAAGGTTCGAGCACTTTAAAATTAAATATTAGTTTCAGGTCTTCTAAAATACATATATGCTTCAGGCCAAAAAAATTACATTTAGGATTACGGCCATCAAAATACATAAGCTCCAAAAAAAATATCACAAACACCAATTTTAACACAATAAGAATAAAATAAAAATTACAAACTATTAAGCAAACAAAGACATTAGACATAAAATTAAACCAACCAATTCGTGATCTGAACATAGACAATCGACTTTGCTGACAGATGATTTTAGCTTCTACATTATCCCACTGCACTTTGGAGAAAGCGACTTATTTGTCTTGATAACGTGTTATAAACTAAAGAAGAAGAAGATAAAGATAAAGATAAAGGGAGAAGTTGTTTTTGTATTTCCAATATAATAAGTTTTATATTTTTAGGATAAAAGACACTTTACTTTCCACATTTACAAGGAATAAAAAAAATTATATCTACCATTAATAAAATAATGTATTCCTAATAATTTCCATTTTTCTTCTATATTAGTTTAACCACCCACAAACTTTTTAGTAATAATAATAATAATAATAATAATAATAATAATAATAATACTAATAATATTTTCTTGGTCAAATATATATTTCTTTCGTTTCACTAGACACTAATTCAGTTTTGGTTCACGGGACGAGTCAGTTTGTATATAGACCTAGGGAAACGCAACCATGCAGGCTGCAACTCTCGTGTATCCTGACAAGTGGGGTTTCCTTTGTTTGCTTGATTAGGGTTCAACTTTTAATTATGTAGTAATCATTTTATTCCTGATCAAAAAGGCTATAAAAAAGGAAACTAACTTTTTCATTTATAGAGTATATTACTACTACTACCACTACTATAGTTTCAGATCTCAATTTCAACCTAAAATATCGTCACCCAACACGGTTGTCAAAAGGCTGAAACCAATCTCAATAAGTTGACCTTCTTTACATGCTTTTTCAGATTATTGGGAAATTGAATCGTAATACTTAATACTAAGTAGTTAAATTATTAATCTACTGGAGTATTGATTTATGTAGTTATAAGTATTTTAGTAGTATATAGATTATAGTTCATCACAAAATAGTGGACTTTAGAGTTTTATTATAAACCGCTAGTCAATAAACTTCATTTAAAAGGTCAAATTAAGAATTTATTAGAAGTAATTCGTTGATAAAATTTTCTTAAATTAATGAGAATCGCTTTGTTTTATTAAATGTTTGAAAGAGAGAAAAAAGAAACGTAGGAAAAAAATGTAATCAATGTAAGATTGTGAAAGTTATATTAGAGATAATCGTTATAATAATGTTACCATTTAAATGGATCCTCTCTTAAATTAACTTGTATAAAACTTACTATTTGATTTTAAGAGAAATTTTTGTGAGATTCTCAAATTCAAGTTTCTGATTTTATATATTAATTGGATCAATTAGATTCTGACATTTTAAAGATGTATAGAGAACTCTAACTAAATAAGGTCATTGAAAAACTTACTAATTTAATAAAGTAAAATAGAAAATTATATATAATATAAAATTATATATGATATAAAATTTAAAATTATGTTTGATTAAAATTTAAAATTATGTATTATTTGACCATTTGTCTCCTTGTAGTTTTGTATGGCACAAAATATTTTTTAATTATTAAAATTAGAGACACAAAATATTTTTTAAATTAACAAAATTAGATACGATAGAGGTTAGCTATTTAAATCCGATCATAAAGATTGGGTTTGGGGAATTTTTAAGTAGAATATATATTTCTTTTTTGCTAGAAGTATTATATATAAATGTAGGCTTAGGGGCCAAAAAAAAAATAGATTTGGGAGCCTAAAGCGATGGCTTCCTTGGTCTTCTCTCAAAACCGGTACCGAATTGGATAATGGCGTGTGAAATTCATGAATTCTTTAAGGGTGGAACAGGCTTGAGACATAGTGATACCGTATCCCCTTATCCTTTATCTTATATCTTAGATAGGTCTTTAGACTCTTGAATAAAATTATGGATTGTAGATTTAGTTACCATCCAATTATATATAGAAATAGAAAGATCACAAATTTGACCTTCGTTGACAATCCTATACTACTTGTTAAACGCGATTCGGAGTTAGTGAAAATTCTTACGAATAGTTTGAAATAATTTGCTAATCATTAAAGGTTTCGGTTACATGTGCTTAAATCGGATATTTACTATGTGGGGATAAATAAAATAAACTTGAGAAAATCTTGGAAATCATACGACTTGAGAAGAGGAGAAATATCTTTTCGCTACCTAAGTGTGTCACTTTGAGTTTCCATATTGTTCTTTAAAGATTATAAACCTCTTATTGATAAAGTTGAAAGTTATGTTCGATCTTGGAATTCCACTTCATTATCTTATGTGAGTCGCTTATTGCTTATTAGATAGTTGCCTTAAGGGTTGATGTAATTTTAACTATACATCTGATGTCGCCCTGTGATAAACTAATACATCCACGAGACATCTTTTTAGGGGTTAATTGGGCCTAAGTGGGAGATTATTCCCCAATATTTGATGTTTTACACTTTCTTGTCTAGATTTGTACGTTGTGGTGTTTATTGCTATTTTTAGAGTTTTTACGTGTAATTTGTGTGTTCTTTGTGTATCTATTAGATACTTGGAAGTTAAGACACCTTGATATGATGATAAGATGTGAATAAAACCATAACAACCCCTAGTCATGGCGCAAAAGGAAGATTCAACCATTTTTAGAAAGTGAAAGCTTGTGCCGACCAGATTTAGATAGTGGATCGTTTGAGTCACCATGTGAAACTGACAAGGAGTCTAAAGGATCCTTTTTATGGGAAGATGGTATTTAAAGTCACGAGCGCGTGGAATTTGACGGTTCGCAATTCGTAGTTGAAATGAAGAAGTTATGTTAAATACGGTTGTCGTGGTTCGAACCTGAAATCTGTTAAATAAAACGTTTCTAGGCTGGATTGGGTCACTTAAATGCGGCCCAACACTTAGAAAATGTTTTATAACCTAACCATATCATAAAATTAGAGTAGAATCTTATCTTGGAACATCTGGGAGCCGCCATTTATCATTGGAGAAGAGGAAGAACACTATTAGAAGAGGAAAGAAGAAGACAACGCCATTATTGGACCATTCCACCTCCGATTTCAGTAATTCTTAACTCTAATCTTATTAGTTTTATGTATGGAATATGATTTTTCTATTCTTAGCTCTTAGTTCTAAGATTTGAGTATGAACTAATTAATTAATTTCTTGATAATTGTTTATGTATGAACCGTAGGAGACTGTTTTAATGTATTTGGATTTCCCCCGATGACTTTTATTTAAATGAATTGGGTTTAATTTTGTTGTCTACATAACTTTTAATTGCTATTAATATATTTCGCACATATTAGGTTATCTTAGTAATCGAATTAGCATTCGGAAAGTGAGTTTGATTTTAGACATAGAATATAGGCGCTTGGTGTTTGTTGGTAAGCCGATCGACTAGCCAGGTTATCAATAGGGTTTGAATGTAGGTAAATACGACTTCCGGGGAGTTGGCTTCTCAAGTCTACTCGGAATGAAGTTGAGAAGAAAATTGATTCCTAGATTAATGTGAAATACCTAATTTTCCCTTATATCTAAAAACATTGAATTGGTTGACTTTGGAGATTCCTAGCAAGTCTCAAACATACCTCTCTCATACTCGCTTCTTTCATATTTAGTTTATTTAATTTCCGTCTTTAAATTTATTGAAATTATTTTTCATCACAAAAACCCAACAAGCACTATGTCTATTATTTGTCATTTACTTTAGCAACTAAACTATTGTACTTGTAAGACAAATTAATTACAACCTTGATAGGCCCCTGAGGAGACAATTTATCCTGAGCTTACTTTATTATTACTTGTCAACGAATTGTGCACTTGCGGGAAGTCACCTTTCCTTTTGTGTTGATTTTATGTCACACCCTAGGGGACGATAAGTTTTTGGCATCGCTGATGTGGACTATATCATTGTAGTTCTTGGGTTTTTAGTTTAGTGTAGTAGTGTAGTTGTTTTTTGTTTTACGTTTGTTTCTTGTTTTTGTATCCTATAGATTTTAGGTGCCTAAAGAGATATGGCAAACTTGAACGCTCAATTGAACTTAAAAGAGAACAATAATCCAGGTGCACAAGTCCCACCTTGGGATGTGCCTTGGTTCTTACAACCGCAAGAGCAACAGCCTTTCCGTATGCCACCTCTTGGGATCCACCCACCCGCTATTCAAGACGTGCGGTTTAAGACCAATGCAGGCATGATTGATCAATTTGCCACTTACGACCATTATAGTATCCATGAAAATCCTGTTTGAGCTATACATAATTTCATGCAAATTTGCGATGCGTACATTACTCAAAGAGTTACTCAGAAAAACATATCTTACCTTGTTCGTTTTTCCTCATCAGAGGAGCAAGTAATGGAACAATCAGCAGTCGGATGAATCAATTAGTACGTGGAACCAATTGCAAACCGCATTTTTGGATAGATATTATTCTTAGGGGGTACGTTTGAATGGTAAACTAGACTTGGCAATTTCCGTAAAAAACGAGGCAAAACATTAGGAGCAGCTTGAACTCGATTCCAATCATGCTTGAAGAAATGTTCAATACATGGGTACACTCTAGAGTTTCAATTGGGAATGTTTCAAAGTTTAGATATCCCCTCCAAAGAAAAAGCTGATACATTATGTGGAGGAGGTTTGATGATGGTGATCTCTAATAACTTGTTTGGTATTCTGGATAGAGTTGTGAGAAACGAGATGAGTTGGCAACCAAATAGATCACCAGTTCAAGTTTCAGATAGAGAAACAGTGAATTTAGAGAAGAAGCTGTGTTGAATGCGAAGATTGTTGCTCTAGAGAACATGGTAAAACAAGTATCCATGAATAAAAATCAAACTATTGTGATAGTGGTTCAAGAACCACAAAGTTTTTCGTGTTGCGGGGTGTTTAATCATGTATGGGAAGAGTGTCATAATAATCCAAAATTGGTTTTCTTCTTGTCTAATCAAGGGAACCACCATCTGGGTGGTCAAGGCTATGGTTAGTACAATCACATTCAGCCTCGACCCTAAGGGACCAATTATCAATCAAGGGTTCAAAATCATTACCAAGGAGGTCCAATATATGGTGCCCAAGCTCCACAAAATGTCGTGTATCAATCTTATGATGAGAATCTAGTTCTGAAGTCACTTCTTCCATCCGCAAGACTGTGCAAGTGGGTTGAAAAGAGTTTTGCCAGTTTATCAAATTTTTAATGGATAAAATAGAACATAATGATGCGGATATTGAAAATACGAAGTAGCAATGAAGAGTATGGAACAAAAGTTGGAACAATTAATCACGATGTCTCTTCAACAACCTCAATAAGGTCAAGTCATGCAATCTGGACACGTGCGAATAATGAATTTAAGTTTCTACAAAATGGTGAGAACAGTGGTGGATATGATGCATGTAAGGCAATTGACCTTCGAAGTGGAAAAGTTGTAGAGCCACCACAACCTAAGCCTAGTGAAAAAGAGGTCAAGAAAGAGAAAGAACCGCAAAATCCGAGCTTATATGAGGTAATTGGAGGATTGGGTTGAAGAAGAAATGCCTGAGAAGCCTAAAGAAGGACCAATAGTGCAAGAGAAGTCAAAAGGAACCGCCACCAAAAGAAAAACGTTCACCGCCTCTATGCCCATCATGTTTAGTTAAGACTCATGATGATGTCGAGTACAAGAAGTTTATCGGCATGTTGAGCCAATTAAAGATCAATATCCAGGTACTTGAAGCCATCCAAAAGATTCCAAAATATCTCTGATTCTTCAGGAGACGCTCTCCAAAAAGAACAAATATACAGAATATGAAAAGGTAGCACTCACTAAAGGAATATTGGCCCAAGTGCAAAGAAATTTTCCACTAAAATTCAATGATCCTGGAGAATTCAATCTTCCAATCAAAATATGAGGTACATTTAGAGGGCTAGCGTTGCGTGATTTGGGGGCAAGTGTGAACCTGATGCCGAAGAGTGTACATGATGAGTTAGGTGTTGCAGAAGTAAAGCCAATATCCGTTTAATTTCAAATGGTGGATCAATCATTGAAAAATATATGGGGAATCATCGAGGATGTTCTTGTCCAAGTAGATAATCTTGTTATTCCTCCTGATTTTATTATATTGGATTATGGTGCAGATGTAAATGTTCCTCTCATTTTGGGATGTCCATTCTTGGCCACCAGAAGGTCAATGATTAATGTTTATGAAGGTTTCGTTACGTTAAGCATCAAATATGAATCCCATCCATTTTATGTCTCAGGAAATGAAATAAGAAGAAAGGATTAGAAGGTGTCAATGATGTTAAGTATAGTCACATGCTCAACTGGGAGGATTGCACGAAGATCCAAGTGTGAGAATGAAAGCGAGAAGTTTGGGGTAGGTGAGGATTGCACGGTGGTCATTGTTGCTGCAAAAGGGACGGTGAAGGGAACGCGGGTTCGGGTACCAGGTGTGGGCTCAAGGCCAAAGGGCAAGAGGAAAGCTGCCGCTAAAGCACACGTTACACTATAGATGGAAGAAAAAAATCTAGGGTATGCTCAAATACGTGAACGACTGCATGGTTTCACAGGTATTTCATCCTTATAGTTATACTCCTCCCGAAAATCGATCAATGACCTCTACCGCCAGCACACGCACCAGATTATGGGTATTGATGAGATGGACTACATTATGTATTATTTTAATGAGAAGCGTGTAAGTCAAGGTCTCCCAACATTTGATACCTTGAAGCGCCAACAAGAAGGTCACACTCCTTCTCCTACATGTCCCACCCCTCCTCCCATATTGTAATCGTACAAGCCTAAAAGATGAAGATACAAATGAAGATAATGAGACTATGTTAGTCTTTTATTAGTATTTATACTTTTTTTACATTTAGTATTAAGACTCTACTTTTTATATTTGTATTCGTACTTATGGTTTTTCCTAATGTTATTAAGACCGTATATGGTTTTCTAATAATTTCTAATCACATTTATATTCTATTGAAATTCTTGCTTAAATGATATAGATCAACTAACAAATATAAATTATTCAATAAATAAATATATTTTTTTTTTAAAAAGGAAGGCAATTATTTGCGACGACATAATCGTCGCTAAATGTACGACAAAATCATTGTTACTAATCTATTTTTTAGCGCTATGATGTAGATCTCCCCGTCTAGGTGCGCCTAGGCGTCAACTCCCCCCTTAGTCGCTTACGCCTAGTTAAAGTTCTAGGTGTTTTTTCCTAGCGCCTAGCCCGTCTAGGCACCGATTAATGGCAGAAAATGGCCGCCTAGGCGCTGATTAATGGAATAACATGCCTACATAGACCTTTTTTTATTTTTCTTATTCTCGAGAATTCTTTAATTGATATTATAACTCAATTATTAATATTTTTATATTTACTATAGTGTTGTTAGATGCATTTTATGACTTTAATAGTTGAAATTGCTATAATTACGACATATATATTACTAAATATACAAAATTACACATCGGGATTCAAAACTGTATAATTCCGCCTAGGACTCGTGTAATCCCGCCTAAGCGCTAGGTCCCGTTTGACCGCCTAGCGCCCAAAACCGAGATCTACAACATAGCATTAGCGACGACAAATTTCGTTTGTAAAGATAAACTCATTGCAAATGAGAATCTTGTCGTTAATAAGGTGATTAATAGAGACAAAATATTTCATCCATATTAAGGTATCCTTTAGCGACTAAATGTTTCATGGGTAATGAGTTCCACTTTAACGACGAAATATTTCTTTAGTTGGAGAACATATCATTAGCGACAAAATAAATTTGTCGCTAATGAGATAAAATTTTGTCGCTAATGACAAGCGAATGTAGTTGCTAAAGATATAATTATCAATTCGGGCAAAAATTAGTATTTCATCGCTAAAACCATCTCTAGTGACGAAACACTAGCAACAACTCAAGTCGTCGTTAAAGATGAAAAGTTTACATTAACAACGAAATAACGTATATTAACGACGACTCACATTATCCCTAATGATACATACTATAATAATATTTTAAATTAAAACATTTATAGTATTTCAAAATAAGAACCACATTACACAAACTATTAGTGTTAATGTTAAACTTCTTTTGCCGAGGTTTATTTTTTATTTTTTCCCATGGCTCGTAAAGGAGGTGGAAAGAGAATATTGTTAAAGATATAATTTTAAGAAATAGAAGTCTATAGTATTTTATTCTATTTTAGTACTAGAAATTTTTAATATCTAGATCTTATGTAGGTTGTCATGGCCGGTCTTGAGAAAAGGCGAAGGAAGTAATGACCTTGGATTCCCTCTCAATTTTTATAATATTGGGGTTCTATATTTTTTATATATATATAAGTATAAACTTTTTAAATTTAAAAATACTTAGTTTTAGTCCTTAAATTTTCTTTTATAAAAAATCTTTTATTTTATTTATATATTTATTAATAATATCACAACACATATATATTTTTTATGTTTTCTAAATTATTTTTTAATTCATTATTATATTATTTTATAAATTTTATATCTATTGAAATATATTTATTTAATTATTTTACACTTTTAAATAATTAAATTTATGGTAAAAAAGTTGGTAAATATTTATATTTTTTTATAATTTATAATTATTTTAGAAATTTGTTTTTTAAAATTTGTTTTAGATCCTTAAAATATGAAGAACATCTCAATAGATTGTTACTCATATGAAGCTTCAGAAATAATTAAAAGAGTCATATTCTGAAGTGAAATTAAAGATGGAGGGAAAATTTGTATACTTATTTAATTTTATTATACATCGGGAATTTAACTCAAATAGTAAACTAAGAGACTGTTAATACCATATGTGTTTCAATTTTCATATATACTTATAATATTGTGATTAACCTTGATAATTGGAATTTAGCTCGAAATACAACAAATGACAAAGAGGTTTACTACACATTCTAAATACAAGCAGCATACAGCCAATTCAAACGTACAGAAAAGAGTATATTAGAGAGAATGGCTACGGTGGGGTCTACTATGAAAACCTATGGCTGACTGTTTTTGAAAAATAATGATTAAGATAAAGGTAAAAAGGACGTGGAAGAGAAGAGAAGAGAAAAAAGAGAGAAATACCAATAGAAAGGGCGGTTTAGAAATAGTGAGAAAATATTCTCTTTAGCTTTCAAAGTCTTTTTCTTTTCTTTCTAAACCAAACAACAAAGCTTTTCTTTAGTTCCAGATCTCTCTCTACTAAGATAATTTTTGTTATTTTGGGTGTTTTAGGTTTGAACAAACCTTTGCTTTTGTTGTTGTGTGTTCTTTGTTCTTTTGGAACAATCTGATATTTATTTAACGTTAATTTCTACATATTTGAATAATACCAACAGATTTATCTGTTTGTATTTGGAGATAACTCTTACTTAAGTTTGTTTTCTAGCACTGTTTGTAGCTTCCAAAAGCTTGATTTTGTGTAACAAAGTCAAAAAATAAAAACAAAGAAATCTCAACTCTTTCGTTCAAGTTTATAGCAGCTTCAAATGATGTCTGGTAATGGCTTTTCTGTTCCTACTTCTTCACTCAATGTTTTTTCTCATGACTCAGCTGCACCTTCTGTTGAACAAAACTCTAACCTTAAACCTAAACCTACTTCAACTCTTGCTGCTAAGAAGAAACGAAACCTACCAGGTACACCAGGTAATTAAGCTTTTTATTTACTCCATTATTCCACAACCTTAAAGTTGTTGGAGTAGCTTAACATGCATATATTATATTATATCATATGGATATTTGATGTAATGGTTTTCGATTATTTATATGTGAATTTTGTAACAGATCCAGATGCAGATGTTATTGCTCTTTCACCAAAGACACTCATGGCTACAAATCGATTTATATGTGAAATTTGCAACAAAGGGTTTCAGAGAGAACAGAATCTGCAACTTCATAGAAGAGGACACAACCTTCCATGGAAGCTTAAACAAAGAAACAACAAAGACCCAATAAAAAGGAAAGTATATATATGTCCTGAAAAGACTTGTGTCCACCATGACCCATCAAGAGCTTTAGGTGATCTAACTGGTGTTAAGAAACACTTTAGTAGAAAACATGGTGAGAAGAAATGGAAGTGTGACAAGTGTTCAAAAAAGTATGCTGTTCAATCTGACTGGAAAGCTCATAGTAAGACTTGTGGTACTAGAGAGTACAAATGTGACTGTGGCACACTTTTTTCCAGGTATTTAATTTCATTCTTTTCTTTTCAATGAAATAAATGCAAGCTTTTAATGATCTTTCTTGTTGAATAATGATTAGATAATTAATATTTAGGATTTCAATAAATATGGCAGGAAAGATAGTTTCATCACACATAGAGCATTTTGTGATGCTTTAACTGAAGAAAGTGCAAGAATTACTTCATTTGCAGCAAATAATCTGAACTTCAGAAATGATAATTTAGTGATGAATTCTCAACATGGATTTTCTGGATCTACTGGTATTTCACAAATTGGTGGTGGTAATAATTTTGGTTCAGATTTTACTGGAAATTCTCTCAACGATAATAATAATCATCATCAGCAGAAACCTAGATTATCACTATGGTTAGATCAATCTAATTCAAATCTAAACAACCTTAATAACATGTCTGGAATGTCTGGAAATTCAAATCTTTATATCCCTTCAAATTCAACAGCTATGCAACAGATGATGCAAATGGGATCTGGTAATAACAACGTCAATGTTAATAATATCTTTGGTTCATCATCATCACCAATGGGTAATTATGGGAATTGTAATCAGATGCCATGGATGGAAAAGAACAGTGCAGGTCAAGCTTCATCAAATACTACTGCAAATCTTACTTTATCACCACTACATCAACAAAACTTAAAGGAAGATGGTATGAACAAAACAAACTCAAACATGGCTGAAACCCTAAATTCTTTATGCAATGGACATAGCCAAAACCAAGAATCAGCAAATTCTAGTGCTACTGCACTTCTACAAAAGGCTGCTCAAATGGGTTCAACAACAAGTAATCCAACATTCTTTGGTAACAGTTTCGGGTTAATGAATGCTTCTTCATCTTCTTCTTCAACTGTACCAGTATCCTTCAATGATTTGCAACAAAATAGAAGTGATTTTCAGGTTTTTCACAAACATCAAGAGAGTTATAACACAGATGGTATGATGGGTATGCCAAATTTTAGTTCACCAAGAAGTACAAATACAACAACAAACACAAACAGTGGTCTTGATCTTCAACAACCCACAAGTCAACAAATGTTAAATATTAATGGAGTAGTTGAAAACGGTCTTACAAGAGATTTTCTTGGTATGAGAGGAGAAAATGGTCGTCAATTCTTGCCACAAGAACTTGCAAACTTTGCTTCAATGAGTGCTGCTATGGGACTGAGCCATTTTAATGGTAGTCATTAGCACACATGTGATATCAGTCACAAGTTGTTTTCAGTGAATTTCAAATTCCTGATATAGCCAGCTATTATAGCTCATTTACCATATTGAGTGAGCTACACTTTCTGGTCTTGTACGTTTGCTTTCACGAATTCATATGATGTGCAATAATGTAAAAATACTACTGTGTAAGAAAATCTTATCATCAAGCTTGCCAGCTCAACTTATATGTCTTGAAATTTTTTGAAACGTAACGAGAAAATGATGTGTGAGGAGGTTCTCTAAACCCGTGTACCTTATCAGAAGAACAAGCCAAACAAGAAAGACAACCAAAAAGACAAACCAGCTTTGGAAACTTGAGTGTTTTTTGTTCTTTTTGAGGCGGGAAAGAAAGCGAGTATTTTTAGATTGTTATCTTCTTTTCTTTTTCTTTTTTCTTTTTGATTTTGTTATTGCAGAACTCGGGTACGGCAAATTAATGACGCAGATCATCTCAAATGATTTGTGAGCTTGATATATATTATCTAATATATGACGCGTGTGGGAATGTTTTTCAACAATTGAGATTTTATGCTGTGTTTTATTTTTGAGGATTTTAAACTTTCAAAAAAATGGAAATAAACATAACTATTGTTCTTTAATTCAAACATCAATGCACATTTAGTTGTAGAAAACATTTAAAGCAAAAGTTTGATTGGGTTAGACTTAAAAATTTAGCATCAAGTAACTCAAAGGAGTAGAGGAAAGTTAGACCATGTTATGGATCTTCGGATATTAATTCTAAGTTAAACAATGGGTTAGACCACCAATATTAATATAGGTGGCTAGCTCCCGAGGGTTCACGTACGATCAAGTTAATATCGGTGCATGAAAAAGGTTCTCCCATACATAAATTAATAAAATATCTTATAAAGTCGTATAATGTATGCATAAAGATATTGTAAATGAGTTATAAAGTTTGATTGGGTGTATAATGTGGAAGAAATCATTATTATATGTTGAGAAAACGACTTAGTGGGTATCTATGGAATTCGAAAAGGGATTTCTGAGTACCCATATTATAAAATAGGACTTTTAGGTATCCAACGTTTTTTTTTTCCAACCGTTAGTGTTTTCCGTTATCTCACACATTAAGTATGATGTGGAGCCTATGTGGACTTGATTTTCTTTTATTTTGAAAGGTATACTTAATGTGTGAGATAACAGAAAACACTAACGATTGGAAAAAAAATTGGTTACCTAAAAGTCCTATTTTAATGGTGGCACTCAGAAGTCTGGCTCTTTTCGAATTCCATAGATACCCACTGAGTATTTTTCTCTTATATGCTTGTTATTTAAAGATATTCGACTCTTAAATATTATTTAAGGTGAATTAATGTTATGAAGGTTAGAATTAATATTTAACCATAATTAATAAATATAAATTATATATTTATTAAGTATATAAAATATAGCGGTTGTTATAAAATAACCGTTGTATTACAGGTACTCTATAGATTTATAAATTATACATATACATGAAGAAAATAATTAATTGACCAATAAAGTTTAAATTATTCATGTCTTTTTTAAATTTCTGTATTTTAATTTATTATTTTATTTCTCTTTAAATTAAATTATTTATTACAATTTGGTGTTTTCATTGCTTATCTCTACCTCTACCATGGCTGAAAGAACATGTCTGAAAACCCTAGATGATATTCTGAAAAATCTTCAAGAAACTGTTTTCATTCATTCCATCAAATTCGACAAAAATTCATGAAATTGTTGTCATTCATTCAACCAAATTCGATAAAATTCAGGAAACAATTGCAAATCACTCCACAATTTTATTAGATTTGGTCACTAAAATTGTTTCTCTTAAAAGCAAACTTGATATCAAATTGGATCGCCTCTTGAAAGAAAAAAATAGAGTAATGATATTTATCGTCCCTTTTCGGTTCACCCTTATATCACCTCCTATGTGGAGATTTTAAACACGAATCAGAGTGTTCATCTCTCCTATTTTTCTCTCTCTTTGATTTAATGCCACATAAGGGGTGATATAAGGGTGACCAAAAAGAAGTGATATAAGGGTGAACCAAAAAGGGATGATAAATATCATTACTCAAAAAAATATTGTTAATGTGCCTTCTGATTCGCCACAAGTCAATCCTACTCTTATCGTTCCAGTCGTCGCGGATCCACAATGAACTTCACCAAGATTCTCTAACCCATCTCCAATGGTTGTCACACACGCCAGATGCGTTTAGATTTTCCATATTTTGAAGGTATCGATCCATCTAGTTGGATTTTCAAGGCATAAGGTTTCTTTTATTACCATCAGATTTCTACTGATCAATGTCTTCTCATATGTTCATTTCATATGGACGGTAAAGCGCTTCCTTGGTTTTAATACATGAGTTACAAACATAAAAAAATCAACTTGGAAGCAATTTACTAGAGCCATGTAAAGTCGATTTGGGCCTCCTAAATTTGAAGTTTCACAAGGTCTATAGCAAAATTAATGCAACACGAATCTGTGGAGGAATACCAAACACAATTTGAAGCCCTTGGAGACATGATTATTGGATTTTTTTTCATCTTTGAAAGTTTCTTTGTTGCAGGACTAAAATCTGACATTTCGGCAAAAGTCTTGCTTTCGTCCTATGTCACTTTCACATGCTATGGGCTTAGCATGCCTACAAGAGTCAAAATTGATGGAACTAATAAAAGTAACTCTTTTTGGTCTGGTTCCCTTGGTCCTCCAACTAACTCAATTCCATCAAGATCAGAATCCATTCTACCTTCTACCCAAGTGAAACAAACTGTCGCATATAACATTTGTCATTTGCTAGCGACTGAAATGAAAGTACGCAGAGAAAGAGACTATGTTACAATTGCGATGAACGGTATGTGGTTGGGCATCATTGTAAATCAAGACCTCAATTAGATTCAAAAAGTGATAATAATTACTCTACTTCGATGGCTATAGACGTACCTCCATATATTTATAATATAATTATGTTTTATACAAAGTTTATCAAGTTTAGAATCTAGAGGACAAGGTTCAATTTCGAGAATGAGGCAATGTTATAAATGCTAGAATTAATACTTAAGACTAATTAGTAAATATAAATTATGTATATATTAAGTATATACAATATAGTCGTTATTTTTATAGTTGTTGTATTACAGTTATTCTGTAGATCTATAAATTATCCATGTACATGAACAAAATAATCAATCAATCAATAAGTTTTATTTTATTCTTGTTTAAGTTTCTGCATTTCAGTTCATTGATTTATTTCTCTCTAAATTATATTATTCATTACATTGAATTTCTTCTATTACGTTTTGATGCATCGTGTCGTATATTTGGAATGTCTTAGATGGTCCTCAGATGTGTAACAACCTCGACCATAAGCTTTCTCGAGGAAAAATGGTTTGTTATATTATTTTATATATGTTGACGATGGTTATGGCTTTACCTAACCTAAATCTATCCCAAAAATTGCATGAAGAGTATTTTGTACCTATTGATTACCCTTTTTAAGTTGAAGAAGCGTTCGAGATATCCACTCGTTCACATTTGTTTAAATGATTGAAATGGCATTCTACAAATCCAATCATTATTTCTTTAGAGATTCAACATATCCCAAATTTTGAATTTCAAATCCTTTGAATCTCTAAATACAACATGTCTCGAGCATGTAACTAGTTGGAGTTAGCTCAACTGGCCTGAGCCTTGGTTCTCCTTCTAAACGGTATGGGTTCAAACCGAGTCAATGACTCCGAGTCCAAAGTTTCTCTCTGATGTATTAAAAAAATGTCTAGAGCATTTATTGCATTGGCTATTTAAGACTTGGGTCTTGAACCATCACAATTGTTGGCTATTCTTAACGTAAGACATGTCTTAACACTATTGATATAAGAAACGAGTCATGAGTATGCTTGTTTCTCTCATTATATAATTATTCAAGCTTTATAGGTTTGATTTCCCTAAAATAGTTGGCGAACCTTCTTCTCCTAAGTTGTCTAGGCTACTCGAGATACTAGTCACCAACTTTGAAGATATACCCGTTCTTCTTCTCTTCCTGTAGTTTATATCGAAGTGTGAGTGTAGATTTTTAGTTAATATCCCAAGCAAACAGGTCCTTGTGCTCTTCTAATTCATCTTGGAGTGCCACCCTCATTGATATCCGCCACATTGACTTTCCTCATTAAGGTTCTAGCAGGCACTTCTATCAACCTCTCACTTGAAATTGGAATGACAAGTGTGTCATCGTGGAGGAACATTAAGCATTGGATATCTTAATGGAAAAATTGATACCATCACCATCCCAGGAAGAGCTCGAATAAGGTGGTGCTCAGCCTTCCCTCAAAAACTATGTAGGTGCTTATTTGGTTCCATGATAGGTAATTTTTTTGGCTATAGTTTAGAACTCGATTTTTTAAGTATGAAGCTTTAGATCGTTCATCCCTCTGTCCAGTACTTTATCTATATTCCTTCATATGTCAAAGATTATGGTTAAGACCTCATCGAGATGTGGCCTTTTGATGACAACATTTGTAGACCTTTCACTCCTTGTCCTAGATATGGCAACCTTCCAAAGGCATACAACTTTCTAATCTCATAATTCATCTTATTACAATTCTTGGTATCATGAACATAATCTAGGTGAAAGTTAAAATACAAGATTTTATCTATTTTGTCGAGTTAACTTCCATTCTTTAATCCATTTACCTTTAGTGTCTTTTTCTATCTATAGAGAAGCCCCCTAAGGGACCTCTAGTGGAACCTTGAACCCCTTCTTGAAAACCCAATTTCATATATCAATACCTTTTTTTAGTTTCTTGATAGTTGCGGTTAGATTATATGCCCAAGACAATGGATTCCACTTACTGGTGTACTATGAACAATGATGTCATAATTATGATATAAATTTTATGTGTTTGATATGCATAGCGGTCATATAACAATGACATAGTGTAAGGTCACGTGATATTAAGAGTGTATGGTCATGGTGTGTTGAGTATGATGATGGCGTGCATGTTGTATATCAGTATTTCGCGATACTCGCATCATAAAAATTTTAACCAAGTAATCATTATCTGGAACTTTGATTGCTTAGAGGTCATGGTGGAGGTTGATTATAATCGTAGATGACATACCTACGGTTACAGTAGTTGTTGTCTACGTAATCAACCTATTGGTACATATGGATATCTACATAAAGGACTTACAAATATAACATTTTTTGATAGTTTTTTGTAACTACTGAGGATCAAATACTCTCAAGTCTTGAGCATGTACAGATTCAATATATCATGGGTGTGGGACAAAATTGGCCATATATCTTTTTATGTTGGGTATATATCTTGATTAGTCACGACATGTACACGTAAAATATAATCTATGATATCCACTTCGTGCTAAGATTGCAGTGATTGACCTAACTCAATCAAGTAATATGCTGAGATATATATTGTAATATATGTAATCTCAAGTCGTTAACTGAAGATTGTGCGAATGTGTGTAATGGTAATCATAGCGTTATTCTAAAAAAATGCAAGATATAAATTTGTTTGTTCACTAAAGAAATAATAAAATATGTGTTCTACTCCATCTTCTATACCTCTAAGTGGTTACCATATTTCTAAACCAGTTTTAGCATTATTACTAAGATAGTAAGAAATGTATTTGAGAAATGAATTTTATTTTAATCGTATCTTCAAACTCGATAAACCTCCCTTCCATTTTCTAACAAAAATGATTATTTTGGAAAATTAATTTGTATTTGATAAAGATTAAAAAAATATTTTTTTACTTATTAAACAAAAAAAAAGTTGTTTGAAACTAGTAGTCAAATGCAAATCGTTATCTGATTAAGATTCTACTTGATAAAGATATTATTATCTAATATATTGATTGACTTGTAATGGATAAATATAGCACTTGGAGTCATGTTTAGATTAGAATTTTGTTTCAAGGCTCTATAAATAGTAGACATCAAAAAAAGATAAGATTATAACTTTTAGATATCTTTTTATTCACTTTGTGAGACAATAAACGAGTAAAGAAAAAACCATTTCACACCCCTTTAGGTAGACCGAACCACCCTAGAAGAAAAGGAACTTTTTTCTTCTTTCCAGTTTCATATTGAAGTGCTCTCTAAATTTTTTATGTTCTTTTTTCAATAATTGTAAGCTCGCTCTTGCTGGTTAAGACATGTAAACTAATTAGAGAAAAAATCAACTGCATTAAGAGGAGTCCAAAAAAAAAAATCTTGAAGAACCTTTAGTTTCATAGAAGTGTTTCTTTATTTTGTTACCTACTGAAGTGTGCCTCGGAAGATCGTGGATTTTTTTATGAAATAAATATCAGTAGAAGTTTATTACGTGACACTTATCAATTAAATTTGTATTCCCTCTTTACCAGTTTTGTGGTGGCAATGACTGATCCACTAAAAAAAATGAGGGTAATTTATATAAGATGCATTATCTAGATTCGGAAAAAAAGGGCATTTTATAAAGGTGAACATGGAATTTAATTATGATTAAATCAATATATGTGGAGAGAGAGAGAGAGAGAGAGAGAGAGAGAGAGAGAGAGAGAGAGAGAGAGAGAGAGAGAGAGAGAGAGAGAGAGAGAGAGAGAGAGAGAGAGAGAGTAATCCGAGATGCTACTTAAATGATAACTCTAATTCTAAATTAATTACTTCTGTATTTCTTGTTCTATGTCGATTAGGATATTGTATTTATGGGTATGGGCTATCATAGACTTTCTTCAACCAAAAAGCATGGTCGAAGAACGCAACTCTAAGTTTGATTCAGGGTAATACAATTAACTGATTACAGATTAACCTAATTCTCCTAACTTTTCTAATACACTTCCTTAGCAAAGTTAGGCCTTACAATTATAGGATTTTTAGGGTCCATGAAGGCATAGGTTTTAAAAAATATTAAGATATGGTCACTTAAGTGATATGTTAAATAGATGCTCATTCATAAAGTAGTCAAGTGAATTCAAAAAATAGCAATGTGAAACATTAGCCAAGAGTTTTTTATTTTATCATGACAATGAAGATAAATAGATTAGTTATGGAAGACCCATAAGGTATGAGAAACTAATCCCCCTTCTTTTCTTTCTTCTCTAATTCTTTTTTATGACAATGGCTTTTTATTCTTTGTGCATTTTCCTCCTCCTATTTTTAACAAATGTATATTTATTTATATTATCCATAAATAAACTAGTTAAACTAATTCAAATAACATAAACATGATATTTGAATATCTAAAATGGGCAAATGACTAATAACTCCTCTGAATTTTTTCTAATAAATTTGAAACCTCCCATCTCCCCCCCCCCCCCCCCCCCCACCCACCCCATCCATTTTTTGACAGAGAGTGCACTACACATAATTTTTCTTTGGGTGCGTTTGGTAATTTTTTAAATTTTTAATGAGAATATTACCCATTTATCCCTATTAATTAAGTATTATAAAAAAAATTATAAAAAAAATTAGAAGCCCCTCCCCTTCCCCTCCCTTTTTCTTCTTCCCGGTAAAACCGAACTCATACAACTTTTCCAGTAAAAAAAATATAAACCTCAAAATCAACAAGAATATACCATACAACCATGCGAGTAAAAAAAAAAACATAAGACTTTTACCAACACTTCTGGTTACTTCATCAACAAGAATAAATCGTTTATTTTATAAAAAATCTAACTTATTTTGCTTTAAATTTTTTTGATTCAAAATGCTACATTCTTGTAGATGTTTAGTAGCAATTTGTGTTAATGATGTTCGTAGATGAGTTTGAGGTTGTATATTTCATTGTTTAACGTTTTTGGTTTTGATTTCAAAAAAAAATCTAGATTTTTAAATGTGCTCTTGGTTTTCACCAAGACCACCAACAACAAATATTCAAATTTCCATAAATTTTTAGGAAATAAAATCTAAAAACATTGATGAACAATGAACAAACAACCTCAAACTCATCTACTAACGTCATCAACACAAATTGTTCAACAAGAATAAACCGTTTTAAATATAAATAAAATTTCAACCTCAAACTCATCAATTGAAGTTGTACAAACATGAATATAGGTTCCAAAATAGAATCAATTTACAATCACATCAATTAACGAAGTATATAGACCTAACATTTAAGCCTCAAACTCATTTGGCCATCAATCTTTTGGATCTTCTGCTTTTCATCGACTGATGATGCCTTTATTAAATTAGTTGTGATTTTGCATAGAAATTATGATAAAATCCAAATTAATTTGTTGTGTCTCATTCGTATGTTAATTTTTTTTACAATAAAATATCCATTTGGGGCGCAACTGCTGGAGATGATTTTGTGGTTTAAGGTTTAACCTTGAAGCGGTAATGGAGGTTTGAACCTGGACTATTGACGGAGAATGTCGATGGGGGAGAATGATCTTGATGTGGCGGAGGTTAACAATGTGCAGGCGTGTGCAAGTGTGAAAAGAAATGAGTGAGGTTTTATATTTCATTCTTCAACGTTTTACGTTAAATATCGAATTATTATTGATATATAATTTTATCATTAATATTAAGGTTTTCAGTTAATAAATTTACAAAATATATGGTTACACTAACAGAAATTAAGGGCATGGGCCGAGTGGCCATCTAAAGAATAGTTCAATGGGTATTTGGCTATTGTTTTGGATTAGGAAAGATTTCAAATTTTTTAGAAAAAGTTCAGGGAAGGTATTAGTCATTCTTCCTATTTAAAATCCTAATAAAGAAATTTGCATTTAAATCCACTTCCTTTTTCCTCCTTCTTTTCTTTTCTTGAACGTTGACTTTGAAGGAATTAGACTAGGCCCCATAGACTGGTCATACCGCTGACTTCTAATCTTGTCTCTGTTTGGTTCAAGGTCAACTTCTAATTCTTCTTTTGGAAACTACAAAAAATAATGTTTCCTTATCACGACCTTAATATGTCCATTAGATATGTTTCTTCTTTAAGTGTTGAATAAGTTCATTTGTACATATTCATGTAAGATCATCAAGTAGTGCAGTAAAATAGACCTGAGTTCTCTAACTAATAGACAATTACGCCAAATTATTAGGATACATCACACCCCCACACTTACTCTTTACTGTCCTTAAGCAAAGGCAATGCTATAATAAATATACCTAAAATATATAAAATTTATTTAGAACATGATTAATTAAGATATTGACATGTAGAGTAGTAGTAATGGAGAAAGAATACAAAGTAGAGCAATTCAGAAGATATTTAATATTAGAAAGATAGGACATTTTTAATTCTACTCTTAACAATGATTGATTTAATAGATTTATATTTTTTTAAGTTACAACTAAGCATATCTTATCAAATTATTGAGTTTCCTTAAACTCGACTAGACACTTAGTTGTTCCATGTTCTTGTGCTTTATATTCATCCCACCTTAGTCACTTCATGTGGTCAAGAGTCATCATCTAGGTTATCCATATTTTCATTTGTAATACTATTTTTGTCTTATTTTTTACTTATTTCATATATTTTATTTTTCTTTTATATTTTGAAATCTTTTGATTTGAGTTGTGCCGTGCGAGCACATTGTATCCCTTTAGCGATATTTGGGGTCGATGATCCCTAAGACCTTAGTTTACTAGGATGAAACAACTCGTGAGTACCGTACTTACCCAAGATTCCAATGGCATTATGAGAGGCCAAATTTAAATGTAATAATGTCTTAATCATGTAGATGACATTCAACTTATCCCCTATTTTTGCGTAGTAGATTCTTTAGAAGGTGCAACATAGACACTTAAGCAAAAATTCCTCATTACGAATCTTACCTACTATTACGTACTTGTTATCCATTAATGACTCACTAATTTACATATCTCGAGGCTATAAATTCCTATTGCGCTAATAAATTATCGAGTTGGGAATTAAAGACATAAGTTAATTTCTAGTTTTATATGTAAAGTTCCACACTTGATTACATACTCTTTCATGCTTATGACTCATATTTACATGTGAATTATATCTATAACTATGATGCTAAAATATTTTACATATCATCTATACATATTTCTATATTAAAAGATATCTTAAATTTTATTCCATCTATACCCCATATTAAGTTCTTGTAGGGGTGTTATTACATAATAGTTTTATACTTATCGGTTACTGCAGTGAGATGGATCAAAATACTACTCCTCCCATCTCCAAAGTTTATTCCACATTGCTAAAAATAGTTGTCCTCAAATACTTGTCCACTTTTTAAAAAAAATGCCCGACCTTTCTTTTGAATGACTTTTCGTACTTCTCTTTTCTTCTTGATTGTCTTGCTTTCGTAATTACTGTTCTAAAGTATTAAAAATCCAAGGAACAAAGACGATCCCGATGCATATTATCAGCAAATTCTCTCTAATTATACCAAGAAAATATGCTCTCAAGCGCATGAAGAACGAGGGAAGACTCAAGCCGATACATACAAGTAATAGAATTACAAGAAAAGAAACTTGAATTGGTCACAATGGTCGAGAACACCATGTACAACAAGAATCATAAAACAACATAATCAAAAGAGAGAAGCACATATAGAAGGAAGAGGGCGGAATTCCAAAATTATCATTAGAATAATGGTATACTAACCATCCCAAAAAGAGAGGAGGAACAATATTTATAATATTATGTCCGCCACAGATGATCTATAATATATCACTCGATAAAGAAATGTTTGAAAATAAACACACCACAGAATCTGAATTCATACACCCAACTACATATATGTGTCCTTGGAAATGATCGATGCTCCAACTATTTCCTTGGCAACCAGTCCATCAATGGAATCTGTCTTATAGTGAATAACCAAATATTAGTAAGTAAAAGAGAAAAAAGGAAAACATAAAGTGTTTTACCTGAACGCCAACATCAATTGGTAGAAAGCCAGTAGGAAATGGGGGAGCTGGCACTGGGAAAGAGTCCAAGTCTATAAGAATGAGATAACACGGGTACTTCTTTTGGATATGAGCTATGCAATTCAAGAATCCATTGCAGGAGTCTACTTACCAAGAATTATCACATTAGGCAACCATCAAATTAGTAAAACAAGAATCATAAAACAACATAATCATGATAGAGAAGCACATATAGAAGAAAGAGGGGCGGAATTCCCAAATTATTATTAGAATGATGGTCTACTAACCATCCCAAAAAGAGATAAGGAAAATAGTTATAATATTATGACAGCCACAAATGATCGTTAAGATATCACTCGATAGAGAAATGTTTGAAAAGAAACACACCACAAAATCTGAAGTCAGACACCCAACTACATATATGTGTCCTTGGCAATGACTGATGCTCCAACTATGCCCTTGGCAACCACTCCATTAATGGGATCTGTTCTATAGGTAATATCCAAATGTTAGTAAGTAAAAAGATAAAGAAGGAAATCCCATAAAGGTTTTTAGCTGAACGCCAACATCTAGCCAGTAGAAAATGGGGGAGCTGGCATTGGGAAAGAGTCCAAGTCTATAAGAACGGAAAAACACGGGTACTTCTTTTGGATATGAGCTATGCAATTTAAGAATCCATTGCAGGAGTCTACTTTCCAAGAATTAGCACATCAGGCAATCATCAAATTAGTAAAATTATCTGAACTTGTGTAGTCCTCTACCGCCTTTAACTTAGCCTCAGCCAACTCCGAGGATAACTCCTCAACCTTAGCCTAATAAGACAACACTTAAGCCTTTCCTTCTTGGACAATGCAGACAATATGCACACTACCTCCTCAAGGTTAAGCATTCCCATTAAGTACTATTGTAAAGATAAAAAGAGATATATTAAAAAGAAACCAGGTCAAGAAAAATTTAGTTCTAAAGTGAGAAGAAGAAGACTTACTCGAAGTGAAAAGCCAAAGGAAAATTTGGGGGAGTCGAGGAAATCCTCCAAAGGATTACGAAGATAGTTGATCGTAAAGTGGGTAAAGTAAAAAGAGGAAGAATTCATTTATATAAGCTCAATAAAATGCTTATGGTTAGAAACGACGATGCACCAATCACCACCTGTCACATGTATGAAGAAAGTCAAAATGCTATGGCATGCCACGTGCCAAAAGTAAAAAAAAGTTTCAAGAAATGGTAAGCATAGTGCTCTGGTTTATATAACAGCGGCCAGGAAAATTAAAATAGCCTCGAAAAACAAAGAAAGTGTGGGGATATTTCCCAAGAAGTTGGAATATTCATTAATATTTATGAATATATATGGCCATTACGATGAGAGGCTTTAGTTTTTTGATGAGATAAGGTCAAAGGGGTTCCCGAAGAAAGTTATCCTCAGCTAGTTGTAGAACTAAAAGAATTTTTGCTAAGTAAACTCATCTCAAAGATTTCTTCGGAGAGAGAAAGGGTATCGTTGGTCCCAACTGTTAGTTCATATATATATATATAAGAGGCCCGGCCAACTATTACAAAAATATTCTATGCCTAATGCCGAGAAATATTGAAAAGTCCCAAAATCTCCATCAACTCACTAGAGGACAACCGAGGGGGCAATAGTGAAGAATCCTCATAGCCAAAGAAATATTTCTATCAAATATCATTGGCATCCAGCAAGAACATGTCAATATGACATAACCGGATGGTCTTGATTAGGTTGAGTACCCTCGGTAATGGGGAGAATTTGGTCATTAATTAAGCCTAACAAGTGAGGTTGTTATCTTGGATGTGATGAATGTACATAAGATATACAACCCTTCTTTCACCATCATAAGCTCGTGCTACTTGCCGACACACTTTCTCCTCAAAATCCCTCGAGGCCCGATAGCAAGTGATAATCTCGGCTTGAGAAGGAGTACACTCCTCAAACTCCCCTTGCTTAACCACTTCCTACATGAGATCCGTCTATGTAGCATCCACTTCCAATTTGGGTTTTAGTTAATCATTCTATGCATGTAGGCGAGTGGCCGAGTCCCTCGCTTCTTTAAGTTTGGAGACGGTAAAGCATAGACACATCATTTATTGAAAAAATCTTGGGTAATTGATGATGATCCTACCCGAAAAGTCCAAATGAAGTCTTGAACCATGACAATCTATTCATAAATAAAAAGAGAGGAAGTAAGAAAATACACAAGTCAACTCCGAAAGAAATATTTCAAAGAGTTACGAGATGTATCACCGAAGAATTGTCTCAATCTAGCATGGATGAATCTTTATGAGTGTCTGAGTGTTGAGTCATGTCAACCAACGTAAAAGCATCACGAATCAAAGGTGCCAAAGTTCTCAGAGTAAATGAGAGAGAAGAAGGTGGCAAAGATCTTCTCCTCTTGGTATAAGGGGCTGAAAATTCACATACCTCCTTAGGGAGTTGATAGAACCTATCTCGAGCATTATCAACCATAATAAAAAGGTGATGAGATAGGCAATTTGAGAAATATTGATAGACTATCACGATGAAAATGGAGGATACTACCGATGTACTTATCAGACAGAAAATTTACTCCCAATTTCCACAAAATAATTTGTATCAGAAACTCTTCTTATTCTACGTAAGAGTTGACTTCCAACTTGAAAACATGCAAAGAGCATTCAGGGGTACAAGTCTTGTAGAAGAACACCACGTGTCTTGGGAAGACCAAAAATTATATCAAAAAATATTATTAAGTTCGACATAGCCTCGGCAATTGAAAATTATATCGTCATTCTAATGTAGCCTAGACATTCAAAGATTATTCCACTTGCATAGGAAAGTGGCTTCTCATAAGAACTAATTATGTCGGCCTATCAAGAAGTTACCCTAGAAAGACGAACCTCAAGAGGTGTGTCAACGTCCAACTAAAAAGGAAATTATTCATAAGACCGATGTAGTCTCATCGTTATCCATTACTTAAAATACAGATGGAGCACTACCCTTAGACGCTTCTATGCCTTTTGTCTTTTGAGAGAACTTCCAACAAATGCATATGAAGGAAAGTTCTCCTCACGTTGAAGCAAGGACATAACTTATACCAACTTGAAACCGCAAAATATAATGAATTACTTTTGATCATATTCAAGTCAAGGATCTTGATCGCACAAATTCAAAGGGGTGTTGATAAGACAAAACTAACTGTTGGTATCAGTTTTGACACAAGAAGGTCTGAATAGCCGAGACCAAAGGTATGTGAGTCGCACCAAAAATAAATTGTACATGTCGAGGGTAGAGGAGTATCAAACTCTTCCGAGGACAAATATGCCAAAGGAACCAAGTTACCTAGCAAGGATACATAACATTTTGGACCCCATAACAGCCAAAGTTGTCACTCGTCTCTGCTTAATATCACACACCTTGCAAGCGTTCCGTGCACACCCTTCACATTGATAAATAACGCATTCCATATCTGAAATGGGTACATTCTATCTCTCTAAAATATAATGTTTTTATTATAGAATCTAGTAAATCTCCATAGCTCTTCAAGTCATAATACTATCCACTAGAAACAATGCTAATGTTGAGCGTTGTAGTACCATCTGGAGCGCACCTCCATTTGACCTTGACTTAGTGTCTAGTTTCAGTTTGCCTCAGCTACACCGCCGAAGCCTCATGATATCTTGCCTTTTTTGATAGATTAATATAGTATCGAGACATCATTTGATAGATTTTTAGTGCTTGAATTTGGGATTTATCCCTTATATTTGATATATTTTGATTTAGTGGTCTAATATTGGATGATTATATGTTTGGAGCATTTTTTTAGGTAATCTGTGTGTTAAGTGTTAAGATCCTAGGTACATGGATGTTATTAGAGATATTAAGCCAAGAATTCGAAAAGTGAATAAGGAACCCAATTCAAGATACCAAAGGAGCCAAGAAGACCAATTAAATTTCAACAAAAAGTCTCGGCAAAATGCTTTTGTCAACTTGCAATCATAACCAGTAATTGGTAGTGAATTAGTTGATGAAATTTACATACAAGGTAGATCTTGGAGTCTAATACACGTGGTGAAAAGGAGTCCAAATCCGAATTGATATGTAAAAGTTATACCAGTTTTACTGAAGAGATCCAAACCAAAACATATTTGGATTTGGCCCCTCTTGACTCGTTTAAGTTGGTCCATATGAGCTAAAACATTTTTTGGAGCATATATATTTACCTAAAGAACCTACCACTTATCATTATTAGAAGAGAAGAAAGTTGAGAGCAATGAGGCAAGGCTAGAGTTTAAGAACAACACTTTTTATTTCCTTAATTTGTGTATTTCTTCTACCTTTTTATTTCTTGCTTAAATCTTGACTTTAATTTCTTTTATTTTCTTCTTTTCTGTTATGATATAATATCATATAACTTGAGAACTGTAAGGGTATGAACCCTAGATATTGTCTTCATGCTTCCATTATTAATTTGAGATTTTAGATTTGAAAGAATTTGTCATATTTCCCTAGAATATAAATTT
Organism: Nemophila menziesii; assembly: GCA_029959085.1. Lineage (NCBI taxonomy): Eukaryota > Viridiplantae > Streptophyta > Magnoliopsida > Boraginales > Hydrophyllaceae > Nemophila > Nemophila menziesii. Next base: position 56,329,693 of record JARWIR010000001.1, read on the forward strand.
TTTACTGTGAGAATATATAATTTTGGTCAATCAATAGGTTAGTATCACAACTTAACTATCATCCGACAGGGGGGTTGGGTTGGGGAGAATAATTTATATTCGTTTGATATGTGTTAGTGAACCGAGAGGTCTTGACTAATCAAATATACAATAGGGTTAGAGTCATTTCGTCCTAATACTTGGTAATGTCACTCGGCAGAGGTTGTTAGAGTACCAAGGGCAGAACCTTATCTATCCGGTAATTTAAGAGGATAGTTGAATCCTGATTAGTGGTTAAATACCAAATTTACTCTTAAAACAAGAAAATATGAAATCGTGCCGTGGGGATTACTAGCAATTCTAGAGTACTCCTTCCCTCTATAAGACTCTTTTCAGTTTAATTTTCTCGTAGTTAATCATAGTTTCAGTTATATTTGTTTTAGCTTCTCAATAAGTTAACCCAATATTACTAATTTTTTGCCTTTGTTTCGACAATGTCTAATTATACTTATAACTAACACTTATATTAATTATCTAGTCCATGTGGAGACAATTTTACTTACAATTTATGTTACTTGGCGACCTGTACATTTGCAGGGAGAATCTTTCTTGGTGGTGATTTTATATCACACTTAGGAAGACAAGAAGTTTTTGGCGCCATTTTCGGGGGCTAGTAGTTATTTATTTCCTAGTTTTATCTTTAGTTTTTGTTTTTCGTTTTACGCTTGTATTTGTTTTATCTTACTCAGGTACTATCTACTAGTTCATGCTTGACAATCATGAGACAATAATCAGACTCCATAGGAAGCAGAACGCGGCAGCAAAAAACAATCATTGATGGAACGTGCACAAGAGTACGATGCGCAAGGCAACCCAATCATAGCACAAGGGTTAGTCTTGCTAGCTAGGTGAGAAGGAGTGAATATGAACGTCGAAATCTCACGAGGACGGATATGCTAAAGGAACTAAATTACTCCTAATAGATACCCAAGGATAGAGTCTTTCTACCTAGCAAGGTTACATCAAAGTTTGGCCCCTGCAACGACCTAAGTTGGTGCTCGTCTCTACTTAATACTGCACACCAAGCCAGCTTTCCGCGTGTGCCTATGACATCTATAATAGCCCATTTTTCCAAAATATGTACATTCGATCTCTCTCTAAAATTCACTGTGGTTATTATACAATCAGATAATATCCATAGCTCCTCGAGCCATAAGAATACCCGCTAGCAACAATGCTGATGTTAAGTATTGGAGTGCCATCGGGAGCGCACCTCCTTTTGGCTCTAACTTAGTCTCTGGTTTTAGAAAGCCTTTCCTGCTCCGCTGAAGCCTCGACAAGGTCAAGAGAGATCTTTGTGAAGGTGACCCATAGTAAGGTATGTGGTGGGGCCTAGGGTGTGATAAAATAAGATATAATTAACGTGCAAAATAACACCCTAAAGCTACATGGTTCTGCAAGTATACAGATCGTATGCAAGTTTTAGTTAAAAGATTAAGATTCGTTCCGCAGAGACTACGAAGGTTAATGGAATCTTATGTAAATAGCAAGTGCAATAACTTAAAGCTAGAACAACTAAACGCAAATAAAAGTAAAGACAAATAGGTGTGGTTTGATTTTCTAATTAACTAAATTAAACTAAGAACTAAAAGACAGAAAATAAATATGAAAGAGTAGTGATATGAGAATATAGCTCGAGTTATTAGCATGTAATCCCCAATAGTTTTGCCGTTCTAAACATGTAAGGGTGAATTATGTAGTATTTCCCTAATCGGTTCCAATTCGCTATCGGTAGTTTCAAATAGGATTTACCTGTGTCAATAAGGCTTCCTAAGCAAACTTTTCCTGTAATTGGTAAATAGTCACAAGAACTAAACAATAGTGACTATCTAGCTAGGTTGGGTTGTCAAATCAGACCTAATACTAGACGTTATGTGCTAAACATGCAATTAAACAATGTTGTCAATGGTGACCTAATTACTAGATGGTAATTCTAAATGGCTGCAGTCCACAAGAACACAGAATATAAATCCAAACACATAAACAGAGATTAAAAACTATAATCTATTTAAAACATTAAATTCCCAAATTAGATAGATGTCAATCAAAACTAGGGTTCATACATATATGCTAAAACTCAAGCTAAAGAAATTTAGTTCATGCAAGAAAATAAAGAAATTACAAATCTAAAGGTAGAAGAAGACATTGTGATGAACAGCTCCTTCCAGACTTCTCTCTTGTGTTGTAAGCTTCCTCTTGGTTTAAGGTTTCACCAAGGATGATTTAAGAGTGTTAAGAGGCTGTATTTATAGTGTATAGGTTGACCTAATTCGTTTCTTGGAGATAAGGCCATAATAGACTCCAAGCCCAACTCAAATTCGTAAGGAAATAAAGATAAACACTGCTGGACCGTTTTGGGCATATCTTCTTCGTTATTGGTCGGTTTGAGCTCCATAAGATACCAAAAGAATCGTAACAAAATTATCCATGTCCCTATGAAAGGAATCTTCCAAAATCGGCTTCCTTGTAGTAGTAATTACCACTTCTTTAGGCGTGTGCTGCAGAAATTCAGATTAGGCAGTTTTTCCTTTTCCATGTTTTTAGCCTTTGTTTCCTTTATCTCCAATTACCATGTAAATCTCTTTCCATAAGTTGTAGTCTTTGACTTGGACTCTAATTAATCTCCATAATTATCTTTAAAGTTTCACACTAAATAAACAATTAAACCCAATATGCTCTAAAAATATTATGTTACTAAATCAAGACTCAAACTAGGAAAGTACACTAAACTAAACTAAAATCAACCTATAAACTAATAAATAAGCCTAAAATGATGTCTCAGAAGTATATTTTATTATCACAAATGAGGAGACATCAGTACGTCATTCTCATCAAGAATCATCGTTTTAATACTTTATTCAATTATCTATTATATTCTATTGTTGATTCTTCTCCTATATTGATTCAGTTGTGGCTTTAGGACGATCAATCTGGCACATTATTTATGCTCTATCATTTGGTGTCTTCACTGGTGATGTCTCCCTAATTGTTCTTATTTTCGACCCTTAGGAGACATCATTTTTGGTGTTTATTTAATCAATTTGATAGACTTTTGGACTAAATATGCAATATTATGATTTTCCTCTTTTATTTCTAGCATTTTTAGTTTATTAAGCTTTTGCGCGTAATATTGGTATTTTTAGTGTAAAGTTTACAGGTTTTAGATGTTAGCTAGAAGAGGAATCCGAGGAGAAAGTCAAAAGATCAAGAGATAGAGTCAAGACTTAAAGATAAATCCCGAAGATATTATTTTTAGAGCTGAAAATCCATTTTCCAGGCCATAGATTGCTGATTTCGAGGTGCTTAAGTGATGATTTAGCCGATGACCTTTGAAGAGAAAACATTCCTCATTGAGTTACGGAACTTTAGCAACTGGAATGAGGTCAATCGGAGTCATAACGCATCGGGAAAATCCGTTTTAGTGAAGGCATATCAGCAGTTACGGGATTTTGGGCTAACTTTAGTGGACTTGGGCCTTTTATATTTCATTTAATTAAAAGCCTAGGTCTAAGTCCGAATTTGTACTTATAAAAGGAGGTCTGGACTTCTATTTTTCATACAATTCATTCTTTACAATTAAAAAACATCAGAGAGAAGCAACAGAAGGAATGAAGAAGAAGCTGCTAGAGCTGGAGTGGGTCTATAGCTCCGTTCTCAGTCATTCCAATTTCAGAAATTAGGTTTCTTTTATCTTTTATTTGTAATAAAATATGAATTCCATTTATTTTAATTTAGTTTTTCTTTTTAATATGAGCTAAATATTTCATAGTGCTTGAGAACAATTAATGGGTGAATCCCAATCGTATTGAATAACGAATGTTGAATTTGGGTTTCTGTTAAATTAAATTAAATTGGGTCTTTTACTCTTTTCAATAAATTGAGATTATTTACTGTTTTTGGAGTAGCTAACTAAGAACAGGTGTTAGTATCTAGGCTATTCCAATTAGTGGCGATTGGATCATCCTGACGGAGGGTTTAGGTACGAAAATATTTATTTAAACTAAAATAGAAGCTATTGATTCTGACGAACTTAGCTAATTCTAGGGCCAATGAGGTAATAAAACTTAAACATCCAAAGGTGGGTCATATTTACCCTGACGGGACTAGTGACACTCTAGGATCGCCTTATAGTCTACCCTGACGGGGGTATAAGGAATTTAGAATCCCGACCAATTGTAATTGACTAATTTAGCCCTTAAACAACATAAGTTAGGAAATAAGATTGGGAGGATCCTTGCGTTCTCAAGTGCTACTTCTCATATTGCGTTTTACTTCATTTTACTTGCGTCTTAGCTTTTATTTGCATTTTAATAATTGTCTTTCATTTATTTAGCTTTAATACAAAAACCAAACAAACATATTACTTTTATTTGCTTTCATAAGTGCATCAATCATTAATAGATAAGCATTGTAGTCAACCATCCCGTCCTTGGAACGAATCTGTTTTATCAGTTATACTACTTGGGACAACCGTACACTTGCGGTTGTGGTTCGATTATTATTTGCATTTATTTAGAACACACAAAGGACCACCAACTAGTAACTAGTTTCTATCTCATTAAAATTCCACATTTTTGTACACGATCGTTGAGGTCTTTATTGCAACAAATGGTTGATGAGATGGCGAAAAATGTTTCACTAGTAGCGAAAGGATCTGTCTCCGAAATACGGAGTCCTCAAATAGAAGAAAATAGCGTTAGTAAATTTTTGAATGTTATGAATAATTCACCTCAAGTAGTTGAGCATATATACCATTTATACCAGCATCTACGGAGGTAGTTGAATCATACATTCCAACTATACCTACAACTACATAAGGTGACAAACCCTATAGCCTGACCATGCCTGCACCGGCCGATGGAAATGAGTCACCTTATAGAGTGACTGGTGGTGGCAAAGGTATGATAAATAAATGAATATAAATAATAATAAAGCACACACCTAACACCATTACGATAAACACACTACAATTAGATCGTTTGCAAGTTATAGTTGATAAATAAGATTTGTTCTCAGGGATTTATCAATTAGCTCAAACTCGTGTTTCTATAATAATTGTATATAAGACTATTTGTTTAACTAAAAAGATAAATTAAAAGGAATTTTTTTTTTGGTTTTTGAAATTATAATTATAAAATCAGTTAATTAAACTAATGCAAATAAATAAACTAAAGATAATAGAGATGAGATATAGCTTAGGTTTGCTAGTATGCACTTATCTCCTAAATCAGTATTCTTATTATGAATTGAGCATATATAAGTGGTTGGGGTTCTATAAACCCTCTAACTCCCTTCAGTGTAGCTTAGAAGGAAACCTCAACACTACCAAAGGACTTGGGTAAGAGGACCTTGCGCAGAGATCTATGGTGAAAATCTAAACCCTACTAACTATCTAGTTAGGCAAGTCCATCAGGATCATCACCAAAAACTAGACGATTAAGTGTTGTTCTCTATAATTGAATCCCACGTCAGGGTGACAATACAGCTACTAATGGCAGACCTAACTTGGCCAGAGCTAGGGTTGGAATAAGGCAAACACAAAATACAATTATAAAACAATCTCAACTCAATTAAATTCAAATCCAAACTCTTTATTTTATGTTATTTGGGAAAAAAATTTAATTGATTGAGCTACTTATCTAATTCATATATTTGTTTTATGTGCTTTGATTTAATTAATGTAGTCCTTGCTAGTGCACGAGTATAGGATTACCCCATTAGTAGTTGGATGGTCACCCGAAAGGGGTGTTCAATTATTGAAACACCACATAAATGTCTAATGTGCGGTAGTGATCCTGACAGGATTGACTAACTAGATAGTCATTCGGGTTTGAGATTAACCATCGATCATTGTGTAGGGCCCCCTTATCTAAGTCCCCTGGTAATTGATAGGTTTCCACCTAAGTCCACCCTGACGGGGGTTAGGAGAAATATAGAATCCTGACTACATACCTCTAAGAGCTTTGATCACCCTTGAAACTCGAATATAGATTTAGAAGGATAAGTGCATACTAGTAGACATAAGCTATATATCTCATCTCCATTCTATTTAGTTTTATCATTTGCATTATTAGTTAATTATTATCTCTTCAATTATTTATCTCTTTAATTATTTGTCTTTTAAATTAGCAATAAATCTCAACTACGCTTTCTTTCCTAAACACGATTCTACACCAACAGACTAAATCCATGCGAACAAATCTTACTTACTAACTAAAACTTGTAAACGATATGTGCACTTGCAGTGAGTTTCTCGTGATAGTTAAAGGTGTGTGTCCTTATTATTACTTATTTGTTTATTTATCACCCCTTTGCCCCCTCCAAGTTTTTGGCGCTGCTGCCGGGGATTTTCTAGTTAGTTATTGTGTTTAGTTTTTAGTGTAGTAGTTTTTAGTTGTTTCCATATTTATGCTTTACTTTTGTTTTTTTCTCTTTGGGTTCTCTAGGTATTGGTGTATGTTCTCGGACCCGAGGATATACTAAAGGCTTATAGGAAACGCTTGAGAGAAGAAAAGAAGAAAGAAGCCATGTCTTTTTTATACGAAAGAAGCCAGCTCCGGATTAGTAGTAGATAACGTAGATCCACCTGGGGTAACAACATCAATAATAATAATCAACAAGTTCTCATACCCCCAGTTGTATTACCACATAGGGGAGATCCCCCTAATAATCAACATCGTGATCAAGATCTCCAGGTTAGGGAGCACATTTTCGAGTTCAACTATCAGGGTTCGCCCTCTAATGATCCAAGCCACAAAATTCAATCCCGATCAGGGTATGCTTAGTCAATTTGCGAGCTATGGACACTACAGTGGTGCAGAAATTCAAGATACGGTAAGATCGACCCAGAAGTTTATGCAGATTTGTGATGCCTACATTACTCAGGGCATTCATGCGAGCAACTATATTACTTCATGTTTCCGCTTTCCTGACCAGAGGTGCTGGTGAATTGTTAGATAGACAACCACCAGAGACAATTACGTCTTGGGATGAGCTGTATGTTGCTTTCTTTAACCGTTATTATCCGAAGAGTATGGGATTGATAGATCAAAAGGAACTTGCTGGTTTTCACCAAGAGAATGATAAAAGTGTAGGATAGGAATGGACAAGGTTTCAGCAAAAATTATCAAGATATCCACTTCATGGTCACGCCCTAATAATCCAGTTAACGATGATCTATCAGGGTATTGATGTAGAAGATAGATTGAGGATAGATAATCTTGGAAGAGGAGTATTTATGTCCATGGACCCCACAGAAGCTACATATGATATGGATCGAATTATTGAAACAGAAAGGAGTTGGCCCGCATCGTGAGCTCCTATTAGAAATATCAAAGGCACACTTCAGTTAGGTACTGGTGGTCCTTTGTGTGTTCTAAAAATAAATGCAAATGTTAATCGAACCACAACCGCAAGTGTACGGTTGTTCCAAGTAGTATGTATGATAATACAGATTCGTTCCAAGGACGGATGGTTGATCACAATGTTTAGCAAGTAGTGATTGATGCACTTATGAAAATAAAAGATAATAATATGTTTGTTTGGTTTTTGTTATTAAAACTACTAAATGAAAGACAAATATTAAAATGCAAGTAAAAAGCTAAGACGCAAGTAAAATGAGTGAAAACGCAGTATGAGATGTGGTACTTGAGAACGCAAGGATCCTCCTAATCTTATTTCCTAAGTTATGTTGTTTAAGGGCTAAATTGGTCAATTACAATGGTCGGGATTCTAAATTCCTTATACCCCCGTCAGGGTGGACTATAAGGCGATCCTAAAGTGTCACTAGTCCCGTCAGGGTAAATATGATCCACCGTTGGATGATTAAGTGTTTTACCTCATTGGCCCTAGAATTAGCTAAGTTCGTCAGAATCAATAGCTTTTATCCTAGATTGAATAATTAATTCTATACCTAAACCCTCCGTCAGGATGATCCACACGCCACATATGTGGAATAGCTTAGATACTAATACCTAATCTTAGTTCGCGACTCTAAAATCAGTAAATAATCACAAATTATCGAAAAGAGTAATGAACCCAATCTAATTTAATTCAATATAAACCCAAATTCAACATTCGTTATTTCATAAAATTAAGATTCACCCATTGTTTGTTCTCAAGCACTATTAAAAGCTTAGCTCATATTAAAATTAAAAACTAAATTAAAAGAAATGGAATTCATAATATTTACAAAATTAAAATATAAAAAGAACCTAATTTCCGGAATTGGAATGACTACGAACGGAGCTATAGACCCACTCCAACTCTTGTAGCTTCTTCTTTCTTCCTTCTGTTGCTTCTCTCTGGTGTTTTAATCTTGTGGAATGTGAATTGTGTTGAAAATAGAAGTCAAAGGCTGGTTTTATAGGTGGAAAAACGGATTAGGGCTTGGACCTAAGAATAAAACATTAATTAAATGTCCAAGCCCAAATTCTAAGCCCAAAATCCCGTAACTGCTGATACACCTTCACTAAAACGGCTTTTCCCGATGCGTTATGACTCCGATTGACCTCATTCCAGTTGCTAAAGTTCCGTAACTTGATAAGGAATGTTTTCTCTTCAAAGGTCAGCGGCTAAATCATCGCTTAAGCACCTCGAAATCAGCAATCTATGGCCTGGAAAATGGATTTTCAGCTCTAAAAATAATATCTTCGGGATTTCTCTTCAAGTCTTGACTCTATCTTTTGATCTTTGACTTTCTCCTTGGATTCCTCTTCTAGCTAACATCTAAAACCTGTAAACTTTAGACTAAAAATATCAATATTACGCGCAAAAGCTTAATAAACTAAAAATGCTAGAAATAAAAAGGGAATTCCGGATTATTGCATATTAAGTCTAAAAGTCTATCAATTTAAGTAAATAAACACCAAAAATGATGTCTCCCAAGGGTCGAAAATAAGAACAATTAGGGAGACATCAAGACCCCCAACTCAAACCTTTGTCGTCCCGACAAAGTAAAACAAAACAAAGGGGTAGAAGTAAGCGTATAAACCAATAGAAGCTAGCAAATAAACCCTAAAGCAATTCTCAAAATAAATCTCATATAGCAAACTCTAGAAACTAATATACACATACACTAATCATGCAACATCAAACATAAATAATCTCAATCATAAAATTAAAGTTGCAATGCTTGAAGGTTACACTTGTACTGATGGCTATAGGGTGGTCATTAATCCTAACTCGCTTTGAACGCTCCACCTAGTGTATTCCCTATCAACAGAATAATAAATTCACTTTGCACTTAGGAATCACGAGGTCTTTACGGTTATAATATTGGCTTAAGGAGGGGTGTGGATGTATATTTGGTAAATTTGAAGTGAGCTTTTGGCTCTCTCCTCACTTACCATCAACATTGTCCTCGAGCTTGAGTTAACGCTCAAAAAGATGTTCTCACTCACCCATATACGCAACAATTTAGCGTCCCATGTCTACCCACTATAAACAAGATGATTTTCAAAAAATTCCACTTTGCCGGATGTATTATTCATTTTTTTTTTGTACAGAAGCAAACCGGGTTCCCGGTTTTGATGAATCCGGGTTCCCGGTTCCTACTGTATGATTTTTCAAATTTTTTCATTTTTTCTTTCTTTTTCATTTTTCTTCATTCCCGGCAAAGGGTTACAAGTATATATCATCTGCAATTGTGCTACAATACAAAGCACATCGATCCCTACCCATTTAATTCCCCATATGTGGTCCCACCACCCCAAACTCAAGCTCGAGACATGTCTCAGGATTGTGATTCAAGTGCGGGTCATATGGTCATGCCTAATAATCTAAGGGATAATGGCTTATATCGTGGCTACAAAGAAAAGGCTAAAGGCTCAAAGTGGGCTAAGACGGATAATAATTAATACAAGGGATAGAAGGCTAAAAAGGCACAAATGGCTAACAAAGAACTGCCCCTATCATTTTCCTAAGTACATAGCTTGTCTTTAGTTCATATCTAGGTGGGTTCTCTACTAATTAGGATTTCACGTTCTACACACCAAACATATTCCTTGAGTACAAGCTTACTTCATTTGCATTGTTCATTAATTTTTCCTATCAATTACCTATGTTCGCATGCAATTGTAAGTGCGTTTTATATCAATCCCTAAAGTCCACTATTTACTATCATAGATTCATCAAAAGTATGCTTAAAGGGATATTTAAAAATTTCTACATTCAACGCAACTCCGAAAATTCTTTTATTGAAAGCAAATAAAGCAAATAACACATAAAAATTGGGATGAGGCAACGACCCCCACCCCAAACTCAAAAATGAGTCGTGTCCCCACGACTCGAAAAGACTCAATAAAGCATTTAAACTAATGTACACTAAGAGGAAAGTTTAGAAAACGTATCTTAACCAGCGCGAGGCTGGTTATCGGTGTTGCGTTCTGGACCTTTATCTCGCGTAACAGCATCATAAATCGCGTTTTGAAGTGTATTTATGCCTAGGATTAAATTTCGAAGCAGGTCCAATTCTTTGGTAACGTTTCCCAAGGTAGCAATCATCTTCTCCTGATTTTCTTCCAACACCTGAATCTTCGATTCCAACTCAGGTACAGTCTTAGCTTTCTTTGATTGAGGAGTTCTCGGACTCTTGGTAGCTCGTGTTGCTTCTTCATGGATATTCTTGATTGTGCTCAAAGCTATACCCACACCAACTGAAACAGTATCAATATCTGCGTTCTTACGCGGAATCTTTGCGTCTAGACACAACTGAGTAATAGTACAAGGAAACTTCAGATTTTGTTGTTTCATTGGTGATTTCGCGAACTCCATGATTGTATCATAAATGATCTTAGCAACATCAAATGGTTTCTCCTCCAAAATACACTTAATAACAAATATGTGCTCTTTCTTCAACTCGGAAGTGTGTTTAATACCAAAGAAAGTGGGTATTATGAAACGAGACCAAACCTTAGCACGAGGTGTCAAACTACTGCTGTAAAACTGTCCAGGATACCTTTCACCTTCAGGAATTGGGCTAGTCCCATTAACAAGCACGGTCCCCCAAAGGGATTCAAAATCAAAAGAAGGGTCATTAAGAATTTCTTGGAAGGGGCATGTTTCAGAAAAGTTGGGTAGTTTCAATGATTTCCGAATACGTTCAATAGAGAAAGGAACTACCTTTTTGCGGATATCAATGGCATCATGGGAGGTAGCTAAACCTTCGTAAAATTCTCGCACAAAAGTAGGAATAAACTCAAGCTTCCTTTCTTGTAACTCTTTCCAACCAAACTTAGCACATGTCACAGCATATTCCTTGTAATCACTACTCATAATACCCTTAGGAAAATTCGTCTCCTCACCAAATTTCAAAAATTCAATTCTTTCACGAACCTGAGTATTCCAACAAGTGTAAACCCTCTTAGGCTTGTGGGCCCACATCTTCATACGCGGAGGTTTTTGAACGGGTTCTTCCGGAATCTCTTGTTCAGTTTCCTTCTCAATGTTCTTCGCAATTTCCTTTTCTGGTTTTTTCTCACTTTCAATCTCATCAATCAATCTTCTCTTTAGACCTGTGATTTCTTTTCTGTTAGAATCAAGCTTAACTTCGTCAATTTTTCGTTTAGGACGCGAATCAGGAATCTCAATAGCTTGTTCTTGAGAACCACCAATGGTGGTCTTTCTTCTAGGAGCAGTTCTTCGAAAATCGCCGGTTCTGTTAGTCATCTCTTTTCACCCCAAACTCAAAACTTCAAATAATGAAAAACTTAGGGAAAAGTTTAGAATTTTGATGTTTTGAGGTTTAAGAATTTAAGAACTAGGTGAAATATGAGATGGGTCTTGGTTAATTTGTATGAGAGAAGAAAGAATTGGGTTTAATTTAATGAATTGGGTGAAGAAGAATCTTGGGAAAAACTAAGGATTTGATGTTATTTTGGAGAGGAGGTGAGTTGATCTTATGTTTTTGTGGTGAAAGAGTGTAGGATTTGATGCTATATAGTGTTTTGGTAGATGAATTTCGGAGGTGGGGAGGCTATTGGTGCGTTTTAGGTAAAAACTTGCAGAAGAGGCTAAAAAAACTAGGTTAAAACATCCAAAACCGCCTCTCACAGCTTTCAAACCGGGTTCCCGGTTTTGACGAATCCGGGTTCCCGGTTCCGCGTCGCTGTGACGGCGCGGAAAATCAATTGTGGATTTTTTTTTTTTTTTCAAAACGCACCAAAACGCTGGACCCCAAGACGCGGGGTCAAGGATTTTACTCGCCGAAACCGGGTACCCGGTTCTGTGGAGTGCGGGTTCCCGGATTTTCTCGATGGCGCGAGTCAAAACGCGCCAAAACGCAGCACCTCAAAACGCTGGACCAGAGAAATTTGAAGACAACAGCTCCGAAACCGGGTACCCGGTTCTGCCAAATGCGGGTACCCGGATTTGTGTCGATGGCGCGAATCAAAACGCACGAAAACGCAAGCCACCAAGACGCTGGGTCAGGGATTTTCAGAAATCACAGCACCAAAACCGGGTACCTGGTTTTGCCAAATGCGGGTTCCCGGTTCCGACGCTGTGACATTACCCCAAAACGCCAAGTGTTGCGTTAAAATGGTTGGTACCAGCTCCAAAACTGGGTTCCCGGTTTTGCGAAACCGGGTTCCCGGTTTCTCCTGGACATCCAACCAATTTTTCTTCCGTTTTCGCCAAATCGACCCCAAACTCAAGTCCTTTTTACCCCTGAAATCATCAAAAACAACTACCCTTCCTTATTTCTTAATAAAAACAATAAAATTACTAAAATCAAACTAATCTAAATTGCAAAAATATAAAAACTCAGCTAATATACAAGTAATTGGCTTTTGTTTAACGTCGTTAAGCTCGACGGGTTACCTCACGCTTCTAAGGAGTCTCGAGGAGATACATGACCTCCCCGGGATGTGGATCTTCCGAGGGATTGGTATCTTCACCTCCATGGTATATCTTTAGTCTGTGACCGTTAACCATAAAGGTACGGTTCTCTAGCGGATGTTCTATTTCTATTGCCCCATGAGGTGTAACTTTGGTCACAATGTATGGACCTGACCACTTACATCTTAACTTACCCGGATAATTGCTGAACTTTGAGTTATACTTCAGCACTCTTTGCCCCACTTCAAATTTCTTTGTACGAATCCGATTGTCATGCCATTTCTTTGTGTTTTCTTTGTAAAGTTTGGCATTTTCATAAGCATGCAACCGGAATTCGTCAAGTTCATTAAGCTTCATCATACGATTCTTTCCGGCTAAGATAGGATCTAAGTTCAACTGCGCAATTGCCCAATAGGCACCCATTTCAAGCTCTAAAGATAAGTGACAAGCCTTACCATACACCATACGATAGGGAGATGCACCAACTGGAGTCTTAAACGCAGTACGATAGGCCCACAACGCATCATCTAACTTCATTGACCAATCTTTTCTTGTAGGACCAACGGTTTTCTCCAGGATTGACTTGACTTCGCGGTTCGATACTTCAGCTTGACCATTGAATTGTGGATGATATGCAGTAGATACACGGTGTCTAACTCCATACTTCTCTAGAACAGTCTTCAGATATTTATTAACGAAATGAGATCCTCCATCGCTAATAATCACTCTAGGTGTGCCATGTCTAGTGAAAATATGTGACTTCAAGAACTTAATCACCACTCGTGAATCATTAGTAGGTAAAGCCACCGCTTCTACCCACTTAGACACATAATCAACAGCCAATAAGATATAGAGGTTACCATTTGAAGGAACGAAAGGACCCATAAAGTCTATGCCCCACACATCGAATATCTCAACTTCTAACACGTTATTACGCGGCATCTCATCCCTCTTGGATATGTTTCCGGTAAACTGGCATCTCGTACATTTCTTAACATATTCATGACAGTCTTTTATAAGAGAAGGCCAGTAAAAACCTGATTGAAATACCTTTGCAGCAGTTCTGTCTCCTTTGAAATGTCCTCCATATAATGAATCATGGCATCCAGCTATAATGGCTTGAGTCTCTTCCCTTGCTACACATCTTCATATCATTTGGTCAGCACAAACTTTATAGAGGAACGGATCCTCCCAAAAGAACTGTCTAGCACGATGAGCTAACCTCTTTCTTTCTTGATAAGTAGAACCTTCAGGAAAAACACCACTCACCACTAAATTTGCAATATCTGCATACCACGGAGCTTCATAATCTCGAACAACGAATAAACTCTCATCAGGAAACTCTTCTCTAACTACTTCAGTACCACTATTCATCTGTGAACCCTCGAGACGCGATAGATGATCTGCAACCTGATTCTCACAACCCTTTCTATCCTTGATCTCTAAATCGAACTCTTGAAGCAATAACACCCATCTGATTAACCTTGGTTTCACATCTTTCTTTTCCATAAGAAATTTGATCCCGGAATGATCTGTATAAACAATAACTTTCACTCCAAGAAGATAGGAGCGAAATTTATCAAACGAATACACAACTGCTAGCAACTCCTTTTCTGTAACTGTGTAATTAATCTGAGCACCACTAAAAGTTTTACTAGCATAGTAAATCGAATGAAAAACCTTCTCTTTTCTTTGTCCTAATACAGCTCCCATACACAAATCACTCGCATCACACATAACCTCAAACGGTAAATTCCAATCTGGAGGTAACACTATAGGAGCAGAAATAAGCTTTTCTTTGATTGCTTTGAAGGCCGCTAAACAAGCTTCATCAAAAAGGAATTTGCAATCCTTTTCGAGTAAGTTGCATAACGGTTTAGCAATCTTAGAAAAATCTTTAATAAAACGCCTATAAAAGCCAGCATGGCCAAGAAAACTCCTTACCCCTTTAACAGAAACAGGAGGGGGAAGAGTTTTAATTACCTTTATCTTTGCTCTATCAACCTCCAATCCAGCACTCGAAACTTTGTGACCCAGAACAATACCTTCGCAAACCATGAAATGACACTTCTCCCAGTTTAACACCAAGTCTGATTCTTTGCATCTAACCAACACTTTCTCCAAGTTATCCAAACATTTGTCAAAATCATCACCAAACACGGAGAAATCGTCCATAAACACTTCTAGGAAATTATCAATCATATCCCAGAAGATGGCCATCATGCATCTCTGAAAAGTAGCGGGAGCGTTACACAACCCAAATGGCATTCTGCGATATGCAAAAGTACCAAAAGGGCATGTAAAAGTAGTCTTATGTTGATCTTCTGGAGCCACGTAAATCTGATTGTACCCGGAGTAGCCATCCAAGAAACAGTAATATTCCCTTCCGGCTAATTTGTCTAACATCTGATCAATGAAGGGCAAAGGGAAATGATCTTTTCTGGTGGCCTTATTCAGCTTTCTGTAATCCATGCAAACTCTCCATCCAACTACCGTTCTTGAAGGAATCGCTTCATTTTTATCATTAAGAACTGTTGTAATTCCTCCTTTCTTCGGTACACACTGAACTGGGCTCACCCATTCACTACTCGAAATGGGATAGATAATCCCCGCATCTAAAAGCTTGATCACCTCTTTCTTTACCACATCCTTCATCACGGGCATCAATCTTCTTTGACCTTCAACTGAGCGTGCGTTAACATCTTCAAGTATGATTTTGTGTTGACAATAGGATGGACTAATGCCTTTGATGTCAGCAATTGTCCAACCTATTGCTTCTTTGTTGGCTCTTAACACACGCAACAGTTTATCTTCTTGAGGACCTGTTAAATTAGCTGAAACAATAACAGGGAGAGTTTCATTAGTACCCAAATAAGCATACCTCAAGTGTGCTGACAATGGTTTTTCTTCCAACTCCGGAGGAGATTCAATTGAAGGTTTCTTTTTAGGAATAATCTCCCCCGGTTCTCTCACAGGTTCATAGGCAAGACGCCTATATTTTGGATTTTCAGAATTGAGAGCTGCCACTGTTTCTTTAAGCTCCTCCGTCATCTCATGTGAATCTAATGTCAAAGCAGCCTGCAAGATATCATCAAAATTTAAACAATTAAATACCTCTTGCGATGCTTGCTCTACTACATCCATTCTGAAGCAATCTTCCTGAGAATCTGGGAATTTCATGGCTCGAAATACATTGAATTTCACTTCCTCATCTTGTATCCTCATTGTCAATTCGCCATTTTCTACATCGATCAATGTTCTCCCAGTAGCTAGGAACGGTCTACCCAAAATAATGGGGACATTTCTATCTGCATTGTATTCAAGAATTACGAAATCAACAGGAAATATAAGTGTACCTGCCTTAACAAGAACATCCTCAATGCGGCCTTCAGGATGAGCAAGAGACCTGTCCGCCATTTGCAAGACCATAGAGGTGGGTCTTGCATTTCCAATTTTAAGCTTATCAAAGACTGACTTGGGCATCAAGTTAATGCTTGACCCCAAATCGCATAGCGCCTTTCCCTTCCATTCTTCTCCAATCGATATGGGAATCGTGAAACTCCCCGGATCAACTAACTTTGGAGGTAATTTACTCTGGCAAATCGCACTACACTCTTCCGGAAGGCCAATCATCTCATTATCACAATAAGGCTTTTTGTTAGTGAGGGCCCTCTTCAAAAACTTCCCCTCAAGTAACGGAATATTAATACTCAGACCCTTCACTCTATTAAAGAACTTCTGAAAATCCACCATATCACCCTTTTTCTGAACTCGCGATGGAAACGGTGGTGGAGGGCGATTGCTTACAATTTCATCTCTCTTTTTCAGAACTTCTCTTGGTCTTTCTATCTCTTCAACCTCACTATCTTTCTCATTCTCCTTCTCTTTCTCACTCACTTCCTTTTCTTTTCTTGGGACTTCTTTCTCTTTCATAACGGGAAAAGGAGGTGGAGGGAGGTTCTTACCACTTCTTAATGTGACAGCCTTGCAATCTTCACGTTGTGTTGGATTTTCCGTATCGCTAGGAAGTTGCCCTTGTGGACGCTGATTCAGCTGTTTATTAATTTGACTTAGCTGATTCTGGAAAATCTTCATATTCGCTTCAGCTGCGTTCTGATGTTCCAAAGCTTGTGTTTGAAGAGCAATCAAATTTTCAACGGTTTTCTGAAGGGTAACTACTCCTTCTTATGGATGGGCAGGTAGAGCTTTCTGGTTTAAATTCTCCTCATAGGTATTCTGAGGAGCTTGTCTTTGCACATAATTGTTTTGATTCTGTCCTCCTTGATGATTGTTGTGTGGTCTTGGATTATAGTTGTTGCCTTGAGGACGCGGTTGATACGCGTAAGTAGGATTGGCTGCCCCATTAGGATTTGAGTATTGAAACCCAGGATGGTTTCTGTTAGGCTGATATCCATTACCACTTGAATTGAAATTATCTCTATTGGACATAAAATTCACTGATTCTTGGTTATTCGGACAACTTTCCTCATCATGATCATCTACCTTACAAATTGAACACATATAAACCTCTTGTGCAGCATGCACAGCTACCTTCTTACTCGAAAATCCTTCTTTCACAGCTAGAGTAAGCTGCTTCAATTGTTGCTCTATGGTATTCTGGATCTTATTCTCAAACGTAGCAAATTTCTCTTCCATGTCAACATTATTTACTCCCTTAACTGGTGTTCTTACTGAGCTCCACCCAACTTCATTCTTGACTGTTCTTTCTAAAATGATCTTGGCATGAGCGGGTTGAACTTGAAGAAAACCTGCACCACATAGCGTATCCAACTTCTCTCTCGAAGTTCCATCAAGGCCTCTATAAAAGATCTTTAACTGTTGTTGTTCTGAAAAGCCATGATTGGGAACTTTACGCAAACACATCTGAAATCTTGTCCAACTCCTACCCACAGTTTCCTCATACTCTTGAGGGAAGTGCGTCAATTCTAATTCAGCATCTAACCTCATGTTACTTGGGTAATACCTGTCAAAGAACGCAATCTCTAATTGATCCCAATTAGTAATCTTCGTAGGATCTTGCGTATCGTGCCATTCACTTGCTCCATCAATGACAAAGAATTTAAAAGCAGCAAAATACATCTGTTCTCTTGAAACCCCTTGTGTGATATAAGAATCACATATCTGTTTGAATTTCTGTACTGCTCTAAGAGGATCTTCCGATGGTCTTCCGCGAAAATTTCCAAAGTTTTGGAACTGAGCTAGCATACCCGAATCTGGACGGAATCTCGGAACATCTATATCTGGAGCACCTACTCCTATAGCAGGAGCACGGAATGGAACTTCTGGAGGACCATTAGTAAACCATGGATCATGATTCATCACTATCTGGACTGGAGGATTAGGATTCGCTGGTGGAACTGGAGGAATAACACCTGGAGCCAAAGGTTGCCCATTTGCGCCTAGTTGATTATCTTGAAGATTGATCTCTTCCATTCTGTTACTTAACTCTTCTACCTCTAAAGCTTCTCGGTCTCTTCTTCTTCTGTTTGCAAGTCTGATCAGCGATTCTGGATTACTAAGGATCGGAGGTGTTGGCTCTAGATCCTTGAATAGCCTTCTTCGCATACACCAAACCTAAAAACCTGAAAAAGCTAACAAACAAAAAGCGTAAAACTGATAAAAACAAAAATAAATGCACTATCACTAAAGGATAAACACCGTGGTCACACGCTACCGTCCCCGGCAACAGCGCCAAAAACTTGGTGGTCCTTTGTGTGTTCTAAAAATAAATGCAAATGCTAATCGAACCACAACCGCAAGTGTACGGTTGTCCCAAGTAGTATGTATGATAATACAGATTCGTTCCAAGGACGGATGGTTGATCACAATGTTTAGAAAGTAGTGATTGATGCACTTATGAAAATAAAAGATAATAATATGTTTGTTTGGTTTTTGTTATTAAAACTACTAAATGAAAGACAAATATTAAAATGCAAGTAAAAAGCTAAGACGCAAGTAAAATGAGTGAAAACGCAGTATGAGATGTGGTACTTGAGAACGCAAGGATCCTCCTAATCTTATTTCCTAACTTATGTTGTTTAAGGGCTAAATTGGTCAATTACAATGGTCGGGATTCTAAATTCCTTATACCCCCGTCAGGGTGGACTATAAGGCGATCCTAAAGTGTCACTAGTCCCGTCAGGGTAAATATGATCCACCATTGGATGATTAAGTGTTTTACCTCATTGGCCCTAGAATTAGCTAAGTTCGTCAGAATCAATAGCTTTTATCCTAGATTGAATAATTAATTCTATACCTAAACCCTCCGTTAGGATGATCCACACACCACATATGTGGAATAGCTTAGATACTAATACCTAATCTTAGTTCGCGACTCTAAAATCAGTAAATAATCACAAATTATCGAAAAGAGTAATGAACCCAATCTAATTTAATTCAATATAAACCCAAATTCAACATTCGTTATTTCATAAAATTAAGATTCATCCATTGTTTGTTCTCAAGCACTATTAAAAGCTTAGCTCATATTAAAATTAAAAACTAAATTAAAAGAAATGGAATTCATAATGTTTACAAAATTAAAATATAAAAAGAACCTAATTTCCGGAATTGGAATGACTACGAACGGAGCTATAGACCCACTCCAGCTCTTGTAGCTTCTTCTTTCTTCCTTCTGTTGCTTCTCTCTGGTGTTTTAATCTTGTGGAATGTGAATTGTGTTGAAAATAGAAGTCAAAGGCTGGTTTTATAGGTGGAAAAACGGATTAGGGCTTGGACCTAAGAATAAAACATTAATTAAATGTCCAAGCCCAAATTCTAAGTCCAAAATCCCGTAACTGCTGATACACCTTCACTAAAACGGCTTTTCCCGATGCGTTATGACTCCGATTGACCTCATTCCAGTTGCTAAAGTTCCGTAACTTGATAAGGAATATTTTCTCTTCAAAGGTCAGCGGCTAAATCATCGCTTAAGCACCTCGAAATCAGAAATCTATGGCCTGGAAAATGGATTTTCAGCTCTAAAAATAATATCTTCGGGATTTCTCTTCAAGTCTTGACTCTATCTTTTGATCTTTGACTTTCTCCTCGGATTCCTCTTCTAGCTAACATCTAAAACCTGTAAACTTTACACTAAAAATACCAATATTACGCGCAAAAGCTTAATAAACTAAAAATGCTAGAAATAAAAAGGGAATTCCGGATTATTACATATTAAGTCTAAAAGTCTATCAATTTAAGTAAATAAACACCAAAAATGATGTCTCCCAAGGGTCGAAAATAAGAACAATTAGGGAGACATCATGTACAAAATATGCTTTTGACACCAAACACTCCGCGGTGGAGAATCATATTAAGAAGATGTCACTCACGATAGAGAAGGGTCTTAAGAGGAAGCTAGTTAAGATGAAATAAGTGCAAGAAGAACAAGGTTGTTTACGTTGCGAGGTTAACGATAATGTATCAGAAGAGTGTGAAGGCCATCCGGAATCTATTTACTTTATACCAAATCGAGGGAATTACCAACTTGGTAATCGAAATCACCCGGGTATGCAGTATTCTAATCATCATGGGGCCGCACTTTGAGGTAATGCTTACCAACCACTTCCCTAGAACAACAACTTCCAGCAGAGATCTCAAGGTCCTTATCATGGGGCCAAAATTATAACAAACCAGTTCCTCCAACGAAACGAAGCTATGATGCATATGCCGATAGTCTAGCTCAAAAAGCCTTGCCACAACATCCTCAAGGAGCTGGATCTGATCAACAGAGAGCAATTAAAGATTTTTGGACTTTATCCCAAGACAAAATATGGATGTATCAAGAGAAGTTCAAGGAACAAGATAATGGTGATGGAAATGTTGGTTTCGAAGCATGTAATACTATTTGCCTTGAAATAGAAAAAGAAGTGGAATCGCCACCTACTACAGAAATGGTCGTGGAGGTTCCAGCAAATATTGAAGAACCAACCAAGCCTAGCCCACATGATTTGATTTTGTAATTCTACTGTAAGACATGCAATATGAGATCAGATTAGTTCTTGAGTTACAAGCTAGCAGAGTTATTAAATAGAGATAGAAGCCTCAAGTGAGAAGAAAGAAGAAGTGATTGCACCTGCGTTGCAAGAAGAAGAAGAAGAAGAAGAAGAAGAAGAGAAGGTGTGCTCACCACCTAGTGTTCCATCAATGTCACCATCTACTCATATGATACATCGAAAGGGTGACATTGATCTCAAAGCATTTGTAGAGGCGTACAGTGAAGAGAAGATAAAGGCCCAGATGCTTGATATTGTTGAGAAAAAGCTTACACCGCAACAGGTATTCACGCAAGTTATTCCAAAAAAGAGTGTGAGAGTACAAGCCAGGGCATAGATTGTGGCTCATACTGAGAAAGTCTCGAGAAAAGTTGAGAAGGTTCTACCGCTCAAGCTTCAATATCCGGAAAGTTTTAACCTCCTATTCAAATTAGTGGTACGATAAGGTGAAGCCAGTGTGTGATGAAGGTTTGTGTGTAAATCTTATGCCTAAGTCTGTGCTCAATAAGCTTGGCATCAAGAAGTCGGATAAAGCTCCTGTGAAATTAGAATTCGCGGATAGCTCGATAACGAAGACATGGGGAATAGTGGAGGACGTTCATGTCCAAGCAGGTAACTTAACCATCCCTCCTGACTTTTTTATTCTTGATTATGATGCAGATAAGTAGGTTCTGATCATACTTGGAAGGTTGATCTTGGCCACAAGTCAAAGCATCATAAACTTCCAGGATGGAATACTTACCCTCCGTGCTAGTAATGTATCTGAGACATTCTATGTCTTGGGTAATAAACCAAGAAAGTTAGCCCCCACAATTCCTGTCATCCACATTGCAACTAAGAACAAGGTCCCAGCAGAAATCCACGTAAAACCTGTGAATACCATGCAAAAAAATGAGTTTGGGGTGGGCAATGAAGTTTTATGGAAGGCCCTCAAACCCGAGAACCGACCACGAGGTTATAAGAACTCGTGGATGGGATTGTTTGTCGTTAAACAGGTTGTCTTGGAAACAGTTTTTGAAATAAAACCCAACGGGGGTCTAAGACAGAGATCAGTAGATGTGCATAGCCTCGCCCGATGTTGGGAAGGCTACATACGCAAAAGTTAATAGACGTAACACTCCTAACTTTGAAAGACGTTAAACAAAAGTACTGTCCTGGAGACAACCTGCAATTTTTTATGTTTTTAGATTTTAGTTTTATTTGTTAAGTAGTGCAGTAATGAGGAAGGTAGAAGTGTTTTAAATGTGCATGTAACTTAAAAATCGATTTTGGGGTAAAAAAACTGAGTTTTTGCTAAAATCAGCAGCTACGCACACTAGTCGCGGTACACCGCACACCACAAAACTGTTGCGACGGTATGCAAATCAGGTGTGTGTGTGAGGCCCCCATGGACAAACCGTATCATCACTCGCACGTGGACCGTTCCACAGTCTCGAACATAATTTTCGTGCGGTACACCGTACGACCGAAAACCATCACGACGGGTAGCGAAGTGTTTTTTATGTGCATGTAACTTAGAAATCGAGTTTGGGGTGAAAAAACTAAGTTTTTGCGAAAATCAACATCTAGGTAGGGTACACCGCACGCTAGCCGCGGTGCACCGCACACCACAAAACTGTTGCAACGGAATGCAAATCAGGTTTGCGTGTGAGGCCCCCATTGACAAACCGTATTGTTACTCGCACGTGGACCGTTCCACAGTCTCGAACAGAACTTTCGTGCGATACACCGCACGACCAAAAACCATCACTACGGGTAGCGAAATCAGGTCTGTGTGCGAGACCAGCATTCGTAAACCATGTCGTCGAGCACGCGTGTAGCATGCCACGGTATGGACAGAAGTCTGGTGCGGTACACCGCACGTCGCCGACATAAAAAGAAGGAAGAAGAGGTTTGATTATATATTGCTTTTGAAAGCCTAAACCTTATGCCTCTTTCTTCCCCAAGTACCTCCCAAACTCCATTAATTCTTTACATAGACCTTCACCTCGCATCAAAACACTACCACCATAGATTTATAATTAATTTTTCCCTAACACCCAATAAATAAGATTTAAATACCCAAATCAATCCAAAACACCTGGAATCAAAGAATCAAAAGCCAAAATTTCTAAATTTCTTTCCAACCCTTATCATCCAAGCAAGAGTTTATCACACCTACATAAAAAATCATCATCTTTACGCATTTCTTAACCCAAATAACACTTTTTAATCCAAAATCAAGGAGTAAATTATCTAAAAGTATTCAAATATTTGAGTTGGAGATCAATTGAGAGTACAGAAAGATGGGAGTGAAGAGCGAGGGAAGGGGGGTTGCAAATGAAAAACTAAAAAAACAATAAAGAAGGTTAAAGTTTGAAGGAAAAGAGAAGAGGAAAAAATATGTTAGGTGAAAAGAAAGAGACTTGTCCAAGTATTGGTGGGTTGTATATTCAATTGTACGAAATATTGAGATTTGAAGGTAGACTCAAGTGTCGTCCAAAAAAAAAAAAAAAAGGTAGACTCAAGTTATTCCAAAAAAAAAAAAAAGGAATACACTCAAGTTCACCTTTTATTCGTAGATATTTAAAGCAAATACATTACATGTATTTCATAACATGACATGAAGTAAAGTCAGTTCATGTTAAAGTGTGGGCCCATGGATAGCAGGAAGACTAAGCGGACACTGAACATTGAATATGAAGTCGATCTTTGACTAATCGGCCGAAGTCAATGTTGCCGCTCTAGATTTTTTATTTTTTTACTTTGCATTGAATTAATATTTATTCAACGTAAAACTTAACCTTATAATCATCTAATTATCTAAGAATATATAACTAATGTTCTAGTTTTCCTGTTCACGTTTCAAGCTTCAGATTTGGGTAGCCTATATTGATTTCTTCTGCATTGATAAGTGTAAATGTATATGACAAAACATTAATATATGTAGTTTTTTTTTTCATACAAAGATCTCCAAGACCTTCTATCAAACACTAACGGGAATCCATATACTAAATAAATGAGAAATCGAAGTAAATCTATTTATCGAGAAGCTAATATATATGCTGACTTGTTAGCGAAAAAATAAGCAGACTTGCTGGAAGTTCTGTGCGTTTATGAAGATCTTCTGAAATATTTGTAGAGCAATATAACAAAAAAATACACGATTCCTACACTTGTGTTGGTTTCCCTGTGAGGAATTGTTAGTTTTAGTAATTTCGGCTTTTAAACCTCATATGTATGCAAAAAAAAAATGAGACCTTAACATTAATTGTCCACACATTTTTTGGTGGAACACTGAATTAACCGGATACATATTTAAATAATTGAACTTGTTACTAAACCAAAATACATAATACTTTAAGTGTAAATCTCAAATGACGGTAGAAAGATCAATATTCAAAGCACTACATCATATATATATATATATATATATATATATATATATATATATATATATATATATATATATATATATATATATATATATATATATATATATATATATATATATATGTTATATTCTTATGTGAATTGTTTTAAGTTGTGTCGATTTATTTGACACCTTTGGACCCCGAGAACACGTGGTATATATATAACCCTTGATGGTTTATTTCATCAACGCTCCAGTTTGCTTCTGTGTTTGTCTCATATAAATAGTCTTTCTTGCTGACCGATGCTAACTAATTCATTCTCCTGTCCTTTGAAGTGTTCACGCTCTCTCTCTCTCTCTCTATCTCTCTCTATCGTATCTCAAATCCTAGTTCTTCAGAAACTGTTGGTTTCTGATTTTAGCATTATATTTGTTGTAGTTTAGCCTCTCGATTGTAATATCTCTTATAATAGGTGAGAATCATCTAGATTTTTCACCTGGTAGCATTCAGCTTTGTTGTTAGGTTAGAGATTTCTGAGTAGAGGCGTATTCATTCGGTTAATGTGGTGTATTGTTTGAGATTGGTATTGAGATTTGTAACCTCGAGGTGTTATAGTGATATAGCTACTCTCATTGGAGCTCAAGTGGATGTAGGTC
This sequence comes from Nemophila menziesii, assembly GCA_029959085.1. Classification (NCBI taxonomy): domain Eukaryota; kingdom Viridiplantae; phylum Streptophyta; class Magnoliopsida; order Boraginales; family Hydrophyllaceae; genus Nemophila; species Nemophila menziesii. The sequence continues at coordinate 56,354,593 of JARWIR010000001.1, forward strand.
ATTTTGACTGAACCACAATAAGGTTTTGTGTTCTTTTTTTTTCGTACTTTATTTCTTCATCTGTTCTTGAATCAAACAAGTTTCAAACCATAAGATTTCTAAAGGTTTTTACAAGAGTGGTATCATAGCTTTTATAAAATCTATTTTGTATCTTTATTGAAACCTTTCTAGGGTTTTTATTTTGATATTCAATAAATCTGTCAAAGATCTCGAGGGTTTTGGTTTTTGAGAAATTGTTTAATTTATTACAAAATTAGGGTTTCCTAGAGATTTGGGGTTTTCGAAATCTTATTGGGGGTGTTCGATAAACTTGTGATTTTAAAGCTAAACTGCTTTGAAGTTTCTTTACTGCCATTAGTACTTATCTAATTTCTTTGGATATCTTGATTTAACTAACCTGAATGGCTACTACTCATATATAGATGTCTGTCTATGATGGAGATAATGATTTCAATGTTTGGCAAAAAAAGATGAAGGTTCTTTTATTTCATCATAAGGTATGCTTGGCATTAGTTGAGGATATGAAAGAATAGCCCAAGGATATGTTGGAAAACAGCTGCAAATCAAAGAAGAAGCATACAATATCTTATTTTTGAACTAGTCTGACTCGGTTATAAGGTAATTAGATGGTGCTGATACTGCTATAGATCTGTGGGGTAAACTCGAATCTTTATATGTTATTAGGTATGCTCCTAATCTTGCTTTCTTGAAAGTGTCTTTGTTTAATTACAAGATGGACATGTCTAAATCCAAAGATGATAACTTAGATAAATTTACTAAGATGAATATTATGTTTAAGGTACTGATATGGCCTTATATTACACTAGTAAATGCATGATCCTTTTAAATTCTATATCTGATGCATATCAAGTTGTTAAAGATGTTTTCCAGTATACTACCTTTGTGCCTTGTTATGATCAAGTTATTACTGCTTTAAAAATAGATAAATGAGATAAGGTCCCTTAAGAGAATAGGTGCAAATATATTTGTTAAACCCATAACAAATACTACCCTGAGTAATGACTTAGCTAAATCTAATAAAGGTAAGAAGACCACTGGTTCTAAAAGTAAAGAAACTAGGAAGTATTTTCATTGTGGAAAGCTGGTCATTTGAAAAAGAACTATTTTAAACTTAAAACACTTCACATAAGAATATAACATATATATATTCCAAAATCTCCACCTTGAAGTGTATCTCCTCCAACCTTTTGTGAAACATATATTTTGGGTAAGCCACATAGGTCGAGTTTTAAGCATAGGACTCACAAGTCCAAGGCATACTTAGAATATGTACATGGGGTCGTGAAAGGTATGATGCTCATGGTAACTTTAAGTATTTACTTTACTTGGTTGATGGTTACAGTAGGATATATGTGGACTTTTGTACTTAAACAAAAGATGAAATTTTTTCAAAAATTAGGGAATGGAAAGCCTTAGAGGAGTAACAAACTGGTTTAACTTTGAAAGTATTAAGAACTGACAATAGTTTAGAATTTTGTAGTCTTGAGTTTGATTCATAATGTAAGGATAATGGAATCTTAAGACACAAGACTGTGAGGCACACACCTCAACAAAATGGTGTGCCTAAAAAGATGCACATGTCTTTACTTGATAAAGTCATATGTATGTTATTTACCTCAGGGTTACCTAAAGAATTATGGGGTGAGGCATGGTACACAGCTACTTACTTGGTGAATAGGAGTCCAAATAGGCCAGTTGACCTAAAAACTCCTAGGTAAATATGGAACGGTCAAAACCTGACCTATCTTATCTTAGACCCTTAGGGAGTGCTGCTTATGCGTATACCGAAGATGGTAAGATTGATCTAGGGTCCATTAAGTGTATTATGCTGGGTTACGAAAACCAGCAGGGAGTTATGGGATACAGGTTGTGGGAAAAGGATGCTAGAGGGGTCAAAGTAATTGTTAGTAAATATGTTATATTTGATGAACTTACTTTTCCTTTCAAGTTGATTGCAGGTAGTGATGCACCTGCTGAACCAATAGCACCTTAACAAACTGTGGGAATTTATAGAAAGATGGAGCCTGAACTTGAGAGTGCTAGTCCAGTTGGAGACCTTGGAGCTGATCAAAACCTGACCCATGATGGAGCTGAGATTCCTGAGGACACTGAAGGCACTGATCAGCTCCCTGGGTCATCACTAGGACAACATCAAGGGTATCAATTGGCTAGAGATAGAGAAAGGAGGGAAATAAGACCTCATGCTAAATATTCATATGCAGATCTTGTCTATACAACTTTACATGCAGCTGTTGAGGTAACAAATGCTGAACCCAATTCTTAGTTGGATGCGCTTGAGTCTAGTGATTTTTCTAAGTGGAATGCTATTAAGATGAAACTTTTTTCTCTTAAACAAAACAATACTTGGGTTTTAGTTAAACGACCTGATAAACAAAAAGTTATTGAGTGTAGATGGTTATTTAAATTATAAAAGGGAATGCATGATTCTGGCCCCCCTAGATACAAAGCTAGGTTAGTTGCTAAGGGCTATACTCAGAGAGAGGGAATTGATTTTATTATGATTTTTTCTCATGTGGTTAAGTATAAGACTATTAGAATCATGCTTGCTTATTTTTCTTGTTATAACCTTGAGATTGAACAGTTAGATGTTAAAACTGCCTTTTTGCATAGTGAGTTAGAAAAAACTATTTATATCAGACAGCCTGAGGGATTTGTTGATAAGAACCATCCTGAACATGTGTGTTTGTTGAAAAAATCTTTGTATGGCTTAAAACAATCCCCTAGACAATTGTATAAGAACTTTAACTCATTTATGTTGAAATGTAATCTGAATATGATGCATGCTTCTACATGTCTGTTAAACATGAGAACCATGTGTTTGTGTTGTTATATGTGGATGATATTCTCATAAATTCATCTCTAAGTTGAAACTTAAGTTGAATAGTGATTTTGCTATGAAAGATTTAGGTAAGGCTAGAAAAATTCTTGGAATGGTCATTAATAGGACTAGAAAGTTTTGTACGCTTAAGTTGCATCAAGAACCTTATTTGAGAAAAGTTGTTTCTAAATTTGGTAGGTTAAATTGCAAACATGTTTTGATCCCTTTTGCTGGTCACTTTGTCTTGTCTAAGCAATTGTTCCCTAAGACTGAATCAAAAATTGTTAAAATGAGCTTTGTCCCTTATGCTAATGTTATAGGCTCTTTGATGTATGTTATGACCAGTACTAGGCCAGATTTGTCTTTTGCTATCTCTCTTCTTAGCAAGTATATGTCAAATCCTAGGTTTGATCATTGGTGTGCCTTGAAACATGTACTGGCTTATGTAAGCAGTACACTTGGAGTTGGGTTGTGCTATGGTAATCATAATACCCCTTTTGAATTAGTTGGTTATGTGGATTCTGATTTTGCAGGTGATAGGGATTCAAGGAAATCCACTACTTCCTATTGTTTTACAATTGGGGGCAATTGTATTTCCTAGAAATCTCAACTTCATCCTTTGATTTCTTTGTCAACTACTGAGTATTACTGATTTAACAAAAGATGCCATTTGGTTACAAAACTTGTTACCTCAAGCAAGTTTAGTAAACGGAAAAGTTGTTATATACTATTATAGTTAAAGTGTTATTAAATTAAGTAAAAATCATGTGTATCATGAAAGAACCGGGCACATTGATGTAAAAATTCATTATATTAGAGATGTTCTTTCTAGTGATGATGTAAAGTTTCTAAATATAGCTACTGAGGATAATCCAACAGATTTTGGTACTAAAATTGTTACTAATGCCAAGTTCAAGCATTCTTGGACTTGTTATTTTTTGGTTGAGTTTTTGCAGAATTTTGGGCTGAGAAGATGATTGAGTTGGTGATGTCTCCTCATTTGTGATAGATTAATATTAAGATGAGACATCATTTTTAGTGATTTAGAAGTCATAATAGTCGATTTTCTTGAGAATTAGTGCACTTTCCTATTTTGAGTCTTGATTTAGTAAAATAATATTTTTAGAGCATATTGGGTTTAATTGTTTATTTAGTGTGTAGCTTTAAAGATAATTATGGAGATTAATTAGAGTCCAAGTCAAAGACTACAACTTATGGAAAGATATTTGCATGGTAATTGGAGATAAGGAAACAAAAGCTAAAAAGATGGAAAAGGAAAAGCTACCTAAATCTGGGATTCTGCAGCACACGCTTAAAGAAGTGCTTTTTACCCCAAGAAATAGGCCGATTTTGGTAATTTACTTTCATGGGGACAAAGATAATTCTGTGAGGATTCTTTTGGTATCTTATGAAACTCAAACCGACAAATAACGAAGAAGATATGCTCAAAACGGTCCAGCAGTGTTTATCTTTATTTCCATACGAATTTGAGTTGGGCTAGAAGTCCAATACTTTGTCTCTTCCTCAAGAAAACAAATTAGGTCTTCTAAACACCTATAAATACACCCTTATATCACTTGTAAAATCATCCTTGCTTAGAAAAACCTTATAATTATTTCTTAGTCATTGTAGAGAGCAAGATGATGTCTTTTGTAATTTCTTTTAGTTTATTTCCTTCAGGTATGAACTAAACTCCCCATAGCTTGGGTTTTGCATAATGTATAATCTATGAATTCTAATTCTTCTATCTAAGTTTCTTTGGGAATTATATGTTTTAATTTGATATTAGCTTCTTACTTAATATTTGTTTATGTGTTTTGATTTATTGTCTTTCCTAGAACTGATCACTTTAGGATTGTTTTAATAGTAGTTAGATGGTCTCCTTGACAGGGTGTTTAACTATTGAACCACCACATAATGTCTTGTGTCGATATTAGTTCTGACAAAACATGATTCTAACTAGATAGTCATTAGGGTTTGTTTTAATCACCATATCACCAATTGATTGTTGCGATTGCTTAGGGCCTTAGTAGCGTTTGATAACCCTATTCTAAACCACGTCTTGGTTGTGTCGTAGCCCCATTAGTCGCTCTCAAGGTCTAAGGTATGGGAATTTAGAATCCTGACTAAGTATACCAAGAGCTAATATTCTCCCTTATTAACTAGATTTATAGATAGAATTAGAAGGATTAGTGCATACTAGCAAAACCTAAGCTATATCTCTCATCTCATATTTTTAATATTTTATTTTATTGTCTTTATTTTCTTAGCTTTAATTAGTAATTTCGAAATCTATTTACTTTTATTTTCTGTCTTTAATTATTTACTTTTACTCGTAATTTCTACTCACGCGATTAACACACTTAAGTCCCTGAGAACGAACTCAACTTACTAACTAAAACTTGCATACGTCCTGTAATACTTGCAGTACTGTGCCTGTCTAGGGTGAGAGTGCGTAGTTTCTTGACTTAATTTTATCTTATTTTTATCACACCCTAGGCACCACCAGTTGGTCGGATCACTATGATACCTTGGAGGAGATACAGTTTCAGGTGGAGGTTGGAGGAGATACACTTCAAGGTGGAGATTGTGGAATATGTATATGTTATATTCTTATGTGAAGTGTTTTAAGTTGTGTCGAGTTATTTGACACATTTGGACCCCGAGGACACGTGCCACATGTATAGCCCTTGATGGTTTACTTCATCAACGCTACATATTTGCTCCCGTGTTTGTCTCATATAAATAGCCTCTCTTGCTGACCGAGTCTAACTAATTCATTCTCTTGTCCTTTGAAGTCTTCACTCACCCCTCTCTCTCTCTCTCTCTCTCTCTCTCTCTCTCTCTCTCTCTCTCTCTCTCTCTCTCTCTCTCTCTCTCTCTCTCTCTCTCTCTCTCTCTCTCTCTCTCTCTCTCTCTCTCTCTCTCTCTCTCTCTCTCTCTCTCTCTCTCGTCTCTCAAACCCTAGTTCTTTGGAAACCGTTGGTTTCTGATTTTAGCATTAGATTTGTGGTAGTTTAGCCTCCAGATTGTAATATCTCTTGTAATAGATAAGACTCGTCTTTATTCTTCACGCGATAGCCTTCAGCTTTGTTGTTGGGTTAGAGAATTCTGAGTAGAAGCATATTCATTCGGTCAATGTGGTGTATTGTTTGAGATTGGTATTGAGATTTGTAACCTCGGGGTATTATAGTGATAGAGCTACTCTCATTGGAGGTCAACGTGGATGTAAATTATTTTGACTTAACCACGATAAAGTTTTGTGTTCTTTATTTTTTCTCACTTTATTTCTTTATCTGTTCTTGAATCAAAAAAGTTTCAAACCAAAAGAAAACTAAAGGTTTTACCCTCCTATCTATCTATTATCTGTGTTTAGAAAAAAAAAGTTTTATATTTTTTGTTTGAATTATTATATTATTAAAAAAAATATTGATAATATTTAAGTAAATATTAATTTAGGTTACGAAATTATATGATAATACGCTAATATCATAATAGTCCTCTTTTTTCCCCTTAATTTTTCTCAAAATCCGTTCCAACCTCCTTTGATTTTTGTGTTTAATCAAATACTCCAAATTTTTACCGATTTCCTGTTTGTTCCGTTTCTTCAACTCCCACTCTTTATTAATCCACGATGGTAGACTCTCCACTCCAATCTTAATTATAATAATGAACTATGAAAGTCTCCTATCTACCATTTTTTGTGAAGTCTTTTTGTTGCGTATGCTTTCTAGGGATCCCCAAATCGTTAGGTCAATTTACCCGTAATTCTTCATTCGTTAGGACTCAGTTATCTTTGTATTTAAATTTTAATTGATGAACTGTTCTCCCTATTATATTACCCAACTCTATTTAAGGAACATTTTTTTTCACAAAATTATTATATTTTCAACACTATTCTCAGTAACAACTCCATTTAATTGAATTTGATAGGTATTTTCTCCTCTTTGTAATAGTTTTTGTATTATTTACATATTATTTATATTTACTGGATTTGAATAGGGTATAAGTTTTCCAAAAAAAACTATTTTTTTGCTTAATACATGTAAAATAATCATATTGTTAATATATGTTATTTCGTCCAAGAAAAATATATGTTGATTTGCCAATTTGTAAAGTAGTCAGGATAGTGGTAATGGTGATCAAATCGTAAAATAAATTCATCAAGAACATATTCGACATTGTAGGTCGCATCGTGCAGTTGACTCGCTATATAGAGATCAATTTCGACACTTGCATATATTCTACTAAGAAATCCTCTTATTTGATTGAGTTTATTACGAATAATGTTGGATTTCATGTCGAATCCCCCAAACAATGTGTTTTCCTCACAGAGAAAGGTTTAAAGTTATTTAAGCCCAAAGAATACCACATCATTTTCCATTTTCACTCACTCAAAATTTTTAAAGCTAAAAAAAATACTAGGATAAGTAATAATTGGTTACCCTAAGATTTTTTTTTTACTGGTTCATTTCATGTGGCTTTGCTTTCTTTTACTAATTGGTTCAAAGAATTAATTGTCCACTGTTATATTTATGAAGACTTATTAAGTAAGGTTCAAGTAACTTTAGCTACAAAAGACTTAGTTCCCTAGTTTTGCTTTACTTAGACTCTAAATTTTCTTGCAAACGAAATTATCTTTGGCTCTAAGTTTTTCTCTCATATATATATATATATATATATATATATATATATATATATATATATATATATATATATATATATATATATATATATATATATGGGAGAAGAGTCAACGGCCTGAAATGTCTCCTATTTCTCTCTATATTTTCTAGCCATCAGATTTATTTCCTATGATTTTCGACCTTTAGATTAATTTTAATTAATGGTTCAAATTGTTTAAATTAGATCGACAACTCAAAATGTCTTGATTTCTCTCTACATTTTTCAGCCATCAGATCTATCTTATATTTATTTATTTATTTTTAATCGTTTAATATTCTTTTTGTTGTTATGTTGAAATCCTCAGATGGCTAAACCAATTTATCTTTGAAATATTATTAAAATTTAAAACTTATATCCTCACTCGTATCGAACAAAACACAAAAAGAAGTCTCTTCACACTCACCTTCCCACCAAGCGGCTCTCATGCACAAGAAAACACCGACATTAGGGAACATTCTTCACCATCATCAACCGGATTGCCTATGCCATCAACCATCGAAGAACCTAAATTAAGATAAAATAATAATTTTTACCATTAAAATTCTACAAAATTGAATTATTTTTAATCTAATTTATCATTTTTATAATTTTCAGAATTATCTTATTTAAGTATAATTACAGTCTTATTTTTTATAATTTTTTCGTACAAATCCTACAATGGTGCTTTTACCGTATAAGAAGTGATGTTGCGTAGGGGTTCGTGTTGTTTATCATTTTTTTAATACAAATCCTACAAATGGCCATTTTATGACTATTGGAAGCCTTCAACCGTATAAGAAGTGATGATGACATGAAGAGGGTAATGTCGGTGAGTTCTCTTCTTTCTTTATTTTATTAATTTATGTAATTTATTTTGTTTATTATTTTTTTACACAAATCATACAAAGGCCTTTTACCTATGAGAAGTGACATACACACATTGATTCATCACAAGACAACACCATTACAATATCAAAAACTTTTCCCCTCTATTCTCTCTCAGGCACGAACACCTAGATGAACATATCAGCCTCACCCACCACCGTCTAAACACCACCTCCACCACAAAATCTCCACCGCATTCCTTTTCCCCTTCAATCTTTTGCTTTCTCTTTTCTTATCTCTGTCACTTTCTTCCCACCTCCCTTTCTCTCTATTCATTCACTTCTCTCACTACCCAATCATGAGCACTGAAGTTGAATTTAATGAGGGCTTAGAACTCATTCTTGATGAGGATCCTACATTTATTTACGCCAGACGTGATGGCCCAAAATTAATGGCCAGAATCCTCTCCAAAGACACTGTCAGTTTTTCTTTTCTTAGGAAAATGATCTTAAAAAACTAGGGTATCAAAGGAAACATCACTATTGAGAAGAAAGGATTTAATGCATGTGCTATTGAGTTCGAATCGAAAGAGGATTGTCAAAATATTTGGGCAAATAGACCTTGGAATATTAACGAGAAACGTGTTCTTATTCAGAGGTATTAACCAGGTATTCAATATCTCGACAATGAAAGGAATCAAACCATCTTCTGGGTTCAGATTCTACGTTTAGCAAACACTATGCTTAAATATTCTAATATCTAGAAAGTGGCTAGCCAAATCAGTGAAGTAAGATGTATTTGGTTACCTCCTATTGAATCATTCAAGGTTTTTAGCTCTACAAGAGCTCGTTTTCTTGTTAATGTGAAAAAACCGCTGGTAGAAAATTTCCTTTTAAAAGGGGGGGAAAATGGAAAAAAAGTTAGAGGATCTTTTAAGTATGAAAAGCTTGGAGATGTTTTTTCTGATTGTGGATTGATTGATCATCAAGCTAGAAATTGCAACCCCCCCCCCCCAAAATTGAAGGCCTGACTTGGAATTGGATCCATGGAACGCTTCCTGCGTCTCTAGAAGAAAAAATGGAGAACGGTTATGTTTCACTGAAACCTGAGTTGAATAGGACGAGTCAACAACGATCCCGAAAGATACCACAAAAAGAAAATTCAAAAGTAAATCCCAATTTTGAATTTACTGCTAAGGACTTTACCCTTAGTGATGTTGTCTTCAAAGTTGGGGGCTCAAGAGTAAATGCTGACGAAGCCAAAAAGAGCGGATCTAACAAAGGTAAGGAAAATAAAAGCCCAAACTCTTTAAACATTTTCCAAAGCCCAAAACAAACGATAAAGTTCGACCCAATAATACCAAGCTCAACTACTCTTTTATTTGGAAATTGGTCCACTATTATTGTTTCGGTCCAAGAGAACATATCGACACCCGCCTCTGTAAAACACAAAACCTTCAGAAACCTAACTTCAACACCGCCTCACTGGGGAACATTAGTTCTTCACCAATAACCTTTAAGCTAATAACTTATGGTCCCATATTCACACCTTACAATTCTATCTTTGCTAAAGACAAAAACAACAACGATGTGGATAAAATAGAGATCCAGAAGAAGATTCTTACTCCTCAGAACAACAACCAAACTAATTGGAAACTCAATGATTCCATGAAGCTTGATGAGAGTTTAGGCACCAATTACAAAAGAGGGTATAAAGAATTAACAACAACAAAGAAAAACATTGTAGCCTTGAAACCAAAAACAGATACAAATCATTGTGGGCAAAACAAAATGAGAAGAAAAGTAATAAGAAGAATAAAATAAAGGATGATGGAAATGAGGTAAAAGCTGTACAACTTGATGAGGTTGAGGAAGATAAAGCTGAAAGGAATTTTGGGGTTGATCCTAAACAACCCCAAGTTCAACAATGATACATATATGTTGGAATTTCCAGGGGATTGGGACCCCTCTGACAATTCTAAGACTCAAGGAGGTTGTCAAATTTCACAAACCTCAAGTATTATTTCTCTCTGAGACTAAAAACTTATTTGCAAAAATTCTTGACATTGCATCCATGATAAATATGACCCTTCACGATTATGTTGACCCTATTGGACTTTCGGGAGGGTTAGCACTTTTTGTTAAGGACTGTAATATAAAAGTTATCTTTAAAAATTACAATATGATACATGCAAAATTACAGAAGAAAATAGTATTAAGTTTGAAACTACCTTTGTTTATCTTGATAATGGAGATGATAATAAGATACAAATCCTAAAATATATAGTAGATAATACCCTTAGGGGTGAAAATCTACCTTGGAACATCATGGGAGACTTTAATCTCACAATGTACCATCATGAGAAAACAGGAGGTCATCCTAAAAGTGATAAAAAACTTAACATTATGGCTAACTTCATGAACTATCTTGATATGTATGAAATAATCTCCCATGGATGCAAGTTCACTTGGTCCAACAAAAGGGAGGGCACTGACCATATTAAAGAAAAATTAGATAGAAGTGTAGAAAATAGGGAATAGATGGATACTTATAAAGAGGCTTGGGTGCAAACTCTACCTCCTACGGGATCATACCACTCTCCTATTGTTCTATACTTCAATAATGAAAAGAAACTTTACTAAGAAAAGGTTTATTTTTAGAAAAATATGGCATCAAGAAACTGATTGTAACAATATTGTACAAGATACCTGGTGGTCCCTTGTGTGTTCTAAAAATAATGCAATAAGGAAAAGAGAACCAACTGCGAGTGTACAGTTGTCCCAAGTAATATATGGGATAAACAGATTTGTTCTCAAGGACGGATTTGTTGACTCTAATGCTTATCAAATAGTGATTAATTACACGGGAAAGCAAGTAAATGATTTTAATAATGTTTGTTTGTTTTTCTAATACTAAGACAAATCATTAAAAGACTAGAGTAATGTAAATATCAAGCTAGACGCGAGAAAATAAAGTAGCTAGACTGGTGTCGCCTAGGGTGTGATAAAAATAAGATCAAATTAAGTATGGAAAACTATGCACTCTCACCCTAGACAGGCACAGTACTGCAAGTATTACAGGACGTATGCAAGTTTTAATGATAAGTAGAGTTCGTTCTCAGGGACTTAAGTGTGTTAATCGCGTAGGAACAGATAACGAGTAAAAGTAAATAACTAGAAAACAGAAAATTAAATATTTGGTTTTTCGAATTTATGAATTAAAACTAAATTAAAGCTAAGAAAATAAAGACAATAAAATAAAAGATTAAGAATATGAGATGAGAAGTATAGCTTAGGTTTTGCTAGTATGCACTAATCCTTCTAATTTTATCTATAAATCTAGTTCATAAGGGAGAATATTAGCTCTTGGTAATACTTAGTCAGGATTCTAAATTCCACTACCTTAGACCTTGAGAGCGACTAAGGGGGCAACGTCACAACCAAGAAGTGATTTAAAATAGGGTTATCAAACGCCACTAAGGCCCTAAGCAAATACTGCAAGTCTTGGTGATACTGTGGTTAAAACAAACCTTAATGACTATCTAGTTAGAAGTATGTTTTGTCAGAACTGCTATCGACACTAGACATTATGTGGTGGTTCAATAGTTAAACACCCTTACAAGGTGACCATCTAACTACTCTTAAAACAATCCTAAAGTGATCAATTCTAGGAAATACAATAAATCAAAACACATAAGCAAACATAAAGTAAGAAGCTAATATCAGATTAAAACATATAATTCCCAAAGAAACTTAGATAGAAGAATTAGAATTCATAGATTATACATATGCAAAACCCAAGCTATGGGAAGTTTAGTTCAAACCTGAAGGAAATAAACTAAAAGAAATAATAAAAGACATCATCTTGCTCTCTACAATAAACTGGAAGAATAAAACCTTAAGAACTAATTACTATGAGGCAAGGATGATTTACAAGTGATATAAGGGTGTATTTATAGGTGTTTAGAAGACCTAATTCGTCTTCTTGAGGAAGAGTTAAGGTAATGGACTTCTAGCCCAACTCAAATTCGTATGGAAATAAAGATAAACACTGCTGCGTTGTTTTGGTCATAACTTCTTTATTATTGGTCCGATTTTGCTCCACAAGATACCAAAAGAATCGCAACAGAATTATCTAGGCCCTTTAGGAGTAATCTACCAAATTCGGCCTCTTTATTAGGTAAAAACGCCTATCTTTGCAGAATCCCAGATTTAGGCAGCTTTTCCTTTTCCATCTTTTTAGCAATTCTTTCCTTATCTCCAATTACCATGCATATCTTCTTCCATAAGTTGTTGTCTTTGACTTGGACTCTAATTAAGCTCCATAATTATCTTTAAAGCTACACACTAAATAAACAATTAAACCCAATATGCTCTAAAAATATTAATTCTACAAATCAAGACACAAAATAGGAAAGTGCACTAAAACTCAAGAAAATCGACATTATTGACTTCTAAAACACTAAAAATGATGTCTCATCTTAACATAAATCTATCACAAATGAGGAGACATCATAGACGCAAATATGAAAGGTAGTACTTGAGTAACGCTAGGATTTCACCTAAATCTATTCATTACATGTATTGTTTAAGGGACGAATTGGTACATAATAGTGGTCGGGATTCGATATTCTCCTTACCCCCGTCAGGGTGGACTAAGGAGCTATTCTTAGGTGCTACAAACCCCGTCAGGTTGATTATAGTCCACCTTCGAATGACTAAGTTCTAATTACCCAATTGGCCGTAGGATTAATTAAGCCTGTCAAGGAAATAATTTCTATCCTACATTCATTAATTATGTCCGTACCTAGACCCCCCCCCCCCCCCCCCCGTCAAGGTGATCCATATCCCACTATATGGAATAGCCTAAATATTAAATCCTATTGTTGATTCATGACTTCAATAATAGTTGATAAATGCAAATTAATGAAAAATACTAATTACCCAATTCGATTTCAAATAAAATAATCCCAAAACCAAAAACATGAAATGAAATAAATTGGGGCTTAACCCATTAATGCGTTCTCAAGTACTGTATGAATTTAGCTCTTAATTGCGAAAACTAAGAAAAAATAAAAAGAATTCATGTTTACAAATTACAGAAATAAAAGATAGAACCTAATTAGGAATTGGGTTTGGCTGTGATTTGGAGAAGATGACTTTCTCCACCTCTTAGCTTTCTCCTTTTCCTTGCTTCTGACATTTTCTCTGGACACTCTCTTCTGATAATGATTTAATTTGAAAAATAAAATGAGAGATACTGAATAATGAGGTCTAAAGGCCTATTTATAGTGCTAAAATTGGACTAGGGCTTTTACTTAGGTTAATTAGTCAAATATTAAAAAGCCCAAGTCCAAATCCCGTAACTGTTGTACACCCTTCACTAAAACGAGTGTAACTTTCTCAATATAACTCCGAATTGACTCATTCAACTTGCTAATTCTTCGTAACTCGATAAGGAATCTAATCTCTTCACAACTAAGCTATTGAATCCTCGTCTAAATGGCTCAAAACCAGAAATATTCAGTAGCCTTCCAGATTTACAATTTCCTAAATCAACTCTTCGGAATATTTCTTCATGCCTTTGACTTCTTTACACGATCTTTGACTTTAATCCACGATTCCCCTCCTTGCTAGCATTCCAAACCTATCAAATTTTCACTAAAAATAAACCATATTACGCGCAAAAGATTAATAAATCCAAAAATACTAATTTCCAAGGAGTGAAATTGAAATATAGCAAATAATCATTAAAAGTCTATCATATTAGTTCATAATTCACCTAATTTGATGTCTCCTACGCATATAAATATAGAACAAAAAGGGAGACATCAATACCTGGAAAAACAATAAAAATATAACTGGCAAAGGTATAATAAGGTGTGGTAGAAAACATAACTACCTTACAGGTGTGCTTATTTGATGAAACAAGGAAAGAAATAAGAAAAAACAAAAAGAAACAAAAGATCTCCTGAAGGATCTTGATACCTAAACTAATAATGGCAATTCTGGTATGTAAATCTTCAATGAAGAATTGCAAAAGTTGGAAAAAAAATATGGGCTCTGGAGGAACAATACTGGGCTACAAGATCTAGAAACAATTTGTTGTACTTGGGGGACATATATACCAAGTTCTTCCAAGATGTTACTAAAGCTAGAAGAGCTAGAAACAAAACAAAAATTCTTGAAAAAAATGATAACAATATCACAAATGACCCTAAAGAAATTGATGATATCATCACCAATTATTACAATAATATATTTCAATCATTGGGACATAAGTAACCTTATAAACCTCACTAAACCTTCCATACATGAAGATATGAACAAAGATAATATAAAATCAGTTACTATGGATGAGGTAAGAGAAGCAGTCTAGTCTATGGATGCTAACAAAGCCCCTGGACAAGATGGGTACTCTAGCCACTTCTTCAGACACCACTGGGAAATGATTAAACTGGATATACTAAGAGTGGTTTCGGATTTTATTGAAAACAAAAGTGATATAACTTGCATTAACCAAACTCTTATTTGCCTGATCCCTAAGGTGTCTAAACCTAAAAATATTAATCAATATAGATCCATAAGCTGTGCTAACTTCTTATATAAAGTTATTTCTAAAATACTTGTCTTAAGACTTCAACCTCTAATGTCTACTATAGTAGGTGAAACTCAGACAACCTTTGTCCCTGGAAGAGCTATAAACGAGAACATTTTATTAGCCCACGAAGCTTGTCATTTCCTAAAAAAGAAAAGGAAAAATTCAATAAAAAAAAATATGTAGCTATAAAGGCAAGTATCTCTAAAGCTTTTGAGAATATAGAGTGGGACTACCTTAGTGCAATTCTTTTAAAATTGGTTTCCATCCTTCATGGGTGGACATGATTATGAGATGTATTACAACTGTCACTTATACTACAAACTATAATGGAATCTATACTAAAATTCAAAACCCTACAAAGGGGTTAAGACAGGGGGTCCCTGTCCCCCTTCATGTTCTCTATTGTCATACAAAGTCTCACCACTCTAGTAAAAAATAATGTGGATAACCACTTGATTGAAGGCATGAAAATGAGTAGGAACTGTCCTACTTTGTCCCATATTTTATTGGCAAATGACAGTTTATTCGTCCTTAAAGCCAAGGAGAATGAATTTAACTCTTTTAAAGACATAATAACTGAATATATCAATGTGATGTCTCCTCATTTGTCATGAATTAATATTAGTTAGAGACATCATTTTTAGTGTTTTAGAAGTCTTTCTAGTCGATTTTCCCATTAATTATTACACTATCCTATTTCTAGTCTTGATTTAATGAATTATTATTTTTAGAGCATATTGGGTTTAATTATTTATTTAGTGTGAAGTTTTAAAGAAAAATATGGAGATTAATTAATTACCAAGTCAATTCTAAGAGATAAGTAAATAAGATATGCATGGAAATTGAGATAAGGAAACAAAATCTAAAGTATGGAAAGATAAAGCTGCCAAATTAATCTGAATTTCACCACCCACGACCACAAACGGGCTTGTATCTCAAAATAAATGAGGAATTTAGAAGAACGGTCAAGAGCAAAGTTAAATATCTTTCCGAGAAGATGAATTTCGACTACTCATACGCGTCAAACGGATAAGTATTGAAGCTGTTAGGACCAAAACAAAAACAGGGCTGGTTCCATATTAAAGGGTTACGAATTTGAGTTGGGTTTGGAGTCCATTACTTTCCTTCTCCTTCAAGAAAACGAATTAGGGCTTCTCTACACCTATAAATACACCCTTATATCACTTGTAAATCATCTTTGCCTCACATTAATTAGTCCTTAGGTTTATTATCATCAAAATTATTGAAGAGTGCAAGATGAAGTCTTTTATTATTTCTTTTAGTTTATTTCCTTCAGGTATGAACTAATTTTCCCATAACTTGGGTTTTGCATTATGCATAATCTATGAATTATATTTTCTTTCTATCTAAGTTTCTTTGGGAATTATATATTTTAATCTGATATTAGCTTCTTACACATATATTTGTTTATGTGTTTTGAATTATTGCCTGTCCTATAACTAATCACTTTAGGCTTTCTTAATAGTAGTTAGATGTTCACCTTGACTGGGTGTCTAATTATTGAAACACCACATAACGTCTAGTGTCGATTTTTGTCTTGACAACACTAATTCTAGCTAGATAGTCATTAGGGTACATTTTAATCACTATCACCATGTTTGGAATTGAATTGCGTAGGAACCTAGTAGCGTAGGATAACCCTAAGTTTAGGTTGCCTCGTGGTGTGTCCGTAGCCCCCATTAGTCGCTCTCAAGGTCTAAGAGAGGGAATTTAGAATCCTGACTAAGTATCTAAGATCTAATTATCTCCCTTATTAACTAGAATTTGATAGATGAATTAGAAGGAGTAGTGCATACTAGCAAAACCTAAGCTATACATCTCATCTCATATTTCTTATCTTTTATTTTATTGTCTTTTATTTTCATTAGTTTGATCATTAATCTCTCAATCGTTCCTATTTATAATATGTCTTTTAATTAATTACTCTCTACTCTTGATATTTGCTCATTAGTCGTTTAACACACTAAGTCCCTGAGAACGAATCTAACTTATCATTAAAACTTGCATACAACTGTAATACTTGCAGTACTGTGCTTGTCTAGGGTACTTTAGTGCATTGTTTTCAGCGTTTATTTATCATATTTTTATCACACCCTATGCGACACCACAATGCCACGTGGTAGAAAATAAATCATAGCAAGAGGCGGGTCATGTTTAGATCAAATACCCCTCAAAATGAAAAAGAACACCTTGATAGCTTCATTGATATGGAATTTACATACTGAATTGGGGAATTACCTAGGCCTTCCTTTTAGCTGGGGAAGATCAAAAGTTAAATCCCTCAATTGGTTAATTGATAGGATAAAAACTAAAATTGAACAATGGAGCACCAAATATTTGAGTGAAGGAGGAAGGGATGTGCTACAGTCTATCCATGTGTGTATCATGTGTTCTTTCCATCTTCCCAACTCTATATATGACCAAATTGAGAGCCTTATACAAAAAATTGGTGGTCCTCAGGGGATCAACAAAGAATACATTGGTTAAACAAAACAAAAATGCAGAAAATAAAGTCCATGAGAGGAATGAATTTTAGAAATCTCAAAATCATGAATCTTTCACTTCTTGCATGAAATGCCTGGAAAATTTTAAACAACCCTGCTTCCTTATTAGCTAAAGTTCATAAGGGTCTCTATCATTACAATCTTGACTTCTCTAATGCAAAAATTGGGTATAACCCCTCATGCTGGTGGAGGAGCATATTAAAAGGAAGAAAATATTTATCTAATGATATTGTTTTGAAAATTGGGCAAGGCAATAATATTCACCTGTGGGATTCTATTTGGCTGTCTAATGGGGGAAAACTGGTTAAACCTTTAAACACTTCTGTTAAATGGGTAACTGGTTTAATTCATATGGTAACCCACCAATGGAATCACTCCCTTATTTACCAATTATTCCCCATTGAGGTTGCAAAATATATTATCACTATTTATATACCACTATCTTTATGTAAACATACCCCCATTTGGAAACATTCTAAAGATGGTAATATTACTACAAGCAGAATATATGCTTACAAGAATAATAAAATGGATTAACTTGACCAAGAAATTGAGGATCAGATACCTAAGACCTCTAATATACAAACAAAAAAATATGGGATACTATTTGGGCCCTTAACATTCCTTCTAAAGTGAGAAAATTTATTTGAAGGGTGTGCAATAATGCACTTCCAACTGAATATAACAAGTACAAAAGATATTGCGCGAACAATAACATCTGTAAAATATGTAATGTGGAAACAGAGGATACTGAACACCTATTATTTGACTGTAGTTGGGCAAGAGCTGCAGAGTGTATGCTAATCCTACGGGTTTCTACACTAGGAATCTAAGCTTGCTTAGATTTGATAAGTAGTTGTCCTACATAATGGAAAACAATGATAATAATTTAGATCCCATAGTTGAGATGGCTACCATGGTAGCTTGGTATATAGGGAAAGCTAGGAATGAGTTCATATTCCAAGGGAAAAAGTTAGACCCCATAAATGTTGCCTCGAAAGCTATAAAAGCCTATGATGAGTTCCTTTTACTTCACAAAAGTCCCTGTGAACTTGAGGCTACTCAAAATACCCAACATACTCATAACACTCATAATATTAAAAAAAATGCATAACATTCATAATATTAAGACTACATAGACTAGTGAAAATTGCTTAAAGGAAAATGATAACCTCCCTATTGTTAATATCAAAGTAGATGCAAGTTTTTGTGAAACAACTAACATAGCAGGAGTGGGCTATATAGTTTTTGGGCAATGTTTCACGCTCTAGAGAGAAAAAAATTGGAAGCTTTAGGGCAATGTTTCACGCTCTAGAGAGAAAAAATTTGGAACACCATAGAGAGAGAAATTTTTTGGAAGCTTTTATACGTACAAAACAATTTTTCCCTTTCTCTTGAGTTGAGAAACTCTCCAAGGTCAAATGTTTGCTCGATAAATCACTGTAAAATCATATAAAAAACAAATCTTTCATATTGTAAACCCTATAGATAGTATATGTATCTAAGATGGAGGAGAGAAAGAGAGAGAGAGAGAAGGACTAACCATATATTTCTTTTAACTTGTGAGTACAAGTGAGATGAAAGAAACGGTGATTCCTTCATATATAGGAACCTATTGAATTAAAGATTTGGGCCAGAAGTTCTCACTATTAAAAGGACTCGACATTGTGGGTCTGGACTTGGATGACATGTAATAATGGAGGAAAATACTTTTTGAAACCTAGCTTTTGGCCAATGGCGAATCCAGGAATAAATATTAGCACGGGCTTCAAATATAATGAATTTGAAAATAAAGATGTTAGATTTTTTTCTCAGAAAATTGCATAGAACAAGAAAATATATAGATTAGTATTTGAATGAATTAGTATACACATTAAATTGGTTCTTTTATTAAACAATTTAGTAATGTATCTACTTTTAAATAATCTTTTTTCACATATCAGAAAAACAAAAATCCCAAATTCTAACCAAATACATAATATTCAAATTTTTACATAAATAAGAAACTAAAAATATTATGACTTTTTTCTGTTGATGAGTATTGCGTAATGTCTATTTTATATATAATAACATAAAAAATTTGACGAATAAATATACGTGATCAAATAAAATATTAGCCTTTGAAGAATTGAAGAAAACATAATAAAAGAATGTTGAGTTATGAATTTTTTCATGGATAAACTTTAAGAGGAAAAAATTATATTTTTAGATTTTTATTTATCAAATTTAATTATAGTAAGAAGTTTTTTTTTTTACTTGAGGGTGGGCTTAAGCCCATCTTTCTATAACATAGATCTGCCAGTGACCAGGTCTCCTGCAACAAACAATGTAAATTAAACTTAATAAGTTGAAACTTGTGTCAATTTGCATTATCTTACCTTTTCACCATTCAAAGCAGTAACTTCCAAAGCAGCACCTTCCAAAGCAGCATCTTGATAGGAAGCAGATTTAGCAAAAATTACAGATATACGTGTCTTTAAATAGTAGTTCAAGTATCTTGATTTAAAATCAGCTAACTCAATCTCATAAGCATTTTCTCGGAAAAATGGAAATGCTTTTTCTCCATATACTTCTAAGATATATCGACAATCAGTTTCATATTTGCCACATGGTTTTACAACCACGAGCTAATCATTAACACCCATGTAGCCACATTTTTTAAAGTTTCTGTCAAAGGTCTTCCGAAGAGCAGTATATACTGTTGTATAATCTTTGCCACCCGTAATTTCTAGATACGAGCTTTGGAGAAGGTCATCCATAAATATATTAGATAATTGGTACTGGTCTCCCATCTTAGTTCCAATAACCAGTACAATTTCGAATTTTTTCCCTTGGCATCTATATAAGCCTTATGTAACAGATCTTGAACGAAAGTAGATGATTCAACCGAAGAGTAAAAATAAATACCAATGGTTTTCTCTTTAAGCTCACTAATCGATACCTTTTAAATAAAAAAATAAAATTTAATCCATAGTACAAATCCCCACTATAACATAAAAAAACAATTTTTTTTTAAATAATATCAGTGGCCCCAATATATTTAAATAGAGTGTTTAATCTTACCATTTGATTTTGATCGGTGCAAAACAATTTTTCCCTTTCTCTTGAGTTGAGAAACTCTCCAAGGTCAAATGTTTGCTCCATAAATCACTGTAAAATCATATAAAAAACAAATCTTTCATATTGTAAACCCTATAAACAGTATATGTATCTATGATGGAGGAGAGAAAGAGAGAGAAAGGGACTAACCAGATATTTCTTTTAACTGGTGAGTACAAGTGAGATGAAAGAAACGGTGATTCCTTCATATATAGTACCCTATTGAATTAAACATTTGGGCCAGAAGTTCTCACTTTTAAAAGGACTCGACATTGTGGGTCTAGACTTGGATGACATGTAATAATGGTGGAAAATACTTTTTGAAGCCTAGCTTTTGGCCAATGGCGAATCCAGGAATAAATATTAGCACGGAATTCAAATATAATGAATTTGAAAATAAAGGTGTTAGAATTTTTTCTCAAAAAATTGCATAGAACAAGAAAATATATAGATTAGTATTTGAATGAATTAGTATACACATTAAAGTGGTTCTTTTATTAAAAAATTTAGTAATGTATCTACTTTTAAATAATCTTTTTTCACATATTTGAAAAACAAAAAAACCAAATTCTAACCAAATACATAATATTCAAATTTTTACATAAATAAGAAACTAAAAATATTATGACTTTTTTCTGTTGATGAGTATTGCGTAATGTCTATTTTATATATAATAACATAAAAAATTTGACGAATAAATATACGTGATCAAGTAAAATATTAGCCTTTGAAAAATTGAAGAAAAACATAATAAAAGAATGTTGAGTTATTAATTTTTTCATGGATAAACCTTAAGAGGAAAAAATATATTTTTAGATTTTTATTTATCAAATTTAATAATAGTAAGAAGTTTTTTTTTTTTTTACTTGAGGGTGGGCTTAAGCCCACCTTTCTTTAACATAGATCCGCCACTGTCAATGGCGAATTCAGAAATAAATATTAGCACGGGATTCAAATATAATGAATTTGAAAATAAAGATGTTAGAATTTGTTCTCAAAAAAATGTATAGAAAAAGAAAATATATAGATTAGTATTTGAATGAATTAGTATACACATTAAATTGGTTCTTTTATTAAACAATTTAGTAATGTATCTACTTTTAAATAACCTTTTTTCACATATCAAAAAAAAATTCCAAATTCTAACCAAATACATAATATTCAAATTTTTACATAAATAAGAAACTAAAAATATTATGACTTTTTTTTTGTTGATGAGTATTGCGTAATGTCTATTTTATATATAATAACATAAAAAATTTGACGAATAAATATACGTGATCAAATAAAATATTAGCCTTCGAAGAATTGAAGAAAACATAATAAAAGAATGTTGAGTTATTAATTTTTTCATGGATAAACTTTAAGAGGAAAAAATTATATTTTTAGATTTTTATTTATCAAATTTAATAATAGTAAGAAGTTTTTTTTTACTTGAGGGTGGGCTAACATAGATCTGCCACTGTGACCAGGTCTCCTGCAAGAAACAATGTAAATTAAACTTAATAAGTTGAAACTTGTGTCAATTTGCATTATCTTACCTTTTCACCATTCAAAGCAGTAACTTCCAAAGCAGCACCTTCCAAAGCAGCATCTTGATAGGAAGCAGATTTAGCGAAAATTACAGATACACGTGTCTTAAAATAGTAGTTCAAGTATCTTGATTTAAAATCAGCTAACTCAATCTCATAAGCATTTTCTCGGAAAAATGGAAATGCTTTTTCTCCATATACTTCTAAGATATATCGACAATCAGTTTCATATTTGCCACATGGTTTTACAACCACGAGCTAATCATTAACACCCTTGTAGCCACATTTTTTAAATTTTCTGTCACAGGTCTTCCGAAGAGCAGTATATACTGTTGTATAATCTTTGCCACCCGGAATTTCTAGATAGGAGATTTGGAGAAGGTCATCCATAAATATATTAGATAATTGGTACTGGTCTCTGGTGTCGCCTAGGGTGTGATAAAAATAAGATCAATTTAAGTATGGAAAACTATGCACTCTCACCCTAGACAGGCACAGTACTGCAAGTATTACAGGACGTATGCAAGTTTTAATGATAAGTAGAGTTCGTTCTCAGGGACTTAAGTGTGTTAAACGCGTAGGAACAGATAACGAGTAAAAGTAAATAATTAGAAAACAGAAAATTAAATATTTGGATTTTCGAATTTATGAATTAAAACTAAATTAAAACTAGGAAAATAAAGACAATAAGGTAAAAGATTAAGAATATGAGATAAGAAGTATAGCTTAGGTTTTGCTAGTATGCACTAATCCTTCTAATTCTTTCTATAGATCTAGTTCATAAGGGAGAATATTAGCTCTTGGTAATACTTAGTCAGGATTCTAAATTCCACTACCTTAGACCTTGAGAGCGACTAAGGGGGCTACGTCACAACCAAGAAGTGAATTAAAATAGGGTTATCAAACGCCACTAAGGCCCTAAGCAAATACTGCAAGTCTTGGTGATACGGTGGTTAAAACAAACCTTAATGACTATCTAGTTAGAAGTATGTTTTGTCAGAACTGCTATCGACACTAGACATTATGTGGTGGTTCAATAGTTAAACACCCTTACAAGGTGACCATCTAACTACTCTTAAAACAATCCTAAAGTGATCAATTCTAGGAAATACATTAAATCAAAACACATAAACAAATATAAAGTAAGAAGCTAATATCAGATTAAAACATATAATTCCCAAAGAAACTTAGATAGAAGAATTAGAATTCATAGATTATACATATGCAAAACCCAAGCTATGGGAGGTTTAGTTCATACCTGAAGGAAATAAACTAAAAGAAATTACAAAAGACATCATCTTGCTCTCTACAATAAACTGGAAGAATAAAACCTTAAGAACTAATTACTATGAGGCAAGGATGATTTACAAGTGATATAAGGGTGTATTTATAGGTGTTTAGAAGACCTAATTCGTTTTCTTGAGGAATTGTTAAGGTAATGGACTTCTAGCCCAACTCAAATTCGTATGGAAATAAAGATAAACACTGCTGCGTTGTTTTGGTCATAACTTCTTTATTATTGGTCCGATTTTGCTCCACAAGATACCAAAAGAATCGCAACAGAATTATCTACACCCTTTAGGAGTAATCTACCAAATTCGGCCTCTTTATTAGGTAAAAACGCCTATCTTTGCAGAATCCCAGATTTAGGCAGCTTTTCCTTTTCCATCTTTTTAGCAATTCTTTCCTTATCTCCAATTACCATGCATATCTCTTTCCATAAGTTGTTGTCTTTGACTTGGACTCTAATTAATCTCCATAATTATCTTTAAAGCTACACACTAAATAAACAATTAAACCCAATATGCTCTAAAAACATTAATTCTACAAATCAAGACACAAAATAGGAAAGTGCACTAAAACTCAAGAAAATCGACATTATTGACTTCTAAAACACTAAAAATGATGTCTCATCTTAACATAAATCTATCACAAATGAGGAGACATCAGTCTCCCATCTTAGTTCCAATAACCAGTACAATTTCGAATTTTTTCCCTTGGCATCTATATAAGCCTTATGTAACAGATCTTGAACGAAAGTAGATGATTCAACCGAAGAGTAAAAATAAATACCAATGGTTTTCGCTTTAAGCTCACTAATCGATACCTTTTAAATAAAAAAATACAATTTAATCCATAGTACGAATCCCCACTATAACATAAAAAAAACAATTTGTTTTAAAATAATATCAGTGGCCCCAATATATTTAAATAGAGTGTATTAATCTTACCATTTGATGTTGATCGGTGCAAAACAATTTTTCCCTTTCTCTTGAGTTGAGAAACTCTCCAAGGTCAAATGTTTGCTCCATAAATCACTGTAAAGTCATATAAAAAACAAATCTTTCATATTGTAAACCCTATAAACAGTATATGTATCTATGATGGAAGAGAGAAAGAGAGAGAGAGAGAGAGAGAGAGAGAGAGAGAGAGAGAGAGAGAGAGAGAGAGAGAGAGAGAGAGAGAGAGAGGGGGACTAACCAGATATTTCTTTTAACTGGTGAGTACAAGTGAGATGAAAGAAACGGTGATTCCTTCATATATAGGACCCTATTGAATTAAACATTTGGGCCAGAAGTTCTCACTTTTAAAAGGACTCGACATTGTGGGTCTAGACTTGGATGACATGTAATAATGGAGGAAAATACTTTTTGAAGCCTAGATTTTGGCCAATGGCGAATCCAGGAATAAATATTAGCACGGAATTCAAATATAATGAATTTGAAAATAAAGGTATTAGAATTTTTTTCTCAAAAAATTGCATAGAATAAGAAAATATATAGATTAGTATTAGAATGAATTAGTATACACATTAAATTGGTTCTTTTATTAAAAAATTTAGTAATGTATCTACTTTTAAATAATCTTTTTTCACATATTAAAAAAACAAAAATCCCAAATTCTAACCAAATACATAATATTCAAATTTTTACATAAATAAGAAACTAAAAATATTATGACTTTTTTCTGTTGATGAGTATTGCGTAATGTCTATTTTATATATAATAACATAAAAAAATTGACGAATAAATATACGTGATCAAGTAAAATATTAGCCTTTGAAAAATTGAAGAAAAACATAATAAAAGAATGTTGAGTTATTAATTTTTTCATGGATAAACTTTAAGAGGAAAAAATTATATTTTTAAATTTTTATTTATCAAATTTAATAATAGTAAGAAGTTTTTTTTTTTTTTTACTTGAGGGTGGGCTTAAGCCCACCTTTCTATAACATAGATTCGCCACTGCCAATGGCGAATCCAGGAATAAATATTAGCACGGGTTTCAAATATAATGAATTTAAAAATAAAGATGTTAGATTTTTTTCTCAAAAAATTGCATAGAACAAGAAAATATATAGATTAATATTTGAATGAATTAGTATACACATTAAATTAGTTCTTTTATTAAACAATTTAGTAATGTATCTACTTTTAAATAATCTTTTTTCACATATCGAAAAAACAAAAATTCCAAATTCTAACCAAATACATAATATTCAAATTTTTACATAAATAAGAAACAAAAAATATTATGACTTTTTTCAGTTGATGAGTATTGTGTAATGTATATTTTATATATAATAACATAAAAAATTTGACGGATAAATATACTTGATCAAATAAAATATTAACCTTTGAAGAATTGAAGAAAATATAATAAAAAAATGTTGAGTTATTAATTTTTTCATGGATAAACTTTAAGAGGAAAAAATTATATTTTTAGATTTTTATTTATCAAATTTAATAATAGTAAGAAGTTTTTCTTTTACTTGAGGGTGGGCTTAAGCCCACCTTTCTATAACATAGATCCGCCACTGTGACCAGGTCTCCTGCAACAAACTATGTAAATTAAAACTTAATAAATTGAAACTTGTGTCAATTTGCATTATCTTACCTTTTCACCTTTCAAAGGAGTAACTTCCAAAGTAGCACCTTCCAAAGCAGCACCTTCCAAAGCAGCATCTTGATAGGAAGCAGATTTTGCAAAAATTACAGATACACGTGTCTTAAAATAGTAGCTTAAGTATCTTGATTTAAAATCAGCTAACTCAATCTCATAAGCATTTTCTCGGAAAAATGGAAATGCTTTTTCTCCATATACTTCTAAGATATATCGACAATCTGTTTCATATTTGCCACATGGTTTTACAACCACGAGCTGATCATTAACACCCTTGTAGCCATATTTTTTAAATTTTCTGTCAAAGGTCTTCCGAAGAGGAGTATATAGTGTTGTATAATCTTTGCCACCCGGAATTTCTAGATAGGAGCTTTGGAGAAGGTCATCCATAAATATATTAGATAATTGGTACTGGTCTCCCATCTTAGTTCCAATAACCAGTACAATTTCGAATTTTTTCCCTTTGGCATCTATATAAGCCTTATGTAACAGATCTTGAACGAAAGTAGATGATTCAACCATGGTTTTCTCTTTAAGCTCACTAACCGATACCTTTTAAATAAAAAATAAAATTTAATCCATAGTACAAATCCCCACTATAACATAAAAAACAATTTTCTTTAAAATAATATCAGTGGCCCCAATATATTTAAATAGAGTGTATTAATCTTACCATTTGATGTTGATCGGCGCAAAACAATTTTTCTCTTTCTCTTGAATTGAGAAACTCTCCAAGGTCAAATGTTTGCTCCATCAATCACTGTAAAATCATATATAAAACAAATCTTTCATATTGTAAACCCTATAGATAGTATATGTATCTATGATGGAGGAGAGAAAGAGAGATAGAGGGACTAACCAGATCTTTCTTTTAACTGGTGAGTACAAGTGAGATGAAAGAAACGGTAATTCCTTCATATATAAGACCCTATTGAATTAAAGATTTGAGCCAGAAGTTATCACTTTTAAAAGGACTCGACATTGTGGGTCTGGACTTGGATGACATGTAATAATGGAGGAAATACTTTTTGAAGCCTAGCTTTTGGCTAATGGCGAATCCAGGAATAAATATTAGCACGGGATTCAAATATAATGAATTTGAAAGTAAAGATGTTAGAATTTTTTCTCAAAAAATTGCATAGAACAAGAAAATATATAGATTAGTATTTGAATGAATTAGTATACACATTAAATTGGTTCTTTTATTAAAAAATTTAGTAATGTATCTACTTTTAAATAATCTTTTTTCACATATTAGAAAAACAAAAAAACCAAATTCTAACCAAATACATAATATTCAAATTTTTACATAAATAAGAAACTAAAAATATTATGACTTTTTTCTGTTGATGAGTATTGCGTAATGTCTATTTTATATATAATAACATAAAAAATTTGACGAATAAATATACGTGATCAAGTAAAATATTAGCCTTTGAAAAATTGAAGAAAAACATAATAAAAGAATGTTGAGTTATTAATTTTTTCATGGATAAACCTTAAGAGGAAAAAATATATTTTTAGATTTTTATTTATCAAATTTAATAATAGTAAGAAGTTTTTTTTTTTTTTTACTTGAGGGTGGGCTTAAGCCCACCTTTCTTTAACATAGATCTGCCACTGTCAATGGCGAATTCAGAAATAAATATTAGCACGGGCTTCAAATATAATGAATTTGAAAATAAAGATGTTAGAATTTGTTCTCAAAAAATTGCATAGAAAAAGAAAATATATAGATTAGTATTTGAATGAATTAGTATACACATTAAATTGGTTCTTTTATTAAACAATTTAGTAATGTATCTACTTTTAAATAACCTTTTTTCACATATCAAAAAAAAATTCCAAATTCTAACCAAATACATAATATTCAAATTTTTACATAAATAAGAAACTAAAAATATTATGAATTTTTTCTGTTGATGAGTATTGCGTAATGTCTATTTTATATATAATAACATAAAAAATTTGACGAATAAATATACGTGATCAAATAAAATATTAGCCTTTGAAGAATTGAAGAAAACATAATAAAAGAATGTTGAGTTATTAATTTTTTCATGGATAAACTTTAAGAGGAAAAAATTATATTTTTAGATTTTTATTTATCAAATTTAAAAAAGGTAAGAAGTTTTTTTTTTACTTGAGGGTGGGCTAACATAGATCTGCCACTGTGACCAGGTCTCCTGCAACAAACAATGTAAATTAAACTTAATAAGTTGAAACTTGTGTCAATTTGCATTATCTTACCTTTTCACCATTCAAAGCAGTAACTTCCAAAGCAGCACCTTCCAAAGCAGCATCTTGATAGGAAGCAGATTTAGCAAAAATTACAGATACACGTGTCTTAAAATAGTAGTTCAAGTATCTTGATTTAAAATCAGCTAACTCAATCTCATAAGCATTTTCTCGGAAAAATGGAAATGCTTTTTCTCCATATACTTCTAAGATATATCGACAATCAGTTTCATATTTGCCACATGGTTTTACAACCACGAGCTAATCATTAACACCCTTGTAGCCACATTTTTTAAATTTTCTGTCACAGGTCTTCCGAAGAGCAGTATATACTGTTGTATAATCTTCGCCACCCGGAATTTCTAGATAGGAGCTTTGGAGAAGGTCATCCATAAATATATTAGATAATTGGTACTGGTCTCCCATCTTAGTTCCAATAACCAGTACAATTTCGAATTTTTTCCCTTGGCATCTATATAAGCCTTATGTAACAGATCTTGAACGAAAGTAGATGATTCAACCGAAGAGTAAAAATAAATACCAATAGTTTTCTCTTTAAGCTCACTAATCGATACCTTTTAAATAAAAAAATAAAATTTAATCCATAGTACAAATCCCCAATATAACATAAAAAAAACAATTTGTTTTAAAATAATATCAGTGGCCCCAATATATTTAAATAGAGTGTATTAATCTTACCATTTGATGTTGATCGGTGCAAAACAATTTTTCCCTTTCTCTTGAGTTGAGAAACTCTCCAAGGTCAAATGTTTGCTCCATAAATCACTGTAAAGTCATATAAAAAACAAATCTTTCATATTGTAAACCCTATAAACAGTATATGTATCTATGATGGAGGAGAGAAAGAGAGAGAGAGAGAGAGAGAGAGAGAGAGAGAGAGAGAGAGAGAGAGAGAGAGAGAGAGAGAGAGAGAGAGAGAGAGAGAGGGGGGGGGACTAACCAGATATTTGTTTTAACTGGTGAGTACAAGTGAGATGAAAGAAACGGTGATTCCTTCATATATAGGACCCTATTGAATTAAACATTTGGGCCAGAAGTTCTCACTTTTCAAAGGACTCGACATTGTGGGTCTAGACTTGGATGACATGTAATAATGGAGGAAAATACTTTTTGAAGCCTAGATTTTGGCCAATGGCGAATCCAGGAATAAATATTAGCACGGAATTCAAATATAATGAATTTGAAAATAAAGGTATTAGAATTTTTTTCTCAAAAAATTGCATAGAATAAGAAAATATATAGATTAGTATTAGAATGAATTAGTATACACATTAAATTGGTTCTTTTATTAAAAAATTTAGTAATGTATCTACTTTTAAATAATCTTTTTTCACATATTAGAAAAACAAAAATCCCAAATTCTAACCAAATACATAATATTCAAATTTTTACATAAATAAGAAACTAAAAATATTATGACTTTTTTCTGTTGATGAGTATTGTGTAATGTCTATTTTATATATAATAACATAAAAAAATTGACGAATAAATATACGTGATCAAATAAAATATTAGCCTTTGAAAAATTGAAGAAAAACATAATAAAAGAATGCTGAGTTATTAATTTTTTCATGGATAAACTTTAAGAGGAAAAAATTATATTTTTAGATTTTTATTTATCAAATTTAATAATAGTAAGAAGTTTTTTTTTTTTACTTGAGGGTGGGCTTAAGCCCACCTTTCTATAACATAGATTCGCCACTGCCAATAGCGAATCCAGGAATAAATATTAGCACGGGCTTCAAATATAATGAATTTAAAAATAAAGATGTTAGAATTTTTTCTCAAAAAATTGCATAGAACAAGAAAATATATAGATTAATATTTGAATGAATTAGTATACACATTAAATTGGTTCTTTTATTAAACAATTTAGTAATGTATCTACTTTTAAATAATCTTTTTTCACATATCAAAAAAACAAAAATTCCAAATTCTAACCAAATACATAATATTCAAATTTTTACATAAATAAGACACAAAAAATATTATGACTTTTTTCTGTTGATGAGTATTGTGTAATGTATATTTTATATATAATAACATAAAACATTTGACGGATAAATATACGTGATCAAATAAAATATTAACCTTTGAAGAATTGAAGAAAACATAATAAAAAAATGTTGAGTTATTAATTTTTTCATGGATAAACTTTAAGAGGAAAAAATTATATTTTTAGATTTTTATTTATCAAATTTAATAATAGTAAGAAGATTTTTTTTTACTTGAGGGTGGGCTTAAGCCCACCTTTCTATAACATAGATCCGCCACTGTGACCAGGTTTCCTGCAACAAACTATGTAAATTAAAACTTAATAAATTGAAACTTGTGTCAATTTGCATTATCTTACCTTTTCACCTTTCAAAGCAGTAACTTCCAAAGTAGCACCTTCCAAAGCAGCACCTTCCAAAGCAGCATCTTGATAGGAAGCAGATTTTGCAAAAATTACAGATACACGTGTCTTAAAATAGTAGCTCAAGTATCTTGATTTAAAATCAGCTAACTCAATCTCATAAGCATTTTCTCGGAAAAATGGAAATGCTTTTTCTCCATATACTTCTAAGATATATCGACAATCTGTTTCATATTTGCCACATGGTTTTACAACCACGAGCTGATCATTAACACCCTTGTAGCCACATTTCTTAAATTTTCTGTCAAAGGTCTTCCGAAGAGGAGTATATACTGTTGTATAATCTTTGCCACCCGGAATTTCTAGATAGGAGCTTTGGAGAAGGTCATCCATAAATATATTAGATAATTGGTACTGGTCTCCCATCTTAGTTCCAATAACCAGTACAATTTCGATTTTTTTCCCTTTGGCATCTATATAAGCCTTATGTAACAGATCTTGAACGAAAGTAGATGATTCAACCGAAGAGTAAAAATAAATACCAATGGTTTTCTCTTTAAGCTCACTAATCGATACCTTTTAAATAAAAAATAAAATTTAATCCATAGTACAAATCCCCACTATAACATAAAAAACAATTTTCTTTAAAATAATATCAGTGGCCCCAATATATTTAAATAGAGTGTATTAATCTTACCATTTGATGTTGATCGGCGCAAAACAATTTTTCTCTTTCTCTTGAATTGAGAAACTCTCCAAGGTCAAATGTTTGCTCCATAAATCATTGTAAAATCATATATAAAACAAATCTTTCATATTGTAAACCCTATAGATAGTATATGTATCTATGATGGAGGAGAGAAAGAGAGATAGAGGGACTAACCAGATCTTTCTTTTAACTGGTGAGTACAAGTGAGATGAAAGAAACGGTGATTCCTTCATATATAAGACCCTATTGAATTAAAGATTTGAGCCAGAAGTTATCACTTTTAAAAGGACTCGACATTGTGGGTCTGGACTTGGATGACATGTAATAATGGAGGAAATACTTTTTGAAGCCTAGCTTTTGGCTAATGGCGAATCCTGGAATAAATATTAGCACGGGATTCAAATATAATGAATTTGAAAATAAAGATGTTAGAATTTTTTCTCAAAAAATTGCATAGAACAAGAAAATATATAGATTAATATTTGAATGAATTAGTATACACATTAAATTGGTTCTTTTATTAAACAATTTAGTAATGTATCTACTTTTAAATAATCTTTTTTCACATATCGAAAAAACAAAAATTCCAAATTCTAACCAAATACATAATATTCAAATTTTTACATAAATAAGAAACAAAAAATATTATGACTTTTTTCTGTTGATGAGTATTGTGTAATGTATATTTTATATATAATAACATAAAAAATTTGACGGATAAATATACTTGATCAAATATAATATTAACCTTTGAAGAATTGAAGAAAATATAATAAAAAAATGTTGAGTTATTAATATTTTCATGGATAAACTTTAAGAGGAAAAAATTATATTTTTAGATTTTTATTTATCAAATTTAATAATAGTAAGAAGTTTTTCTTTTACTTGAGGGTGGGCTTAAGCCCACCTTTCTATAACATAGATCCGCCACTGTGACCAGGTCTCCTGCAACAAACTATGTAAATTAAAACTTAATAAATTGAAACTTGTGTCAATTTGCATTATCTTACCTTTTCACCTTTCAAAGCAGTAACTTCCAAAGTAGCACCTTCCAAAGCAGCACCTTCCAAAGCAGCATCTTGATAGGAAGCAGATTTTGCAAAAATTACAGATACACGTGTCTTAAAATAGTAGCTCAAGTATCTTGATTTAAAATCAACTAACTCAATCTCATAAGCATTTTCTCGGAAAAATGGAAATGCTTTTTCTCCATATACTTCTAAGATATATCGACAATCTGTTTCATATTTGCCACATGGTTTTACAACCACGAGCTGATCATTAACACCCTTGTAGCCATATTTTTAAAATTTTCTGTCAAAGGTCTTCCGAAGAGGAGTATATAGTG
Organism: Nemophila menziesii; assembly: GCA_029959085.1. Classification (NCBI taxonomy): domain Eukaryota; kingdom Viridiplantae; phylum Streptophyta; class Magnoliopsida; order Boraginales; family Hydrophyllaceae; genus Nemophila; species Nemophila menziesii. The sequence goes on from JARWIR010000001.1 coordinate 56,387,274, forward strand.
TTGTATAATCTTTGCCACCCGGAATTTCTAGATAGGAGCTTTGGAGAAGGTCATCCATAAATATATTAGATAATTGGTACTGGTCTCCCATCTTAGTTCCAATAACCAGTACAATTTCGAATTTTTTCCCTTGGCATCTATATAAGCCTTATGTAACAGATCTTGAACGAAAGTAGATGATTCAACCGAAGAGTAAAAATAAATACCAATAGTTTTCTCTTTAAGCTCACTAATCGATACCTTTTAAATAAAAAAATAAAATTTAATCCATAGTACAAATCCCCATTATAACATAAAAAAAACAATTTGTTTTAAAATAATATCAGTGGCCCCAATATATTTAAATAGAGTGTATTAATCTTACCATTTGATGTTGATCGGTGCAAAACAATTTTTCCCTTTCTCTTGAGTTGAGAAACTCTCCAAGGTCAAATGTTTGCTCCATAAATCACTGTAAAGTCATATAAAAAACAAATCTTTCATATTGTAAACCCTATAAACAGTATATGTATCTATGATGGAGGAGAGAAAGAGAGAGAGAGAGAGAGAGAGAGAGAGAGAGAGAGAGAGAGAGAGAGAGAGAGAGAGAGAGAGAGAGAGAGAGAGAGAGAGAGAGAGAGAGAGAGAGAGGGGGGGACTAACCAGATATTTCTTTTAACTGGTGAGTACAAGTGAGATGAAAGAAACGGTGATTCCTTCATATATAGGACCCTATTGAATTAAACATTTGGGCCAGAAGTTCTCACTTTTAAAAGGACTCGACATTGTGGGTCTAGACTTGGATGACATGTAATAATGGAGGAAAATACTTTTTGAAGCCTGGATTTTGGCCAATGGCGAATCCAGGAATAAATATTAGCACGGAATTCAAATATAATGAATTTGAAAATAAAGGCATTAGAATTTTTTTCTCAAAAAATTGCATAGAATAAGAAAATATATAGATTAGTATTAGAATGAATTAGTATACACATTAAATTGGTTCTTTTATTAAAAAATTTAGTAATGTATCTACTTTTAAATAATCTTTTTTCACATATTAGAAAAACAAAAATCCCAAATTCTAACCAAATACATAATATTCAAATTTTTACATAAATAAGAAACTAAAAATATTATGACTTTTTTCTGTTGATGAGTATTGTGTAATGTCTATTTTATATATAATAACATAAAAAAATTGACGAATAAATATACGTGATCAAATAAAATATTAGCCTTTGAAAAATTGAAGAAAAACATAATAAAAGAATGCTGAGTTATTAATTTTTTCATGGATAAACTTTAAGAGGAAAAAATTATATTTTTAGATTTTTATTTATCAAATTTAATAATAGTAAGAAGTTTTTTTTTTTTTACTTGAGGGTGGGCTTAAGCCCACCTTTCTATAACATAGATTCGCCACTGCCAATAGCGAATCCAGGAATAAATATTAGCACGGGCTTCAAATATAATGAATTTAAAAATAAAGATGTTAGAATTTTTTCTCAAAAAATTGCATAGAACAAGAAAATATATAGATTAATATTTGAATGAATTAGTATACACATTAAATTGGTTCTTTTATTAACCAATTTAGTAATGTATCTACTTTTAAATAATCTTTTTTCACATATCAAAAAAACAAAAATTCCAAATTCTAACCAAATACATAATATTCAAATTTTTACATAAATAAGAAACAAAAAATATTATGACTTTTTTCTGTTGATGAGTATTGTGTAATGTATATTTTATATATAATAACATAAAACATTTGACGGATAAATATACGTGATCAAATAAAATATTAACCTTTGAAGAATTGAAGAAAACATAATAAAAAAATGTTGAGTTATTAATTTTTTCATGGATAAACTTTAAGAGGAAAAAATTATATTTTTAGATTTTTATTTATCAAATTTAATAATAGTAAGAAGTTTTTTTTTTACTTGAGGGTGGGCTTAAGCCCACCTTTCTATAACATAGATCCGCCACTGTGACCAGGTTTCCTGCAACAAACTATGTAAATTAAAACTTAATAAATTGAAACTTGTGTCAATTTGCATTATCTTACCTTTTCACCTTTCAAAGCAGTAACTTCCAAAGTAGCACCTTCCAAAGCAGCACCTTCCAAAGCAGCATCTTGATAGGAAGCAGATTTTGCAAAAATTACAGATACACGTGTCTTAAAATAGTAGCTCAAGTATCTTGATTTAAAATCAGCTAACTCAATCTCATAAGCATTTTCTCGGAAAAATGGAAATGCTTTTTCTCCATATACTTCTAAGATATATCGACAATCTGTTTCATATTTGCCACATGGTTTTACAACCACGAGCTGATCATTAACACCCTTGTAGCCACATTTCTTAAATTTTCTGTCAAAGGTCTTCCGAAGAGGAGTATATACTGTTGTATAATCTTTGCCACCCGGAATTTCTAGATAGGAGCTTTGGAGAAGGTCATCCATATCTTAGTTCCAATAACCAGTACAATTTCGATTTTTTTCCCTTTGGCATCTATATAAGCCTTATGTAACAGATCTTGAACGAAAGTAGATGATTCAACCGAAGAGTAAAAATAAATACAAATGGTTTTCTCTTTAAGCTCACTAATCGATACCTTTTAAATAAAAAATAAAATTTAATCCATAGTACAAATCCCCACTATAACATAAAAAACAATTTTCTTTAAAATAATATCAGTGGCCCCAATATATTTAAATAGAATGTATTAATCTTACCATTTGATGTTGATCGGCGCAAAGCAATTTTTCTCTTTCTCTTGAATTGAGAAACTCTCCAAGGTCAAATGTTTGCTCCATAAATCATTGTAAAATCATATATAAAACAAATCTTTCATATTGTAAACCCTATAGATAGTATATGTATCTATGATGGAGGAGAGAAAGAGAGATAGAGGGACTAACCAGATCTTTCTTTTAACTGGTGAGTACAAGTGAGATGAAAGAAACGGTGATTCCTTCATATATAAGAACCTATTGAATTAAAGATTTGAGCCAGAAGTTATCACTTTTAAAAGGACTCGACATTGTGGGTCTGGACTTGGATGACATGTAATAATGGAGGAAATACTTTTTGAAGCCTAGCTTTTGGCTAATGGCGAATCCTGGAATAAATATTAGCACGGGATTCAAATATAATGAATTTGAAAATAAAGATGTTAGAATTTTTTCTCAAAAAATTGCATAGAACAAGAAAATATATAGATTAATATTTGAATGAATTAGTATACACATTAAATTGGTTCTTTTATTAAACAATTTAGTAATGTATCTACTTTTAAATAATCTTTTTTCACATATCGAAAAAACAAAAATTCCAAATTCTAACCAAATACATAATATTCAAATTTTTACATAAATAAGAAACAAAAAATATTATGTCTTTTTTCTGTTGATGAGTATTGTGTAATGTATATTTTATATATAATAACATAAAAAATTTGACGGATAAATATACTTGATCAAATATAATATTAACCTTTGAAGAATTGAAGAAAATATAATAAAAAAATGTTGAGTTATTAATTTTTTCATGGATAAACTTTAAGAGGAAAAAATTATATTTTTAGATTTTTATTTATCAAATTTAATAATAGTAAGAAGTTTTTCTTTTACTTGAGGGTGGGCTTAAGCCCACCTTTCTATAACATAGATCCGCCACTGTGACCAGGTCTCCTGCAACAAACTATGTAAATTAAAACTTAATAAATTGAAACTTGTGTCAATTTGCATTATCTTACCTTTTCACCTTTCAAAGCAGTAACTTCCAAAGTAGCACCTTCCAAAGCAGCACCTTCCAAAGCAGCATCTTGATAGGAAGCAGATTTTGCAAAAATTACAGATACACGTGTCTTAAAATAGTAGCTCAAGTATCTTGATTTAAAATCAACTAACTCAATCTCATAAGCATTTTCTCGGAAAAATGGAAATGCTTTTTCTCCATATACTTCTAAGATATATCGACAATCTGTTTCATATTTGCCACATGGTTTTACAACCACGAGCTGATCATTAACACCCTTGTAGCCATATTTTTAAAATTTTCTGTCAAAGGTCTTCCGAAGAGGAGTATATAGTGTTGTATAATCTTTGCCACCAGGAATTTCTAGATAGGAGCTTTGGAGAAGGTCATCCATAAATATATTAGATAATTGGTACTGGTCTCCCATCTTAGTTCCAATAACCTAATACAATTTCGAATTTTTTCCCTTTGGCATCTATATAAGCCTTATGTAACAGATCTTGAACGAAAGTAGATGATTCAACCATGGTTTTCTCTTTAAGCTCACTAATCGATACCTTTTAAATAAAAAATAAAATTTAATCCATAGTACAAATCCCCACTATAACATAAAAAACAATTTTCTTTAAAATAATATCAGTGGCCCAAATATATTTAAATAGAGTGTATTAATCTTACCATTTGATGTTGATCGGCGCAAAACAATTTTTCTCTTTCTCTTGAATTGAGAAACTCTCCAAGGTCAAATGTTTGCTCCATCAATCACTGTAAAATCATATATAAAACAAATCTTTCATATTGTAAACCCTATAGATAGTATATGTATCTATGATGGAGGAGAGAAAGAGAGATAGAGGGACTAACCAGATCTTTCTTTTAACTGGTGAGTACAAGTGAGATGAAAGAAACGGTGATTCCTTCATATATAAGACCCTATTGAATTAAAGATTTGAGCCAGAAGTTATCACTTTTAAAAGGACTCGACATTGTGGGTCTGGACTTGGATGACATGTAATAATGGAGGAAATACTTTTTGAAGCCTAGCTTTTGGCTAATGGCGAATCCAGGAATAAATATTAGCACGGGATTCAAATATAATGAATTTGAAAGTAAAGATGTTAGAATTTTTTCTCAAAAAATTGCATAGAACAAGAAAATATATAGATTAGTATTTGAATTAATTAGTATACACATTAAATTGGTTCTTTTATTAAAAAATTTAGTAATGTATCTACTTTTAAATAATCTTTTTTCACATATTAGAAAAACAAAAAAACCAAATTCTAACCAAATACATAATATTCAAATTTTTACATAAATAAGAAACTAAAAATATTATGACTTTTTTCTGTTGATGAGTATTGCGTAATGTCTATTTTATATATAATAACATAAAAAATTTGACGAATAAATATACGTGATCAAGTAAAATATTAGCCTTTGAAAAATTGAAGAAAAACATAATAAAAGAATGTTGAGTTATTAATTTTTTCATGGATAAACCTTAAGAGGAAAAAATATATTTTTAGATTTTTATTTATCAAATTTAATAATAGTAAGAAGTTTTTTTTTTTTTTACTTGAGGGTGGGCTTAAGCCCACCTTTCTTTAACATAGATCCGCCACTGTCAATGGCGAATTCAGAAATAAATATTAGCACGGGCTTCAAATATAATGAATTTGAAAATAAAGATGTTAGAATTTGTTCTCAAAAAATTGCATAGAAAAAGAAAATATATAGATTAGTATTTGAATGAATTAGTATACACATTAAATTGGTTCTTTTATTAAACAATTTAGTAATGTATCTACTTTTAAATAACCTTTTTTCACATATCAAAAAAAAATTCCAAATTCTAACCAAATACATAATATTCAAATTTTTACATAAATAAGAAACTAAAAATATTATGACTTTTTTCTGTTGATGAGTATTGCGTAATGTCTATTTTATATATAATAACATAAAAAATTTGACGAATAAATATACGTGATCAAATAAAATATTAGCCTTTGAAGAATTGAAGAAAACATAATAAAAGAATGTTGAGTTATTAATTTTTTCATGGATAAACTTTAAGAGGAAAAAATTATATTTTTAGATTTTTATTTATCAAATTTAAAAATAGTAAGAAGTTTTTTTTTACTTGAGGGTGGGCTAACATAGATCTGCCACTGTGACCAGGTCTCCTGCAACAAACAATGTAAATTAAACTTAATAAGTTGAAACTTGTGTCAATTTGCATTATCTTACCTTTTCACCATTCAAAGCAGTAACTTCCAAAGCAGCACCTTCCAAAGCAGCATCTTGATAGGAAGCAGATTTAGCAAAAATTACAGATACACGTGTCTTAAAATAGTAGTTCAAGTATCTTGATTTAAAATCAGCTAACTCAGTCTCATAAGCATTTTCTCGGAAAAATGGAAATGCTTTTTCTCCATATACTTCTAAGATATATCGACAATCAGTTTCATATTTGCCACATGGTTTTACAACCACGAGCTAATCATTAACACCCTTGTAGCCACATTTTTTAAATTTTCTGTCACAGGTCTTCCGAAGAGCAGTATATACTGTTGTATAATCTTTGCCACCCGGAATTTCTAGATAGGAGCTTTGGAGAAGGTCATCCATAAATATATTAGATAATTGGTACTGGTCTCCCATCTTAGTTCCAATAACCAGTACAATTTCGAATTTTTTCCCTTGGCATCTATATAAGCCTTATGTAACAGATCTTGAACGAAAGTAGATGATTCAACCGAAGAGTAAAAATAAATACCAATGGTTTTCTCTTTAAGCTCACTAATCGATACCTTTTAAATAAAAAAATAAAATTTAATCCATAGTACAAATCCCCACTATAACATAAAAAAAACAATTTGTTTTAAAATAATATCAGTGGCCCCAATATATTTAAATAGAGTGTATTAATCTTACCATTTGATGTTGATCGGTGCAAAACAATTTTTCCCTTTCTCTTGAGTTGAGAAACTCTCCAAGGTCAAATGTTTGCTCCATAAATCACTGTAAAGTCATATAAAAAACAAATCTTTCATATTGTAAACCCTATAAACAGTATATGTATCTATGATGGAGGAGAGAAAGAGAGAGAGAGAGAGAGAGAGAGAGAGAGAGAGAGAGAGAGAGAGAGAGAGAGAGAGAGAGAGAGGGGGGGACTTACCAGATATTTCTTTTAACTGGTGAGTACAAGTGAGATGAAAGAAACGGTGATTCCTTCATATATAGGACCCTATTGAATTAAACATTTGGGCCAGAAGTTCTCACTTTTAAAAGGACTCGACATTGTGGGTCTAGACTTGGATGACATGTAATAATGGAGGAAAATACTTTTTGAAGCCTAGATTTTGGCCAATGGCGAATCCATGAATAAATATTAGCACGGAATTCAAATATAATGAATTTGAAAATAAAGGTATTAGAATTTTTTTTCTCAAAAAATTGCATAGAATAAGAAAATATATAGATTAGTATTAGAATGAATTAGTATACACATTAAATTGGTTCTTTTATTAAAAAATTTAGTAATGTATCTACTTTTAAATAATCTTTTTTCACATATTAGAAAAACAAAAATCCAAAATTCTAACCAAATACATAATATTCAAATTTTTACATAAATAAGAAACTAAAAATATTATGACTTTTTTCTGTTGATGAGTATTGTGTAATGTCTATTTTATATATAATAACATAAAAAAATTGACGAATAAATATACGTGATCAAATAAAATATTAGCCTTTGAAAAATTGAAGAAAAACATAATAAAAGAATGCTGAGTAATTAATTTTTTCATGGATAAACTTTAAGAGGAAAAAATTATATTTTTAGATTTTTATTTATCAAATTTAATAATAGTAAGAAGTTTTTTTTTTTTTACTTGAGGGTGGGCTTAAGCCCACCTTTCTATAACATAGATTCGCCACTGCCAATGGCGAATCCAGGAATAAATATTAGCACGGGCTTCAAATATAATGAATTTAAAAATAAAGATGTTAGAATTTTTTCTCAAAAAATTGCATAGAACAAGAAAATATATAGATTAATATTTGAATGAATTAGTATACACATTAAATTGGTTCTTTTATTAAACAATTTAGTAATGTATCTACTTTTAAATAATCTTTTTTCACATATCAAAAAAACAAAAATTCCAAATTCTAACCAAATACATAATATTCAAATTTTTACATAAATAAGAAACAAAAAATATTATGACTTTTTTAAGTTGATGAGTATTGTGTAATGTATATTTTATATATAATAACATAAAACATTTGACGGATAAATATACGTGATCAAATAAAATATTAACCTTTGAAGAATTGAAGAAAACATAATAAAAAAATGTTGAGTTATTAATTTTTTCATGGATAAACTTTAAGAGGAAAAAATTATATTTTTAGATTTTTATTTATCAAATTTAATAATAGTAAGAAGTTTTTTTTTTACTTGAGGGTGGGCTTAAGCCCACCTTTCTATAACATAGATTCGCCACTGTGACCAGGTTTCCTGCAACAAACTATGTAAATTAAAACTTAATAAATTGAAACTTGTGTCAATTTGCATTATCTTACCTTTTCACCTTTCAAAGCAGTAACTTCCAAAGTAGCACCTTCCAAAGCAGCACCTTCCAAAGCAGCATCTTGATAGGAAGCAGATTTTGCAAAAATTACAGATACACGTGTCTTAAAATAGTAGCTCAAGTATCTTGATTTAAAATCAGCTAACTCAATCTCATAAGCATTTTCTCGGAAAAATGGAAATGCTTTTTCTCCATATACTTCTAAGATATATCGACAATCTGTTTCATATTTGCCACATGGTTTTACAACCACGAGCTGATCATTAACACCCTTGTAGCCACATTTCTTAAATTTTCTGTCAAAGGTCTTCCGAAGAGGAGTATATACTGTTGTATAATCTTTGCCACCCGGAATTTCTAGATAGGAGCTTTGGAGAAGGTCATCCATAAATATATTAGATAATTGGTACTGGTCTCCCATCTTAGTTCCAATAACCAGTACAATTTCGATTTTTTTCCCTTTGGCATCTATATAAGCCTTATGTAACAGATCTTGAACGAAAGTAGATGATTCAACCGAAGAGTAAAAATAAATACCAATGGTTTTCTCTTTAAGCTCACTAATCGATACCTTTTAAATAAAAAATAAAATTTAATCCATAGTACAAATCCCCACTATAACATAAAAAACAATTTTCTTTAAAATAATATAAGTGGCCCCAATATATTTAAATAGAGTGTATTAATCTTACCATTTGATGTTGATCGGCGCAAAACAATTTTTCTCTTTCTCTTGAATTGAGAAACTCTCCAAGGTCAAATGTTTGCTCCATAAATCATTGTAAAATCATATATAAAACAAATCTTTCATATTGCAAACCCTATAGATAGTATATGTATCTATGATGGAGGAGAGAAAGAGAGATAGAGGGACTAACCAGATCTTTCTTTTAACTGGTGAGTACAAGTGAGATGAAAGAAACGGTGATTCCTTCATATATAAGACCCTATTGAATTAAAGATTTGAGCCAGAAGTTATCACTTTTAAAAGGACTCGACATTGTGGGTCTGGACTTGGATGACATGTAATAATGGAGGAAATACTTTTTGAAGCCTAGCTTTTGGCTAATGGCGAATCCTGGAATAAATATTAGCACGGGATTCAAATATAATGAATTTGAAAATAAAGATGTTAGAATTTTTTCTCAAAAAATTGCATAGAACAAGAAAATATATAGATTAATATTTGAATGAATTAGTATACACATTAAATTGGTTCTTTTATTAAACAATTTAGTAATGTATCTACTTTTAAATAATGTTTTTTCACATATCAGAAAAACAAAAATCCCAAATTCTAACCAAATACATAATATTCAATTTTTTACATAAATAAGAAACTAAAAATATTATGACTTTTTTCTGTTGATTAGTATTGCGTAATGTCTATTTTATATATATTAACATAAAAAATTTGACGAATAAATATACGTGATCAAATAAAATATTAGCCTTTGAAAAATTGAAGAAAAATAATAAAAGAATGTTGATTTATTAATTTTTTCATGGATAAACTTTAAGAGGAAAAAATTATATTTTTAGATTTTTTTTTATAAAATTTAATAATAGTAAGAAGTTTTTTTTTTTACTTGAGGGTGGGCTCAAGCCCACCTTTCTATAACATAGATCCGCCACTGCCAATGGCGAATCCAGGAATAAATATTAGCACGGGCTTCAAATATAATGAATTCGAAAATAAATATGTTAGAATTTTTTCTCAAAAAATTGCATAGAACAAGAAAATATATAGATTAGTATTTGAATGAATTAGTATACACATTAAATTGGTTCTTTTATTAAACAATTTAGTAATGTATCTACTTTTAAATAATTTTTTTTCACATATCAGAAAAACAAAAATTCCAAATTCTAACCAAATACATAATATTCAAATTTTAACATTAATAAGAAACTAAAAATATTATGACTTTTTTCTGTTGATGAGTATTGCGTAATGTCTATTTTATATATAATAACATAAAAAATTTGACGAATAAATATACGTGATCAAATAAAATATTAGCCTTTGAAGAATTGAAGAAAACATAATAAAAGAATGTTGAGTTATTAATTTTTTCATGGATAAACTTTAAGAGGAAAAAATTATATTTTTAGATTTTTATTTATCAAATTTAATAATAGTAAGAAGTTTTTTTTTACTTGAGGGTGGGCTTAAGCCCACCTTTCTATAACATAGATCCGCCACTGTGACCAGGTCTCCTGCAACAAACAATGTAAATTAAAACCTAATAAGTTGAAACTTGTATCAATTTGCATTATCTTACCTTTTCACCTTTCAAAGCAGTAACTTCCAAAGTAGCACCTTCCAAAGCAGCACCTTGATAGGAAGCAGATATAGCAAATGGAAATGCTTTTTCTCCATATACTTCTAAGATATATCGACAATCTGTTTCATATTTGCCACATGGTTTTACAACCACGAGCTGATCATTAACACCCTTGTAGCCACATTTTTTAAATTTTCTTTCAAAGGTCTTCCGAAGAGCAGTATATATTGTTGTATAATCTTTGCCACCCGGAATTTCTAGATAGGAGCTTTGGAGAAGGTCATCCATAAATATATTAGATAATTGGTACTGGTCTCCCATCTTAGTTCCAATAACCCGTACAATTTCGAATTTTTTCCCCTTGGCATCTATATAAGCCTTATGTAACAGATCTTGAACGAAAGTAGATGATTCAACCGAAGAGTAAAAATAAATACCAATGGTTTTCTCTTTAAGCTCACTAATCGATACCTTTTAAATAAAAAAATAAAATTTAATCCATAATACAAATCCCCACTATAACATAAAAAAACAATTTTTTTATAATAATATCAGTGGCCCCAATATATTTAAATAGAGTGTATTAATCTTACCATTTGATGTTGATCGGCGCAAAACAATTTTTCTCTTTCTCTTGAATTGAGAAACTCTCCAAGGTCAAATGTTTGCTCCATAAATCACTGTAAAATCATATATAAAACAAATCTTTCATATTGTAAACCCTATAGATAGTATATGTATCTATGATGGAGGAGAGAAAGAGAGATAGAGGGACTAACCAGATCTTTCTTTTAACTGGTGAGTACAAATGAGATGAAAGAAACGGTGATTCCTTCATATATAAGACCCTATTGAATTAAAGATTTGAGCCAGAAGTTATCACTTTTAAAAGGACTCGACATTGTGGGTCTGGACTTGGATGACATGTAATAATGGAGGAAATACTTTTTGAAGCCTAGCTTTTGGCTAATGGCGAATCCAGGAATAAATATTAGCACGGGATTCAAATATAATGAATTTGAAAATAAAGATGTTAGAATTTTTTCTCAAAAAATTGCATAGAACAAGAAAATATATAGATTAGTATTTGAATGAATTAGTATACACATTAAATTGGTTCTTTTATTAAACAATTTAGTAATGTATCTACTTTTAAATAATGTTTTTTCACATATCAGAAAAACAAAAATCCCAAATTCTAACCAAATACATAATATTCAATTTTTTACATAAATAAGAAACTAAAAATATTATGACTTTTTTCTGTTGATTATTATTGCGTAATGTCTATTTTATATATAATAACATAAAAAATTTGACGAATAAATATACGTGATCAAATAAAATATTAGCCTTTGAAGAATTGAAGAAAAATAATAAAAGAATGTTGAGTTATTAATTTTTTCATGGATAAACTTTAAGAGGAAAAAATTATATTTTTAGATTTTTATTTATAAAATTTAATAATAGTAAGAAGTTTTTTTTTACTTGAGGGTGGGCTCAAGCCCACCTTTCTATAACATAGATCCGCCACTGCCAATGGCGAATCCAGGAATAAATATTAGCACGGGCTTCAAATATAATGAATTCGAAAATAAATATGTTAGAATTTTTTCTCAAAAAATTGCATAGAACAAGAAAATATATAGATTAGTATTTGAATGAATTAGTATACACATTAAATTGGTTCTTTTATTAAACAATTTAGTAATGTATCTACTTTTAAATAAATTTTTTTCACATATCAGAAAAACAAAAATTCCAAATTCTAACCAAATACATAATATTCAAATTTTAACATTAATAAGAAACTAAAAATATTATGACTTTTTTCTGTTGATGAGTATTGCGTAATGTCTATTTTATATATAATAACATAAAAAATTTGACGAATAAATATACGTGATCAAATAAAATATTAGCCTTTGAAGAATTGAAGAAAACATAATAAAAGAATGTTGAGTTATTAATTTTTTCATGGATAAACTTTAAGAGGAAAAAATTATATTTTTAGATTTTTATTTATCAAATTTAATAATAGTAAGAAGTTTTTTTTTACTTGAGGGTGGGCTTAAGCCCACCTTTCTATAACATAGATCCGCCACTGTGACCAGGTCTCCTGCAACAAACAATGTAAATTAAAACCTAATAAGTTGAAACTTGTATCAATTTGCATTATCTTACCTTTTCACCTTTCAAAGCAGTAACTTCCAAAGTAGCACCTTCCAAAGCAGCACCTTGATAGGAAGCAGATATAGCAAATGGAAATGCTTTTTCTCCATATACTTCTAAGATATATCGACAATCTGTTTCATATTTGCCACATGGTTTTACAACCACGAGCTGATCATTAACACCCTTGTAGCCACATTTTTTAAATTTTCTTTCAAAGGTCTTTCGAAGAGCAGTATATATTGTTGTATAATCTTTGCCACCCGGAATTTCTAGATAGGAGCTTTGGAGAAGGTCATCCATAAATATATTAGATAATTGGTACTGGTCTCCCATCTTAGTTCCAATAACCCGTACAATTTCGAATTTTTTCCCCTTGGCATCTATATAAGCCTTATGTAACAGATCTTGAACGAAAGTAGATGATTCAACCGAAGAGTAAAAATAAATACCAATGGTTTTCTCTTTAAGCTCACTAATCGATACCTTTTAAATAAAAAAATAAAATTTAATCCATAATACAAATCCCCACTATAACATAAAAAAACAATTTTTTTTATAATAATATCAGTGGCCCCAATATATTTAAATAGAGTGTATTAATCTTACCATTTGATGTTGATCGGCGCAAAACAATTTTTCTCTTTCTCTTGAATTGAGAAACTCTCCAAGGTCAAATGTTTGCTCCATAAATCACTGTAAAATCATATATAAAACAAATCTTTCATATTGTAAACCCTATAGATAGTATATGTATCTATGATGGAGGAGAGAAAGAGAGATAGAGGGACTAACCAGATCTTTCTTTTAACTGGTGAGTACAAGTGAGATGAAAGAAACGGTGATTCCTTCATATATAAGACCCTATTGAATTAAAGATTTGAGCCAGAAGTTATCACTTTTAAAAGGACTCGACATTGTGGGTCTGGACTTGGATGACATGTAATAATGGAGGAAATACTTTTTGAAGCCTAGCTTTTGGCTAATGGCGAATCCAGGAATAAATATTAGCACGGGATTCAAATATAATGAATTTGAAAATAAAGATGTTAGAATTTTTTCTCAAAAAATTGCATAGAACAAGAAAATATATAGATTAGTATTTGAATGAATTAGTATACACATTAAATTGGTTCTTTTATTAAACAATTTAGTAATGTATCTACTTTTAAAAAATGTTTTTTCACATATCAGAAAAACAAAAATCACAAATTCTAACCAAATACATAATATTCAATTTTTTACATAAATAAGAAACTAAAAATATTATGACTTTTTTCTGTTGATTAGTATTGCGTAATGTCTATTTTATATATAATAACATAAAAAATTTGACGAATAAATATACGTGATCAAATAAAATATTAGCCTTTGAAGAATTGAAGAAAAATAATAAAAGAATGTTGAGTTATTAATTTTTTCATGGATAAACTTTAAGAGGAAAAAATTATATTTTTAGATTTTTATTTATAAAATTTAATAATAGTAAGAAGTTTTTTTTTTTACTTGAGGGTGGGCTCAAGCCCACCTTTCTATAACATAGATCCGCCACTGCCAATGGCGAATCCAGGAATAAATATTAGCACGGGCTTCAAATATAATGAATTCGAAAATAAATATGTTAGAATTTTTTCTCAAAAAATTGCATAGAACAAGAAAATATATAGATTAGTATTTGAATGAATTAGTATACACATTAAATTGGTTCTTTTATTAAACAATTTAGTAATGTATCTACTTTTAAATAAATTTTTTTCACATATCAGAAAAACAAAAATTCCAAATTCTAACCAAATACATAATATTCAAATTTTAACATTAATAAGAAACTAAAAATATTATGACTTTCTTCTGTTGATGAGTATTGCGTAATGTCTATTTTATATATAATAACATAAAAAATTTGACGAATAAATATACGTGATCAAATAAAATATTAGCCTTTGAAGAATTGAAGAAAACGTAATAAAAGAATGTTGAGTTATTAATTTTTTCATCGATAAACTTTAAGAGGAAAAAATTATATTTTTAGATTTTTATTTATCAAATTTAATAATAGTAAGAAGTTTTTTTTTACTTGAGGGTGGGCTTAAGCCCACCTTTCTATAACATAGATCCGCCACTGTGATCAGGTCTCCTGCAACAAACAATGTAAATTAAAACCTAATAAGTTGAAACTTGTATCAATTTGCATTATCTTACCTTTTCACCTTTCAAAGCAGTAACTTCCAAAGTAGCACCTTCCAAAGCAGCACCTTGATAGGAAGCAGATATAGCAAATGGAAATGCTTTTTCTCCATATACTTCTAAGATATATCGACAATCTGTTTCATATTTGCCACATGGTTTTACAACCACGAGCTGATCATTAACACCCTTGTAGCCACATTTTTTAAATTTTCTTTCAAAGGTCTTCCGAAGAGCAGTATATATTGTTGTATAATCTTTGCCACCCGGAATTTCAAGATAGGAGCTTTGGAGAAGGTCATCCATAAATATATTAGATAATTGGTACTGGTCTCCCATCTTAGTTCCAATAACCCGTACAATTTCGAATTTTTTCCCCTTGGCATCTATATAAGCCTTATGTAACAGATCTTGAACGAAAGTAGATGATTCAACCGAAGAGTAAAAATAAATACCAATGGTTTTCTCTTTAAGCTCACTAATCGATACCTTTTAAATAAAAAAATAAAATTTAATCCATAATACAAATCCCCACTATAACATAAAAAAACAATTTTTTTATAATAATATCAGTGGCCCCAATATATTTAAATAGAGTGTATTAATCTTACCATTTGATGTTGATCGGCGCAAAACAATTTTTCCCTTTCTCTTTAGTTGAGAAACTCTCCAAGGTCAAATGTTTGCTCCATAAATCACTGTAAAATCATATAAAAAACAAATCTTTCATATTGTAAACCCTATAGATAGTATATGTATCTATGATGGAGGAGAGAAGGAGAGAGAGAGAGAGAGAGAGAGAGAGAGAGAGAGAGAGAGAGAGAGAGAGAGAGAGAGAGAGAGAGAGAGAGAGAGAGACTAACCAGATATTTCTTTTTACTGGTGAGTACAAGTGAGATGAAAGAAACGGTGATTCCTTCATATATAGGACCCTATTGAATTAAAGATTTGAGCTAGAAGTTCTCACTTTTAAAAGGACTCGACATTGTGGGTCTGGACTTGGATGACACGTAATAATGGAGGAAAATACTTTTTGAAGCCTAGCTTTTGGCCAATGGCGAATCCAGGAATAAATATTAGCACGGGCTTCAAATATAATGAATTTGAAAATAAAGATGTTATAATTTTTTCTCAAAAAATTGCATAGAACGAGAAAATATATAGATTAGTATTTGAATGAATTAGTATACACATTAAATTGGTTCTTTTATTAAACAATTTAGTAATGTATCTACTTTTAAATAATCTTTTTTCACATATCAGAAAAACAAAAATCCCAAATTCTAACCAAATACATAATATTCAAATTTTTACATAAATAAGAAACTAAAAATATTATGACTTTTTTCTGTTGATGAGTATTGTGTAATGTCTATTTTATATATAATAACATAAAAAATTTGACGAATAAATATACGTGATCAAATAAAATATTAGCCTTTGAAGAGTTGAAGAAAACATAATAAAAGAATGTTGAGTTATTAATTTTTTCATGGATAAACTTTAAGAGGAAAAAATTATATTTTTAGATTTTTATTTAACAAATTTAATAATAGTAAGAAGTTATTTTTTTTACTTGAGGGTGGGCTTAAGCCCACCTTTCTATAACATAGATCCGCCACTGCTAATGGCGAATCCAGGAATAAATATTAGCACGGGATTCAAATATAAAGAATTTTAAAATAAAGATGTTAGAATTATTTCTCAAAAAATTGCATAGAACAAAAAAATATATAGATTAGTATTTGAATAAATTAGTATACATATTAAATTGTTTTTTTATTAAACAATTTAATAATGTATCTACTTTTAAATAATCTTTTTTCACATAACAGAAAAACAAAAATCCCAAATTCTAACCAAATACATAATATTCAAATTTTTACATAAATAAGAAACTAAAAATATTATGACTTTTTTCTGTTGATGAGTATTGCGTAATGTCTATTTTATATATAATAACATTAAAAATTTGACGAATAAATATACGTGATCAAATAAAATATTAGCCTTTGAAGAATTGAAGAAAAATAATAAAAGAATGTTGAGTTATTAATTTTTTCATGGATAAACTTTAAGAGGAAAAAATTATATTTTTAGATTTTTATTTATCAAATTTAATAATAGTAAGAAGTTTTTTTTTTTACTTGAGGGTGGGCTTCTATAACATAGATCCGCCACTGCCAATGGCGAATCCAGGAATAAATATTAGCACGGGCTTCAAATATAATGAATTTGAAAATAAATATGTTAGAATTTTTTCTCAAAAAATTGCATAGAACCAGAAAATATATAGATTAGTATTTGAATGAATTAGTATACACATTAAATTGGTTCTTTTATTAAACAATTTAGTAATGTATCTACTTTTAAATAATCTTTTTTCACATATCAGCAAAAACAAAAATTCCAAATTCTAACCAAATACATAATATTCAAATTTTTACATAAATAAGAAACTAAAAATATTATGACTTTTTTCTGTTGATGAGTATTGCGTAATGTCTATTTTATATATAATAACATAAAAAATTTGACGAATAAATATACGTGATCAAATAAAATATTAGGCTTTGAAGAATTGAAGAAAACATAATAAAAGAATGTTGAGTTATTAATTTTTTCATGGATAAACTTTAAAAGGAAAAAATTATATTTTTAGATTTTTATTTATCAAATTTAATAATAGTAAGAAGTTTTTTTTTTTACTTGAGGGTGGGCTTAAACCCACCTTTCTATAACATAGATCTGCCACTGTGACCAGGTCTCCTGCAACAAACAATGTAAATTAAAACTTAATAAGTTGAAACTTGTGTCAATTTGAATTATCTTACCTTTTCACCTTTCAAAGCAGTAACTTTCAAAGCAGCACCTTCCAAAGCAGCATCTTGATAGGAAGCAGATTTAGCAAAAATTACAGATACACGTGTCTTAAAATAGTCGTTCAAGTATCTTAATTTAAATCAGCTAACTCAATCTGATAAGCATTTTCTCAGAAAAATGGAAATGCTTTTTTTCCATATACTTCTAAGATATATCGACAATCTGTTTCATATTTGCCACATGGTTTTACAACCACGAGCTGATCATTAACACCCTTGTAGCCATATTTTTTAAATTTTCTGTCAAAGGTCTTCCGAAGAGCAGTATATATTGTTGTATAATCTTTGCCACCCGGAATTTCTAGATAGGAGCTTTGGAGAAGGTCATCCATAAATATATTAGATAATTGGTACTGGTCTCCCATCTTAGTTCCAATAACCCGTACAATTTTGAATTTTTTCCCCTTGGCATCTATATAAGCCTTATGTAACAGATTTTGAACGAAAGTAGATAATTCAACCGAAGAGTAAAAATAAATACCAATGGTTTTCTCTTTAAGCTCACTAATCGATACCTTTTAAATAAAAAAATAAAATTTAATCCATAGTACAAATCCCCACTATAACATAAAATAACAAAAAAAAATTTAAAATAATATCAGTGGCCCCAATATATTTAAATAAAGTGTATTAATCTTACCATTTGATGTTGATCGGCGCAAAACAATTTTTCCCTTTCTCTTGAGTTGAGAAACTCTCAAAGGTCAAATGTTTGCTCCATAAATCACTGTAAAATCATATAAAAAACAAATCTTTCATATTGTAAACCCTATAGATAGTATATGTATCTATGATGGAGGAGAGAAAGAGAGAGAGAGAAGTGAGATGAAAGAAACGGTGATTCCTTCATATATAGGACCCTATTGAATTAAATATTTGAGCCAGAAGTTCTCGCTTTTAAAAGGACTCGACATTGTGGGACTGGACTTGGATGACATGTAATAATGGAGGAAAATACTTTTTGAAGCCTAGCTTTTGGTTGGCAACTTTATAATTTAAAGCCAAACTAAAAAAACTTTCATTTTAAAGTCTAGTTTGGTTTGTCTAGTTGGGGTTTTGGACTTTTATACCTCTCATATGGAAAGAGAATTTTTTGAGTTCAGAGGGTACAGACCCACGAAGGGTATGGATTCTCTACTAGAGAAATCTTCTATGAGTCTCTATTAGCATGACATGACATCTTCTTAGCCACAAATTTTACATTCTTTTTTTTTCTCTTTTTTCTTTTTCTTTTGGATTCACGTTAAATTTTCTTTGTTTTATTTTTATTCAAACCATATAATTTATATAGTAATGTTATCAATATTTTTACTAACTTAAAATCAAAAATTATATTATAATTTTCTTTTTCTAATAATTTCATCATAAATTTTTAAAAAGTTACATATGTTTTCATGTTTTTCTTATAGTTTGAACGGTTATTTTTTATATCTTTTCACAAAGTTTTTTTCTTATTCTTCTTTATAGTTTTGATTTTATTTTTTTCAAAATTAATTTATATAATATTTAGTTATATATTAATCTGTAAACAATTTATATTTTTATCAAGAATAAATTTTATCATTTCTATTTTTTGAATTTTTAAACTTTTTTTTGATGTAAAAAAACAAACCAAAGAAAATAACAATTTTTTTTTACTAAAAACAGAACAAAGAAAATAAAAAAATCTATTTCTTCATAGTTTAACTATTTCAATCAATTATTTAGAAAACAACTATAATTTATAAAATTTCAAAATCTATCCTAATTTGATAAATTCAATTACTTTTTAAATATAAATTCAAATTACGAAATATCATAGTACAAAAATATTCATCACAATATATATAATATATACAAACAATATTTTGCCTAGTTGGTCGAGATCTAAGTTTGGCTAGTCGATCAAGACCTAATTTCTCCTTATCGACCGAAAGTTAACGATTATGCGAAAGTAGGTCGACTAGAAAAATTAGGTCATGACCATTACGCAAGATCGACTAGGTTAAATTAAGCCCCGACAGATTAAAAAATTAGGCCATGATCGACTAGGCAAAATTAGATCCCGACCAACTTAGCGAAATTGACTGGGTAAAATAGCGTTATATTGATTTTATTTTATATATAGACAAATATTCCCAGTTGATTTTTTGGTAATGTGATATTTCGTAATTTAAAATAACTGGGAAATGTTTGTATATATATAAAATAAAATCAATATAATACTATTTTGCCCGGTCAATTTCGCTAAGTCGACCAGGATCTAATTTTGCCTTGTAGATCATGACCTAATTTCTTAATCGGTCACTTAATTTTACTTAGTCAATTTCGCCTAACGGTCGGGACCTAATTTTTTCTAGTCGACCTAATTTTGCATAATCGTTAACTTCCGGTCGATTAGGAGAAATTAGGTGTCGATCGACTAGTCAAAATTAGATCTCGACCAACTAGGCAAAATAGTGTTTGTATATACTCCCTCCGTCCCAAAAATAATGTCCACTTAGCATTTTCACACAGATTAAGAAATGTCATTATTGAACCCTATATGTACAAAAATGCCCCTAATAAATGTCATCATTAATGATAATCCACACCTAATTCTATGCCTAGGAAAATACAATCAAGTAATAGTAATTCAAATAATTATAAATTAAAAGAAAAGTAGGGGTAATAAGGGAAAAAAAGTAGGAAAAATTGTCTTGAAATGGTAAGTGGACATTATTTTTGGGACACCATATTTAGTAATGTGGACATTATTTTTCGGACGGAGGGAGTATAATATATATTGTGATGAATATTTTTTGTACTATGATATTTCGTAATTTGAATTTATATTTTTAAAAAACTGAATTTATTTAGTTACGATAGATTTTGAATTTTAATAAATTCTAGTTTTTTTCTAAATAATTGATTGAAATATTTAACCTAGGTCAATTTTATTTTGTTATTTTCTTTGAGTTGTTTTTTACATCAAAAAAAGTTTAAAATTGAAAAATAGAAATTATAAAAACTATTCTTGATATAAATAAATATTCTATAAATTATTTTTAAAAAAATCAAAACTCTAGAAAAGGAAAATAAATAAAAAATCTTAATTTTTAGATAAGAAAAAAACTTTATAAAAAGATATAAAAATAGAAGTACTAAACAAAAAAAACATGAAAACATATGTAACTTTTTAAAAATTTAATACTTAGTGATGAAATTATTTGAAGAAAAAAAATTATTATAAATTTTTTAATTTTAAGTTAGTCAAAAAAATGATAACATTACTATATAATATAGTTTAAATAAAAAATAAAATAGAAAATTTAACGTGAATCAAAAAGAAAAAGAAAAAAGAAAAAAAAAGAATGTAAAATTTGTGGCTAGGAAGATGCCGTGTTATGTTAGTAGAGACTCATATAAGGTTTGGGTAAAAGAGTATTTAGGGCCTATAACAACCTTTGTTTTATAAAGAAGGGCCCAAATTAGAAGCCAACCAGTCCAGTTGGATCCCAACTAAAAAAACACATAAAACCCACCCCCCTCTCCCTTCTTTCTCGCCAGAAAACCCGACCCCCCTCCCCCTCACCCTTCTTTCTCGACGGAGCGACAGCAAAACTTGCACCACCGTCGAGATCCACGATCCACCACCACCACTGCAGCGTCGAGATCCCGAGCCACCACCACCACTGCAGCCCTGCTTATCTTCTCCACCACTGCGTCGAGATCCAGCAGTGCACCACCACGCCCTCGAGGTCCAGCAACACCACCGCCAGCTTCTTCACGGCGAGATGCACACCAACCACCTTTCACGGCGAACTGCACCCCAGATCCGCGCCTCTGCAACACTCGCCACCATCCGCGCCTCAGATCCGCCACCACCTCTCGCCACCATCTCGCGACACCACCACCAACATCACATCAACACCACCCACGCCCATCTGCTGCTGCTGCTCCGTTCAAGCGACAACACCACCCCACGCCCCTCTGCTGCTGCTGCTCCCAGATCTGCTTCGTCATCAGCGCACCAGCACCACCGCGACCTCCGTAGCAACGCACCACCACCACCATGACCTCCGTCGCAGCGCACCACGGCAGCAACACCCCACCAAACCACTCAACACCACTTATCGCAGATCTGTTTGTTTTTTGTATTTTGTTTTTTAATTTTTTTTTTGCAGGGGTGCTGTTTGCAGATTAAGATATTCAGGGAGTATAAACCCCCTGTTTTAATATTTGAGGGGTAACCATTTAACTGAAGGGGTAAAAATTGGTATTTTAGGGGGTAAAAGTGATATTTTAGGGGGTATATCCCCCCATTTTGGACTAGCCCGCTATTTTGAACAATATGGACTTAAAGGACTTAACTAAAAAATGGACTTAACTTAAAAAACGGTGGGTGTGTACCCCCTAAAAAATAAAATAGGGGGATCTACCCCCCCAAAAAATCAAAAAACAGCGGGTGCGAACCCCCTAAAACGTGACCCTAACCAGCTAAAAAATCTAGTTAGGCCCTTAAAAAACATAAAAAGAATCTGGGCCCTTAAAATTCTCTTTTTTGAATTTTAGGCCTAAAAATGTATATTCCTCTATAAGGTTTATGTAGAGGATCTATACCCCCTTACAATAGCCATTGTATATGAGGTTCGTGTTGTTTATCATTTATTTTATGCATTTCTCGTATAAGAAGTGATGCTGACATGGAAAGGTATGTGTGTGAGTTCTCTTCTTTCTTTTTTTAGTATTATTTTTTTCAATTAATTTTTTTAATTTTTTATTATACACATCATACAATGGTCATTTATGACCACGGGAAGTCTTTTACTTATGACAAGGGATGTTGCGTACCAGAAAAGGATAGAGGGGATGATGTAAGTTTTTCTTTCTCTAACTATTATTTTATTTAATTAATTAATCTATTTTATTTATTATTTTTTATACAAATCAGCCATTTTATGGCCATTTAAAATCTTTACATGGGAGGACATGCTGGCTGTGTGAGTTCTTTTTTTTCTTATTATTTTATTTAATTAATTTATTTCATTTTGTTTATTATTTTTTTATACAAATCCTACAATAGCCATTTTATGACCATTGAAAACCTTTTATCCCATGAGAAGCGATGATACGTACATAAGAAAAGGATAATGTGTAAGTTATTTTATTTTCTTTTTACTATTTGTTATAATTAATTTATGGGTGCATTATGTATAGGGTTTTGGTGACCATCTTTCTTCTCTATAGAGTAGTTTCAAAAATGCTATTCTTCTTAGGGACCTCATTTTTTACAATAGTCTTTCCTACCCTTACTACCACTAAAAGACAAAAAAGTGTAATGTCACTATTTCTCTCTCCTCTACCTACCACTACCCACCTACCTTCAACCTCCGACCACCTACCACCGACCACCGACCACCGACCACCGATCTCCGACCTCCGATCTCCGACTTCTGACCACCAGTCACCGGTCGCCGGAAAAAACATAGAGTATCGTGAAAACACATAGAGTACTGTATATATTTGCTGAGTACTCTATAAATTTGCGGAGTACTCTCTAAATTTTTTCGAGTGCACGAATAAAATCTCGGAGTACTCTAAGAAAATCTCAGAGTACTCTATGAAAATCTCGGAGTATTCTAAGAAACATGTCAGAGTACTCTTAAAATTAGAGAGTAATTTTAAAAAAACAATGAGTCTAATTTAAAAATAATAATGAGTATTATTCAAATAATTGTATTATTACACAATCAAAGAAAAAAAAGGAAATTCTATTTGGTTTGACCAGATCTAGATCTGGTCAACCATGACAAACTAAAAAAATAAAAAATAAACTCCTCTTCACGCGTGAAACACCACAACATACTCCGGCGAGTTCTTGATTCATGTTTGAGTTCGCTGCAGCTTGTGAAGGGTTGCACTGCAACTCCACAGCAAGACCACTGCAACTCCACAGCAACTCCACTGCAACACCACTGCAACTCCACAGCAACTCCACTGCAACCTGTTCGCCTGAGAAGCATCGACGAAGAAAACAAGGAATGGCCACGAAAACGGCGGTGGTTCGTGGTGCTTGTTGGAGAAGAAGCTGGAGAATGGTGGATCTCGCAGGAGAAGAGCAGCGAAAAGGGTGGTGGTGCTCGCCGGAGAAGATAGCGAACAGTTTTTCAGGGTCTTTCTTTGCCGCCGTGGTGCTTCGCCAGAATCGGTGCTCGTCCATCAGATCTGCTCGTCCTGTCGCTGCTGGAGCTCGACCAAAAATGCTGGATCTCGGATCTCGAACAAGCAACCACAAATTTGTGCTATCATGGAAGCTCGAACGCCGCTGGAGAAGTGGTGTCGCCATGGCTGCGTCTCTTCATTGCATTGGAGAAGTGGTGCCGGAAAACACAGACCAGCACCGACGAGTGGGGGGAAGAGGTGCCGGAAACCACATGGGTGATGGTGTTGGTGGTTTTTAGCATTTTCGGTGGTGGTGGTGGCGGCGGTTTTGAAGAGAGAGATAAAATAGAGAGTGATTTAGAACGTGAATGAAATTTTAAATGGGAATAATTAGTATATATAGGTGTAAAAAAACAAAAGAGGGTAGTAAAGTAATTGGGGTTTTGGGTTTCATGTGTTAAAAAGTTCCTGAGGTCTTTAGTAAGAAGAGGCTCTAGGCGGGGTCCCCATCTTGAAGAGGGGGGGTGTGTTCAAGACCCTAAGTGGCATTTTCTCTTAATTTATATATTTTATTTAATTATTTGATTAATTTTGATATTAATCAAAATAATTTTGCTTATAGATTTGACAATATTGTTTTTGCTGAATTTAGCTTTGATATGATACAATGGAGTATGATGTTTCCAAGATCATAAACACATGCTCAAGTTAGTTTTTATCTAATGAATAAATTATCAGATCAAAAAATAATTAAATCATTTTTTTTATTGTGAACATAAATGCATCCTACAAAGAAAGGAGGGTCCATATATGAATTTAGACTCAATTCAAGTACGTAAAATCCACAATTATCCATTTTCAAGTCAGTTTTTTCTTTTATTCCTCTATTTGAACCTTATATGATGCGAAAGATTAAATTACATGATGTGTATGTCATGTCTCACTTCTCATTTATCCATATATATTAGTCAAATATTATGTATGTGGCACACTTACCTATGTGTTTGTAGTTTATGTTAGTTTATGTGATAATAACGTTTATATTAGTCAAATATTGTGAGTGTTTATAGTTTATCTCTACGACTACTATTGGATAAGATCTTTCACATAATTATTTTACTTTTTGTCAGGTTTTTTACAGTGAAGAGGCAAGTTACCGGTATCAAGAATGGCGTACGCTTTGGCACCGATGAATTGATCAAATTGTTTTGGTATTCATCATTAGTACATGTGGTTGGTGAAGTGTTAATTGCATCATTAGTCCCTGTGTTTTATGAAATATGTTGATTGCAACAGCTCAAACTTTCAAATATCACTCTAAAAGAATCGTCTATATCCAATCTCACTACGTGAATTAAGGTTCCCAAAAGTTCTTTTTATGTAATAGATTAATTATCCATGATGCTTGGGCTATTTCAGTTTTCTTAATTTACTTACTATAACCACACGCCGTGTCACAATTATCAATAAAACTTTTTCTTCTAAAGGATATGGATGCATAAGATGAAGGTACTTAGACTGATTCCTGAGACAGTACTAACAATATTCTATAATTGCAGGGTCTTAACATATTTTATATGTGTACCGATATACTGACAATAGTTTTGTTTCAGAAGATGTCTTTCATTGTTTCTCAGTCTTTGCAAGCATGTTTCAGAACGTTTCAACCCTAATTCTTTGATTTCTATTAAATAGTGCAAAAAGTTCTATAGTTGATAGCGCAAAATGAATGTCACTAAAGTAAGATCAACATCTGTTGATTTCAGTGTAATATTCCTTTATTATGGGTATATTTGCTACTTTTTAGAATACACATGGGTATGTTTGCCTGTTTTGTATAATAGTATGAGGTATGTTTGACTATTATGCATGAATCAGGGACCAATAATGCAATTAATTATTTTGCTTTTGATCATTATTAATGTGATATGATTGCTCATATCTGGTTACTTTTTGCAATTGGTTGGTAAAACACCTTTGATTTATTTGAACAATGTGGGTGATGGATGTGTTGTATTACGGCGAAGCTTGAAATAATCGAATCATACTCTATGTGAAAAACATGTATTTTGTATTGCTTCTCAGTTCTTAAATATTTCAACATTTTAAAATTTATGGCTATATATTCTAGTTATATTGCAGAATTGACCATAGTTTTTCACACGAGACTTGAATAGTTAACTCAGTTTAATTTCAAGTTTGATAGGTTTAACGAGTTTCGAAGATCTGAATCAGATTCGGAAACTGTTTGTGCAAAATACATCCTTTTTTGTGCTTGGTTGAATTCAGTTTATTTTTATCTCAAGAATTATTTGTTTATCATGTGTTTGTGCAAAATGCATCCTCATTTCATATCTTTAGCTTGATCATCCATTTCCTATCCTACTTTGAGGCTTAGTATCTTAAATATCCATAACTTGCTCTCTAGTCTTCCTAGCAGATTGCTTTCGCATTTAACAATTTATTAAGAACACATTTATGTATACTTGTCTAAGATTTTGCCTTATATGCTATCCTGTAGATCTCGGTTTTGCAGCCTAGGCGGTCGACTGGGGCCTAGCGCCTAGGCAGGATTACACGAGGACTAGGCGGAATTATACGGTTTTGAATCCTGTTGTGTATTTTTGTATATTTAGTAATATATATAGTAATTATAGCAATTTTATATACTTAAGTCACAAAATTCAACTAATAACATTATATTGAATATAAAAATACTAAAAATTGAGTTATAATATCAATTAAATAATTCTCGAGAACAAAAAAAATAACAAGAAGGCCTGTGCGGACATGTTTTGCAATTAATCGTCGCCTAGACGGTAATTTTTTTCCATTAATCGGCGCCTAGACAGGCTAGGCGCTTATTCCACGGCGACTAAGGTGCTAGGAAAAAACGCCTAGAATTTTAACTATGTGTAAGCGGTTGAGGGGGGAGTTGACGCCTAGGCGGCGCCTAGGCGAGGAGATCTACATCATAGCTTATATGTTATTTTAACCTCATCTATCCTAGCTAGGAGCAACTAATTTTTAATTAGGCATAAATTAGTCTAGTGTTATATTCACCTCTCCTCTAAGACTAACACTATCAATAGGAACAGTTTGTGGGAATCGAGATTCGATTCTTACTGAGATACCCCTATTGTATTAAATTGTGATTGATTCTTTTGGACACTTAATTTATCAGCCCTAATCCATAAATTGCACCCCGTAAGGGGATTTATGCGTAAAAAATAGGCAATTGAGAGTGCATTTTTCCTAAAGAATCGAAAAATCATAGGTAGTCGTGAAATAAGTAGGTGATTTTTCTTGTTTTTAGGATACATTGATTCATTCGAAAGGAGTGCCTTTGCCTTGAGAGTAGCACCTAATCACCCAAAAGAGGTTTAGAGTGATTTTCGAATCCCTGATAATATTTATTATTAATTTTGCCCCTATTGGATAAAATATTTCCAATTAGATATCTTAGGATGAATCTCTCATCCCAAGCTCACTTATCTACCTTAAATCTTTCATATTTTTACTTTATTTCTTGTAATTCATATTAAATGTTTGCATAGTAATCCTTTCCTTTCATTTTACCTTAATTTGATCACCAAGTCACTTTTCCCTATTTGTTTTCCTCACAACGAATCATAAAAACCTAACTAACTCCCAAGATATTATTGTTAAACCCTTGTGAGTTGATCATTTTACTACTTTACTACTTACGTCAATCCATACACTTGTAGAGAGACAACAACATAATTTTGTGGAACTACTATAAATCTCGTGTCTATATTTTCTCTACTTGCTAGGCATGCAATCTACATTAGTAGTATAAACATCATGCAAAAACATGTATTTATAAACTGTTATTTGAGATTAGGTGGTCACAATCTATTAACCCTATTTTAGATTATGTTCGGAAACTAATAAACATGTTTGTTCGTAGTTAGACAAGAAGTAGGCATCATAAAAATCTGTAATGTCATTATTTCATGCTCCTCACTAAAATTTATAATAATGTCTAAGACCTCCAATTTTCTCGCTACTATTTGTTTAAACCATGACATACAATTTGAGTTATATAAATAATACCATAACACGTGTGTCATACCACGTGTGCTTTCAACCAGAAAGAAGTGAAGAATTTATCAATGTTTCTTCATTGTGTGATGCCTTTGAATTATGCATTTATTAATTTTGACAATATATATATTATATATATATATTCTGAGTAGGTGTATGCTAATTAACATATTACCAGTGATCATGAATGGTTTAATCTAATGGGATATGTTTGGAAAAGAAACCAAGTCAATATAAAATGATATAAGTGTAAAGGGAAGACTAAAATTGTGTATCAAAGTGTGCGCTTGTAGGTTAATCGATCAGGTAAGTCAATACGGATTATAACATGATAGTGAGACACATAACTTATATCAGTGAACTCTTTTAATCACATAGACAATGCGACATTAATTTAAAGGGGCCAGAGATACTGTAATAAGATACAACATATCTTTAGTTTAGAATACTATAGGATACGTAAGGAATAAGATTTTGAACAACTACGTACCCTAAGAGGTTAATAGTAACGTATGTTCATATGTTTGTCGATCGAACGACCTATTTGCCAGGTATGATGATATTTTTTATACAAGTGTGTATATGAGAGGATATGAGACAATGAGATGTAAGTACTTAGAGTATAGTTATAACCCCGTCATGGGCAAGTGGGAGGATGATTAAAAAAAATATTATTCCCCATGATCTGAAGTTGGTTTTATATGTTAATTAAAATTTAAAATATAAAATGAGTTTAAACGTTAGTGGTATTCTTATAACTATTTAAGCACTTCCCTTTTATAAGAATAACGGAAAACAGATATTATATTCAATTCAACACTCATAACTCTCCCTGCTCTCTTTTATTCATTTATCATCAAATAATCTTTTATAAAAAATAATCAAAGTCTCTTATTTTGTGAAAACAACGGATATTCTTCTAGTAAGAAGATCCATGACCAATAGGTCTTAACTTTTTCTATCGTTTTTTTCCCGTTGTTTCAAGAATTAATCAGATATAAATATCTTGTACATTTGTTTGAACTAATTTATAAATAATTGTAATCGAAGTATCGAACTAAACATCAATTTTATTAATTGTTCATTGGATTTGTTAAATGATCTCATTTTTAAGCCTACTTCAAGCTTGGTTCATATATTTGTTTTAATAATTTTTTTATGACGGTTGAGTTATTAGATAAATTAAATGGGTTGGTTTAATTTACAATATATATGAATACTTTAATTCTTGGAAAAAAAATTCATCTGGATAAACTTACATCAATTATATTAATTACACATACTTCATGTTTTAAACTTACAAAAGTAACTAACTTGTTAATTTAATATCATGTGTTTTGTTATAATAATTAATAGATGTGATGCGAATATTGGACCATCTAATATTAAATGGAAATCTTACCTTAATTCTTTTTATCGATTATTTATGCTGAATGGTGTATATGTATATAATATAAAAAATAGAATTTGAAGGTTGCCACTCTAATTATAAAGAAAAATTATAAAAGAAAAGAAGTCTAAATGATGAATAATAATCTAACTTATATTCAAGTAAGTTGTATTTCGAATAAAAACCAATAAATTCCTCATGCATAATAAACTAGCCGTTGACGCGTAATAAAATTTTATGTCTATTTCTACAATTGTTCGAAAAAAAAGTTACTTAGAATTGTAGAATAGATAAGGGGCGAAAAACTGGAACAAGTAGTGGAGTTTGAAACCGCATGTCCTGGAATATTTTTAGGTTAATTTTAGTCTGGGGCGAAAATTTAACTCGATAGGACGAAAGACAATTTTTGTAAGATTTTCTTTTTTCTGCCCAATTTATCTTGTGTCCGAGGGACATTCCCCCCACCCCACCTCATCCGACCAGTAAATCAGCGATGAGGTCAACCGTAAACAAAAGTTAAGTTAATCTCACAGAGATCAGTGTACATAGAGTAGTATATAATCACGCATCGTAAATCAGGGGTTCACTGCTGCCCGTAATACTTGACTTTTCAATGCACGTTGGGTCTAAAAAGAATGAACATCTACTGCAATAATACTATATAATACTTGTAGCTATATACTAGGTTTTATTTACAAAAGTATTCCAATAGCTTCAAAGTCCCGAGAAACAGAAAAGGTGCTACCTAGTATGAGAAAAAGGTGATAAGGTTGACCATATGAAGGGCATCAAGGACTTCAAACTTTCATGTTTTTACTTTATTTTTTGTCAACATGTATTTTTTTTCTCATTCAAACTTTCGTGTTAGTTTTTTGACCAAAAAAAAAAATCATTAGCTTAAGGCCAAGTTTCTTTTTTGTCAACGTTTAAGGACAAGCTACAAATACTCCATTTCTATGGAACTTCTTCTTTTTCTTTTTGTGACAAGTATGGAACTTCTGTTCGGTAAATAATTTCTACGGTTTTATCGTTTGTCAAAAAAAAAAACACTTCGTATTGTTTGTTTTTTTCCCTGTCAAATATACTTCATTTTATATCAGGAATAATTAATTATGCATTACAAATCCAATATGAATCTTCAGAGAAAAAAAGTTAGAACAATCGACTTGGATTTGGATTTTGATTTTTTTTTCTTTTGGTGGTAATTTCCAGTTCGAGTAAGGATTAGGGAGCAAATTTCAAAATTGGGGCAAAAGGACGAAAGCCTAATTTTCTTAAATAAGAATTAATTAAAAAAATTCGGATATTTTTATCCCTGAATCCCGGAGTCAGAGGGGCCACCTCCCACCCCGATCCCTAAATACGCCCTTGTGCATGAATTAATACAATACATTTCTGCTCATGGTATCGTACAATGCACGATTCAAATCATACAATGCGATGCAACCAAATTTTGATATGAATCATGTTTAGGATCAGACTATTAATGAGGATTATTCCAGAGCTTTGGGTGAGGACCTTGGATAATACTCGATAGATACGTAATTGTTTGTGCTTGGGACCCTCTTTTTATGCCTCATATGGCCCTTGTCCTGAAAACTACTGTATGGGTCTGTTTTCTATGGATGCCACTCATGAATTACACGGAGGAGATTCTCACGTACCTTGGAAATATCATCGGTAAAATGATACATATTGATCCATTCACTAGGTCATGAGCGAGAGGAAACTTCGCGAGTATAGCGGTCGAAGTTGAATTAGATAAACCATTGGTCTCGATTATTAAAATACAGTATCACTTGCAAAAGGTCGAGTACGAGGGCATTCATCTAATATGATTTAGTTGTAGAAAGTTTAGTCAACTAAAAGGGAAATGTTTGGGTCAAAGAGAGGTTTGTGAACGATGTATATGTGTAGGGATGGAGACTCAGATCAGCCAAGCAACAATTACTAGTATTGAAGTAAACAAACCAATATCTTTATATGGTGACTGGATGACGGTGGATAGAGGTAGGAATAGGCCTCACGGTAATTCAAGAAAACAATATCAGGTAGGAGGGCAGAGATGTGGTAACATGGAAGCGAGAAAAGGGATGGGGACTCCGCCTAACAAAAAATCTCCGAGTGGGGAAAATGGAGGAGGTACTAGTGGTGGTATTGGGTCAAGGTTTGAGATTTTGGATACGTTTGATGGGGAAGAAACTAGTGGAAGTGTCCCATAATAGGTGGGTGAAAGCGCGACTGTAGGGATGATTGAGGACAGAAATGGAAAATAGAAAATCAATTCGCCACTTAAGATGGAGGAATCGGGGGACAAGGAGTTTCGGCACACCATGTCATTGATACTAATGCTAACAGACTAGTTGGATGTTTCTTTGATACAAATAATCAAGTGATTGTGGATGGGAATCTGGTCAGACCGGATTTGAAGCATAAAGATAAGGGGGATCTAAACATACTGTAGGTACAAGTACAAAGGGTGAATTGATGGAGGGAAGAAGATGGCTGTTTGTGCCGTTAGAGAATGCGTCAAGTGGATCAGTAAAAGAAAAAGTTGGTCAGCATAGGGGACAGAATTCGGAGTAGCGTAATGCTGGTGGTAGGATGATTGTTGGGGCTGATGTTAGGGCATATAAGGGGCGATGTTTCAGAAAAGATATGTGAGTCAGAAACAATCATATGTAGTTCAGACATTTTGAAGACCAGTTCGGGAATAATAAATAAGCAATCAGGTGTACAAACCAGGGTCTTGCATGCAATTTTGACTCTTACAGGTAATGAACACAACAACACGGGTCAGAGCCTTAAGGAAGACGAGTCTGGTTTGACTAACAACTCGGATATAGTGACGCGTGAGACTAAGCATTTTACCCCAGCTCTTGATCCGGTTAGTAGCACATCAACCGCTTCTCTAACTCAGATTTTGACCTAAATAAGTCTGATCAACCTTTCCTCCTAGAACAAACAACTTGTGAGGAGAAGAGGAACATGGATGATGGAACAAGCCTGGCTAGCTCTTGTGCATAATGTTCCACTTAATATTGAGGATTTAAATAAGAAAGAAGTTGTAAAAGAATCGGGCATGGAGTGGGAAGGCACTCAAGGGATACAGAATGCCTAACTCAGGTTGTCTCTTTCTTTTTAAATAAGTGTGTTTATCTTATATGATTTTTTATTTTATGTTAAATACATTATCGAATTATTTAGGGGGTTGGACGATGACCAATAATCTCTTTAATATACTCTTTTGGAATTGTAAAGGGGCCAATAGTGCATATTTTAGATGAGACTTTAATGAACTTACTTCGCGCCATACAACTTTCATCTTAATTCTTGCAGAGACAGAGGCGGCAGGTGCAGAGGCTACAAAGATTATTACATTACTTCGAAGGATAAGTCTATTAGGGTTGAAGTTACGGACCTTTCGGGAGGCATCTGGATTCTTATGAACCAAGATGATATTTCAGTCCAAGTTTTATCGGCTAGTAAACAAGTGATTAATATTTGTATATCTAGGTTCGTCAAGGTTGTATCCCTTTCTTTCTATTTGCATACTTTCTCGATGCATAAAAAATTGTCACAATTATTAGAAATAATTCTCCAAAGGGTCTTGAAAACACACCCCTATAACCCAACCACACCTCCCCAATCTCCTCTTCTTACTAAAAACCCACAAACAAAATTTAACATTATAGGCCAAAATCTTGATTACTTTTTTACCCCTTTTTGTTTATTACTTCATATATATATATATATATATAAAAACTTTTCCACAATTGATTCTACATCCTTAATAAAGGTCACCCTCTCTTACATCTCTCTCCACTCACGTAACTTTATTTTTTGTCTTTCTTTTCTTTAGCAGTCATGGCATATCACTCCATTTTCAGAAGCATGAGACTTTATTGGAACGAAGCTCGGAATCCGGAGTGAAGGATCTCGACAAGGCTTGGAGCATCTTCTTCTGAGAATGACCGGGGAAGGATCTTCTCCACTCGCAACCATATGAAACCTTCTGAGATAGATCTTCAACACAGATCTGCAAGAAGGATTAACCAAACGTCTAACCGTAGGCGCCATGGTTGCTTGACTCACTATCAAAGCTATACAACTCAGGCATAGCTAGACCTATTCCATTAAAAGAGCTCAGATTTCAAACTCGGGAACGAGCCTCACAAATCTGGCCAGCTCAAGTCCTTCTCACTTCTCAGCCGAGTTTCGGCAGCAATGTCGATTTTCTTGAGCTTCTCTTCACGAACTAGGCATTGAGCTTCTCTTCACGAACCAGTACTTGAGCTTCTCTTCACTGAGGTGGCGGCGGTTTTCTTGTGCAGGCGAGCTCGAGAGGAAGTACGTCGAGCTTCGAAAATGGAATAGATCGATGCACTAGTGCCGGATCTAAGCTCCAACAACGGCAGTTCTCTTGGCCAGCGGAGGTTCTCTGCTCCGTGGACCTCGAACACCAAGAATGAAGGAGGTGCAACGGTGTGATGGTGCGACTCATTTTTTTTTCATTTCGTGTACTCAACTTGCTTAATGGGTTTTATTTCTTTTTATTATTTTTAGTGGCAGATGTTAAGTTTAGTTTTCTTAGGTATATTTTTTGTTTTTTTGTTAAATACTGTTTTGTCTTTTTTTTTATTCTTTTTTTTGTTGTTGTTAAGTATTGTGTAATGTATTGATTTTTGAAATTTATTAATAAATATGAATTATTTAATTTTAAAAACTTGTTTAATTTATATTGCTCTGCTTTTTTGAATCATACTCATAAATTTTATTAAGCGTACTCAAGATTTTTTACCCGTAACTTAGTAAAAATCATCGATACTTAAATGATTTTTTTTCCAATACTCGATATATTCAAGTACTCAATACTTTTTTCAGAGTACTTATCACTTTTTCTCCGGGCACTCGGTTCTTATTTAGCGAGAACTCAATACATTTTTCGAGTACTTAGTACTTTTTTTGAATACTCAGTATTTTTTCCGGGTAAACGTTTTTCAGCGACTCGGTACTTTTTTCGAGTACTCAATATTTTTTCTGGCGACACCGGCAGTGGTCGGGGTGGTCGGCGGTGATTGACGCTTTTGGTCGGAGTTGGAAAGTATTGATAGAGAAGAGAGAAAACTGGTAAAAGATAAGAGAGAAAAATGATAAAGGAAAAGAGAGAAAAAGGGTAATGGGGGGGAGAGAATAATCTATTTTTGGATTTATCAGGGTCGGCCCGGGCTTAAGGCAACCAAAGCGGTCGTCTTGGGTCCTAAAATTTTGAGGGTCCCGGAAAAAAATTATATAGTAGTAGTATTTTATATATAGGTTTTAATATTTATATACTTAAAACCAATTAAATTAACAGTATAGTGATTAGTTCTTTTTTTTTGATGTATGGGTGTCTGGGCCAGCTTACGCACACCACGACTATTCCTATAGGAAATATATACACCTTCTCATGCATACTCCCACTTAATCAGAACTAGGTTACCCATATTCAGGG
Organism: Nemophila menziesii; assembly: GCA_029959085.1. Lineage (NCBI taxonomy): Eukaryota > Viridiplantae > Streptophyta > Magnoliopsida > Boraginales > Hydrophyllaceae > Nemophila > Nemophila menziesii. Next base: position 56,422,234 of record JARWIR010000001.1, read on the forward strand.
AGGAGACTCGAACCTTGCACCTCTTGCTTACCTCCTTTAAAGACTCAAGAAATAACAAGGTTGGGGGGATTTGAACCATGTACCTCCTAAATAAGAGACAAAGTCATGTCCATTGAGCTAGTCTCAATGGTTCAGTGGTTAGTTTCTTATGAATAGGTCTTGAGTTCGACAATTGTTTCGTGTGTTTTATATGTCCTTATTTAATAAGGCGTCCGTCCAAAAAGAACTTAACACCATTCGCCCTGTATAAGAATAAGAAGCCTAATGAAATCCTAATTAATTACAAAAAGAGTTGAAACAATATGTAAAAGAAACTAGTTGATGAGAGGCTATATGGAGATAAGAAGAGTATATTATTATATATGGATTTCCATCTTACTTTGAGGGAATAGACAAGCTTTTATATAGAGACTTATGAGACTATCCAACTACCCTACTAATTACATAATAAGTAGGATGTTACAAGGGATAAATGTGAAGGTTACAAAGGCTCTCCACTACTCTAGAATAAAACCCACATTATAATATTTCATAACACTCCCTCTTGGGTATTATTTCAAATACGCATATGATGTTGCCTCGTTAAAAACCTCGCTAGTAAAACCCAATGGGAAAAAAACTAGTCAAGGGAAAAAGAGTGCAACGCGTATGAATCTCCCTCTGAATGTGTGGATAAAGTACCTTGATCATTAGTATTATCAACTTGTCTCATGAAATGGAAGTATCTTTGCATAAAATTATCAAGTCCAGCCATAAATTATATTGACATGATATTCATCTTGAACTTTACATCTTGGGCTTTTCTTGTGAACTGAAATTTGACCAAGTCGAGTTGAATATCCACCAAATATTTATTGATATGCCTCGTTAAAATCTTACTAGGAAAACCCTGTGGGGCAAAAACCGAGTGAAGGAAAAAGAGTACATAATTGTTATCAATACGCTTTTAATTTTCCTCGTTGAAAACTTTGTCAAGAAAACCCTGTGGGAAAAAACCTTGACGAAGAAATAAAGAGTGCAATACGTGTTGGTATCCCCCTCATGTAAACGTATATGTGATGATATTCAATTTCGAATATAATCTCGATATTCGATATCTTACATATTTTTATAATAGTAACTATAATTTCAAATTAAACAATATATGAAGTCATATCGTCATATAACACTGGAGTGATCCACAAACATAATCATGTGCAATTTAGAGTAATAAGTATTCATGCACGTAATTATAAATAAACACATATTCTACTTATGAAATATAAAACAAATATATGGCAGATTACATGAGAATATATCAGACAAATAAAGATTGTTAAAGACAACAAAAGTAATACAAATATCATTCTAATATTATCCCAGGATTTATGTATACGCGTTTTTAGTCTTCTCAAGACTTTCATGTAATTTTTCGTATCACACGATACCTATTGGTAAATTTATTTTATCATAAGACGCACATGAAGTCCTATATGAAACTTTCAGGAAATTATTTTCCACCAAAAAAGTACTTCATATATTCACATTGACTGTGTGAGTACGATTATGCCTAACTGCGTCTTATTATATTTGACCAATTGATTTTTCTAGACGACATCATAGAATGGACTTCGATTCAAGATCCTCGTTTTCATTTAGTAACTTTTACATGATCATTTACACATATTATTCGATCATGATCAAGTTGTTTTTCGATTCCATATATTTCTGTAGTAATATAATTGAATGAGATTCTTTTATCTCAATTTCTCAATACTGAGAAAATATTCAGGTACTTGGTACTCTTTTTAGAGTACTATTCTTTAGTTATATTTTCTACATTATCTCATGATAATTAGAAGTGCCAACTTGCTCATACTGCTCAATTTTATGATATTTTGGAACCGACTGGTCGACCATGCTTTACGCGTTGAAATGTATTTTTTTCAAAAAAAAAATTAATTTGAGCATGATATTTTCAAGCTGAATACGTGACTTAGTCACTTATGAATGCATCTTATTTTTACACTGAGCTAATAATTTATTTGCGAGGATGAGGATGCATCTTATAAAATATTTTTCAGCTCCCCCTTTTATCATGAGAATTTTGCTTTATGCATAGTATTCCGATATACATATTTTTCATGTGGAAAACTCAAGATACATATCAATCATTGTAGATTGAAATAAATTCTCATATTTGTTCATGATCTCATCTTTGTGCATAATGGTGGAACATTTATATTTTATATTGTACAAGTAACAGTATATAGATGGATACTTTAGGTCTTTAACCAATGAGGGTATTCATGATTTTTAGTTGGACTTTTTTTTCAATATGACCGTATATATGTATAAAGTTGTATGTCGATAAGTCATTTTAGGCGAATTCACAACCAATTGTCTAGCAATCTTCTATTTTAAGAAAATATATATTCTGCTAGATCATATATTTCTCCCCCTGAATTTAACTATTGACTTCAAATAGTACAAACAAAAAGGAGATATCCTAGTAATATTTATTTTAGGATTTAAACAATATTGATTTAATATTGGATTTATCCAAATGACATTCATCATAAAATAGTTATGTCAAATAATTTTGTCCAATAATATTTACAATTATGACATGATGATAGACGGGTCTGAGACACCATATTCAAGTTACCTTATTTGAAAGAGGGTGGTGGTTCAAATTCCACTTCTAACATTTAATTATCTTGTTATTAAAATGTCAATTTTGATCCTATAAGGATTCATTTCAGAATTTATCCTTCTTTTTATTTTCATGATTCAATAATCATGTCAAATAATCTTTCGCCATTTCAAGTTCACGATTTTTTTTATGATAACGTGTTCTTTTCAGGAATACGTAATTATTTCTCCAACCCCGTATGATTTTCAAAGTTAGTGACTAATATAATGTATAATTGTTCATTATATCAAACGAATTTTTGATTCGTGATAACTATATAAATCATGGAATTAGGCTTTAAGCCTCGTTTGAGATAATATTGAAGAAATTTTTTTCCACGCAATCGTTCTTAGATGTGTTACTTTCTTCTCAAATGATTATTTTTCACTATCATTTATGACATTCATATGACTTTCAAGGTCATGTCAATATAAAAATGAAATTTATTTTGTAAAATTTATTCCCATGAATTCAATATTTTCTTTACATGTATGGCAATTATATTGCCAATATACCAACGATTTATTTCGTTGGAGTTATTTTCATATATCATACTTTTGTAGAAAGTGTGCTTGAATGATTTCACCCATGAATCATTATCAAGTTGGACATTTCATAATGGTTTCATCAATTGTTTCTCAATATTCAAATTTTTTCTTGATAAGTTCATTGAAATGTTTTTTTTTCTTTATAAACAACTCGAAAGTTATTTTTTTCATAGACAAGACGAGTTTCACATTGCTTTTAAGCAATCATAATTTATAAATTGAAGCAAACATTCTGTTGCTTATTCTCGTCATTTTTTTCAATGATTGTAATTCTTTTCTTAAAGCAAACTTGTACAATTTCAAGTTGAATCTTCTCTTTCAAAATCATATATTTGAAGAGGTATATGAATTTCGATTAATCTTTACTCTCTATTAGAATATATTTTCATATAGAGATGAAGTAATCAATTATATTATAATATAACATACAAAATTAAAAAATATATATCTTACCTCAAGATTACTAACCTCTATATAACAAAAAAATGAAAATTATGAAGAGTCTCAAATCATATTAGCTCGGTTGGTAAAGTTGTGCTGATAACGTGTTGAAACAATATGTAAAAGAAACTAGTTGATGAGAGGCTATATTGAGATAAGAAGAGTATATTATTATATATGGATTTCCATCTTACTTTGAGGGAATGGACAAGCCTTTATATAGAGACTTATGAGACTATCCAACTACCCTACTAATTACATAATAAGTAGGATGTTACAAGAGATAAATGTGAAGGTTACAGAGGTTCTCCACTACTCTAGAAAAATACCCACATTATAATATTTCATAACAAAAACAACATTTATAACAATATTTTTTCCTTTATCTTTTATACAAGTAATTAAATATAATTAATTATTATATATTATTAAAGATTAAATTATATTATTTATATATATAAAAAATTTAATTAAGGATTAATACCTAAGAAACACCTTAAGTTAGAATTAATTTTCTTTCACCCCAACTATCATTTTTTTGCCCATAAAAGACACCATCTTTTTTTTCCATAAAAAAAATCGTTTGAGTTATGAAAAGTTTTCTAAAACTCAAATTTTGAGTTATGAGAAGCTTCTCATAACTCATTATTCTTTAAAAAACAGTGTCTTTTACGGGATAGTGGATAAGGCTGTAAGGGTTTATTGAGGATTAACCCTTTAATTAAATTCACCCGGAAAAATAAGCTAATTTTGAAAACAAAAATCGTAACAAAACATTATTAGGAGGAAGTTCGTAAAAAATTCAGGGTCAATTGATTATAATTTTGCATCTCAAAAAGTAAAAATTATGTTTTTCAAGTTAATTCGATAAGTTTTTAAATAATTTTTTATTCAATTATTAGGAGGAAGTTCGTAAAAAATTGAGAGTCAATTATATAATAATTTTGCATCTCAAAAAGTAAGAAATATATTTTTCAAAGTGAATTCAATAGAAAATTTATTCATAAATTTTTATATAATTGTTTAGATATATTATCACGATTTTTATAATAAATGTTTGTCTCGTAAATTTTATAATAAAATTATTTATATATGATTTGTTTGGGAAAAATGAGATAATTTTTTTTATTATATTGTAAAAGGTCTTATTTTTTTTCTTGCCTTATGTACTCGAGAGGCTCGGGCCGGTCCTGAGTCTTATATACCTTATAAGGGTAGTAATGATATTGTAGATCTTTAAGGCTCTTTTATGTGATAAAAAAATAAGATGGTTCTTTTATGGTACTAAAATGATTTCTAAAATCTTATAAGTAATTCACCCAATTATTATTTGATACAAATTAAGATATATAATTAATTAATCATGTGATTATAAAAATATTTATATAAAATATTTGGATATTTTGATTATTTATTAAAAACATAGATTTAATATTTAAATAAGGATATAAATAATATAAAAAATGCAAAGTGTATACATTTTTTGAGTTAATGCTCAATAAACTTCTGTAGCCTTGTCCAATATCATGTAAAAGACACTGTCTTTTTTATCCTTCTAAGATATCTTATCTTCGCTTCCAAAACTTAAAATTTGAGTTTTAGAATTTTCCTATAGCTCAAAATTTGAGTTTTGGGAAACTTCTCATTACTCAAACGGATCTTTTTATAGGTAAAAAAGGAAAGAATAAAATATATGATGCCTTTTATGGGCAAAAAAATGATGGTTGTTGTAAAAGAGATTTTATTTTTTGGGGCAATGCCCAATTAATTACACGGAAAGTGTAAAAATTCTCAATTAATTAGAATTTCAACTTAATTCCTACTTATGCACAAAAAAATGAAAGATTACAAAAATACCCATCGACAATTAATTAATTACTTTAATTATAATATTATTTATTTATTTTTTTTATTTTTGTTTTTGTTTATCTTTTTTTTATAATTTTTTTTTCAATTTTTTTTATTTTCTTTTTCGAAATATTTTTTCCCCGAAATATTTTTTTTACGAATTTTTTTTTTTCGAAATTATTATTCCCCCGAATTTTTTTTATGTCTTCGATGAACACACAATTCTGAGATTTGTGTGTTGCAGGAATACACAAAATTAGAATAACCAAAATCAAGTTTTTTGTATTCCAAGAATACACAAATTTGAGTTTTATGTGTTCCATGAATACACAAATCTGAGATTTGTGTGTTGCAGTAATACACAATTTTACGATTTGTGTGTTCAGCAATACACAAAATTGTAACAAACAAAATCAAGTTTTGTAAATTTGATTTATATGTATTCCATGAATACACAAATCAGAGACTTGTGTGTTCCAGGAATGCACAACCCTGAGACTTGTGTGTTCCAGGCACAAATCAGAGACTTGTATGTTCTAAGAATAAATAGAATTGGAACAAACAAAATCAAGTTTTGTGTATTCTAGTAATACATAAATTCAATTTTAATGTGTTCAATGAATACACAAATTTGAGATTTGTGTGTTCCATGAATACACAAATCTTATATTTGTGCGTTCTAAGATACACAGTTATGAGATTTGTGTGTTCCAAGAATACACAGAATTGGAATAACACAAAACCCTAAAACATAAACACAAAAATAACGAAAAAGTGTTGGACAAAAAGATAATATATCAAGATAGTTAAAGATGAATAAAAATAAGGTATATGCGATTAATAAATATAAAAAAACAATTTTGTCAAATAAGAGAATCATTTAGATCGATTTTATGATTTTGTGTGTTACATGAACACATAAATCTATATTTGTGTGTTACAACAACACATAACCCGAATTTTCGATTTTTAATAAATATTCGGGAAAAAAATTATGAAAAAAAATTTAAAAAAATCGAAAAAAAAAATCTGAAATTTTTTTTTAAAAAAAAAACAATAAAAAAAAATCACATAAGGGTAACATTGGAAGGTAAATATGATAATGTGTTCAATTGAGAATTAAGTTGAAAATTTGTAAGTACGTATGAAGTATTTTCTCCTTCTTTTTTTTTGGATTAAAAAGTAAAGAAGTGTAATTAATTGAAAATTATTTTTTATTTTTACTTGAAAGGTTTTTTGGGTATTAATTATTTTTTAAAATAAACAACTATCTATAGATAATTATTCATAAATATTCGAGGTTTTTTTTAGAGGATACAAGGTGAATAAGACTACCAATTGCATATAAAGCTCGTTCATTAGAATGGCCTTCAAAGAACAAGCCATATTAAATAACTCATGACCACATAGTAACACAATTAGCATCCTTGATATAATATTTGAACCAAAAAAAAGTATAAAATCATCCTTGATATAATAGCAGCTGATTGATGAGATTGAAACACATACTAGGCCCAAACAGTATGTTTATTATAAGTAGCTTAGCCCATCACCCTTTGATCACCCTTTCTGAAATCCAGCCCAATACCTCTTAGCCCCTCTCCCATTCTATAATCCAACGCAATACATCTCTTCTTTTTCAATGAATCCGCCATACTTTTTTTTTTTTTAAGGCAAAATCCACCATACCAAGCCATAGTAAACACTCCTTCAAAAGCTTTTTATTTATTCTTAATATTTTTTGAAACACAAAAAAGATCTACATACTCCATTATCTATATTTTTAAGGAAAATGATTACTATAAAGAGTGATCCATAAAACTAAAATATGGGACTAGTTAGTATGATGGAGGAAGATTGAGATTAAACAGAAATTAAGGTTTAAACCAAGCTCAACCTAAAGGTTAAAGAAACTCAACTCATAGGAGTTTAATAATATTTTCAACTTAAAAAATATAAGGATTGAAATTTTGAGCATTGTATTCATATTTTACAAAAAAAATCGGGTTGGATTTGACCAATCCGATAATGTAGATATTTTAAATTTATCCTACAATCTCTTTTAATTAGATTTAAATCTTTGGAAGTTGTGTAAGGAATATGCGTAGTAGGACATAGAGATTAAGAGTAGATAAAAGTTTTGACATGAATGTTTGTGGTTTGTTTACATTTACAGACAAACCAAAATAGTATAGTAGTAGATAAAAGTATAGATAAGAATCTAAATTTTCTTGTGATGTGCGAATGATATTGGATGGCCATTAGTGTTAGGAATGTTTTGGTGATGTTTTTTGTGGTGAAATATGGGTTGTTTGAGTGTATTTCGATGTTTGGTGAAGCTTGGGTTGACCTCTAATGGTGTTTGGAAACTTTCGGAAGAAGAAAATGGGAGGTTTAGGTTACAGGAGCTTAGAGATTATCTTCTCTTTCATCACCGGCTTAGTGCTGTGTACCGCGGTACCCGTGCGGTGTACCGCAAGTTTCGACTTACCAGTTCAACTCTCTGATTTGTAACCCGTTATATACCGTGGACACATATTGTATCGCGATACATACCATGTCGCGATATAGCGCCACGCTTTTTCTTCTCGCGCTGCGGTGTACCAGATGAATAGTGCATCAGCTACAATGTTTCTGTTCGATCAAGCGTGGGGTGTGGTGGACACGGATTGTCAAGCTGTTGTGCACCGCGCCTAGGGTGCGGTATACCGCAAATAACATCTGTTTTTTCCCACAAAATTCCACAAAATCACCCTAAACTCAATTTTATACTCACATATACATTAAAAACACTAAAAACCTTTCTCATTACATAATATACATTCAATAAACTTACTAATACACATTAAAAACACAAATTAAAACTACTAAAGCAATAAAAACATGGGTTGTCTCCCAGAAGCACTTTTCTTTAACGTCGTTGAAGTTCGACGTAATACCTCAAGGTTATTTCTTTCTCACGTAGCCTCCCCAGCAATGGGTGAGGTGATTAATTTCTACCAAGCGATTTACCATTCATCTGGGTATCCAACTCCACTAACCTTTTGAAAAAAAATAGAATGACCTTGTAAGGGCCACTCCATGAACTTTTGCGCTTGCTTTTGTTTGGTGAGCTTGGGGGATCAGGATATTTTATCGCTACGGTATCTCCTCCAAAGACTCACCTTCTTTCCTTTTTTTGGTACTTTTGGCACATTTCTTGCGCTCTTCTTGGTCAGATAACCACTGAATAGATCACCTTGCAGGTTAGAAGGAGCTTTGGATTTCCGATTCTTTTACATTTTTTCTCCCCCAACCTTAAGGTGTCCACACCATCAATTGGATTCTTCTCTTCATGGTATAGTGTGTCTATGCAGAAACAATCTTCCGGCGGATTGGGGATCTTCATGCCCTTGAACACACTACAAATACAGGGATCTACTTTGCATAGTACGGATCGCAAAGTAGCAAGAAATGATAAGTATAGATTTGTTCGCATGGATGAATGGAGATTAATGATTTTCAACATAATTTAAATGCGTAAAGTATGCAATTCGGTTAACAAAAAGAGAATATATTTGTTTGCTTTTGAGATGATTTATAACTAAGACTAGATAATAGTAAATGCAGATTAAAAATAATAACTATCAAGTAAGAATAAAGGATATAACAACTAATTACAAAGAGATTAACTTGATAAGAGCGGAGCTTGAGGATATTGTGAAAGTAATACCTTATGCAGCTAATTGACTTTGCTATTACTAAGGGAGAATTGATTTAATGTTCTCACTAGTAAAAATTCTGATGCGATTAAGTTTTCACAAGGGCAAACTTGGCAAACTTATTCTATCCTTACTCGTCTCATGGCTTTCAGATTGGTTCACATTTATATTACCTTAAGTGACTACCTAGCGTGCCAATATCGTCTGATAAAGGGCACTAAGCATTTATATCCTAGTTCATTAATCCTTCCCCCCGTCCAGGTGTTAGTTGGATTACAACAGGTCTTGTTACTTTGGCCACAAACACATGAGTTATTAGATCACGAATATAAATAATGGAATTAATGGGAAACCCAATTCAATTATATATGAAATACATATAAAATGTAATTAACAAGAATAAAAAAGCTAACACAATGTATTAATAAAGCATCCTCAAGCTTAAAGAGTTTAGCTCATATTCAAATTAATACTAAAAGCAATAAAACTAGTTAAAACTATGAATGAAATCATGTTTCATACATAAAATAAGATAGTGTTACTGTTGAAGGCTAAGAGAATTGAATCTTGATTGAAGAGAAATAGATGGGTTCATGGACAAACCCTCCTGCTTCTTCTTCTTTTTTCTTCTGTCGATTCCATTCCTTCTTTCTAAACCATCTGGATAATGTGCGTACTGATGGATATGAAATGGGGGGCTGGAAAATAAGCTTTATACCTTCTAATTCCATTGGGTTCTCTTGGGGTTAAGGAAATAGGTCAAAATGAGCCTAACCCGTTTTTGCTATAACCATATTTCTGGTTCAAACCACGACAGGTGCAAATGTCATAACTTCTTCTTCTTAACTCCGGATTGAGTGTCGTCACTTGCCACGCGACCTTGACTTCAAGCTCTTCCCAATTAAAAAGGTTCCAGGTCCGAATCTCTTACCCAAAAATCGTAGTAACAGAAATACTCAAGTGCAATAAATCTCTGGAAAAAAGCTCTAACTCTCCACTATAGCTCTAAGCTCAACTTCCGCCTTGGTTTGGGGTTTCTCTTCAATAATTGACTTCTCCTCTTCATCTTGGATCCTTATATCAAGCATGTACCTAAAGCTACACACTAAACACACGATTAAAGCACAAAAAACTCTATAAAAAGTAACAAGTCCAAAACTAGGGAGTAAAGTGCAATATAGTAAATAATAGAGAAAAATCCCTCGCTTAGCCCCAATAGACTCTCAAAATAATGTCTTGTGAACGGATTTATTCATCACAAATAGAGTCATAATGATGATCATCTTGCTTTATATTGGGTTATTAGGGATGTTAATTAGTGCATCAAGTCAACTGGAGGGTCTAACCAATGACTACCAAAATCAGGAGACGGATGGAAAAAATTCCTACATAAAAGGTACTACACGTCAAAAGAGAACTTAATGGAGTTGCGGATGCACTTTCTAAATGCGTGAGACAAATTCTGAGCTTATCTGGATAGAACGACAAATCTATGTATTCAACTTATTTATATATCTTTCTAATCGATGTAGGGAAAAAGGCGTTGGATAATCATGCCTTTCTGATTTTCTTTTCATGTGACAAAAAAAGGAAAGAAAAAAACCAACCTCTTAAACAAATACAGAAAAAAAAAAACGCTTTCACACTAAGGCGAAAAAGGCGACCACCTCAGACTAGGGTTTGCTCGACCTTCAATCACCGGCAACACCACAACACAACGGCGACAACCTCATCTGGACCTAAATCCAATCAACACCATCCAAACTACGTACGTGACCCGTTAATCACTAAGAATGGGTCTCTCTACTGACGGAGCATCTCATCGTCAAGATCTGAAACCCATCTTCTACCCCTTATCGGAAACCCTTTACAATATTTTAACTTTGTTCACCATGGTTTTGGAGAGCAAGCGTCCTTCTTACGAACACCTCCAACCGATGAAGATTTTGGTCAAACTCCCTTATTCTTCAACTGCTTTACCTAGATCTACCTCTGAGTTCTCACCTCCGCGTCACTCCAACATCACTCAGACTACTTCGTCTTCTTACAGATATCAAACTTTACAGTTCAGGTTTGGAAACTCTACTACTTTTTCGATTACCTTTATAGACACGTGGATTAGCTGGAACAATACCAGCTACTTTTTACATCTATTCACCCACGATACAAAGCGCTCTTTGGTCTGGGTTGTAACCCTTACCAAATATTACTACAATATGATCACTCGAAGCTTCTTTAGTAAGAACAAATTGTTAGTGGATTCCACTTGGCAGAATAAGAACCACGATAAATGGAGGATAATGATTACACTCGAACCACGCTGGTACACATGCAAAAATATTAAAGCCCACGAAGACAAATTTAATCTTTATCTTGATTCTCTTACCATGGACGCTTCGGTTTGTCTTGGATGGTGTTCACACGTGCCTCACTCCTGCTTCGGTAATTACATGATTCATTGTTTACTTAAACGTCACCTTATTACTCGATTTTTTATTATTAAACAAGTGTCCTTTCAGATTCTCGAGGTAAGACCTTCTCACTTCCGTTATATACTCCTCAACACTTCACTTCTCATCACTTCTCATTCTCTATCTTTTCCCTCTCCGACTAAAAATTCAATCTCTCTTCCATATTCCTCTCGTATTATCTTCTTTTGCAACAGGATAATGGCCACTACAGATAGACACGCTCTTCATACTTTCTCTCTTGATGAAGCAGCAGACGCAGACTATGGTATTATTCATCTTGATATTCAAGTGCAAAGCGTGGAGCACCTAATCCTCGAAGGCACACTTAAGGTGCGCATACTTGGTGAGGAGAAAATCAATCTGAATGGCTTTCGCAGATGGGTTCACGATCGTTGGCTTGTCAAAGGTACAGTTCATATCATGGAGGTCAGCAAAAATACTTTCATGCTTCAAATCATACAACAATTGGAGTTCGAACGACTATGGGGATTGAGACCAGGAAACTTCATTGGCTACCATGCAGCCTTTACAAAAGGCAATGGTGACTTTGATGGCACTTTCATCGAATCAAATTACTCTGCTGCATGGGTTCAAGCCTCTGGCCTGGCTTTTATACAGAATACGATCAATACGATCAAGAATATCACTCGATGCTTCACAGATCTTGAAGAAATAGACTACCCGGAGTCGGTCACTCAACAGGTTCATACTTTACGTTTTCGTGTTAAATTTCGTGTATTGGATCCTCTTCCTCCAGGTGCTTATGTCAGACAAAGAGATGGGGTCGCTTGGATCCCCTTTAAATACGAGAACATTGGCATGCTATGCTTTGAATGTGGCAAGCTTGGTCATATGAAGAACAACTGTCCAGAACCACCACTGAAGGAAGGAATCTCGGTGATTGATCTCAAATATCAAACTTGGGGACCGGAGAATGTTCTTAAAGAAACTTTGGCTACACCACTATATGGTATTAGGAAACGTCGTGGACAGGCTTTTGGACCTTTTATTCCATCTTATACCTGGAACAGAGATGAGGACATGTCACCTTCCCCAGCACCTGGAGACCACGAACAACGAACCAAACGTCGCAATGATAGACCAGGTACAGGTAGACCTCCGCGGGAGGATGAGGACTCTGATTCAGATCACCCAAACGACGATGGAGCAGACAGCAGAAGGCGCAGAGTAACGGGCACACTTCAGGATGTTATTAACCAAGCCATGCAACAAGGTACATTTGCAACTATTCAAAGAACTACCAATATTGCAGATACTGATGACCAGGGTGAAAGTGTCGATCGAGAGGCTAAAGGTCTCCAACTTGATCTCAATGAAGATGACATACATGCAAAAATTCAAAAAATTACAGAACGACTAGAAGATGAGCAATTTCAAGTGGGTACAGCTGGCATATCTTCGCCACGTAAACGTAATATTGAGCCTATGGAAACAGATGATAGTCAAAACAAAGCGAAAAGACAGAAGCAAGTGATTCATGATGCGCATATTAACTACTTTGGAAAGAACAGGAAAGTTGCAACTCGCAGTAATCGGAATGGAGATCAATCTGACAAGAACACTGAACAGTTAAGTAATAGTGACTTTGCCGAACTTTATGATGTTGATGACAGTGACTCTGAGACTGATAGTGATGAAGCATTAGCTGGTGGTCAGTTGGCGAATGATGAACTCTTTACTCAGGATAACTCTGATGGTGATAGTGAGTTGGATAGGCAATATCTAAGGTTGGTGGAGGAAATTAGGGCTGATGGAAGAGGTAGGTTTCGAGGTCGAGGAGGACGAGGACGCGGCCCCCTGGTTAGGGCCGCGAAGGGGAAATGAGTGTCTTATTTTGGAACTGCCAAGGGATTAGGGCCCCCTTGACAGCACAGGTTTTGAAGGCAATGGTTAAGGAGTATAGACCTTCCATCGCCTGTTTTTGTGAGACAATGCTTTTGGAAAAGGATGCCGCCCTTATCATTCGGAACCTAGGTTTTCAAAATTATTTTATCATTAATCCCACAGGTTCGAAAGATCATAAGGGTGTCTTCCTTCTTCTTTGGAATTCTGATGTGTCTCTTTCTATTTTGTACTCTTGCCCTTACTCTATTTCTATTAATATTAAGCTCTTTAATTTCGCGTATTACTTGACATTTGTTCACACTCCATCTTTATACAGTGACAGACTCGCTTTTTATGAAAATTTAACTAACCGAATTCATAATCAGAACACTCCTACTGTCCTAATTGGAGACTTTAATGACATTAAGAATACTACTGAGCGTCTTAGTTCTTCCCCTATTAATTTTCAACAACTACTGAACGTTAATAACTTTCTAACAAATAATGACCTTACAGAACTCACATCTTCTAGATGCTTTTATACATGGTCAAATAGACAAACTCACAATGCATTGGTTAAATCCAAGATTGATAGAGCATTTGCAAACGTAGAATGGACAAATCAATATCCTAATGTGAATCTCTTTATACCTCCAGCAACAGGATCGGATCATTCACCGATTCTCCTCTACCAGGAAGGAAAAGGTAAAAAAATGCAAACTCCACTTTCATTTTGAGACAAATTGGACAACACATGCAGATTGTTATGGCATTATAGAGGGGGCTTGGGGCCCACCTCTCGCCTCTTCTACAGCTCAGACTATCCCAATTAAGCGAGAGGCTACAACCAAGGCGCTTACCAACTGGAGCAAATCGGCTTTTCCAAATAACAAACGAAAGATTAAAGAATTAGAGACTCAGCTCATCCAACTGGACAACGACCATGGCTGCTCAAATAACAACTCCTATGAACAACAACTCAAAGAACAAATCAAATATTACTGGAAAAGAGAGGAAATCTACTGGTTCGACCGGTCTTGACAACAGTGGCTTAATTTTGGAGATAAGAATACCAAACTTTTCTTTGCTTTAACATCATTACGCAGAAACTGGAATAGAATCACCGCTTTGCAATCACCAACCGGAATATGGACACAAGATGAAAAGCAGATCAAATCTCAATTTAATGACTTTTATACAGATCTACTGAATAGTCCGGATAATGATCTCAACTCTGAAGCCTTACGAGATATTCAAAGCAGAATAACGTCAACCATGAACAATAAACTCACTACCATACCCGACATGAAAGAAGTAGAGGACGCAGTTTTTAGTATGCACCCGGGGAAAGCACCAGGGGCAGACGGATTAAACGGAAAATTTTACCAAGACTTTTGGACCATTATACAACAAGATATCTTCTATGTAGTACATGACTTCTTTATTAACAACACTTCCCTTGCTACTTTACATGAGACTTTAATTACACTAATCCCCAAAGGCGAAATTCAACTTGGTGTGGGGGATTATCGTCCCATATCGTGCATCAATTTTATCTATAAAATAATCTCAAAGATTTTAGCTACAAGACTGCAACAAATCATGGATCAAATTACTTCCCCAACACAAACTGCTTTCATCAAAGAAAGAGTGATACAAGACAACATTCTAATAGCGCAAGAACTCTCATTCTACATGAAAAGGAAACTGAAAAAGCAAAAACAGATTGCGGCTATTAAGCTTGACATGGCCAAATCTTTTGACCTAGTCAGATGGGACTTTTTTAGGGAACTTCTTATTAAACTTGGTTTTGCTCACACTTGGGTTCAATGGATTTGGAATTGCATATCCACGGTATCATCACAACTTAACATTAATGGAGAAAGACAGCAGCTCTTCTTTCCGGGGAAAGGACTAAGACACGGAGACCCCTTATCCCCTCTACTTTTCTCATTACTTACTGAATCTTTAATTTCTCTCATTGAAATGAAGGTTGCCACAGGGAAAATTCAAGGGGTACAGATTACAAGAAATTGTCCGGTGATCTCTCACCTTCTCTTCGCCGATGATTCTCTTTACTTCTTGTCCCTTGACGGTCATGACGTTGATGAGTTTCAGGAATGTATACAAACATACTGTCAAGGCTCGGGGCAAAAGGTCAATTTCCATAAATCGGCTATCTCATTTAGTACCCAAACACCTGTTGACACTAGGACAAGGGTGACACAGAAGCTCCGGATACAAGAGAAATCAGACTTGGGGAAATATCTTGGCATTCCCCTTTGTCATAAAAGATCAAAAATTGAAACTCTACAGTGGCTATCAGACAAAATTTTTAACAAAGCTCAAGGCTGGATAGCTAAATTACTTTCTGAAGGAGGTAAAGAGGTATTAATTAAAGCCGCCCTACAAGCCATACCCTCGTATGCTATGACAATTTTCTCATTTCCAATGGGATTTTGCAAAAAAATTACCTCAATTATTTCACGATTCTGGTGGAACTCAATTGAACGAAAACGTATTCACTGGAAACAATGGGATAAATTAACGCTTCATAAGTTAATTGGAGGACTTGGCTTCCGTGATATCAAAAGAGCAAACACAACTTTACTAGCACAACAGGCTTGGAGGATTTACCACTCTCCGAATTCTCTGGTTTTCAGACTGCTTAAAGGTATTTATTTTCCTCATCCGGATTTTATGCAGGTCAAACTCAAGCAAAGTAGATCCTGGTCATGGGCTAGCCTCTTGGAAGGTAGGGATCTCATACATTCTCAAGGACTCATGCAAATTGGAAATGGTAAATCAACACGCAGTTGGGAGGACATATGGCTCTTATCTGGCATTATTAAAGACAAACCGACTGCAACAAACATTGAAAGGGTCGACCAATTAATACACACAACTGATGGAACGTGGAATTTGGAACTGATAGACGCGAATATCCCAGACCCGGTTAAAGAAGAAATACACCGCATACCACTATTATCACAGGAGTCACAGGATAAACTCATCTGGCCACACACAAAAAACGGATCCTATTCAACTAAATCCGGTTATGCTACTCTCACAAAGGAAGTGCTCCGGACTACACCGCAAACCTCTGCCCAAGCAGAAATGTATTCATCCCCATTATGGAATTTAGTTTGGAAATCAAATGTGCCCTCAAAAGTCCGCCACTTCATATGGAAAATTTGCTGGGACATTTTACCTACCAAACGCAATTTATACACTCGGAAATGCACTGAGGACGACCATTGTCCTTGGTGTGGGAAACCAGAAACTTGTACTCATCTACTACTCTCATGTCATTTTTGTAAACAGGTATGGGCAGGATCAGCAATGCAAATACGTATACCGGAGGACGAATACTTGAATATTGGTACTTGGATACTTACAATTTCTGACAAGAACTCCAGATGGCCATGGGACATTACTATCCTTACAGCCTATATCTATCTTATACTATGGAACATATGGAAACAAAAGACGAAATGTCCTTACGAAACAGGATCACCTAATATTCAAACGGTCCTACATCTTACACATGTTTCAATGTCTGATCTTTTTGGACAGGATTGGACAACAACTACAAGCTCTACACCAACGACTGCGAATCCCCCTCCACAGCAGCCTACTCACCCCGACATCCCACACGATACACAGATCATTTACACTTGTGACGCATCGTTCAAAGATAAAACAACGCAAAGTGGAATTGGCATTGTGCGCCGAAACATTAACACAGGCTCAAGACAAGTGTTTTCGGCACCAATCTGGACAGATTCACCTTTGGAAGCAGAAATGATGGCAGTTATCGAGACAACAAAGATGGCATGTAGGGAAACGTCTCTTAAAACTATTATCTGCTCAGACAACCTTGAAGTCATTCAAGGTATATCCATGTTGTCAGCAGCCTGGTGGAAAATCAGACCATCTCTTCAGCTAGTGAAGCAGATCGCAGAAAGACACGGGATCCTGTCTTTTCGGCATGTTTTCGGTAATCAGAATGGATGGGCTGATAAAGCCGCGCGTATTGCTAGACAACGGTTAGTTGAGAGGTCCCCCAACGATTCTCTGGCTCGGGACTTTCAGAGGCTCGGAATAGGCTAAAACTTCGTACTATTTCACTCTCTGTTTGTTTGACCAAAAAAAAAAAAAAAAAAAAACAAATACAGATTGCAAAAATTCCATTTTTACATACTCCTATATTGAAAAGACAATGTACTCTAATAAAGGGGACTCTAAAGAATTTCCTCAAATATCCCTGCCCAAAGTCAAATCATCATCACCATTTCCTAAGTCCTAAACAACATCGCACACCCACAAAGACCCATATAAAACCTCACAGATTAAACAAAACAAAAATATACATTTGATCAGTATACATGTTCTCATTGTGCGCGTTTATATAAAAATAGTAAGTATTTTCGCTTTGATTTTAGAGAAAAAAAATGATGAATACAGTAGTGGGTAATAGCACGATTTCATCAACATCTGCAAACAATTCACAATCGCCTGGTTTGAAGACTTATTTCAAAACCCCAGAAGGCAAATATAAGCTTCAGTATGAAAAGAGTCACCCTACTGGTCTTCTTCATTATTCCCATGGAAAAACTGTTACCCAGGTAAACAAAATTAACTACTAGATATCCAAATTTTCTTATTTAATTGTACACACATTTCGTAAATTTTGCATTTTTATGGTAATATTATGTTTAAGATTTGATTTTGGAGTCGACCCTTTTCAGAAAGACGTTGACCCACCCTCTAGATAATATTGGATATAGGAGTTGATAATCTAAAGGGTTTCGCTTAATTTAAAACTCACCGATTGAATTAATTTTTTATTTTATGCTTGCATTATCCAATTTGAACCCATATGAACAGGTAACAGTAGCTCATTTAAAAGAAAAACTGATCCAAACAACTCTACCATTAACATCATCTTCATCATCATCGAGTGTAACTGTGAGTAGTGGTGTAAGATCAGCAGCTCAAAGACTCTTAGGTGGCGGAAATGGAAGTAGAGCTCTTAGTTTTGTTGGAGGAAATGGAAGTAATAAATCCGTTAGTGGAACTAATGGTAAACATGGCTCTATAGGAGCTTCTACTTCAACCCATTTAAATTCCAACTCAAATTTCGATGCTAAAGGAACTTACTTAGTATTTAATGTTGGTGACACTATTTTCATTAGCGATTTAAATTCTCGAGATAAGGTACTTTATCTTTATTTTATTTTATTTCAGTCGAGAGTTAAAGTAATCGATGGATTTGTTATCGTTATTATTGTAGGATCCTATTAAGTCTATACATTTTAGTACCTCGAATCCTATTTGTCATGCATTTGATCCTGATGCTAAAGATGGGTATGATCTTCTAATTGGATTACACTCTGGAGAAGGTAAATTAATTAACGGATTTTTTATTTAAGTTTTTATTGATTAAAATTTTTGAGAATTTTATAGTGATTTTGGCTTCTCTTCGTCAACAATTACAAGATGGTGGAAAAAAGCTAGTTGGAGCGCAACATTATAACAAAGACGGATCGGTTAACAATAGGCAATTTTTTTTTTTTTTTTGCGTTTTTTAATTTTTGTATTTAATTTGAGATATGATTTTGTTACTCAGTCGTTGCACTAGTATGGCTTGGGTCCCAAATGGTGATGGAATCTTTGTCGCTTCTCATACAGATGGAAATCTCTATGTGTATGAGAAAGTAAGTCTTAACTATTCAGTTTTATTAACTCAACTTGGACAAAACTAAAATACGATATTATTATTCAGAATAAAGATGGTTCTGGAGATCCATCATTTCCTGTTATCAAGGATCAAACTCAGTTTTCTGTAGCACATGCACGTTATAGTAAGGTATGTACAATATATCTTCTCATAACTAAATGTTTTTTAATTACAAAACTGTATTAAGTTTAGTAATATGATATTTTTCCTCAGAATCCAGTTGCTAGATGGCATATATGTCAAGGTTCAATTAATAACGTTGCTTTTTCAATTGATGGGTCATATCTTGCTACTGTAGGAAGAGATGGTATTGTGTCTAATTTTATAACATTTATCATATTTTATATATTTATTTATTGATTAGTAAGAATATGACGCAGGTTATTTACGAGTATTTGACTTTAAAAATGAACAATTGGTATGTGGTGGGAAAAGTTATTATGGTGCTCTATTATGCTGTGCATGGAGGTGAGTATTTACGAATATTTAGATAATATATAGTTAGTGATTAATAAATTAAATGTGAAAACAGTAATGATGGAAAATACATATTAAGCGGAGGTGAAGATGATTTAGTTCATGTATGGAGTATGGAAGAACGAAAAATTGTAGCATGGGGTGAAGGTCATAATTCATGGGTTAGTGGAGTAGCTTTTGATTCATATTGGTCAACTCCTAATTCAGACACTTCAGAAGAGAGTATTGTTTATCGTTTCGGATCTGTTGGTCAGGTAAAAAAAATAGAATATTTTTTTATAACCTTTATAGCTTGTTGTGAATTGTGATATAGTTGTGTTGTTTTTATAGGACGCACAATTAATGTTATGGGATTTAGAAATGGATGAACTTGTAGTACCGGTAAGGCGGGCCCCAGGTGGGTCACCTACGGGTAGTCAATCGTCTACTCATTGGGAAAATACGAGTCCTGTTGGTACTTTACAACCTGCTTTAAGTATGCGAGATGTTCCGAAATTATCTCCTTTGGTTACTCATCGTGTTCATATTGAACCTCTTTCTGGTTTGGTATTTACTCATCAATCTCTTCTTACTGTTTGTCGAGAAGGTAATATTAAGGTCTGGGTTAGACCTGGTGTTACTCTTCCACAAACTGATTCTTTATCAATTACTACCATTCCTAAGCCTTCATCACTTTTAACCAAGAAAGGTTAAAATCAATGTTTTATCATCTTTCATGTATAGACATTTATGTCAGAAATTGTAGTTGTAATTTTGTTTTGTCATTTACTCAATTTTGATTGGTTACTTGATACTATTTTTCGCGTAATAAATGATCGTTTAGAGCAGTTTGTTTGTTTCAATTAATGTTGTGGATTATATAACTTTTAAAATTTTATCAAACTTTATGCTTTTCTTTAAAGAAACTACACGACGATAACATATTTACATGACATGCGAATTTATTATCTTATTTTGACAAGTCTTGACAAAGAACAAGACAATACAATTGATGTGTTATATCTTGGTTTGTCTTAAAAAAAACGTAATCATGTTTATAATAATAATCAAGTAGTGGCAACATTTGGTGGATTTTCAATGTCGCCTCCTTGTGGAGGATCGATGATTTGGGGTGGTGTTTGATTTGGCGGCACCACCACTGCTTGTTCTGGGTTGCGTCGTTGATTTAGCCAATTACGCCACTTAATCCTCCATTTTAGGAGCTCGAGAAAAATAGAAGTTCCACACATTGCACCTCCAAATCCAGCAAATGTAGCTAATAGAATCGATAAAACTGATTGCACATGAAGCTATGAAACAAATAACAATAATAATAAGTCCATTTTCCATAAAGTGGAGGAAAAAAATGATTTAAAACTAATATAACTCTGCCTTACCAGCAAGTAAAAGATGTGAGCAAATACAACAACCAATACAAACTGAAGAGTTGCATAAATCCAAGCATATTTTCTCCTCACTACACATTAAACCAAAAAAAATAAACAATAATAAGCAAAATTAAACCACAAAATTAAATATACCCATAGTAGTTGATGTCATAGATGCAAGAAGACCCAATATACACGAAAAAGGAAGAGAAATAGCTATTGCACCAGATCCCATTTTCGAAACCTGGTTTTACCAATCATTAATATCATATCTTAAAGAATTATAGTGTAATAAATAAATAAACTAACTAACCAGAAGCTGCTCTAAAAAGCAAAAGTAAGCAAGCATACTAACAATCACTAGTATAGGAACATCCTGCCATACCCTGAAAACATTTACTTCAATATTATGTCATATAAATCTGTGGGGCCCACGGAAATAAACATGATTAACTTAACTTAACTTGCCTGTATCGAGCAACTACACCTTGTTGAATATCAGTTCCTTGACGCTGAAGAGTTTGAATACGCAAAAGAGTAACAGGTAAGTTTCGAACTTCTTGTTTACAAACTTCACAAATCTTATTCCCTTTAATACTAAACCATTTAACAGCACATTCTTGATGAATAAGCGCAAGTTCTCCTTTACAATTACATTCCATTTTAAGTGTATCTGAACCTTCTCCTAATTCAATAAAACAGATTCTACACACAGCTTCTTCTTCAGGAATATCTTCACCTTCTACTTCAATTTTATCTATTTAATTTATATGAGTTAATTATACAATCAAGTAATAGAATCAACGATAAATTACCTGTATCAGATGTTGAGGTAGCATCTAATGTTGATGTATTATTTTCTATTACACGAGGAGTAGTTGGAATTACACGAAACACACTTCCTAGATAATCTATTTGTGTTCCACTTACTTCTTTGTTTAACACAGGAACTGATAATGAGCGATGAATCGAAAGCTTGGTTAAACCTTTTTGTACACTCCCTCCATGTGATGACCCAGGGTTTGAATGTGTAATTGGAGTTACAGGTAAAGATGAAGTTCTTTTAATCTTTGGAGCTAACATCTTTGAAAAAGAGAATGTCCTTAAAATGGAGGACTTTTCATTTGTCACAGTTGTTTCACCTAAAGCTAACATAGCAGCTTTTTCAATATCGGAACTTGTGTTTCGAAATTTAAAACTTAACTTAGGAAGGAGGCTTTTTATAGATGATTTTCCTCGAGAATTTCCTGGGGATTCATTGGTTTTTGCATAACTGGGACCTGGACTTGGAAGTGGGGAAAAATTTACCCTCCTTGGAGATGGTGATGGTGCCATGTTTATTTTTACTGAATCCTCTGAATTATTACCTTCAATTGTTGCCTTAGGAATCTCTAATATCAATCTTTTTTTACCATGAACTGACGATTCTTCAACTATTTCACTTTCACTTGATTCCCCAACCTAAGACACAGTAAAAAATTTACTATGAAAACAAATGATTCTATAACGGTTTAACAAGTTATAATATGTGTAAGAAAGTGAGACCCAATTATAATAAAGAATTAGATAAACAATTAAAAAACATGCAGCAAGAATACCTTTGGAGAAGGAGGTGGTAGATCAACAGAGGTTTCTTTATGAGGTTCCATTAATGAATATGAGAAAAGAGTGTGAAACTGGAAAAACCCAATTAGCGAAAAGGTATATAACAAACGTACGATGATTCTATTATATGAAAAAGGTTTGGGTTACATGAATTAAGGAGAGATTAAAAAAGAGATTAAAGAAAGAGTGGGGGGGGGGGTGTTGATTTGATATGATTTGATGAAAGAAAGAAAAGTTGAGACAACTAAAAGTGGTACAAACCGGGTACGATAACTAACACACTCTCATACTCTTTAGTGACAATACAAGAGGCAAGATTTGATATGGATACGTTTCATACTAACAACACTAAAACACCATGAACACAAGTCGGGTTGTGAAATGTAAATAGAATGAAAATTAGGGGTTTAGGGAAAGAATTAAAATACTTATTTCACCCTACACTCTAGTAGTGTCTTTTATTTCCATCACCTATCTTTTTGTTTTCACTTTAAGGCCGGATTGATTACAGGGTCATACATAAGGGATGAATCCACCTTTCTCCATTTTTATTTTTAAAGATATACATGTCATTATTAATCCAGATATTAATTACCTTATCTTCTTTCATTTATAATTTGACTAACTTATTTTATTTTGGTTTTAATTTACAAAATAATATAAATTGAACAAGTCAACTTGTTTATATAAAATAAAATAATATGTATGACATAAGCTCAAATAAATAACAAAGTAACTTGTATTTAGGAGGAAAAAAAGTAATAAAAAAAAATTATAAAAAAAAGGAAATTTTTTGTTTGGATTAAAAAAATTTATAAAAGAAGATTTGATAAATGATTTTGGATATTTATTGTTTAGATTAAAAAAAATACAAAAAGAAAGAAAATAAAAGATTAATTTTAGTCTTTAATTTTTAATAAAAATTCTTTTTCTCCCTTTGACTACAATTTGGAATGATTATAAAAATGATTACGCGAATGATTTTTGAAATAATTTTTTTTCTTTTTTTATAAAACGTTCTAATACAAACAATATAAAAATAAAAAATCATTTCTATTACTTACCGTTCTTTCTAATTCTCTTAATCCAAACTTAAATGCAAATAAAACATAAATAAAGTTCCATTTGATCCAAACAAACTAGGGCTGCACACGGGTCGGTTAACCGACCCGAAGTGCCAAACCCTAGACCCAACCCTAGGTGATCGGGTTTGTAAAATTCAAACCCTAACCCTATAATTTTTATTAAAATCTTTGCGGTTGGGTTAATGCGGGTAGGGTCGAGTTCGGTTCTGGTTCGGTTTTGGTCAACATAAAGTCAAACACCATAAAGACTAAAAAATAGACAAAAATTTCCAAAAGTTTACTATTACAAAAACTCGAGAATGATAAAGTTACAAAATGAGGCAACCTCTATTGTGCAGAATACAGAAATTGTACAAAAATGGTTCCAACTCCTTGTTTGATTCCAAAACCGACTTCCAATCCCACATTATTCCTGCAATTTTTCACAACAAAGGAGAGGAAACAATTAGGTTACTTTGCCTCAGAGTATTTTTCATCATTGGCATAACTTTTAGCCTCAGATTTTATATCTTAGGGACAATGGACTGATTTATAGCTTACAAGTTACAAATTACCACTAGAATGTTGCCAACTCAACCTTTTGCTTTTCAATCCACATAAGTAATATATCTGCAATCATAGAATAGGTGTGAGTTGGGACAAGGGAGATGCAAACAACTAGGTTTTAACTTGTAACTTGTAAGTAATAAAAAGAAACATATACCAATTGTACCCAATAATAAGGCCACAAATTGAACAAAAAGGTGGATTGTATTTTGAAGTTCTTTGTTCCTGAAACAATCTTGTACGCTAACATAGCTGCATTGAATGAGGAAGGAACGTGAATAGGATAATAGGGCATTGTTTAATATAAAGATAGTATGTAGATATGTTACCTTCACCATTTAGTAGTACAGGTCCAATCACCACTAACACTAGATGAACCTGCAGTACAATATACCTGCATTTATACATTTACTACTTCTGAATCATGGCTATTTCACATAACACAGGGACCAATGGTGTAATTAACACTTTCAGATCAGTTGATCGGACTTAATAGTTTTAGCAGTCTATTTGCAGAATGTTGTCTCCTACTAGCATCCTCACTAATTAAACCAATTACCCATAAACACTTTAAAGGAATGACAACCTATACTACCCAGATCAATGGAAATGGGTTTTCAGATTATGAAACCCTAACGGTTGATTATATAGCCAATTCAGAACCCATTAAGCAAGGATTAAGACTATAACCATGGCAACCTATCAAATCTAATGTCATTCAAACAAGCAATAGAATAATCTGATATTTAATTGGAGTTCAAAAGAAATTATTTAGAAAATTACCTAAAATGGATATGAACACATCGGCTTTGGTACCCATAAGAGAATAAGAATCAAGTACTCAACCAAACAAGCAAACAACCACAAATTAACAAGGCTGAAAAAGTATATAAACATCATTGATTATTGAAACAAACAAGGTTTTTCTAACCATTTCAGAAGATATTTCAGAATAGAAGGATGAGATATGTGAGGTTGAGAGAATGGAAGATATAAGATAAGGTTTTCTTGAGAGAATGGGTTAAATAATGAAGAGGCTTCCATAAGTAAATAAGATGGGCAACAAAGTAATGGGCTGAACAAAGTAATGGGCTGGACAAAGTAATGGGCTAGAGTCTGGACTAAAGGAAAAAATATTTATAAGACCAGGTCGGGTGCGGGTTTGTGCGGTTTGGAGTGGACCAAACCCACAGTCCGACCCAAAACACCAAAAAAATATTTCTGGCCCCATAGGGTCAGCGGGTGGACGGGTGTGGGTTTTTTCGGGTCAGTTTGGGTCGGGTTGGTCAGGTTTGCGAGTTTTGGGTTTAATTTGTGCAGCCCTAAAACAAACCATTACAAATACTATCTATATCAACCATATTTACACAACAAGAACCTCCAAACTATCCATATTTTACAAAACAACCCTCCCGCCGTTGATCATAAGTCCTAGTTATCTTCTTTCAACAAACCTTCCTCATCATAAATCATAACTTCAGCACAAATTATAAAAGTATCCCCAATACAAATACCCTTGAACTTGTCTCATCCCTCGTGAAAGGAAGAATAACACAAATACCTGAAAAACAATACCCAAAAACCAGAACCAGTAGGAAATATCTAATCACGATTAAATCAACAAACGTAACCTGCAATCGTGATAAAAACCGCAAATCCTCTTAGATAACCTGAAAATGGGTTTGTACCACGGAGGATCAAGCAGTTGGAGATTGTTTCTTCATCTGAACACTTTGAAAACTTTCATAATTAGACAAAATCAACATTCCAAAACTCACTCTCAACTGGTCAGAGTCAATAAAACTACCTTGGTAACTTATCCAAGTTTTGGATCCAAAACAACATTTAACTCCCATATTCTATATCACCTTCACATCCTAAGTCACTTTGCTAAATAAATTCTTATTTAAAGTCACACTAGCATTAGAATCCTCAATATAAAAAAATTTATCCCTTATTTCTATGGACCAATAGGCTCGTATTTGTCTCATAATTTGCAAACCAGCCCAAACGCTCACGTTTATTCCTAACACTCTCCACTACAAAAGCCCATAATCAAGTCCCCCTCTTCTAACGACCCAAACAAATCTCATCTGCAAAGAGAACCTTATCTCCTTCGTTGCGATAAACAACAATTTAATCCCATAAACCGCCTTCTTTATATTAATAACCACGTATTTTCCCGTCAACCCCATTGGGCCTTGTCTCAAACTGATCATTACTGTAAATTAAAGGCTTTTGGTGTTTTCACACTCTTGGGAAAAGAGAAAACCAAGAGTTATTTCCTAAAATTCCTCAATCAGATTTGAGAATGAAAAAAATATTGGTTTATAATATTTTATTCTTCTATACACTTCAAAAGGCTTAAGACTATGGAGACAAAAGGAGAAATAGGAATTCCCCTCACACGTGCACCACCACCACCCTTACTTGGCCCCGTCAATGACGACGGGATGGTCGGAAGGTGGGAGTTGGGAGTCTTGGGAATTAAAAAATAAAAATAAATTTGGTACTTATTATTCTTTAGCCATATATGTAAAAGACATCAGAAGACAAAACACCCAAACTTAAATGACTCCATCCTTAACTTTCAGAAACTCCAACAATAATGACTCAGCAGTTAAGGATGTTACAAGAGATCTTTTGGATTCGTTGGTCAACCTACTGCAAAGAGAGTGTCTATGTTCATACTAGACTTTCAAACTACTGTAACGTTTTAAACGTCTACCTTTATGATGAACGTTTATCAACCAGCCATCAAATGTGAACGTTTTGTGGAAGGTTATCTCCTATACAAAGAACCTTGAGTCATTTGCAAATGTAGAAGTCAGAATCAACAACACTAGAAAAGATCTCAAAACTCACCCTCTTGTCTTAAATCTTTTTCGAGCATAGAGTAGTACCAAAGTTAGTTTGGAGATAGTTTATCAGCATAGAGTAGTGATAAAATTAGTTTAGAGATACCAGTTGTACCCGAATATCCTTTTTAATGCAAATAATATCGCATTATCACTCGAAATTATGGTATATGTGTAAATTATGTCTTATACTTAGTTTTGTGTAATTTTTGTTTTGATTAAGATTTTGAAATATATTATTGTTAAAACCATTTCGTTCGATCAATGTTTATTTCTTTTTACCAACAACCAACACTGGCCCATGCTAGCACAAAACACCAACACCAACCGCCTCCCGTGTCGTCTTCCACATCCCTCTCATATCGTCTCTGGACCAAGAATCCAATAAACTAATAATCGCAATCAGATTAGTAACTCCTACGACCAATTTCATGGCCTATATACAATCCCTTCTCAGTGGTATTGGCCTCCATCAAAGATCAGATGTAGACTCACCTCATCACCCTTGGTTAAACATAACCTGAGCCCTGCCTGTTAATCTTGCTGTGTCTTTGGCCGCCATCGACCTTTCTATTGTAGCCGCCGCCTTCAAAAATCAAAGTCCCACTGTGTCCTAGTTAGGCAGACCCTATCAATGGTCAGAATCCCACCAAACACGTTGCCTTTGTGCCATCGCATTGTGCGTCTATAATTGCCGCCCCACCCTGGTTGCCCTTACATATTGTACGTTTCCTCCTACCCGCCCTCTTTTCGCAGCCCATGTCTTGTTATTATCTTTGACACTCATCATCATTTCATGATATCCCTTTCCATCTTGTGGAACTCAAGCATCGATGACGTCTCCCGTTTTGTTTTAAATATTAGCCCTTAGGAGACATCATTTTAGGTGAACATTTGGCTTATTTGATAGACTTTAAGGCTTATTTTGTTATATTTCATTTTCTCCTCTTAAATTTATGATATTTTATTTTTAGAGCTTTTGTACGTTAATTTGTTTGTTTTTAGTGCAAAGTTCTAAAGTCCATGGATGCTAGGGAGCACCAAGACAAGGAGGAATTAAAGTCTTAGATCAAGCGGAGGAATCAAAGAAGAGAAAAGATATCCCGAAGAGTTGACTAGGAAAGCTGCAAATCTGGAAGGCTGTTACTAATTGCTATTTTCGTGCCACTTAGACACTGATCCAGCCTTTGGGTCATGAAATAAGGAAGTTACCTTTATGAGTTTGGAAGATTTGGCAACTGGAATGAGTCAATTTGGAGTTGATACGTAAAAGTTACAGTCGTTTTACTAAGGGCTGCACATCAGTTACGAGAATTGAAAATATGGACTTGGGTTTTTTATTATTTAAATTTTATTCCTTAAGTAAAAAGCCCATTCCTCCTTTTTTATTATAAATAGACCATTAGTCCTACTTTTTATATACGACTTATCAGATTATTTTCATACGCTTGAAGAGAGAGTCAAGAGCAGAAGGCAGAAGGAGAAGCTAGAGCTGGAAGAATTCCTTTCTTCCAACTATAGTCAACTCAACACCCTAATGAGGTTCTTTAATTTATTTCAGTAATTTAGAAACATGTCTTTAATTTATTTTATTTTATTTTTTAATTTAAACATGAGCTAATTTCATTATGTACTTGATAATCGCTACATAGGTTGAACCCAATTCTATTTAATTTTTGTTTTCTGAATTTGGGATTGATGTACTTAAATTAAATTAGGTATTTTGTGTTGGCTATTATCTTAATTTAAATTACTAATTTTGAAATCATGAATCAAACTTAGGGCTTAGTAATTAGGCTATTCACTTAAGTGGTAAAGTGATCACCTTGATTGGGGGGGGGGGGGGGGGTTAATTACGAACCTAGATAATAGACGCGTAGTATTCGTCAATGACCCTGGTGGGCTTGACTAACATGCAACCAATGAGGTAAAAGACTAAAACCATTCAAATGTAAATATAATCTCCATGACGGGGTTTATAGTATTGTAGGATAGCTCCCAAGTCCACCTTGACGGGGGTTAGGAGAGATTAGAGTCCCGACTAGCACAATAATATTAGTTTAGCCCTTAAACAGAAGCACCAATTAGATAGGTTAGGTGAAACCCTTGCGAGACTCAAGTATCCTTCTCATCTTGTGTCTACACATTTTTACTTGCATAATTTTCTTTTCAGTCAATTAATTTAGTACTTCATTTTATTGCGTCTGAGTTTTAAACAAAACCAAAATAAATATCTTTATCAGTTCACTTTTCTGTTAAACAAGTACTTATATTATTCGATTAACACTAAAGTTATAACTATCCGTCCTTGCAAACGAAACCTGATTTATCGAAGTATTACTTGGACAACCGTGCACTTGCGGTATAGTGGTTCCTCTATTTTTATTGTTTTAACTTAAAAACCCTAGGACCCACCAAGTTTTTGGCGTTGCTGCCGGGACGATAGAGTGTGACCCCGGTGTTGATACTTTAGTAGTTTAATTGATATTTTATTTTTCAGTTTTACACTTTTGTTTGTTCTTCCTTTCTCAGGTTTATAGGTTCGGTGTATACTCGATAACCCGGAGATACTAGTCAGAATTCAAAACAAGAGAAAGAAGGAAGAAAAATAAGCAAAGAAAGAAAGAGAAAGGTTAGGCAGAGAAGCAGATATGGCTAATGTTGATAATCTTGATCCTTAGGTGGTAGTAGGTAAGAACGAAAATCCCATAATCCGTAATCCGCAAGTTGCTAATCAGAATCAAGGACATCCCCCTCCACCTGGAGGACAAGCTCAGCCTCAAGTTTATCAAGACCCATGGTTCATAGAAGGACCTGAACATATTCCATATCGCGCTCCTGCTCTTGGTGTTGGTCCTTCAGATATTGATGTTGCTAGATATAGACCAGATCCCAGTATGTTATCTAGACTCCAAAACTTTGAAAAAATTTCGTGGAGTGGATGGAGAAGACCCAATTCGAGTATTACAGAAATTCATGCAAATATGTGATTCATATATAACACAAGGTGTGGCAAGAGAACAAATATATTTCGATAATTTCATATTTTTCGCAATAGACGCAACAAGTGTATGGCATGATTCGCCAGAACCAGGATTGATCAAAACTTGGGATGAGTTGCAAACTGCGTTCTTTGATCGTTATTATCCGAGCAATATGAGATTGAATACAAAAATCGAGTTAACATCGTTTGAGCAAGAACAAGGTGAAGCCGTAGGTGCTTGATTGGACAAGATTCCAACTATGTTTGAGAAGAGTTCCAGATCATGGCCTTACAGAACCACAAAAAATGTCAATATTTTAAAAGGGCCTTGAAAGAAAATCAAGAAAAGATCTAGACCTACTTTGCGATGGGGGATTCTTACAAGTACACCAGCCAATGCTAAAATTATTTCGAATAGAACAGTGAAGAATGAGTTGGGTTGGAATACCGTGAGAACACCTATCCGAGGTGGAGGTTATAAAGAAAGTAGTGCTAGAATTGATGAGAATTTCTCTTCATTAGAGAATAAATTGAAGAATACACTTGAGCAATAATCGAGCTGTTAAAGAAGGCTTTTCAGTTAGAAGAGCAGATGTTAATGTTACACAAGAGGTATATGGGTGTTCTAACTGTGGTGTACAAGATCATGATTGGGAGCATTGTCAAAGCAATCCATAATCTGTGATGTTTGTTTCCAACTGAGGACCTATAATTCAGGTAGTCAAGGTTATCAACCAAATAGAAACCATCCGAATTTCCAGTATTTGAATCCAAGTGGGGCCGCAAATCCAACATACACATATCAACCGCGTCCCCAAGGTAATAACAATCAACCAAGACCATAGAATAACTACCAAAGGGGACAAGGTTACGAAAATCAAGCTCAGAGACAACCTTCTCAAGATACCTATACCAATACTATGAATCAGAAAGCTCTACCTGCTATAGGGATGGCAACGGATCAGATATCCTCAAAAAATGTCATAACCATATTCACATCCATTAAAAAAAATGATAACCAAATCCGCATCCATTAACCATCGAATTTTAGAATTATTTACCAAATCCGCATCCACGGCGGATTCAGATCATCCGCGATTAATCCGCATCTGTAATTGTTCAACAGGATATAAATAAAAAATATCTTATAAAATAT
The DNA here is from genome assembly GCA_029959085.1 of Nemophila menziesii. NCBI lineage: Eukaryota > Viridiplantae > Streptophyta > Magnoliopsida > Boraginales > Hydrophyllaceae > Nemophila > Nemophila menziesii. The sequence goes on from JARWIR010000001.1 coordinate 56,453,582, forward strand.
TTTTAAAACTATAAAATTAGCTACTTAATTATTAGGTGACTATCGATAGACATTAGACAATATAATAATAAACTAGATAAAATTAATTTGGTTCTTTATGTGTGGAATAATTTTATTTGGTCGATATTATGTATGATTTTTGTATATATATATATATAGAATATCTTTATATATAATACAAATATTTTATTTCTTATACTTTATTCGGATTTTGGATTATCCATCGGATTTTTATAAAAAACCAAATCTTAACGGATTATCCACCGGTTACCTTTTATGGGAACCAAACCCTCATGGATGCACCATCGGTTCCACTAACGGATTTTTTATCGGATCGGATATCCATCGGTTACGGTTAATATTCTAACCGTTGCCATCCCTAACCTGCTAAACCTCAAGAAGGTGCATTAGATGTTCAATAAACCTTGCAGACACTAATCAACCTTCAAATGAAAACACAACAAGATCAGCAAGCTTCTACAAAAACGTTCAAAATGTTAGAAAATGAAATAGCTCAGATGGCAAAACAAATAAATCAGCGTCCACAAGGGCAACTCCCAAGTGACACTGAAAATCCAAAAGAAGATTGTAAGGCTATAGCACTCACAACTGGTAAGAAGCTACCACCTCCGCCGTTTCCCGTTATGAAGGAAAAAGAAAGAACTGTGAAAAGTAAATGGTAAAAGATGTGGTGGTTAAAAAAAAGGAACCAAAAGTAGAAGAGATAAAAATGGAGAAGATTCTGGAAAATCCAAAGAAGAAAGATATAGTAGAAACCCGACCTCCTCCACCTTTCCCTTCGAGAGTTCAGAAGAAAGGAGATATGGCTGACTATCATAAATTCTTAAATGTGATGAGAGGTCTTAACATTAATGTACCATTCCTCGATGCTATTAAATATGTGCCAAAATACGTTAAATTCTTGAAGAGAGCCATCACAAACAAAATACCATACCTTGGGAATGGGATGATAGGGTTACCAGAAGAATGTAGTGTCATATGCCAAAGTAAGTTGCCACCTAAACTACTTGATCCAGGGAGTTTACCAAATCAATTTTTGATAAACTGAAGATTGGAAATGCAAGACCTACCACTATGGTCTTGCAAATGACTGACAGATCCCTCGCACATCTTGAGGGACGAATAGAAGATGCCCTCGTCAAGGCAGGTACTTTAATTTTTTCCGTTGATTTTGTTATACTTGAATACGACGCGGATAGGAATGTCCCCATTATTTTGGGAAGACCATTCCTAGCCACATGGCGTACCTTGATTGATGTAGAAAACGGAGAAGTGACTATGCAAATCCAAGACGAGGAGGTAAAGTTCAACGTGTTTAGGGCTATGAAGTTTCGATATTCTTAGGATGATTGTTTCCGAATGGATGTAATAGATCATGCCACGCAAGAGGTATTTGATGATTTTAATTTTGACGATGTCTTGCAGGCTGCCCTAACACTTGACTTACTTGAGCTAATGGGAGAGCTAGCCGAAACAGTGGCATCTCTCAGTTCTGGAAATCCAAAGCATAGGCGTCTAGCCTATGAACCTGTAAGAGAACCAGGGGAGATAATACCTAAAAAAACATCTAACGAATCTCCCCCGCAACTAGAAGAAAATCCGCTTCCGTCACACTTGAGGTATGCTTATTTAGGTACTAACAACACTTCACTTGTTATTGTTTCAGCTACTTTAACAAGTCCTCAAGAAGACAAATTGTTGCATATACTAAGAACCAATAAATAGGCAATTGGTTGGACTATTGCTGACATCAAAAGTATTAGTCTTTCCTATTGCCACACAAAATTATTCAGGAAGATGATAGTGCACGCTCAGTTGAAGGGCAAAGGAGATTGATGCTAGCTATGAAAGAGGTTGTGAAGAGAGGGGTTATTAAATTACTAGATGCAGGAATCATTTATCCCATAGCTAGTAGAGAATGGGTGAGTCCAGTTCAATGCGTACCTGGTGGGTCCTTGTGTGTTCTAAAATAATGCAATGAAATAGAGGAATCACTAACTGCAAGTGTACAGTTGTCCTAAGTAATATATGTGATAACAGATTCGTTTGCAGGGACGGAATAGGTTGACTCTAATGCTTATCAAATAGTGGATAATTGCAAATAAGAACAGATAATTGATATATTGCTTGTTTGGTTTTCTATTACTAATGCAAATAATTAAAATACTAATAACTTAAACTAAAATAAAAGTAATGCAAATACTAAGCTAGACGCAAGAAAAGTAAAATGAGTAGACGCGAGAGAGAGAGAGAGAGAGAGAGAGAGAGAGAGAGAGAGAGAGAGAGAGAGAGAGAGAGAGAGAGAGAGAGAGAGAGAGAGAGAGAGAGAGAGAGAGAGAGAGAGAGAGAGAGATAGTACTTGAGTAACGCTAGGGTTTCACCTAAATATATTCAATTAATGTCTTGTTTAAGAGACGAATTGGTCATTAATAATAGTCGGGATTCGATATTCTCCTTACCCCCGTCAGGGTGGAATAAGGAGCTATTCTAGGGTGTTACAAACCCCGTCAGGGTGATTATAGTCCACCTTCGAAATGGTTAAGTATTCTACCCAATTGGCTATAGGATTAACTAAGTCTGTCAGGATCAATAATCTATATCCTACATTTATTACCTAGTTCTGTAACTAAACCTTCCGTCAAGGTGATCATTACGCCACTATAATGAATAGCCTAGTTACTAATTCCTATTATTGATTGATCAGGTCAAGAACAGTAAATAATTGCAAGATAATAAAAAATACTAAATACCCAATTCAAATTAAATTTCACAATCCCAAAAGCGAAAACATAGAATAGAATAAATTGGGGCTTAACCCATTAATGCATTCTCAAGTACTAATTAAAATTAGCTCATAACTGAAAAGACTAAGAAAAAAAATAAAAAGAATTCAAGTTTACAAATTACAGAAATAAAAGATAGAACCTAATTAGGAATTGGGTTTGACTGTGATTTGGAGAAGATGACTTTCTCCAGCTCTTAGCTTTCTCCTTTTCCTTGCTTCTGACTTTTTCTCTGGACACTCTCTTCTGATGATGATTTAATTTGAAGAATAAAATGAGAGGTGCTGAATAATGAGGTTTAAAGTTCTATTTATAGTGCCAAAACCGGACTATGGCTTTTATTAATTGATTAAATAAAATATTAAAAAGCCCAAGTCCATTCTTTAAGTCCAAATCCCGTAACTGTCGTACAACCTCCACTAAATCATCCGTAACTTTCTCATTTCAACTCGGAATTGATCCGTTCAAGCTGCTAAATCTTCATAACTCAATAAGGAATAAATCTTCTTTACAACTCAGAGGCTGAATCCACGTCTAAGTAGCTCGAAATCAGCAATCAACATCAGTCTTCCAGATTTGTAGCTTCCTAAATCAACTCTTCGGGATATTCTTTGTTGTCGTTGACTTCTTTTCCACGATCTATGACTTTACTTCTTGATTACTCTCCTTGCTAGTATTTAAAACCTACAAACTTTTCACTAAAAAACCCATATTACGCGCAAAAGCTTAATAAATGAAAAATACTAAAATCCAAGGAGGAAAAATGAAATATAACAAATTAACACTAAAAGTCTATCGAATTAGTCAAATAAACACACAAAATGATGTCTCCTAAGGGCATAAAATTAGAACATTTAGGGAGACATCAGTACTAAAGAAGGGTGATATCACTACTGTCCTAAATGCTTAGAATGAAGCCATTCCCTCGAGAACCATTGTTGGTTGGAGAGTGTGTATGGATTATCGTAAGTTGAACAAGGCCACTAGAAAAGATCATTTTCCCCCTCCTTTCTTAGACAATGATGTTAGACTGTTAGCTGGTAGTGAGTATTATTGTTTTTTGGATGGGTATTCAGGATATAACCATATATATGTAGATGCGAAAGACCAACACAAAACAACCTTACATGTCCTTTTGGTACCTTTGCTTTCCGAAGAATGTCATTTGGATTATGTAACACACCTGCTACTTTCCAAAGATGCATGATGGCAATCTTTTGGGATATGATCGATAATTTCCTTGAGGTATTTATGGATGACTTTTCTGTGTTTGGTGATAACTTTGATGAGTATTTACAGAACTTGGAAAAGGTATTAATTAGATGCAAGGAGACTGATTTGGTTTTGAACTGGGAGAAATGTCATTTTATGGTTCGTGAGGGTATAGTGTTGGGACACACGGTTTTGAGTTCAGTTTTGGAAGTTCATCGTGCTAAGATTGAGGTAATCAAGGCTCTCCCCTCTCCTATTTCTGTAAAAGGGGTGAGGAGCTTTTTAGGTCATGCATGTTTCTATTGACGTTTCATTAAGGATTTCTTTAAGATCGCCAAGCCATTGTGCAACTTACTCGAGAAGGACGCCAAATTTATTTTTGATGAAGCTTGCATGGTGGCATTCAAAGAGATCAAGGAGAAGCTTATATCTGCACTTATTGTACTACCTCCTGATTGGAAGATTCTGTTTGAAGTTATGTGTGATGCTAGTGCTCTTGCTATGGGTGCTGTTTTGGGTCAGAGAAAAGACAAGGTATTTCATTCTATCTACTATGCTAGTAAGACCTTCACAAGTGCTCAAATAAATTATACCGTAATTGAGAAAGAGCTACTAGCTGTTGTGTATGCATTTGACAAATTTCGTTCCTATCTTCTGGGGGCAAAAATTATTGTGTTTACCAATCATTCTGCAATTAAATACCTTATGGAGAAGAAATATGCAAAGCCGCGACTAATTAGATGGATATTGTTGTTACAAGAGTTTGACTTAGAAATTCGAGATCGAAAGGTTTGTGATAATCAGGTTGCAGATCATTTGTCTCGTCTTGAGGGTTTTGAGTCTAATAATGGACCTGAGTTAGTCAAAGAAGAGTTTCCTGATGAGTATTTTTTTCAATATATGCGAATGGAACTCTTTGGTATGCAAACATATCAAATTTTATTGTGAGTGGTTCTTTTGCCGAAGGAGCTACTTCACAAGACAGAAAAAGACTTATTCACCGTGCAAAACAATACTTTTGGGAGGATCCTTTCCTCTATAAAACATGTGGTGATCAAATGGTGAGAAGATTCATACCTCAAAGTGAAACCCAATAAGTAATGGCGGGTTGTCATGATTCACCCTATGGAGGACATTTCAAAGGTGACCGCACAGCTGCTAAGGTATTGCAATCCAGTTTTTATTGGCCTACTTTACATAAGGATTGTCATGAGTATGTTAAGAAATGTCATAGACGCCAGTTTACTGGTAATATATCTAAGAGAGATGTCACGTAATAATGTTCTCGAAGTTGAGATATTTGATGTATGGGGTATTGATTTCACGGGTTCCTTTGTACCATCCAATGGAAATCAATACATCCTACTAGTTTTTGATTACGTGTCTAAATGGGTAGAGGCTGTAGCTCTACCAACAAATGGTTCGCGAGTAGTAGTTAAATTCTTAAAGTCACACATCTTCACTAGACATGGTACACCTAGAGTTATTATCAGTGATGGAGGTTCTCATTTCGTGAACAGATACTTGAAGGCAGTTTTAGAGAAGTATGGGGTGAGACATCGTGTGTCTACCGCTTATCATCCACAATCCAATGGTCAAGCCGAGGTCTCTAATCGAGAGGTCAAATCTATCCTAGAGAAGACTATTGGACCCACACGCAAGGATTAGTCGTTAAAACTAGATGATGCGTTGTGGGCATATCGTACTGCGTTTAAGACACGTGTTGGTGCATCTCCATATCACATGGTTTATGGTAAGGATTGTCACTTACCTCTTGAACTTGAATTAGGTGCATATTAGGCGATATCACATTTGAATTCAAATCCTACTTTAACCGGTGAAAATCGTATGATGATGCTGAATGAACTTGATGAGTTTCGATTACATGCCTATGAGAATGCTAAACTTTACAAAGAAAATACAAAGAGATGGCATGATAATCGCATTCGTGAAAAGAAGTTTGAAGTTGGACAGAAGGTCCTTAAATACAACTCCAAGTTTAGCAATTATCCAGGTAAGTTAAGATTGAAGTTGTCTGGTCCTTATATTGTGACCAAAGTTGCGCCTCATGGAGCTATAGAGATTGAGCATCCAATTGAGCACCGCACCTTTATGGTTAATGGTCATATTGAAAATCTATCACGGAGGCGAGGATATCAATCTCTTGGAAGATCTACATCCTGGGGAGGTTATGTACCTCCTCGAAGCTCCATAAAAGCGTGAGGTAACCCGTCGAGTTTGACGATGTTAAACAAAAGTCATTTAAATTGTATATTAGTTTATCGCTTTAATGTCTTTCAATTCTTAGTGTATATTAGAGTAATTGTCGTTTGAGGAGCCATATCAGATCCGTTTGAAGAGGCTCTCCTGTAGCGTGATTTCCAGCAACGAGGCTCACAAGATTCACCATAGCTTCATCTAAGCCTCAGATCTGATTGTGTGTTCATCTCAGCCCCTGAAACGATTTAATTAAGGTCCGTGTTGGTTTGCTATATAGTGGGGACACTGATTTGGTAGTTTCAGTTACTGCAACTTGATTTAATTTCTTTTTTTCTTTTTCTTGTTGCAGGTCAGCGGCGGCTTAAAGATTGGAAGATGAAGTTTCACTTTTTTTGGTCATTTTCCTTTGTCGTACTGACTACTCAGTATAGCATTTTTTATCTCTTTTTTCTTTTTGAGCCACTACTTTAGTGTATTGTGTATATTTTTATTTTATTTTTTTGCTTGTAATTTATTAAAAGATTTGAATTCTGTAAATAAAATAATTTAATTTATCATAAAAATTTGTTTAATTTTATTTTTGTGATATGAAAACTCATCAACTATGACCTAATACTCAATAAAATTCCCAAATACTCAGTAAAACCAATGAATGCTCAGTAAACTTATTGAGCACACGAGCATACTCAGTAAATATATCGAGGAGACGAGCATACTCAGTAAAGATATTGAGCATACGAGTATACTCAGTATATTTACTCAATAAGAAAAAATCGAATGCTCAGCAACTTTTTCCGACACTCAACACTTTTTCTTATACTCAGCAACTTTTTCCATGCTCAGTAGCCCATGCTCAGTAACTGTTTCCATGCTCAGTACCCCCATTCTCAGTAAGTCTTTTCCATGCTCAGTATCCCATGCTCAGTAACTTTTTCCATGCTCAGTATCTTTTTCCACGCTCAGTAACTTTTTCCAGGCTCAGTAACTTTTTCCTGCGGTGGTCAGCGGTGATCATTGGTTGTGTTCGGAGCTAGAAATTATTTGATAGTTAATGAAGGAGGAGAGAGAAAATATAATAAAGAAAGAGAGAGATTAATGGTAATAGAGCAGAGAGAGTATTGATATTAGATGAGAAAAAATAATCTAATTATTATCTTATATACATTAGAAAGGAGTAGTAATAACATAGAGTATCTTAGAGACATCTTTAAAGAAGAAGAAAATGATATAGAACCCGTTTGAGATTGATTATTTTGGAGCTAAAAGTGTTTTTTGATTAAAATTAAAATATTTATAAAAATTATTAAAAAATATTTTGACATCTAAAATCACTTTAAGTGATTATTTTAATAATCACTAATCTAGTGCTTTTTCTAAAAGTGATTTTAAAAGTCTAAAATATTGTTATAGATCTAAAATTACTTTAAGTAATTATTTTGAAAAACAATCACAAACCGATACTTGTTCTATGAGCCAATTAGAGATTAATGCCTATTAAAAAACTTATTTAAAAAAAAGTGCCTATAAGAAGATTTTTTATAGAAAACAGCCTCAATCCAAACTACCCTTATAATTAACAATTAAAAAAAAGAAATTAGAAAAAAATCAAAACAAAAACTAATAAACACACGCGCGCGTCCGTGAATTTTTTTTTTAAATCGTCATAGCTAATTCTAAAAAAATCAAAAAAATAAAAAATTTATATATTTGGATAAAGCAAATTAATATTTACGTCTATAATTTTTTTCAGAATTTTTTGAATTTTTTGAATTTTTTGAATTTTTTAATTCGCAAACATGGAATTCCATGTTTTGATATAAGGAATTTGTTTTCCGCGGACACGAAATTCACTGTTTAAAACATGGAATTCCATGTTCTGCGAATTAAAAAATAAAAAAAAATAAAAAAAACCAAAAAATTCAGAAAATTCCGAAAAAAATCATAGACGTAAATATTAATTTGATTTATCCAAATATGATTTATCCAAATATGATTTTTTTTTCGATTTTTCTGATTTTTTTTAAATTAGTTATGGCGATTTTAAAAAAATTTCACGGACGCGCGCGTGTGATGAAATTAATAGTAGGTGGTGGTGGTGGTGGTGGTTCTGGTGGTTGTGGTGGTGGAGGTGGTGATGGTTGTGGTGGCTGTAGTGGTGGTGGTGGTGGTTGTGATGGTGATGGTTGTGGTGGTGGTGGTGGTGGTGGTTGTGGTGGAAATACCCTATTATTTGTTTAAGATTTTAAAATAAATATTGTATTAAAAATAAAATAATATATTTAATAATAAGGATATAGGTATAAAAAATATAAAGGGGGCGTTTTCTATAAATAATTGTTCTATTAGGCATTCATCTCTAAATAAGAAAATTAGAGGCTTAAAAAAATTAAAAGCATCATTAAAGAGGCATTCATCTCTAATTACCCCTTCTATTTATTATATACTAACTTGAACATAATAGTAAATTTTAATTAGTCGCTCTTTGACTTACTTTCAATTTCTATTATTCTTTTTTACTAGTGGATAAACCATCTTTTGGCAAGTTCAAAGATCAAGTCATTATCACTTTCAACAATTTGCAACAAGTTAGAGACGAATGAATATGTTTAAAATTATGAAGGGGGTGAATATTTATTTAGAGCCCCATGACTTCTAATGTTCTAAATTAAAGTTCCTCTTACCCATTAGTTAGTATTCAACTAATACTTTCTATACCTTAATCTAATGCCTACAGTGAGAAACCAAAAACCAAAACAAAGAACCATATAGGGGATCGAAACCCCTCTCTCTCTTCTCTCAGCTCACTCTCTGCTCTCTCTCTCTCTGCTGCTGCTTCACCGGAGACACCCCCACCTTCCTTCCTCCAGCGCTGCTTCACCGGAGACGAAGAAAACGCTGCTGCTTCTTCCTCCCCCCTCAGTCAGCACTCCATCTCCACCTGCTGCTTCCTCCTCCCTCAGTCAGCACTCCATCTCCACCTGCTGCTTCCTTCCCCCTCCGTCAGCAGCAGCGCCACCACCACCACCACAGATCTCGACAGAAGACCATACCTCTCTGGCGCGCCACCACTACCGCCACAGATGCCGATCTGACCTTCCACCTTCATCACCACGTCGCTGCTACTGCAGATTTGGAAACTGCAGCACTCAAAAACTCACGAACAAATCTGCGCACCATCAGATCCCGACCACCATCATATCCCGCTGTTCAGCCCTTTCTTTTTGATGGTCCAGCACTTTATCACGATACGCCATGGTCCAGCCACCATGGTCCAGTCCAGCTTATCCAGCCTCATACACCGATCCATTCTCGCGCCTCCAGGAGTCCACCACACACGTCAACATTCTGACTTCACCTCCCAGCCCAGCCCCTTGTCTCAATAGCCCAACCCAGCCCCTTGACTTTATAGCACAGCCCAGCCCAGCCCCTTGTCTCAATAGCCAAGGCCCTTGACTCAAATCTGTTTAATTTTTCTTTTTGGGCGTGTGTGTCCAGACATAAGGGGCTAAATGAATTGTTGGGCTCAAAGACGTGTGTTTCCGTGACTCCAAATAATTTGACTTTAGTTCAGACTTGTTGGGCCAGGACACAATGTGTCCAGACCTGAGGGCTCATCTACTTAAAAACCTTTTCTTTTTTCCTTTTTTTTAAAAAAACTAAAAAAGGACATCGGCATGAATATGGACAAAAAATGACTTGTGTACACGAACTTGGTACAAGAACCGGATAAACAATAAGACTTGGAACAAAAAATGACATGGATAAATCCCGAGCTTGGGTACAGCCCGTTGGGTATAATATTGAACACTTTGAACATGGACATTGACAAAAAAATGGCTTAGGTACAGCCCCAAGGACACGGGTTTTGGCTTGGAAAAAATCGAGTTACAACATAGACAAACAATGCACGGATAAGAAATATGACTTAGGTACAGCCCTATGTACACGGATTACTCTATCAACACATGTGTGTCAGGGAAAGTAAGAGAGAGAAATAATTTAGGTAACTAGTTTTATTTGGTTAGGCTTTATATAGAACATAATCTAACTTAGGCTTTAAAATAGGGATGGGGATGAATTTGGGCTCCTTTTAGAAGTTTCCTCTTATGAAGGCGATTTTTTTTTTTTTTTAGTCGAAAGAAGTGCTTATATAGAAACTTCAAGAAAAACCAAAAAACATCAACCTATCCCTAAAGGATCAAAATCCGCTCTAAGAATCCTAGCTAATTGAGGAGGTGGAAACAAGTTCCAAAGGCTAAACAAGGCACTTTTAAGCACTTGTTTAGCCACCCAATCAGCAGCATAGTTTTTTGATCTCCTAACAAAGGAGATTTTAATCCTATTCTTAACTTTACACTTGAGAATGAAGTTAGCTAAGTTATGGATATTACAAAACAATTTCCTACCAAAAACTACTTGATTTACAAGGACTAAATTATCACATTCAATTTCTACAGAGCCAGGTGGGTAAGCTGCTGCCATTTCACATGCTTGAGCCAACCCTCTAGCTTCTGCTTCAAGACTTGAATTTGCATCCATCTTCCTCGCAAAACCATCCACCATGCACCCTGTTGAGTCACGAGTAATACAAGCATAAGAGGCCTTGTTATTATTCTTTAAAAAAGATGCATCTGAATTAATTTTAATAAAACCAAATGGAGGAGGTTTCCATTTTTCATTTCTGTCTTCTCCAAAGGTAAGACCTTGAGTTACAGAATTTGAGTTACAATTGTTATTTATCATATTAGTATCTGAAGCATCTTTCAAGATATGCTTCAAATTAAGTTTAGCCTCAGAATTAATCCTATTCAAGGTGTTATTCTCATCATAGGCTTTCAAAGCTTCCTGCAGAATAAAATTGATAGATAAAATTGAATGTGACTTTATGAAGGCGATTAAAATTGAACAATTATGAAGGCGATTAAAATTGATAGATAAAAGCTAAATACGATAATGCTTCGTTGATTAATGGAAGAAACCAATACGTCCATTCAAATGGGGACTTTCACGTGGTAAGGTTGTTCCACTAACCCACAAATTATTTCAATTACTTTATTCTTAATCTATGTTTATAGAAGATCATATTTCCACTGTTTTTTTCTTTTTCCTAATATATCTTTTATCATGAAATCGCATTAATAAAATAAACGCACACCACGACTAATCTAATAAAAAATATACATGTCTCTTTATGTATATTTTCAGTTAATCAGAAACAAGTTACCCATATTTCAAAAATAGATTAAAGTAAAACTAGAAAAGTATCAAAACTCTAAACAGTTAAGCTACTTTGTTAATACTGTTTAACGAGGTTATCTCCAATTCTTATAGGAATGAATATAAAAAGTTGAAGAGGTGAAAGCAACCATCTATTCTACAAGTTAAGTTTTCTGTTTTTTTGTTTAGAAAACAAGTTAACTTCCAAAAGTAATAAAATCTTTAGCCATTGAAATACATATTTACCAATATTTAAGTTCCATACTTAAAAACATTTCTAAAATAACCATCTATTTACTAAAATCTATTTAAAGTGTCAACTCCAACAATTTACAATAAATTTGATTATTATTTTTTTTACAAAAAATAATTGCTAATTAAGTACATAATTAACAAATTACACTTTAAAAAATTTAGTCCAAAATTTTAAATAAATAAAATCTAAAATATTATTATACCCTTATAATATACCTATTATAATCTTATACAATAAAAAAATAAAATTTAAGATTATAAAAGTATATACACCCAATAACATTGAAAAAAAATAAAACATAAAATCTAAAATCATCTATGTACATAATACTACGAATCTTAGGGGTGAGCAAATGAGAACCAAATAACCAAACCGAACCAAAAAACCGGAAAAAACCGAACCAAAATAACCAAAAACCGATTAACCAAATGGTTCGGTTTTTAAATTTTTCAAAAACCGAATTTTTTGGTTCGGTTCGGTTTACTACTTAAAAACCGAACCAAAAAAACCGGATAAAAACCGAACTAACGAAAGAAAAAATAGGGATTGTGTGAACTTCTTTTATAAGAATTATGTGAGAAAAACTTTTGTTAAAGGTTTATCATTTACGTGAAATTTTAGTTATACTATTCGATGGTGCTATTAGTGAGAATTTTTTTTATATCACTTAAGATTATAAGTATTCATTACTTGATTGATTTTATAAATCATGATTGTATGAAATAGGAAGTAGTAGATTTAAATTTATTGTAGTATTGTAAATTAAGATAAGTATTTTTAGATTATAAATTTATATTTAATTGATATATTAATAGCCCACATGGACAAGTAATAGTAGCATAATTGTATTGGAATATTAGTGTCTATTGGACAATGTATTTCAAGAAATGGGGTGAAAATATTATTGACCAAGTATCCGAATTCGAAGAGAACCAAAACCGAACCGAAACGAACCAATTCGGAACCAAAAACCGAATGTGGAACCAAATGCAAACCACCCGGTTTGGTTATTAAATTATAGAAAACCGAAATATTCGGTTCGGTTCCGGTTTTTGCCAAAAACCGAGACGAACCGAACCATGCTCACCCATAACGAATCTGCTCTTTCAGGGATGAATTTTTAGCCGCGACCCGCGTTTCGTCCCTAAACAATACTAATAGCGACGATAATGGTTAACGGCGAAACAATTCGTCGACAGAAATGTTTCTTGTTAACGACGGCACGCGTTCGTCAGTAGAGGATTAAAATTTCGTCGCTAGAAATCTTCGTTGTTAGCGACAGATGGTGTTTGTCGGTAGAGGATTTAAATTTTGTCGCTAGAAATCTTCACTGTTAGCGACGAACAAAATTCGTCGGTAAAGATTTCTCGTTTCGTCGCAAACATCGCCTTTAAGTTTTGATTATTTTTAACACAAAAAGTTCGTCGCTAAAGTTCTTAAGTACTAGCGACTGAAAATGTCGTCGTTTTTACATTTTATTGCGGCGAAATTTTAAATAATTAGCGACGAAAATCTTCGTCGCTAACAGAAAACGTAAAATAAAAAACAACAATTTTTTTATACCATAAAATACCACACTAATATTTTTCTCTCCCACTTTCTCTCAAAACCCTAACTCCTATTTGCGCAAATCATTAACACTTGTTTCTCCAAATCATCTAACATCATTTTCGGGTCAATATTCAAGGTCAATCTTCATTTTTACAAGCAAATCAAGGTATTTTTCAATAAATTCAAACTTTTTAAATTTTGATTTTGTTGAATATAATGGTGAATTACATGATTTAATGATTGATTAGGTTAATAAATAAGTGTCACACCATTACCGGGTCAATATTCAAGGTGTGGTATGGTCAATCTTCAATCTTCCGATCCAATTCAAGGTATTTTCAATAAAATTCAATTTTTTTTTTGATTATAAGTGTTAATAAATTTGTGATTACATTGTTTAAAATGTGATTAGGTTAATACATACTTGCTTTATGATTATTATGTTGTAAATCATGCATATATTCATTTATTTATATTTTTTTCTTATAAAGTTGTATTTGGTTAATTAGTTATATGAAATTGTTTATCTATTTAATTGTTTGTTATATTAATTTATTCAATGGTTTGTAATTTTAATTCTTTTACTCATTTGGGTTGTTATTTTTAATTTACTTTATTAATTAGGTTGTAATAATTAAAATAAGTGCAAATAAACACCCTATCCTAGCACAGTACTGCAAGTATTACAGGATATAATAATAGATAAAATAAGTGCAAATAAAACACCCTAGCCTAGCACGGTACTGCAAGTATTACAGGATGTATGCAAGTTTTAATGATAAGTCAATTCATTTCTCAGAGACTACGAAAGCTTGAGAGAACTTATGCAAATATCAAGTGCAAATAAGAAATCTAGAATAATAATAATATGCAAGAAATAAAAAACAAGTAATTTTTGTTTGGTGTTTCGAAATAAGAAAATTAACTAAGTAAAATAAAGACAGAAAATTAAATAAGAGAATAACAAATAGTATGAGAGTTTAGCTCAAGAGATAGCAAGTAATCCCCACTAGCCTTGTTTATTCTAATCATGTAACGGAGAATTATGTAGAATTGCAATAACCAGGATTCTAAATTCCTCCTAAACCCCTTCTGGGTGGACTTAGGTGGCCACCCCACAATCACGAGGGGACTTAAATAGGGTGATCCTACGCCACTAAATTCCTAGATGAGATTGGCCTTCTAATAATGATTGGTGGTCAAAGCGTACCCTAATGGTTATCTAGTTAGGCAAGCCCGTCAGGATCACTACCGCACACTAGACGTTTATGTGGTGTTTCAATAATTAGACACCCCTTCTGGGTGACCATCTAACTATTATTAAGGTAATCCTATATGTTGTACACCGTAAGAAAAAAAGACAATAAATCAAAGCACATAAAACAGAGAATAAAACAGTCATTCATTTAACTATTTATCATCCCAAATTAAAATAGATGTTAAACAAGTCTAGGGTTCATATCCATATGCTAAATCTCAAGCTAAAATAGAATTGGTTCATACTAGAGAAAGAAAAGAAAACAATTACAAATTTGAAGGCTTGTGAAGACATAATTTGGTGTTCAGCTCCTTCCAGACTTCTCTTCTCTTGTTATAAGATTCCTCTTGGCTTAGGAATTGGCCAAGGATGATTTTATAATGACTATAGGGTGTATTTATAGGGTTTCTAAAGCCCTAGTTTGGATTCTTAGAGTAGAGGGCAAGTAATGGGACTCTTTTCCAAATCAAATTTGTAACCCTAAAATATAGAAAATGTAACAAACTGCTACTGTTTTGTTTTGGTCGTAACTTATTCAATATTGCTCCGAGTGACGTATTCTTTATATCGAAACTGATCGTCTCGGAAATCTCTACACTTTTTCTTTAGACCATTCTTCCAAATTCCCAGCCGTTTTTGTGTTATGATCAATTTAATGGACGTAGCTGCTGCACTTCAGATTTACTTGTCAACTTTTCCTTTCCTATTTTATCTTTTACTTCCTTTATCTCCAATTTCCATCATTATCTTCTTTCCCTTATCTCTTAGAATTGATTTGACATCTAATTAATTACCATATATCTTTAAAGCTTCACAGTTAACAAACAATTAAACCAAATATGCTCTAAAAATAATAAATCGTCAAATCAAGACAAACAAATAGGAAAATATAAAAATATGAATAAAAATCGATAATTAAATTATTAAATACACCTAAAATGATGTCTCCAATCTAGATTAAATCATCACAAATAAGGAGACATCACAAATCTTTCACCGAGCTCTTGGAATTGGTTGGTCGTGTTTCGCCCAAACCTCACAATTTGCTAGGGTCTTACGAGGAATGCAACAAGAATTTGAAAAGTATGGGTATGGGTTACACTACAATTGATGTTTGCTTTAATGATTGTGCCATTTTTTACAAGGAGAATGAATTCCTCGACAAATGCCCCGCATGCAGTGAGTCTAGATGGGATCCGAAGAAGGGTAAGAAAGTACACCCCATAAGAAGCTTCGCTATTCCGAATGCCCCGAGGTTGCAGCGACTATACGCTTTGAAGCACACCGCCGCAAACATGATCTGGCACTATACCAGAAGGAGTACCGATCCAAATATTTTACGCCATCCTGTTGATCGTGATAGCTGGAAAAGATTCGTAGAGTTACATCCCGAGTTTGCTAGTGAACCCCAGAATGTATATTTGGGCCTCATATTGATAGTATTTGTCTGTTTTCTGTGCAGAACAATTCGTACAGTATGTGGATAGTTATATTGACCGTCTATAACTTGCTGTCGTGGGTATGCACGAAGGATACCATATTTCAGCTTTGTTTGTTGATTTCGGGTCCTCGTTCTCCCAGTAAGGACATTGATGTCTTTCTCTGCCCTGTTGTAGACGAGTTGGAGATGTTGTGGGAAACAGGGATCCTTACGTATGATGCTCATACAAAGCAAGAGTTTACGATGAC
Organism: Nemophila menziesii; assembly: GCA_029959085.1. Lineage (NCBI taxonomy): Eukaryota > Viridiplantae > Streptophyta > Magnoliopsida > Boraginales > Hydrophyllaceae > Nemophila > Nemophila menziesii. Next base: position 56,469,789 of record JARWIR010000001.1, read on the forward strand.
GGTTTGTTTGTTAAACACAACCAATGATTACCCCGCTCGGTCGTACACTTCGGGGTGGCAGGGGTCAAGGTTAGATGGCTTGCCCATAGTGCATGGATTCTACTCCGTCATTGAAGGTGAAGAAAGGGGTGGTTTATTTTGATCATAGACGTTGGTTACCTCCCAGACATCGATTTAGGAAAGAAAAAGTTTTGTACCCGAGTACCAATCATAGGGCCCCACCGAGGAAACATAATCCGATCGATATTTAGACACAGTTAAAAGGGTTGCCCATTCTGTTTCCCGGTAAACACAAGGATTTTAGGGGCAAGGCGACGAAGAAAACAGGTCCCCAAGACACTACGGGTACGAAACTGATTAGTTATTTGTTTTTTATGTTTTCTTTAGATAATAAAGTGTATTTGATTTGAATTTTAAGGTTGTTAAAATATTGTTTTTTGATTTTTTTTAATGTTAAGATGTAAGAAATCAATTTTTTACTAAGGAATCAAGAAAAAAATGGGGGAAAACAAGTTAGCGACGAGTTCTTGCACAAGAACTCGTCCCTAGAACTTAGCGACGATCTTCAAGCGCAACAACTCGTCACTAGAACTTGGCGACGTCATTCAAGACTTCACAACGAAGATTTTTGTCGCTAAGAACGCCCTAAAATTCGATTGGTCAATTTGGGTGGTCAAATTTCTCGACTGTTGAATTTAGCAATGAAATGAAATCATAGCGACGATACGTGTCGTCGCTAACGAGGGACACGTAAAGTCCATGCATACGAATCGTTACACGTACGCAAAAATTGTTTAAAATAACTATCTATAAAAAATTTAGCACTTAAAAGCTTTTTTCTAATAAAAACAACACTTAAAACTACTTCCTCCGTCCCAAAAATAATGTCCACTTTGCTTTTCACACAAATTAAGAAACAAAACGATTATGTTTCACATTACTAAAAGGGTAAAGCCCTCGTCTGGCCCTTAACTATGCCCAAAGTGCAGGGGCCTCCCCTGATCTTCAAAATTACCCTTTTACGCCCCATATCTTCACCTCTTGTGACACCGTTAGCCCTTTTTCATTTTTCTGTCAGTTGACCGTTAGTCAATGCCACATGGCACCATGTCACTACCACCTCAGCGCCACCTCACCGCCACTATCTTCGTCAGCATCGTCCCTAACTTAAAAAAAAAACCTTTGAAGGTTTGAATGCTTCAAACCTTCAACAATGGAGAAAAAAATCCTTTTTGTTATTGTTTGTCCCTAACATAACCAATCCTTCTCTTATCCATCATCTCCACCAAATGACTCCTCAATTCAATATCAGCAGCTTCAGCTTTATCTGAAACAACCCTAACCCAAAACCCAGCACGCTTCAACTCATCCCCCAAACCATACCCAATACTCGGAATCAAAACATCCTTACCATACCCAATACTCGGAATCAAATTAGCTGCGTATTTGTACTTCTCCATCTTCATAGAGTATTTCCCAATCAACTTCACACATAAACTCCCTCTTGCACTTTCAATCTGATCCAACCTCTTCTTATGCTCTTCCTCGTGGATTTGCTTAAAATGGTTGATGAATTTGTCATTATTAAAAAATCTCCTCCCACAAACTTTACAAGTATATGATTTAATCGGGATAATAACACCACAATTCTCTAACTCGTTTACTGCTCTTCGTATGATGTATCCCATGAATGAAATTACTCAACAGAAGTCATGAAGTTTGGGGACTCATATTCAACGCACCTTCAACTTTTACACAATTGCCGAGCTCGCCAAATTGTTGCAATGATTAAAATCCAAACCAGACACCATTAGGTAGAAATGTGTTGAAATTAAACGTAATGGTTTTGTTTGAAGGCTATAGATCTTCACGTTCTCTGGTTTCCAACCATCAAAACCCTCAACAAGCAGAGATAACAAATTTCATACGTACATGGCCCTTCAATTTGAAACGTATCTGTAGAACATCTCTCGAAAATTTTGGAAGATGGGTTATCTAGTTTAGAAGCATACACCTACTCATCAGTAAAATTTATCATGTTTACCTGAAAGGTTTGTTGCTTTGATGGAGTACTTGGGCTATGGCGGTTTTGCAGAGAGAGGATGGGGGTTGTTAGGAAGAAGGAGACGTGTCATAAAGGTTTGTGCCAAGCTTTTTGAATTTACTTGCACGTGCGGGTCGTATAGAAGAAGCAGTTGAGTTTATTGAGAAGATGGATGTGAAACCGGATAAGAGGATATGGGGGTGTGTACTTTCTGCGTGTAGAGAATATGGAAATGTGAGGATTGGAATTATTGCTTCGAAATATTTGATGGAGATGGAGAGTGAAAATGCGGGACATTTTGTGTTAATTGATTTGAATTGTTTGAGTTTTCCTCCATTGTTGAAGGTTTGAAGCATTCAAACCTTCAAAGATTTTTTTTAAAGTTAGGGACGATGCTGACGAAGACAGTGCAGTGAGGTGGCGGTGACATGGCGCCACGTGGCATTGACTAACGGTCAACTGACAGAAAAATGAAAAAAGGGCTAACCGTGTCACAAAAGGTGAAGATATGGGGCATAAAAGGGTAATTTTGAAGATCAGGGGCGGCATGTGCACTTTGGGCATAGTTAAGGGGCCAGACGAGGGCTTTACCCTTACTAAAATACCCCTAATAAAGTGTATTGATATTTAAAATATTCATTGGAAACATAAATTTGAATATTTTAATAAAAGTAATAGTGGAAAAAGGTGGAATAAAATGTCTTGAAATTCTAAGTGGACATTATTTTTGGGACACCATTTTTAGTAAGGTGGACATTTTTTTTTGGGACGGAGGGAGTATAAAGTTTCTATTTTAGGAAACTTTCCTATTCAGGAAAGTTCCATTTTTGGAAAACTTTCCTTTTAATGCAAGTTTCATATTTTGGAAAGTTTACCTTTTAGGGCAGTTGCCTTTTGGAAGCTTTGGAAAGTTTCTATTTTAGGAAACTTTCGTTTTTTGGCAATTTTTGTATTTTGACATCTTTCCAAAATAATTAAGTTCCTAAACAAGGAAAGTTTCCTAAAATAGAAACTTTCGAAAATAGGAAACTTTCTGTTTTAGAATAAAGAATTATTTTTTGGACTAACAGATTATTTTTTATTACAGATTTCATTCGGATTGGATTGAATATGTTTATTTTAATTAATTATATATGTATTGTTTGTAGTAATTTATTTATTTTAATTTATATATATGTATTGTTTGTAATAACTTAATTATTCGTTTGGGATTGTAATAATTTATTTATTCGTTTGGGATTGTAATAATTTATTTATTTGTAAGAATTGTAATATTTTACTTTTATTTACATCCGTTAAAAATAGATGGTTGATGTAATGGCACGTGGTCACGGTGGAGACGATGACGGTCAAGGTCTATGTGGGAATCCCAACCGCCAATTATCGGCTTGAGCTCAAGAAGGCGGTAATTACAAACTGTTGTTTATATAATGTTAACAATTTAATCTTAATTCATATTTTTATTCAAATAGAAAAACGGAAAAGAAAACCCCAAGGTCCACCTTCCCTTAAAACCGCTATAGATGCCTTAGCCAAACTAGGGCACCCTTTACCCGTAGAATTTTTCAAATTAGATGACACGTGGAACCCTGCTAGGGAGTACGAGGTCCATGTGGCACAATTAATTGGGACGACTGTTCGATAAAATGTCCTGCCCTGTTACAAAACCTGGAAGGACGTGCCCGAGGGGATGAAAGAGACTATTTTGCTCCGGTTACAAGAGTATATTCGATATCCAGGGGTTGAGACAGAGTAAAGATTGGCCCGAAAACGAAAAAACCTAAGGAAAAGCCAATCGACTAGGTATAGGACTTGGAAAGGGGATTTAAAGAAGGATTACTATTATACGAATAAAACACCCCCTGATGTTGACCGGAAATTTGGAGAAAATGCCGGGAGATGTGGGATGACATGGACTCCCAGGTATAAAATTCAAATTTTATTACAACTATTTTAAAATATTCGTATTTAGTTTTTTGATTTTTTATTGAAAAAGAACTAAGCAAAGATTAACAAAGAAAACCGAAAAAAAATAAAAAACACGGGCAAGGCTGGATCGAGAAGTTTCTCCTAAACCCGGGAGGTCATTTATAAGATACAATATTTATTGTAAAAAATAATATTAATCAATTTACTTAATTATTAATATAATTGGTTTAAAATGTTATTGAAGGGGGGGATGAAAAAGAAGACGAAGGAGCCGTTGAATTATTATGATGAGGCTACACAGGAAGAGGGGGAGATTCCAAATTGGGGGGGGGGGGTTCGAGTACATGGGCTACGACTCGAAACAAGATGAGTTGAGGAACCCGAAATACCAAAAGAGGGATGTGAGATTTTTTTTAAAACTTGTAACTTTTATTTTAATTTATTATTATTTTTTTGGAAAAGTTTCTATAAAAAGAAAGTTTCCATTTTAGGAAACTTCCCTGTTTGGACTCTTTCCATTTTTAGAATGTTTTTGAAAAGGAAACTTTCCTTTTTTAGAAAGTTTTCATTTTTGGAAAGTTTCTAAAAAGGGGAGTTTCTTTATTCGGAACGGTTTCCTTTTTTGGATGCGTTGTAGTTTAATTAATTAATATAAAAGTTTTATTGTCATCTAACAGGAAATTTATTGGGAAAGGCTAAAGAGGAGGGTATCTGAGACCCCCTCTACAGAAGTGCCCTCCTTTGAAGAACAAATAGACGCCTTCAAAGAAGCACTTGAGGAAGGGATGGGCCCATCGAAGACGGCTTAGGTATCCGGTGCTGGAATGGTCCACAAGAAAGCCTGTACTTACGAGCCGCATCCTTTGGCTAGGCAGAACAAGTAGAGACTTAATATTCTGATGACAACTATGAACGAGTTTCGCGCAGCTCAAGGTCTTCCTCCTATCGATCTTACTCCTTCATCGACTGCCTCCACAACTAGCACTGCTCGGGGTCATTACTAGATGAACATTCTAGATACAGCTATGGAGGCGTTGAATAGCATGAGGGCTCAACAAGGACTTGACCTGATCCCACCCGTCCCCCAAAGGAGCGAGAGAAGAACCGAGAGAAGATAAGAGGATAGTCGTAAGGATTCCCCTCGGTTGGATGATCCGTAGTTTGATTTGTGTTTATGTTGATGTAATTTTGGTTATTTTGACTGTTTTTCACTATATTTGCCGGGTTTGACTTTAATATGTTCGAATGCTTGAATTTTATTTTAATTAAATATTTCTTTTTTTAATTATGTATTGTAAATTATTAATATTTGATATTTTAAATAATTATTTAGTTTTTGTATAAATATTAAATTAAAATCAAATTGAAAAACAAATTAAAATAATTATAATAAAAAGAAAAAAATTAAAGAGAAATCGAAAATTTGAAATTAAAAAAAAAGGATAGCGACGAAAATTTCGTTGCAGGAGATACTACGAAGTCGTCGCTAATGATGTCCGCAAATAGCGACAAAGACGCCTTGTCTCTACGAACAACGTAATAGCTACGAAATTCGGTCGTAGCTAAAGTAGTTAGATAGCGACGAAATTATTCGTCGCGGAGAAAAAAGTCATTAGCGACGAGTTCTTTTGTCGCCAATAACGCTCAACCATTAGCGGTAAAACCATTGCGTTTCGCCACAAATATTATCTTTAGCTACGAATTTCTAGCGACGACCTTTTAACGACGAAATATCGTCGCTATCGCGTTTAGCGACAAAATCTGTTGTTTTTAGCGACACGCTATCCGACACGAATGTAGTAGTGACACTCGCATACGAACAAAAACAAAAATAAAATCTCTTCCCACCAAGCCGCTCTCCTGCACAAGAAACCACCGCCACTCGTGGACCATTCTCCACCATCTTTAACTCGGATTGGCTACGCCATCAACAATCGAAGAACCCAAATTAACGTAAAACAATAATCTTTGCCACTGAAACTCTAAAAGATTGTGAATCATTTCTAACCTAATCTCAATCACTTTTACAATTTTTGAAAATTATTCAATTTTTTAAAGTTTTAGTGGTAAAGATTATATTTTTACTTTAATTTGGGTTCTTCGATTGCTGATGGCGTAGATGGTGGAGAATGGTTCGCGAGTGACGACGGTTTTTTGTGCAGCTGTATTTTTTGAATTGTTTTGCAGTAAATATGCATATCCCAATGAATTGTATCACACAGAATTGTATCGTACATCTTAGTGAATTGTGTAATACTACTCAGTAAATTGTATTGCACAACTTAATCAATTGTGTCAAACATCCTAGTGAATAATATCATACCGGTAGTAAAAAAGTATTATGGACTTAAATTGTTAGCGAAGTGGACTAACCTTGTAAATAAAGTTTGTTGGGATTTAGATCTTTTGAAATAATCAAACACCTTATTATGGAGAAGAAATCACCAATTTTGCTGAGAATCAAATCCTAAACTACTGTGTTTATTTTACTTGCCAGCCGCCAGGTTGAATATGGCAAGTAATTATTGTAAAGAGTTAAAACTGTGGACAAAAACTGATTGGATCAAACCTAATATAATTAGACCACTAGGTTAAGCACACCCAGCCTTAACGGTAAATATGCCATTGGTAATAACACATAAACACACAATTAATTCTCATATTTCAGAATTTCTCATAATGGTTCTATAATCTAATTTAGAGTATAAAGCTTTCGAAAGGTTTACATAAATATAATTCTACAACCGTTAATATGAAAGATTCAACTTTAAGATTGATAGTTGGTCATTACTCCACAGAGATGGATTAACTTTGCCCAATTTTGACCCAATCTTCATGATATTGTTTTCGTGCTAATTAAGATAAACGTCTATCTCGCTCCAAACATAATCCAAATCTTTTTGAGAATTAAACAAAATGGAATGTATTTTAACCCTTTCTTTGATTTCTCAAGATTTGTTAATTGTTTTACCCAAATAAAAGCCTATACCAGTTCTAGCCGTTAGTTTGTGCCCCTCAAATTGGGCATGAACTGAATTAAAGTCACGTTTAAGGTTACAAGAATCATCTTTATTTCCATAATAGTTATGAGTTGGTAGAAATCCATAAATTAGATGGAGTGTTAGATGCAACAATTAAAGCAAAAGCTTTAAATGCATTCAAGAAGAAGTTGTTGTTTTATTATAACCGATACACCAATTCTTGTATATAATTAAATCTGACTCCCAGTCCAGGATTTATATGTATATACTTAGTTGACAACTCTCTACCATTCAACTTACAAGGCAGTTATTTATGTATCACAAGCAAAAAGAACTCTAGTTTAGAGTTATATATAGTCAACATCTCTTTAGAATTAGGAGTTATATATAGTCAACATCTCTCTAGAATTAGACTTGTAGATATATATATGTGGTGTTTTGTGTGATTTGGAGATCCCAATATTTTCTAATCAACTTTACAATGTAAGAAAACAAAAGATTAATGGATACACAATCGTCAAGAAAATGCTCCTAACAATTTGATATCCTTTAAAACGGGCGTCTCTAAAGAGACCAGTTTATATTCATACAAACACCGCTCAATATTTTGAACTCCCTTTTCCATGGCAAAATCACGCCATATCATGAAGGATGGTATATAGCATTACTCAAAACTAGAAATATAATTAAGGACTTTATACTAGAAGCACCACTTCTTGGTGAATATCAGTTCTACGACTTCACAACCAAATGCAAGATTGCATCCATTTTAATACTGTAATAAGCTAGGTTCATGTCTTCATTCATCACTATTCCACGATAGACCAGAATCTGATCTTCAATGCGTATCGTGTCCTTATTCTGAATTTGTTCTTTGACGCTTTTGACCGTGTCGGAGCTCTTTACCTGAAGACTTCGGGCAAAACCATATAAACATTTGTAGAAGATCTGAAACCTACTATTGGAAGTATCTTCGAGTGTAATGGTTTTCCCGGTTAGGGTTTCAACAATGATTTGTGTGCTAGTGTCCTTTATCTTGACAATAAGATTTTTAGCACGATCAGAGTTGTCGACATCCAAAGCAATAGTCCTACCATCAAGGTTTACTACAGAGATATGCATAACTACAACAAGCACTATTCCTTCCTTTCGACAGACACAAAGCAGAAGCAATATTCATTAATAACATACAAATTATTTACTGCTAGAAAGAGAACATAATCACGTCATTCACATGAAAGAAAATAGAATTTTGATACTCATGGAAAACAATTTTATATAAAAGATAAATTCACAGGACCTTTTTTCCAAAATAATTACAACGAAGCCTCATACTTAATGTATAACTTAATACATGTGTTATATTTGTTTCATTTACCTAGTAAACTCAGGGACTAATGGCGCAGTGCCCATGTACTTCACTTAAAATTCACACAACGCACATACTATTTTGCAAAGATACGTAATTTATATCAAGTATTAAAAATAAATGATTAATAACACACACCTTAGATTATGGAGAAAAAATCACCAATTTTGATGTTGACACTCAAATCCTAATTATCCTAAACTACTGTATTTCTTTTACTTGCCAGCGGCGCGGCTAGGTTAAATATGGAGTAATTATTTTAGAGTTCAAACTGTGGACAAAAATTGATGGGACCAAACATAATATTAATTTTTGGGCTTAAACCCACCCAACCTTAAAAAGAGAAATCCTCCAATGGGTGCACCACATAATTACACAATCTCTCATATGTTTTTTTAAATACAATTAAGGTCTAAACAAGACCGATAAATCTAGCTAAAAACTTACTAAACTTCCAAAAAAACGCTAACTATAGTTCGCAGTGTCGCTCATCTATTTTTATCACACGTTGATAATCTCCAAAATCCCTCCGAGGTCTATATACGGAATCATGTGCATCCCCATTTATGTTAGGATTTATACTAAATGTTTAGATTAATTGTTGTTATAAATCTGATCATGCTCTTTTGGAGAAGTGGAAAAGATTTAGATTAATGTAAAATATTAAACATATCTATCCTTTCCCATTTTTTTGGAGAAGTGGAAAAGTCACTTTTTTATACATAAAATGTCCCACATAGACGGAGTGATGGAAGAATTAATAGCTTATAATATCTTACCCATCTAATCCTTCCAAAAGAACAAAAGGCTATGAAAGCCAAAGAGGAAAAGACAAAGCCCACACGCGCGCACCACCACCACCCGCCCAGCCCACCGTGGTGCGGCGTGGGCTGTGGGCTCGTTGGGGGTTGGGGGAGTCAAAAAATGAAAAATGAAACAAGTCTTCTGAAATGATTCTTGTGGCAAATGGCTAGTACTTATAGGAGTCGTTGGTATTTCAAACCTTTCTAGCCAAGAGACATAACGTTCAACAATTGAAGACACATCAAACCAAAATATTCCTCAATCAAGACTCAACTGTTACAAACCTTGGTCAAAACGGGAATGAATTAAGGATCATCAAAGCGTCCAGGTTCATGGATGGAATTTGAAAGAATTGTAACATATGTAACTCCATAACGTCAATAAAGACCATTAATTGCAACGAGTCTGAAGAGTCCCCTACTCACCTATAAATATAGACTCTTCTCCATTTGCCAAAGACTACGAAAATAATTAGAAAAGAACAAAGTGATATTTCTCTCTAAACTATTCTGTAGTACTCTCTCATTAGAGATAACTGGTACGCCAGAATATCTTTTTAACAACTTTATATTTCCGTGTGTTGTTCTTTCTGATTCAGTGTAAGTATTTCGTATTATTGTAATAGACTAGTGTTTCGTATTGATTATTTCATTACTGTAATAGACTAGACTTACTTTAAATCGAAATATTTCCTATGGTTTTCTATTTCTGTTTGTCTTAAAACCAGTGATTTCAATTTTTCCAACAATTTATACTCCCATCATAGCCAACCGATTCGCGCATGAGTCATTCTCTAGATACGCGTAAATATTATCAAAGTTACTACGACGATCAAGTAATCTCATACAATCCGCAATTATTTCATTCGACCAACCCCTTGATCCACCTGTCCTTCACTAGCGCGTGTAACTCAATCAAATCAGTCTCGATGATTAGCGCTCATATCTCTGATTAACCTCCATGTATAGTCCATAATGTAAGGCAAAAAGTTTGGCTTGGAATGCTGATTTAACCTCACAAGAGCCTGCAAAGCCTCCTAAATATTCTCCTTTTCTATCTCGGAAAAGTCCCCCAGCACCCGATCTATTAGTCCCATTCTCTAAACAACCATCGATATTAAGGTTGATCCCAAATGTCGAATTTATCCATTTGACTAACGTACTTCTTGGTGAGACAACCATTCCCTTACGAATTTCCTTCCCCAGGCATGAATGTAATTTGCAGCTACATTTTTTACCACAAATCTTACACTTTCATTGAATACTTTGTCCCATCCCCCTCAAAACAATTCTCATTCCGATTTATCCATAATTTCCAACAAATATCTACTACAACTATCCTCACTTACATGCCATTATCCACGACCTTGCCAATCTAGAGTGGCTGCCCTTTATGTCAAAAAATCAGCGCATACTCCCTCGGTTTCAGTTCCAGACTCTCTGTGCTGGTCGGATCTTCTTCGAGGTCTGTGACCTGCATAAATCATCAAAGCAGGTCTACTTCGATTATTTTGTGCTCCGCCAGACCCACCATTAATTGCAAACTCGACCCTAAAGTCTTATGTACATGTATTGTCCCAACATAGGTCCCTTATATAATATCCTCCAAGCCCAAGTCTCATATTATAGGGTTTCTATTGTCTGATTTAGGGCTCGTTTGAAAATACTTATTTAAAGTAAACAACATTTTTAAATCAAAATTATATTATTTCAAAAAATCATTTTAAAATCTGGAATCATTTTAGGTGGTTTTTAAGAAGTGCATATTTTTAGTACTTCTTCTAAAAGTGCTTTTCAGGATTTAAAACACTTTTAAAGATCTAAAAGCATTTTTTAGTGTTTTTTGAAAAAATACTTCCAAACGGGCACTTAGAGCGCAAGAGCTTTCAAAAGGTCTATTTTTGTTCCCTTCACCTCGAACATGAATGTAACTCATTACTCCATTTGTTCCACAAATAATGTCCAATGATGTTCTAAAAATATTGTGCACTAACTTCAATACACTTTCGTTCAACTTTTTCCGCTATTACCTTTATTGAAATATTAAAATTTATATTTCTAATACATATTTAAAATATCAAGATACTTTATAAGGGTATTTTGGTAATTATGAATGCAATTAATATATTTTTTAATATGTGTGAAAAATTAAGTGGACATAATTTGTGGAACAAATGAGTATATAATATTCATAGAATACACATATATACATAAACCACATACCTATGCTCAAAACTATAAACCCCTTTCCACTTTCCCAAAATTCTCAAATCCAACCTTTTTAAACCACCTCTACTCTTTCCTTTGACATTATCCATAAAAAATATCTCAAACTCATCTTCTTTACCCACACCTACCCATCTATCACCTCTCACCCACCCACGGTAAACAGCATATCCATCACCTCGCTCGCTTCCATCCGCTTGTCCATCACCTGAGTCACCCACCAAAAGAAACTATTTTGTTAGGTTTTCTTAAAAAGCTAAAACTTAATTTCTTCACACAAACCTACCCACCCTCTCTCATACCAATAATGTTGCACCATCAACAAGAAATATCACAGTTCCCAACACTACTACACCATCAACAAGAACTAGAAACAAGAGGTGTATTTTTACAATACATGTTTTTTAATGTTTTTTTATTGAATCTAATCTTGAAATCATTATTTTCACTTTCCCCCTAAAACCATTACATTCTTGTTTGATTTTTTCACTTTTTCCTTCACATTTTTATTTTGTTGTTTGCATAACACAAAGGTGTATATAGCCATTTTAGGGTGTATGTTGCCATTTGACATGAAGTAGGGTTATTTTGCATATGAAAAATGTTTATTACTCCATTTTGCATAATATGGACTAGTTTTTGTCGAGGCAGGACAAATAAGATGCTTTCTTTTATACCATTAAGGGTTATAGTGGATATAGCATATATAATAGATGTAATTTTGTATATTATTTAATTGTATTTATATCTCTGATCCCTTTTATAAAATTACTTGCAATTATGTAGCACAATTTACGTACATGGAATGGATTAAAAAGGTGGGTTCAACAATTTTAATAACTCTATTATATAATTGGGAGATTAATGCATTTTTTGAGTTTTAACTCGACTGAGATAACATTTGATGAAAATAAGATCCAGGACATTGGTTATTGACACGGTTGTCTCATATCTTTGTTTTTCGCCTCCACTCTATCCTCTTATTTGGTTTCTTCTAGTGTTTTATCATCTTTTTCGTCACTTGAAGGTAACCTATACAACAAGGGATTATACCTGCAAATAATGTGACTATCAAGGCTTGCGATTCTATTTGGATCTTTAGTATGAACTTATAAATGTATGGTTTTTTAAAGTATGACTCTGGTGTCGCCTAGGGTGTGATAAAAATAAGATAAAATTAAGTCAAGAAACTACGCACTCTCACCCTAGACAGGCACAGTACTGCAAGTATTACAGGACGTATGCAAGTTTTAGTTAGTAAGTTGAGTTCGTTCTCAGGGACTTAAGTGTGTTATACGAGTAGGTAGGAATAACGAGTAAAAGTAAATAATTAAAAGACAGAAAGTAAAGGCAATAGGAATTCGAAATTAATGATTAAAACTAGGAAAATAAAGACAATAAAATAAATAACTAAGAATATGAGATGAGAAGTATAGCTTAGGTTTTGCTAGTATGCACTAATCCTTCTAATTCTATCTATAGATCTAGTTCATAAGGGAGAATATTAGCGCTTGGTATACTTAGTCAGGATTCTAAATTCCCATACCTTAGACCTTGAGAGCGACTAAGGGGGCTACGGCACAACCAAGACGAGGTCTCAAATAGGGTTATCAAGCGCAACCAAGGCCCTAAAGAGACACTACAATCAATTGGTGATATCGTGATTAAAACAAACCTTAATGACTATCTAGTTAGAATCATGTTTTGTCAAAACTAATATCGACACTAGACATTATGTGGTGGTTCAATAGTTAAACACCCAGTTAAGGAGACTATCTAACTACTATTAAAACAATCCTAAAGTGATCAGTTCTAGGAAAGACAATAAATCAAAACACATAAACAAATATAAAGTAAGTAGCTAATATCAGATTAAAACATATAATTCCCGAATAAACTTAGATAGAAGAATTAGAATTCATAGTTTATACATTATGCAAAACCCAAGCTATGGGAGGTTTAGTTCATACCTGAAGAAAACAAACTAAAAGAAATTACAAAAGACATCATCTTGCTCTCTACAATGACTAAGAATTAATTATAAGGTTTTGAACTAAGCAAGGATGATTTACAAATGATATAAGGGTGTATTTATAGGTTTTTAGAAGACCTAATTCGTTTTCTTGAGGAAGAGATAAAGTATTGGACTCCTAGCCCAACTCAAATTCGTATGGAAATAAAGATAAACACTGTTGGACCGTTTTGAGCATATCTTCTTCGTTATTGGTCGGAATTTGATCCATAAAATACCAAAAGAATCCTCACAGAATTATCTATGTCCCTATGAAAGGAAATTACCAAAATCGGCCTATTTCTTGGGGAAATCACCACTTCTTTATGCGTGTACCGAAGAATTCAGATTTAGACAGCTTTTCCTTTTCCATCTTTTTAGCTTTTGTTTCCTTATCTCCAATTACCATGCTAATCTGTTTCCATAAGTTGTAGTCTTTGACTTGGACTCTTATTAATCTCCATAATTATCTTTAAAGCTTCACACTAAAATAAACAATTAAACCCAATATGCTCTAAAAATAATAATTCACTAAATCAAGACTCAAAATAGGAAAGTGCACTAATACTCAAGAAAATAGACATTAATGACTTCTAAAACACTAAAAATGATGTCTCATCTTAACATAAATCTATCACAAATGAGGAGACATCAAGACCCCCAACTCAAAGTTGTATCGTCCCGATACAATAAAAGATAAAAACAAAGGGAAGTCTATAAATACACACTTATAAAATTCTCAATACAATGGAAAAAAAACATAGCAGAATGTATAGAATAAACCTAAAGCACATAACTCAGAAAATTTCATGCAATAATATTCATAACCTACATACCTGTACACTTCTCATATCCACAGTCAACACGGTTTGAATTCAAGATCAGATTAGTTTCGCAATGTAAGAAGGATTGGGACTTTACTCAGTTCCCCAAGGAAGCTATAGATTGTTCATCAAACCTCACTAGTATTCAAAGATCCACTCAACTACTCTCTAATGGCTCAATCACTTCTCTATTACATATCAAAGAATCAAAAGGTCTTTAAGGTTGTAATTTAGGCTTAGGGACGGTATGATAGTATATTTGGATAATTTGGAGTGAGCTTTTGGCTCTCTCCTCACTAGCCATCAACGAATCGCTCTAGAGCTTGAGTTACTCTCATAAAACATTTCTCACTCAACCCAATGAATTCCTTGATGCACAATTTAGCTTCCCCAATAACCCAATTAAAGCTTAAGATGTTCACATAAAAATTCCACTTTGCCGGTCCGAATATATATATATATTTTCTTTTCTTTTCAAATAAATTTTTCAAGCTATGACTCTCTTTTAATGTTGAGATATCACGCTAATTTTCACATATATATATTTTTTCTTTTAATGCCCTTGTTGGCAAATTTAGCTCGTAGCTTCTTTTTCATTCACTATTACCCCGACAAAGGGTTACAATAAAAATCTGTGAATCATCATCAATATAAAGCACAAAGCACAATTAATAAGCTCATAAATCCCATCCCAATACAATTCCCATAATGGTGGACCCACCATCCCAAACTCAAGCTCTAAAACAACTGTCTATGCATCGCGATTCGAGTGCGGGTCATATGGAAAAGTCCTATAATCTAAAGGATATGGCTTATAACGTGTTTCAATAAAAGGCTTTAGAAAGGCTAGAAGGGGCTGAGAAGGATATAGCACATAAAATCAAAAATCACGAGGTGAGAAGGTATAAAAAGGCTTCAAGGGCTTCAAACATGAAAGAACTGCCTTAATCACTTTCTACACTATGTAATTTCGTTATTTTCTTACCTTTAGCACTTTCATCAAATTGTTTGTCAACTAGCTTGGATCTCACGGCCTACACACTTCTCAAGGTTCCCTGAGATCGAACATACTTTCTATCTCATTGCTCACTAATCTTTTCTTTACTATCAACGTGTGTTTTCCTGCAGATACTCAAAGCATACAAATAAAATAGCTCATAAACCTACTTCTTACTATCATTAATTCACTGAGCTTATGCTTTCAAGCTATTAAACACACTCTACATCTAATTCCCATGTATCAAAAATTTTAATTTCTACCTAAAAACAGAAAAATGGAGATAAGAGACAACGAATCCCCACACCCCCAACTCAAAAATGAACCAAGTCTCCACGACTCGAAAAAGACTCGAAACAGAAATTAAAATTAGCAGATAAACATATTTACAGAAATGGTAAGGAAGAAAGAGAACATACTCTCGAGGCTTATTGCCTCGCATCATTGATATCCAAGGTAGGAATTGCTGGACCTTTCGTTAATTGCTCGAGGAGTTTCATGATGTGCACTTGATTAGTGTTGATTTGTGCCACATCATTGACTAAGGAAGTTTGAGCTGCTTCGAATTTTGTTAAACGCTCCTCCATCTTCTCTTGCCAACTTTGCTCCTTTTCTTCTTTCGAGACATGCGTAGAACCCGCTCTTCGAAAGATATCCTTGATCCAAGCATTATCAATATAACTCCCTTTAAATTCGAGTCTCTCTTCTTCACCCAATGTAACATTCGCTTTTCGCACAAGACACGTGATCATAGTTGGAAATTTAACATTATAAACTGATTTAGGAGAGACCGGAAATCGTATCACCTCCTCATAGATCAACTGTGCCACATCAACTTCTTCTCCTCTCAAAATACAATCCAACAATAGAGCGTTCTTCATAGTCACATCCAAAGTTCGTGTGTTTCCAAAGACATTAGGAATAAGGAAATTGTTCCAAATTCTAGCATCCGGTTGAAGATATTTGTAAGGCCAAGGTACCTTCAATTCTCCCTTATGTGATTGCACTTTCTCCTTGTCTAATACATGCTCAAAAAGTATTTCCTCATCAAATATTTTTTGTTTAGCAACCGATTCTTCAAACTTGCAACAACCTTTCAATTTTTTAAACTTGAAGTGGTTTCTAATCTCCTCAACTGTGAAAGGAACTAACTTTCCTCCAATCGGAACACAACCTTTACTATCTCGGCTAAAGAGGCCTAAATAGAATTCCAAAACTAACTCATGACATAATTCAGAACGTCTTACCATGAACGTAGACCAACCCAATTTCTCGCCAAGCTCTAAGAATCTCGCATATTCTCCATCACCAACTTCTTCCTTGAATACTTTCTCATAAGCAAAGGGTAGTTCTTTCAATTGTTTCTCTGCCGAAGCCTTCAGGGCCCTTGATGCTTCCTCTTTCTCCTTGGGTGTAGGACCTTGTGGAAGTTGTGTTTTCTCCTTTGCATAAAAGTAAAGCTTTTTACCATTACGATTAAACAAAGATATACCACCATCTTCAACTTTATCTTTACCCTTTGAATTAGAACTAGAACCTTTGTTATTTGATTTCTTCTTGATTGGGTCCAATACCTTGCTCTTCTTCACCTACCTCTTGTTAGCTAAAATTGTTGTTCTATTAGTCATCCTCAATTAACCCCCAACTCAAAGCTTTAGCAACCCTTGAAATTTGAACTTGTGAATTTTTGGTTGAACAAGCTTGATTTGGCTTAGGATAGGTGAATTGATGATGAATCTCGATGTGGGTGAGGTGGATTTGTAATGGGTAGGCTTGGATTTAAGAAATTGTAGGATGAATTTGTGAAAATTTGAGCTCTTGATTCTTCAATTTGATGGATTTGGTGAGGATTGGGTGCTTGAATCTCTCTTGTAATGATGTGGAGAGAAGATTTGATGTGTTTCTTTTGATGATTGGGTAGTGTTTTGATGATTGGTGAAGGTTTTGATGAGCTTTAATGGAGTTGGGAGAGTTGTGGAGAAGAGAAATAGTCTTAAGGTTTATGAAATTCGGATTAATGAGCATCATACCTCTTTATAACCTTGAATCCCGTAACTTTCTCTCTCCAGCTGTGCGGCGCGGACCATACCTGCGGACTAGGGGTACCCCGCGGGGGTAGTCCGCAGCTTCTGATGCTCAAAATTTTTGCCTCGGTATAAAACCCGTGATAGCAACCCGTGGCACGGGTTTTTGGGCTCGCGGACTAGGGAGTACACCGCAGGGGTAGTCTGCGGCTCCTTCGTCAAAATACCCGTAGCATCGACCCGTGGCACGTGTTTTTGGCGTGCGGTACAGGGCACAGACTAGGGTCCGGTGTACCGCAGCCATCAGCTAATTTTTTTCGTCTCGGTATAAAACACATGGCTCCACCCCGTGGCACGGGTTTCTTCCTCTGCGGTGCACCGCGGCTGAGGTGCGGTATACCGCACTGATGGTGCATCCTTTTCGGCGAATTTTGTTTCTTCCCTAACTCGTTTTCTCCAATTCCTAAACATCAAAAACACTAATACCTTTCTCAAATATGCATTATCAACTAAAAATAACTAAACTAAACATAAACTAAAAACGTAAAAGACATAAAAACTTAAAAAATTGCGGGTTGTCTCCCGTACAACACTTTTATTTAACGTCTTTCAAAGTTAGACGTGTTACCTCTATCAAGATTTGCGAATATAGCCTCCCCAACAACGAGTTAGGCTATGAACGTCAACTAATCTGCGTTTGACCCCAGTTTTGGGGCGAATTTCTATCACCTTGGATGAAACAACCTTAGTGACAATGAATGGTCCCATCCACGAGTCTTTGAAACTTCGTGGCCTATTCTCGCGTTTGTGAGCTTTCCATAGTACTTCATGGCCAACCCCAAACTCAATGTTTGGCTCAGTATCCACAGGCTTCAAGTGGATCTTCTCAGGAGGGACTTTGTTATGTGAAAGGCTGTGGATGACAGGCACGGTGGTATCTAACTTCCTTGGTTTCTTACCCAAGACATAGAAGGTCTCAGATACGTTCTTTGCATGAAGGGTGATGGTCCCTTCTTGGAAGTTAATGACACTTTGACTTGTGGCCATGAAAGGCCGTCCAAGTATGATCAAAACCTGCTTATCTGCATCAAACTCAAGAATAACAAAGTCAGTAGGGATGGCGATATTACCTGCACGGACTAAGACGTCCTCCACTGTTCCCCATGTCCTTTTAACTGAGTTGTCAGCAAACTGCAACTTCACTGGAGTTCTTTCTGAT
Organism: Nemophila menziesii; assembly: GCA_029959085.1. Taxonomy (NCBI): domain Eukaryota; kingdom Viridiplantae; phylum Streptophyta; class Magnoliopsida; order Boraginales; family Hydrophyllaceae; genus Nemophila; species Nemophila menziesii. The sequence goes on from JARWIR010000001.1 coordinate 56,488,216, forward strand.
TTCTGAAGTCCAAGTCTCTCGAACACGGACTTAGGCATAAGATTCACACCCGAACCCACATCGTACATAGCTTTCACCTTGAGCATACCATGTAATTGAATAGGAAGGTTGAAACTTCCCGGATCTTTAAGCTTTGTTGGTAGCTCTCGTTCACTTCTTCTCGAAACTCTCAGATTCTCTCTTGGGATCTCTACACCTGCCTCTTTTTCAGGAATAACTTGCGTAAAAATTTGTTGCGGTGTAAGTCCTTTCTTTGCGATCTCAAGCATTTGGGCGTTGATATTTTCAGGTTGGTACGCCTCTACAAATGTCTTGAGTACAGTGTCATCTTTAGGATTTGTATCAGGAATAGTTGATGACACTGGTTGAACAATAGGTGGCGATTCCACCTTCTCCTCTTCTTTTTCTTCTTGCACAGCAGGTGCAACTTCATCTTCCTTCTCCTTCGAATTTAGCTCAGCTTGATAATCCATAACCGATCGAATCTCCTCTTGCATCTTTCTCAAAAGCTGTATAAATTCAGCTTTCTCTTGATCGTCCTCCACATAAACCTCAGAACAGTCAGATTCCACGGGGCTAGATTTGGTTGGTTCTTCTTCGGTACTCGGAACTTCCACGGCACTAACGGCAGCATGCGGTACTTCCTCTTTTTCTTCAATTTCAAGGCAAATGGCCTAGCAAGCTTCGAACCTAACATTGTTTTCACCTCCTTCGATTGCCTTTACTTCTTTTTGTTCCATTAAATTTGTTAAAACTTTGTTTAACTGTTATACTTGAGTACCTAACATCTGAAGTATGGCATCTTGTCCTCAGACTTTCTCTTCCTGGGCGTTCATAGTTGTGGTCAAACGGTCCAGAGCTTGTGCTATTTGTTGATTATCCATAGATCCTTCTTGAGGATACTGAGGTAAAGCTTTCTGATCTAACGACTCGGTATAGGCATCTTGAACAGGTTGTTGAGGGGGAGCAGGTCTATTTTGATACTGATTTTGGTACTGACCTCTCTGTTGGAAAGAGTTGTTCTGGGGACGCGGTTGATAATAACCAGGATTAGCGGCCCCTTGTGGATTTGAATATTGCATACCCGGATGATTTCGGTTACCCCGTTGATAACCTCCTCGGTTGGATATAAAGTAAACAGACTGTGGATTTGAGTCGCACTCTTCCCATGTATGATTGTTAACCCCACATTGTTGACAACCTTGTGCTTCTTGTACTACGCTTGCAGTGGCTAAATTCCTTTGCATCTCTAACTTCAGCTCTTTGATTTGATTTTCTAATGCGGATATTTGAGCTGAGTTCGCAGTTTCTGCATCCAAATGAAGCGTTCCTCGGGTCTTTGCAATAGGATCTCGTGTTGAGGGCCAACTCCTTTCTTGTTCCATAATATTCTCTAAAACCATGGAAGCTTCATTGTGATTCATGGACACAAAATTACCCTTTCCAATGTTATCCACCTTCTCTCTACCTTTATCATTAAGTCCTTCATAGAATATAGCAAGTTGTAGAGCAGGGGTATAACCATGGAGAGGACATCTAGCTAATTTTTGTTGAAATCTTGTCCATGACTCTCCTACTGTTTCTCCATCTTCTTGACAAAATCTTGCAAGCTCGGTTTGATCTTTGAGTCTCATGTTCTTCGGAGAAAAACGGTTAAAGAATGCGGCTTGAAGTTCTCTCCAAGAATGAATTGTTTCAGGTGGTTGTATTTCTAGCCAATCGCTAGCTCTACCGATCAAGAAGAACGAAAACATATGACAATACAGTTGCTCGCGTGTAATTCCTGGAGTAATGTAGGCATCACAAATCTGCATGAACTTCTAAATCGATCTTACCGGATCTTGAATTGCTGTACCAGTGTAGAGTCCAAAACTTTGAAATTGAATGAGCATACCCGGATCGGGTCTAAATTTGATATTCTGGATCTCTAGAGGACGGTAACCGATTGGTTGAACATGAAACGGCACATGAAGACCAGGGAGATCTTGTTGTGCTTTATTCTGTTGATTATTAACGTTGTTACCTCGTCCTAGTGGCGGTAGTTGTTGTCCTTGTTGTCCACCGGGTGGTGGATCTTGTTGTTGTCCACCGAGTGGTGGATTCAGTTGAGGACCAAGTGGAGGATCTTGTTGAGGCCCTCCAAGTGGTGGATTTAGTTGGGCTGCCATTGCTCTTCTTAAGGATCTTTCCTCACGAACACGTATGTTGTAAACTCTAAAGCTCCTCTCAGGCTCCGGTAACGGAGGCCAAGAATTAAACACTGTGAATCCTGAAAAAGACTAAAGCAAACCACAAGCGTAAATCTGGAAAAATAAAAACTAAAAACTGAAAAATAAAAACTAATTAAAAACTACTACGCATAATAGATAACCCACACGCTAACGAGACACAAGTCCCCGGCAGCGGCGCCAAAAACTTGGTGTCGCCTAGGGTGTGATAAAAATAAGATAAAATTAAGTCAAGAAACTACGCACTCTCACCCTAGACAGGCACAGTACTGCAAGTATTACAGGACGTATGCAAGTTTTAGTTAGTAAGTTGAGTTCGTTCTCAGTGACTTAAGTGTGTTATACGAGTAGGTAGGAATAACGAGTAAAAGTAAATAATTAAAAGACAGAAAGTAAATGCAATAGGAATTCGAAATTAATGATTAAAACTAGGTAAATAAAGACAATAAAATAAATAACTAAGAATATGAGATGAGAAGTATAGCTTAGGTTTTGCTAGTATGCACTAATCCTTCTAATTCTATCTATAGATCTAGTTCATAAGGGAGAATATTAGCTCTTGGTATACTTAGTCAGGATTCTAAATTCTCATACCTTAGACCTTGAGAGAGACTAAGGGGGCTACGGCACAACCAAGACGAGGTCTCAAATAGGGTTATCAAGCGCTACCAAGGCCCTAAACAGACACTACAATCAATTGGTGATATGGTGATTAAAACAAACCTTAATGACTATCTAGTTAGAATCATGTTTTGTCAGAACTAATATCGACACTAGACATTATGTGGTGGTTCAATAGTTAAACACCCAGTTAAGGAGACCATCTAACTACTATTAAAACAATCCTAAAGTGATCAGTTCTAGGAAAGACAATAAATCAAAACACATAAACAAATATAAAGTAAGTAGCTAATATCAGATTAAAACATATAATTCCCAAATAAACTTAGATAGAAGAATTAGAATTCATAGTTTATATATTATGCAAAACCCAAGCTATGGGAGGTTTAGTTCATACCTGAAGGAAACAAACTAAAAGAAATTACAAAAGACGTCATCTTGCTCTCTACAATGACTAAGAATTAATTATAAGGTTTTGAACTAAGCAAGGATGATTTACAAGTGATATAAGGGTGTATTTATAGGTGTTTAGAAGACCTAATTCGTTTTCTTGAGGAAGAGATAAAGTATTGGACTCCTCCCCCAACTCAAATTCGTATGGAAATAAAGATAAACACTGCTGGACCGTTTTGAGAATATCTTCTTCGTTATTGGTCGAATTTTGCTCCATAAGATACCAAAAGAATCCTCACAGAATTATCTATGTCCCTATGAAAGTAAATTACCAAAATCGGCCTATTTCTTGGGGAAATCACCACTTCTTTAGGCGTGTGCTGCAGAATTCAGATTTAGACAGCTTTTCATTTTCCATCTTTTTAGCTTTTGTTTCCTTATCTCCAATTACCATGCTAATCTCTTTCCATAAGTTGTAGTCTTTGAATTGGACTCTAATTAATCTCCATAATTATCTTTAAAGCTTCACACTAAAATAAACAATTAAACCCAATATGCTCTAAAAATAATATATCACTAAATCAAGACTCAAAATAGGAAAGTGCATTAATACTCAAGAAAATCGACATTAATGACTTCTAAAACACTAAAAATGATGTCTCATCTTAACATAAATCTATCACAAATGAGGAGACATCAAACTCATTATAATAATAACCACATACATTTCATAAATTGTTGCATAATTGTTTAGATTATTAGTGCAAAAATCAGTTTATTGACTTCATATGTATTTGTTATAATATATAGAGGTTATGATTCACTAAAGAAGTACATGCCCTTTATGGTTTAGTAGGGGTTAATTTTTCCTTTTATTTCCTAAGTTTTAGAGAGATTTTGCCAGTTTATATAATGGTGAAGATTAGTATCTGTTCAGCTTGACTAGATCTATGTTTACGAGGCAGTGATTTTTTACCTCAACTTGAACTAATTTACTTGAGAGAGTTGTTTTAATGAGAGGTTATTGATGTCTTGTGTTTTATGATAGATTTATAGGGTCATGAGACATCTTTTTGGGGGGTTTATTGGATTTATTGGAGGGACTATTCCCTACTATATGACATGTTTGATCAATTTGCTAACCTCATATATTTTGCTACTTTTAGACCTTTTATGTGTCAATTGTGGGTTAAGTGTGAAACTCTTAGGTACATGGATGATACGAGCGCCCGATATGATGTGGAGAAGTAAAAATTCAAAGCTAATCCAAAGTCACGGCGTAAAGGGACCAAAAAGCCACTTTGAAAGGCCTAGATCTTGTACTAGTAGAACTTTAAACTCAACTTAAGATAGTCACCATGCATATTCGGCTTTTTTGAGAAAACCCTTTGGGTCCAAGATAGTAATTGAAGTCATGAGTGCGTGAGAGGTGGTTGTTCTCAATTTGAAGTTATGGCGATAAAGTTATGATAATGCCCCCATGGTGGCTCAACCCTTTCAAACTCTATGAAAATATTTTTGGGTTGACTTTAACCATTTAAATGGATCACACACTTTCCAAAAATATTTTAGGACATGAATATATCAGATTTTTTATTTTTTAAAATACAGAGTTACACATTTGGGAATATTCTTACACGCCTGATACTCAAGGAAGAAGAAGACGAAGACGAAGAAGAAGAAGAAGAAGAAGAAGAAGAAGAAGAAGAAGAAGAAGAAGAAGAAGAAGAAGAAGAAGAAGAAGAAGAAGAAGAAGAAGAAGAAGAAGAAGAAGAAGAAGAAGAAGAAGAAGAAGAAGAAGAAGAAGAAGAAGGATAAGAAATCATTGCTACGCCATTTCACCTCCATATTTCATCTGATTTCAGCAACTATTAGTGTAATTTAAGATAGATTTTTTACTCTAAACATAATTCTATGCATTTAATCATTGTATTTTGGTTTTTCGCATTATGTATGAACCCTAGTCATATGACAAATTATTCTTTTTGGCATTAATTGGTTGAAATGAATTGTGTATTTAAGCCTTGATTATATGCTTGACCTTTAAATTCAGCCCATGCCCTAACTAAGTAGAGGGTTTCCCTTAGTAGGACTTTCACCCAAAAAGAGAGTTTGAGTTACGAAACCCAACATATAAACGATTGGTGTTCGTTAGTAAACCAGAAGGTCTTGACTAATCGCTTAGTCTATTAGAGTAAGAAACTTAGGCGTTGAGCATCCTCATAGGTCACATTTGGATGAGAGAGCTAGTGGTGCGAGGTAGCACACTGTCTACCTGGAAGAGATTTAGGGAATGTGATTAATCTCGTCTATTGCGTAGAACTATAATCACCCTTCAAATGGTAAAGTGTAAAACCAAAACTAGTGGGATTACTTGCTTGTTTTCGAGTTATATTCTCATCTCATACCTTTCATAATATTGTATTTCAGTAACCAGTTGGGTTAGCTCAATCGACCAAAGCCTTGCTACTTCTTCAACATTTAAAAGGGAGGTCTAAAGTTTGAATCCCCTCTCTAACGGTGTAAAGTAAGAGGTACAAGGCTCGAACCCCTCCCTGAACATGGGTAACCTAGTTCTGATTTACCTAGAATATACATATGGGAGGCGTGTATATCCCCATGGGATTAGTCGTGGTCCGCGCAAGCAATCTCGGATCGCCCATGTACCAAAAAAATATATTATATTATTATTAATCTAACTTTAACATTTTTGCACTTAGGTCCCTTAGTTGAGATAAACCAAAAACCATCAAAAAATTATTTTTCATTTCTGCAACTTAAACCCCTACACTTTATTAAAGCCCAAGAACTGACTTCATTAGTCCACGTGGAGAACGACCATAAGAATAATCACCTACTACTTGTTAACGAATTGTACACTTGCAAGCCTTGCTCCCTTGGGTGTCGATTTTTATATCACGCCTCGGGGAACAATAGTTATTTAAAATTTTGCCTGCATCTTTCAAATTCTATTCAACCCTACGCTTCACATATGAAGTAGTGGTAGGTTATTTTAAGCAACGCGGGCACGTCACACTTACATAGTACAATTCTCGTCTCCCAAGGCGTGATAAATAATTACAACACCTAGAGAGAGCTAAATATCGCAAGTGTATGGATAGTTGACAAGTAATCAAAGTAAGTATGTAAAGAGTATTGTCTCCATAGGGACTGACAAATTTATTAATGTCGAGCTCGTGTTTATAGAAAGTGTAGACGATTAAGTTGCTAACTACTAAAGACAGAAAGTAAAATGGAAAGATTTTTGTTTGGTTCTTTTTTCAATTAATAACTAAGATGAAAATATTAAAATAGATTTATTAACTAATAAGGAAAATAAATAAACGAACGAGAATGAGATGGTAATTAGCTCGAGTTTGCTGGTATTCCACTAGCCTACCGATTCAGTGTTTTAATTATAAGGGAAAATTGGAGATAGTGTTACTAATCAGGATTCTAATTTCCTTCTAAATCTTTGTTCCTAAACCCCCGCCAAGGTGATAGTTTAAGTACTTAGGTCAATCTATAGGTGATCAAGTTATAGAAAGTTTAAACTCATACAATTAATATGCTATAAACAACTCTCCCAATTCAATTAAACGTAAATCGCAAATAACATAAAACATCAATAAAAGTATTCAAGGTTCATACATGATGTAAACTCAAGCTAAGAGAATTCATTGCATATCTAATGAAATAAAACTAAATAGTAAAAAGCTTATAATCATGTTTAAAACAAGAAACAAAATCTAATTACCTTAATGATCAATGTGGAAAGGTGTATAAGTAGTGCAGTATAACTCCAACATCCGTTCTCTTCTCCTTTTGGTCGGTTTTCTCTACTTTGCTTCTAAAATAATAATTGGTAACCCTTTTCTAAACTTAATTTCTGATATATATATATATATATAGAGAGAGAGAGAGAGAGAGGGAGAGAGTTGAAAACATTTTATGGGTTGTGGGTCTCTTTTAAATGACCAAATCCAACCCAAAAACGTTTTCCATGAAGTGTGGACTAGTTCGAACCACGGTAACTGCAAATTCAGTAACTTCTTCAATTCAACTCTAAATCACGAAGCGTCAGTTCCTATGCGCTCCTGACTCCAAGTACAATATAGAAATTAAAGAATCTTTCATAATCTTCATCAATATCTAATGGTAACTTAAACAAGTCGCTTTCTAAATCTATCCAACAACTACTTTCAATTTCCAAAAGTGGTCAAAAATTCCTTTTACTCTTGACTTGGGTTTGATCTTCTTTTATTCACTTTTTATACACGTCTTGGTATTTAATATCATCCAAGTATAAAGTACCTAAGAGTTTCACACTTAACACAAAAATTACGCACAAATAGCTCTAGAAGTAACAAATGTCCAAAACTAGACAAGAAACAAGAAAGTATCAATATATACGGAATATCCCTCAACTAAGCACCATATAACCTTAAAATGATATCTCGTGACAAGATTAATCTATCACACAAATGGAGACATCAACGGCATCAAAATACTTTTTTGGAGATGAATCCATGAGAGCAGACGGGGTGATAAACGTGTCGCTATATTCATCGTATGAAATATTCAAGAAGAGTGGTGACTTTGCATCCCAACCATCAATGTCACTTGAATCTTCATAAGCCATGTATGTCTAGATAGTATTTTAGTGGAGAGGTTGGTTGGATAGTTTGGAAATTGTGGCGATAATAATGTTTTTGGGTATGGGATATATAAAGAGTGTGAAATGTATGTAAGTAATAAATATTAAGCAAGCTAATATAGTCATGTGTAAACAATTATAGATACATAAAGTCTTATAAAACACCAGCATTCTTACATATCAACTTGCATTAAAGGCATTTAACCAACAACATAAAAGACATATTAAAGTACTGAAACACACATGACTACAAAGTTGACCACATGCACTTGATAAAAACTTGAAACACTCAACCAATAGTATTGAATCATAAAAGCTACATTTTATCTTTTTTAACTCTTATCAGCCTTGGTATCTTTTTTTTCTTTCAAAATCATTAGTCTTTTCAATATCATCTTTCTCCTTTTCTTTTTCCTAGTTAGCCTTGAGCCTCTTCGACGACCTAACACCCCTGGCTAAGTTGTCTACAAAGTTTGACATATTTTTCCCCACATTAAAATGTTTCATCTTAGAAACAACAGTTTCTCCATTTTCTTTTTGAGATCTATACCTCGATTAAAATTTGTCTAAAGACAAACAATTTTTTCCAGTTGAATTTGTAGGGTTTTTTCGTTATACGTGTTGAACCAATGGTGACTGAATCAAACGTTGTGGTTGGAGTTGGGACCCTAGTGTACACACCCACCCTAGCTAGTCTAAACTGTCGACTCTTAGACATTTACTAGAACAATAACAAACAAATGCATTAGGATGTCACGTACATGAGAATTATGGAAATTGAAATTAAACAAGTTAAACTTACACTAGATTGTCAAAAATATTTAACACCAGTTAGTAAGAATACTTCTTTTGTTGGGGTATCCTGGAAAATATAATTCAGTATTTATTAAACGAGAACTATCAAATATGTAAGACATAAACTTACATTAGATTCACTAGGGAATTTCATTTGGACGGGCATAAATGGTGGTTTGTTTTGAGTAAACTACATCAAAATACATTAGACATTAAGCAAATAGAAATTTGCACGAATAGTATTTGTGTATTATAATACTCACCATGTCATGCACATCCGCCACAAAAACGGATTTTTAAATCTTGGGTCTTTCATAGGAGTCAAATTTGTTGGATTCAACAATTTACGCTTTTCATTTGGCTCACTAGTCTGTAAACAGAGCCGGCCCAGACCCAAGACAACAAGACGGTCGCTTAGGGCCCTGAATTCTGGAGGGACCCAAATAAAAAATTGTGTATATAGAAATATATTCATACATAAATATAAAATAAATGAACTACATATGTTTAGAATAGCAAGTTGGTACGGCGGATAAAGGCACAACCTATTTGATGATAAATACTAGTTCAGTGCTCTTTTTTTTTTGTTCAAACAGATAGATATATATATTAAAAACAAACACCTACCGGACGGAGAAACCAAATCCGGGGTATTTAAATACATACACATAAATAAAAGTAAAAACAATACAGGTGTAAATCAAAATACAAAACATCCTTGATGCACCATGCTCCACCAACAAATCCATCCGAAAACTACCAATATCCTTTCTAACGAGCCAAAACAAACCGAAACCAACAATCCAACTGAAAACAAAGAACCATGCTCGGGTGACAGTCACCAACGAGCTGAGGATGGAAAAATCTACCAGAACAAAGTCACGAGCTAGTCCAAACCTCTCAATAATATCACCACAATAAAGGGTGAGATATAAGGCTGAGGAAAGGCGTAATTCTCTAGATGACTCAAAGATGGCAAGCGCAGATAACATCTCAAACGATATGTAAATGAAACACCACAAAAGGACACTCCAGCAAAATATTAGTTCATTCATCAATCCCAAACGAACACAATAAGTTTTGTTCATAACCAAAATAATGCAATCTACTTTTTAACCCATCATTTTATTTTTTGGTTGATTGTACTCCGTTAAATAAAAAAAACAAAACTTTCATTTTAAAATTTTGTACTTCAAAACTTTTTTGAAATGTACATAACCTAAACTGTGCAATCTACTTTTTAACCTATCGCTTATTATTTTTTTTGTTTTTTTTTTTCCAAACGCTTATAAATTTTTTTTATTTGATTTTACTCCCTTTTATTGAAAAAACAAAAACTTTCATGTCATAATTTTAAAATACAAATATCTATTTATTCATCTATATAAAAAGTATTAATAATTATATATATATATTTTAAAATACAAATTAAGATATCATTTCTTTTCACTATCTGTCTGCAGATTTTAATTTTATTATTATCTTTTTATTATCTAAATCATATATCTATATTTAAACCTAACTTTGGTGTTAGTTTTACTTATATTTTGAATGATTTTATTTATATATAATTAAATTTTACTTTTATTTTTATTAATATCTAGTAGATAATAATTTTTAAAAAGGGCAACGCTTAATTAATTATACGGAGAGTGGAATTATTCCCAATTAACTACAACTTCAAGTTAATTCATGATTAATAAAAAAAGTTGGAAAATTACAAAAATACCCATAAGCCTATTTATTATTACTTTAATTATATATATTATTTAATTTCATATTATCTTCACCATTTATTATATAATATTTATTTATTTATTTTCATCACCACCACCAGTCCCACCACCACCCCTACCATTCCCACCACCCCCAACCACCATCACCACCATTTTGGTCTTCACAATTAAATTTAGGTATTATCATTCTAGTAATTTTTTCCTTAATCTCATTAAGATATAAATTATTTACGAGTTCTATATTCCAAGAATTATCCTTTTTTATTAGTTGGCTAACACAAACAATTTCAGAATTATTTAGTTTAATTTTTTGAGAGTTAATTTAAATCCAATTATGTTTATGAATTTTTATATTAATTCCATTGCCCAATTTCCATTTAATATTATGTTTAAATATTTCTCTTCCAATGAGAATACTTTTCCATCCCCATGAAGGTGAACTTCCCAGACTAGCTTCTAAGAAGGTGTGTTGTTGAAATTTTTCCCTTTTAATAATTTACATGATAAGGAATCTTTTTTATTAGCTAAATTCCATGCTTGCTTTCCTAGTAGAGCTTTGTTCATAAGGTGTAGATCCATAAATCCCAATCCACCTTCATATTTTGAAAAGTTAATAGATCCCATTTGACCTAATGTATTCCTTTTTTTTTTACCTTAATCACCCCACCAGATCTGGGCAATGATAGCGTGTATTTTATTTATGATATTTTTGGAGTATGAAGTTTGACATAGTGTAGTTAGGTAGGCTTTGGAGTATTGCTTTTATTACAATTTCTTTGCCTCCTTTAGAAAGGAATAGGTATTTCCAATTCTCAATTTTTTGTAGGATCCTATCAATTAAGAATTGAAGATATTTGAATTTTGTTCTACTCCATTCAGTTGGTATACCCTCGTAATTTGCCTAGGTTGTTTGTTTTTTTTCATATTTAATCTCTTGGCCATAAGATTTTGGATAAAATTTGATGCGTTAGGGCTAAAAGTAACCCCACATTTGTTAAGGTTGAGGCATAAGCCAGTGGCATTATTATATTTATTCATGATATCATTAAAGGACGAAATCTCAATATTATCAGCATTTAAGAAGAATAGTCTGTCGTCAGCAAAAAGAAGATGAGTAATTTCTGGACAAATTTTTCCTATTTTAATTCCTTGAATTAATTGTTTCTCTTTTTTTATCTCTAATTAAATCATTTAGAGTTTGGGAGACTAGACAAAAGATTAATGGTAAGAGTGGGTCTCCTTGTCTAATTCCTCAGGTAGGTTTTTGTAGTTGATGAATTTCTCCATTAATAAGAATTGAATATGTAACGGAGGTGATACACATCATGATTTTCCTTACCCAATATTTATTAAAACCTATTTTGGTCATGATATCTTGAAGTAAATCTCATTTTATATATTCATATGCTTTTTTTAATGCCAGCTTTAACTGCCACCATGTACTTTTTGGTGTTTTTCCTTCTCTTGATGTGTGTTATTAACTCATGTGCATGAAGGGTTGTAACCTATTGACTAAAATTCTTGCAATAATTTTATAGATAAAATTAGAGCAACTAATAGGTTTATAGTATTTGATATTAGAAGGTTTATTAATTTTGGGGATGAGAGTGATAAGAGTTTGATTAATATCACTCAGATCCCCTTTATTATTCCAAAAGTTATTAATGACTCTCGTAAGATCAATTTTAATGATATCCCAATAAATTCTAAAGAAATATCCATTATTACCATCTGGTCCTGGTGCCTTGTTAGGACCCAGTTCCCAAGTAGCTTTTTTTACTTATTCTTCATTAATAAAATTATTGAGGTTATCAGCTAATTTTCTATCCATCTTACTAGTTATAATACCAATTGTATTTTTGTAATCTCTATTTCCCACTTTTGTAAAAATGTTATTAAAGTAATTTATTATTTCAAGATTAATATCTTCTTTGCTTTCAAGCCATATGCCATTATCATTAGTAAGATTGAGAATCTTAAATCTGTTTTTTTTCTTTTGTAGAAGCATAGTAATACTTAGTATTTTTATCTCATTTAAGCTAGAGGTTTTTTGGATCTTTCTTTCCAAAATCTTTCTTCTCTTTTCCATTCTTCTTCAAGATTTTTGGTAATATTATTATAACCACCCCTGAAGTTTGGGTTGTTAGTATTAGATATGATTTCTAATTGTTTTATGAGTTTATTGATGTCTCTCTATTCGTCACGAATTAATTCTAGTTGGATACATCATTTTAGGTGTATTTATTAGACTATAGGTCGATTTTATCATGATTTAGTACACTTTCCTATTTTGTGTCTTGAATTAATTATTTATTATTTTTAGAGCATATTGGGTTTAATTGTTTAATTAGTGTGAAGCTTTAAAAATATATGGTAATTAATTAGAGTCCAAGTTAATTCTAAGAACTAAAGGAAAGAGGATAAACATGTAAAGTGGAGATAAAGACAAGAATTATGAAAAAGGAAAAGATAAAGTTGCCATATAAATCTGAATTCCAGCAGCTACGATCACAAAAAGGGCTTATATCTCAATATTGGCTAGTAACTTGGAAGAATTGTCTACATCAAAGTTAAAGAGCTTTCCGAGACGATGAAATTCGACTACTCAAACGCGTCAAACGAATAAATATTGAATCTGTTACGGCCAAAACAAAACAACATCAAAATCTTACCTTTTCTACATTCTAGGGTTACGAATTTGAGTTGGGCTTGGAGTCCAATACTTATCTTATACTCCAAGAAACGAATTAGGTCTTTCTAAACCCTATAAATACAGCCTTTTATCATTAGAAAATCATCGTTGGCCAGTCCTTAGGCCAGGAAGAAGCTGCAACACAAGAAGAGAAGTCTGGAAGGAGCTGTGCATCAATAATGTCTTCTTCAACCTTCAATTCTGTAATTGTTTTCTTTTTTTTTCTTTGTATGAATTAAATAAATTTAGCTTGAGTTTTAGCATATATGTATGAACTCTAGTTTTGGTTGACATCTATCTAATTTAGGAATTATATGTTTTAAACTGAATTAATGTTTTATTTCTCTGTCTATGTGTTTGATTTATAGTCTGTTTTCTTTGCGGATTGCAACCGTATATGATTACTCTAATAATAGTTAGATAGTCAATAGCTAAGTCATATTTAATTATTGGAAACAACACATAGCGTCTAGTGTAAGGTTTAGACCTGACAAATCAACCTAATTAGATAGTCATTATGGTTTGGTGTGTTACCATTTAATCAATGAGTAATGATATATGTCACCCCTTTTCATGTCACTCTTTTATCACCCTTCTATATATATGTATTGATTTCCTTGAATAAAAGATAGAGAAAAATTAAATAGGATAGAGAAATCAATTCATTGGTCCATGTAGGCATACACATAGGAGGTGATAAAAGGGTGATACAAAAAGGGTGACAAATATCATTACTCTTAATCAATTGTAGGAAAAGTTTGCTTAGGTTATTATTGACATAGGTAAACTCTAATTTAAACTACCTAGCGCAATTGAAACCGAACATTGAAATACTACATGATTCGCCCTTACATGTTTAGAACAGCAAAACTAGTGGGGATTACTTGCTAATTACTCAGGCTAAACTATCATACTATCTGTTCTTAGCTTATTTAATTTTCTGCCTTTTAATTTATTAGTTTAATTTTCTTATTTGAAAACCAAATAATAATCTATCTTCCTTTTCTTTATTTGCGTATTATCTGTTCTAGCTTTTATATCCGCACTAGATGAATTGCATAAGTTCTTCCTAACTTTCGTAGTCTCTGAGGAATGAATCTTCTTATCATTGAAACTTGCATACGTCCTGTAATACTTGCAGAACCGTGCTCAGCCTAGATTGTTTATTTGCACTTATTTTATTCATTATTTTATCACACCTTAGGCAACACCAAGTTTTTGGCGCCGCTGCCAGGGACTACATCGTTAGTCCTTGTGCATTTATTTAGTGCTTATATTTCAGTTAGTTCTATTTTACGCTTTTCTTTTTAGTTTTTGTTTTTACAGGTTTTTCATAGATTGAGAGCCCAAGGAAACTTGATCTTCCCGTCTCATTCACAGTGCAACTACGCGGAATCCGCACTCCATAAATCCAAGCCGCTAAATTTAGACCAGACCCAAGCATGATAGCGCAATTTGCGAGTCATGGACAATTTAGCGGTGATGCACAACAAGATCTGGTCTGGTATGTTCAGAAATTTATGCAGATCTGTGACGCTTATATTACTAGAGGCGTTACAAAAGAGAAGATGTATTACATTATGTTCCATTTCTTTTTGACCGGGAGTGCAAGCGATTGGTATGATTCCCAACATCCCGATGTTATTCCAGATTGGGACAAGTTTCAGTCCAAATCCCTAGACCGATTTTATCCGGTTAGTAGACGATTAAAAGATATGTTGGAGCTTGAACAATTTATGCAAGAAGACGGAGAGAGTGTTGGTGAAGCATGGTTACGTTTTAACGAGATGAAGGCAAGATGTCCATTCCATGTATCATCGCCGGAATATTCATTAACCATGTTCTATGGAAGACTCAATAACGAGTCCAGAAGAAGAGCATATTTGTTGGGAGATAAAGCTTTTGTATTATTAGATCCTGTAGAAGCTGAAAATATTATGGAGAAAGTTCTCGAGACCGAGAGAAGTTGGCCGATTGAATCAGAAAACAAGAAGAGGCCTTAAAATATCTAAGGCTCAAAGAGTTAAACCAACAACTCAAGGAATTACAATAACAAGCACGAACAATAGCTCAGGTGAATCCAGTACATACTTTACCTTTATGTCCAGGTTGTGGAGCAAGAAATCACTCGTGGGAGACTTGCATGAATAATCCATCTTCAATTCCCTTCATATCTCATCAAATAAACCATTATTATAATGGTTATTATCAATCTCAAGGAAATTACGCTAATTATCAGCCCCCACAGAATCATAGTTGGGTCGGAAATCAACAGATACGTTATCAACCTCGACCACAATCTTATCCTCCACAACCTATCTATCAAGAAGTGTCTATTTATAACGAAACTTATCAAGAACCACCTCGATATTCAATGCAACAAACTATACAAGAGCAACCTTCGAGTTTGAATTCAAGCATGGCTAAGATGATGAAACTAGTTGAAAAAAATATGAAGATGAGCCAGCAAAGAATCCAAACCCAGTCCAAGGTGATTAAGAATCTTGATCATACCATATCAAAAATGGCGAGTAAACTTCAAAAAATGCCAACAGGGCAACTCCCAAGTGGTACTATTGCTCATATAGCTGGTGTTTGTCGTGCAATTGAATTAAGAAGTGGAAAACAATTACCTCCGCCTAGAGTAGAACCAGAACCAACCTCTATTCCTTAAAAAGTGGTTGAAGAAACAATTAAATACAAGGTAGAAGAGGTAATTGAACAAACAAGTGTCCCAGAGCAGACACCAGAAAAGAAAGAGAGCCCAGTGTTAACCAATACACGTCCTCCTCCACCATTCCTATCACGTGTCAAGAAGAAGAAGAACGAAAAAGACTTCTAGAAGTTCCTTGACATTGTGAACAAGTTAGAGATTAACATCCCGTTTGTAGAAGCTCTCAAAAAAATGCCAAAATATCTCAAATTCATGAAGGACATTCTCTCTAACAAATGAAGCTTAGAAAGTGAGGATATGAGTGTATCACCAGAGGAGTGTAACGCTATCAAGTTACCAGACACACCTTTACCCACGAACTCTTGGATGGTATTGGCACCATCCATGATTACGAAGAATAGAGCTGAGAAGTTCGTGGGAGTTAGAGGTAAGGGATTTAAATTTTGCAAACCATGACAGAGGTAACACGTCTAACTTTAAAAGACGTTAAATAATAGTGTTGTAGGGGAGACAACCCACAATTTTTACGTTTTTGTGTTTTTAATTCATGTTTAGTTTAGTTGTTTTTAGTTGATATTGCGTATTTGAGAAAGGTATTAGTGTTTTTGATGTTCAGGTATTGAAGAAATCGAGTTAGGGATGAAAACGGAATTTTTGTGTATATTCTGACCTGCCCACCGGGTACCCGGTCATATTACCGGCAACCCGGTCATGCAAAAAGGGGAGGCCACGGGTACGCGACACGGGTTCTTTGACGAGAGGTACATTTTAGAAAAATTGAGCACCGGGTACCCGGTCACATTACGGTAACCTAGTCAGACGAAAAGGGGTGCCCACGCGTATGCAAATCAAGTTTTTTGCCGAGGATAACTTTTCAAAAGAGCAGCTCACCGGGTACCCGGTCACACCACCGGTAACCCGGTCCGCGCCGCTGGAGAGAGAAAAATTTGCGTTCACGAATTTCACAATCCTTAAGCCTCTCTTTCTTCTCCCAACTCCATTGAAGCTTCATCAAACCTTCCCTAAACATCAAAACACTACCCAATCACCATGAAAACACATCCAATCCTTTCTCCACATCATCACAAAGAAGATTCAACCACCCATATCATACCAAAACACATTGAATCCAAGAATCAAAAGCTTAAATTTTAGAAATTCATCCAACAATTTCTTAAATCCATACCAATCTATGAAGAATCCATCTTACCCATATAGAGAATCATCATTAAAACACTTTTCCTAACCCAAATAAAGCTTGTATAACCAATAATCAAGAGTTTCAAATCAAGAGTGGTTAAAGCTTTGAGTTGGGGGTCAATTGAGGTGATTAAGAGAACATAAACAATATCTATTGTAAGAGAGATGAAGAAAATCAAGGTATTGGGTTCTATTGAGAAGAAATCAAGTGAGAAAAGTTTTAGTTCCAGCACAAAGGGTAAAACAGGTCAAGAGAAGCGAGGTCAGCTAGTTGTGTTTGATTCAATGGGCAAAAAGGTTCAAGCTTTAGTGAAGAAAATAGCACAACCTCTACAAATTGAAGGCCCTGCACCCATAGAAAAAGAGAAAGCTTCAAGGGCCCTGATAGCTTCTCTGAAGAAACAACTATAGGAACTTCCTTTTGCTTATAAGAAAGTATTTGAAGAAGAAGTTGGTAATGGAGAATATAAGAAGATTCTTGGAGATTAAAGAAAGATTGGGTAGGTATTTGAATGGTCTTTGAATTGTATTTTGAAGGGAGAAGAACAGGATGTGGCATAGTTGATCTATGAGATTTTCGGTCTCTCCCATGTCGTTATTTAATATGCAATATCCTACAATGATCACGTGTCTTGTTCGGAAAGCGAATGTGATTCTTGGGTAAAGAAGAGACAATTGAGTTTAAGATGAGTAACAAGATTGACAATTCCTGGATCATGAAAGTTTTGAGAGTAATTACGCAACTTTCAAAAGAAGAAAAGGAGCACATCACAACACTCCTTGAGCAATTAAAGAAAATCCAGCAAATCCTATCTTGGATGTCGATAAGGCGAGGTAATAGCCTCGAAGAGTATGTTTTATTTCTTTCCTACCATTTCTCTATGTGCAATATGTCTGCTAATTTTAAATTTTAGTTCTTTATTGAGTTTTTTTCGAGTCGTGGGGACACGGCTCACTTTTGAGTTGGGGGTGGGGATTCGTTTTCCTCATCTTCCCTTTTTGTTTTTGTATAAAATTTAAAATTTTTGGGTTGAAATAGGCATATAATATGTTGAATGTACCTATTTGAGAACGATTTAATTAATTTAATGATATTAAGTAGTATGTTTTTGAAAGATGTTACAAATATGTTTAGTATGCATGTATGAAAACATGAAATAAAAGATAGAAACGTTAATGAGCAATGCTAAGAAGTCACGTTGAAACTTAGTGAGAGTTATTTGGTTTGTAGAACGTGAGGTTTGAAATTAGTTGAAAACCCGCTTGTTTATGAACTAGTAGTGCAAAAGTAACAAAATCCGGTAGTTAGAAAAGCCGAATAAGGCAGTTTTTTCATATTGAAGCCACTTGAAGCCTTATTAGCCTTCTCACCCTTTTTATTTGATTATTGTTATTATTTATCCGTCTTAGCCCATCTGAGCCTTTCTAAAGCCTTTTATTTAACCACATTATAATCCATACCCTTAGTTTGTAGGACTTATCTATATGACCCGCACTCGAATCGCAAAACCTGAGACAAGTCATTTTTAGAGCTTGAGTTTGGGGTGGTGGTTTCATCATTAGGGAACATTGGGTTTGGGAAATTGTAATTGTGATTTTATTGATGATGAAAAAAGTTATTATTGTAACCCTTTTCCGAGGTAATAGTGAATGAAAAAAGATGAAAAGCATGAATAGAAAAGGAAAAAAAATATATGAAAAAATAGCGTGATATCTCGAACATCAAAAAGAGAGTCATAGCTATACAAAAGAAAAAATGATACAAAAAGAATATATATTTGGACCGGCAAAGTGGAATTTGTATATAATCATGAAAAAGGTTTTATTTGGGATTAATTGGGGATGCACATCAAAAGCATCAAAAAATTGGGTTGAGTGAGAACATCTTCGAGTGAAAACTCAAGCTCTAGGGCGATTCGTTGATGGAATGTGAGGAGAGGGCCAAAAACTCACTTTTCATTATCCAAATATACCACACCGTCCCTAAGCCCCGTTATAACCGTAAAGACCTTAGGATTTCTAACTGCTTGGTGGAGAAACAATTGACCTATTAGGTAGTAGGTGAATGGACCATTGGATACTATATTGGAACCTATGAACAACCTATAGCCATCAGCACGAACTAAGTTAATACCTCTCCTTCTGGCATTGCGAAATTAATCTTGACTTGAATTTATGGATTGTTGATTATATGTATATTAAGTATACGTGTGCATTATTTCTTGAGCATTAATACATGAGACTTTTTAGATACTATTCTCTAGTATCATTCATCCTGTTCTGTTTTTATTCTCCTCCTACGTCTTCTTCTTGACTTCCCTGCTATTATTTATTCTTATTGTATCGGGACGATACAACTTTGAGTTGGGGGTCTTGATGTCTCCATATTTGTCATGAATTAATCCCAGTTGGATACATCATTTTAGGTGTATTTATTAGAGTATAGGTCAATTTTATCATGATTTAGTACACTTTCCTATTTTGTGTCTTGAATTAATGATTTATTATTTTTATAGCATATTGGGTTTAATTGTTTATTTAGTGTGAAGCTTTAAAGATATACGGTAATTAATTAGAGTCCAAGTTAATTCTACGAACTAAAGGAAAGAGGATAAACATGGAAAGTGGAGATAAAAACAAGAATTATGAAAAAGAAAAAGATAAAGTTGCCATATAAATCTGAATTCCAGCAGCTACGACCACAAAAGGGCTTATATCTCAAGATTGGATAGGAATTTGGAAGAATGGTCTACATCAAAGTTGAAGAGGTTTCCGAGACGATGAATTTCGACTACTCAAATGCGTCAAACGGATAAGAATTGAATCAGTTACGGCCAAAACAAAACAACATCAAAATCTTACCCTTTCGAGATTTTAGGGTTACGAATTTGAGTTGGGTTTGGAGTCCAATACCTATCTTATACTCCATGAAACGAATTAGGTCTTCCTATACCCTATAAATACAGTCTCTTATCATTATAAAATCATCCTTGGCCAGGAAGAAGCTGCAACACAAAAAGAGAAGTCTGGAAGGAGTTGTGCATCAATAATTTCTTCTTCAACCTTCAATTCTGTAAATGTTTTCTTTTCTTTTTTTAGTATGAATCAAATAAATTTAGCTTTAGTTTTAGCATATATGTATGAACCCAATTTTTGGTTGACATCTATCTAATTTGGGAATTATATGTTTTAAATTGAATTCATGTTTTATTTCTCTGTCTTTGTGTTTGATTTATAGTCTGTTTCCTTTGCGGATTGCAACCGTAGATGATTACTCTAATAATAGTTAGATATTCAATAGATAAGGCATATTTAATTATTGGAATCAACACATAGCGTCTAGTGTAAGGTTTAGACCTGACAAATAAACCTAACTAGAAAGTCATGATGGTTTGGTGTATTGCCATTTAATTAATTGCAGAAAAAGTTTGCTTAGGTTCTTATTGACACAGGTAAACCCTAATTTAAACTACCTAGCGCAATTGAAACCGAACATTGAAATACTACATGATTCTCCCTTACATGTTTAGAAGGCAAAGCTAGTGGGGATTACTTGCTAATTACTCAGGCTAAACTATCATACTATCTGTTCTTAGCTTATTTAATTTTCTGTCTTTTAATTTATTAGTTTAATTTTCTTATTTGAAAACCAAATAAAAATATATTTTCCTTTTCTTTATATGCGCATTATCTGTTCTACCTTTTATATCCGTACTAGATAAATTGCATAAGTTCTTCCTAACTTTCGTAGTCTCTGAGGAACAAATCTTCTTATCATTAAAACTTGCATACGTCCTGTAATACTTGCAGAACTGTGCTTAGCCTAGGGTGTTTATTTGCACTTATTTTATTCATTATTTTATCAGACCTTAGGCGACACCATTTATTAATTTTGAGTTTGTTGTTGTCAATTTTTTTCTTATTCCAATCCCTTAAAAGCAAGCTACATTTCTTAATTTTGTGCTTATTTATAGCATTAAGGTTACCCCTAAGTGATTTGTAATCATTCTAGAATTTTTTTATAATATTTAGACAATCACTTTCAGTTGTCCAGAAAGATTCTTTTTTTTTTCTTTATTATCAATTTTATCATGGTGAAATACAAGAGGGCATTAGTCAGAGCCAATGGCAGGAATAACAGTTGTCCAAGCATTAGGAAAGAGGTTACCCTAAATACGGTTATGAAGGGCTCAATCAAGGTTTGCCTTTATAAATTTTTTTCTAGTTCTTTTATTGGTCCAGGTGAACCTACAACTATACAAGGTTGTTTCATCCAGATTATGGAAGTTAATAAACTTATTAAAGTTTTTTATAGATTTTTTATGACATACAATTTTTCCTAATTTCTCTTTAAAAAATCTAATGCAATTAAAATTCCCAATAATGGACGAAGGAAAATGTTGGGGTTTAAGTGTATTTAAGACACTAAGGTGTCGTTTGTTTTTTAATTGATAAGTACTAAATGCTAAATAAACAGTTGAATTTGTTAAGAGGCAGATGAATAAGGTTGGTCTGAAATCTTAATGAAACAGACCAATTAAGAGCCATTCAGATCTGAATTGGTCAGAAAAAACAAACTGTCTTATTAGTCCAGTGTCTTAATAAACCAGATTAAGATCTCATTAAGTGTAAACAAACCGTCCCTAAGAGAAATCTTTTTATTTATATCATATGGGTTAAGATACACAAAGATATAAAATATGGAGTTATTATTATCATTAATAATTGTAGTGTGTATAAAATTTTCAGAACTTTTTAAAACTTTTATTCTTAAGTCCTTCACCAATAAGGCCAGTCCGCCTTTTATACCTACCGGCTCCACCGTATGGAGGAGTTTCAAATCAAGTAATCTAGCAAAGCTATCAAGTTTATCGTATTTATTTTTGATCTCAGAGAGAAAGAATACCTTGGGGCGGTACTTAGCGGCGAGGTCACGGTCTGCCTGGACTGTCAGAGGATTGCCAACTCCCTGACAGTTACAGGCGATGTGTCTATAATTACAACCGGCGACGCGTTCTGCTGCTCATTCGCCACCGTTATATCTTTCTGCTGCTCAATTCGGTCAATAAACACCGTATCTTCCTCAATCAAACCCAAATTAACCTCAATCACAGGTATTTCTTCATTTTCCTTCACAAATTGTTCAAAATGTATTTTACCCGAATTGCAAATTTCCTCAATTCTAGCTTTCTCTTGTTTGTTTGAAATCCTTTCTTCAGATTTTATTTTATTTGTTTTTTGAATTTCTCCTCTTCTCCCAAAGTGCCTTATACCTCATTTTATCAGAAAGAAATCCTTGCTCTTCGAATTTAAACCTTTTACTGTTAAATTTTTGGAATTCCAACTGTCTTGATTAATTCGGTTTCTGATTCTAATATTTGATGTTTCTCCCAGTGGTGTATACGCATCATTCTTTGTTGACGTTCTGATAGATTTTGGTTTTGCAGGTTAGGATTTGTGAGGGTGAAAAGCTTTGATAATTTCTCTATATTACACCTTTTATGCCATGTTGAAGCCATTGATTAGATATTTCTCTATCTCAAAAGCCTTATGGTGGTGTAACCTTCCTTGGCTAACCAAATCAGCCACAACCCACGAAACTGGTGAGCAAAATACATGTTTCAGTTTTTTTTTCATCTTAGTTATGTCGTATTAGTATTTCATCAGAATTTATATAATCAATTTGTCAGTTTGTTTTCTCTAGATAATAATAGTTGTCTATTTGTTTCGAAACTAACAAGTAATAAATTTAATGATTACAGGTTTTGAAGGGGTATCACCATCTAATGAATTTGATAGAATAAGTAAATTGCCTGATGAAATACTTCATCATATTCTTTCATTTGTTGATACTATTGAAGTTGTACGGTTAAGTGTGGTGTCTCAGAGATGGAAATCATTATGGACCACAATTCCTTACTTAAATTTTGACTTTAATCACTTTCAGAAGCTTCTACCTCACCATAATCCAATCAAAATATATGCACAATTCAATGAGTTAATCACTACCGTAATAATGTCCCATGATTCTACCAATTATATTACTAGAATCCGCCTTATTAACATCGTCAAACCAATGTGTATTCTTCTACCGATTCTAGCTACTACTAAAGCGTGCAAAAACGTGCAAGAATTTGAATTAATTAATTGTAAACCAGATTTCAAGTACAACAATTCTACTACTACACCTTCTCTTTGTCTTACTAATTTTCAATCCTTGCAAGTTTTGAAGCTTAACCAGCCAATGAGTATTCTTCTACCAATTCATTTGAAGTTTAAACACCTCACCTCTCTTCATATACATGAAATGTGTTTAATCGATGAAGAATTGACTAGAAAACTATTTTTAGAATGTACTTCTCTACAAGATTTGAGTTTGATAAATTGCTACATTGGAATGAGGATGAAAGTTCTTGATATAGCGTCTTCAAGTCTTAAGCGTTTGATCATAATCCATAAACGTCCTTATGAATTTCTAAGTACTGAGATAAGGATTTCATGCCCCACTTTACATTCCTTCACATATAAATGTCCACCACCTAATAAGTTTTCCTTTAAAAATATCTCCTCTCTGGATTATATGTGCATTGAGTTATTCTCTCAACCTGACGATACCTTGAATGAAGCATGTGATGAAGATGTCTTGTCCTGGTTCCACGGACAAGTTGGACACCTAGCATATAATATCTTTGAGCAAGTTGAGAATATCAGAGTCCTGGAATTACACGACACAGTTATTAAGGTAAGTATATCTATACTATATATACATATACAATATGGAATAGTCTAGATAATGAAAATGTACATGTACAGTATCTATTTCATTATGTTGAGGCGCTACAGTGCTTTCCTACAAAATTTCATGAGTTGAAGTTCTTACACTTATCACTTACGATTGACCGGTTCTTCATCAAGGGGATGTGTCTCTTTCTCAAGCATTGTCCGAATCTGGAGTCTCTTACTTTGATTATCAATGAGGTACTTTTCTTTTTCTTTCTTCTTTTTTGCCTGATCTCTTTATATTCTGCCTGTAACTGTAATTTATGCATCTTACTTTCCTCTTTTTTTAATCATTGTTGTAGATCGAATACACAAAAAGGGATTATGAGTATTGTGAAGCTCACCATGAGCTAATTAAAGTATGCTGGGGTTCTTGCTTAAAGTCGGTGCAATTTACAGAGTTTAGTGGAGAGGAGCATGAATTTCGATTTCTCGAGTTTTTGTTGAGAAATGCACTTGTGTTGGAAAAGATGGTCATTATTTGCACCAAATTCTTTGACAACTCATTGACGACAAATGAGAGAATTATGAACTTACACAGAGCTTCTTCTCTTGCTCAAGTCAAAATTATTGTTCCCTTCGAATCTGTTTGGATTGAGGGATTTGGAGGGAATCGAAAGGATCATAAAGAAAATGTAATGGAGAGAGATTTTGTGAAAATCACTTCTGAGATCAATTTGTAATCACTCCAAATCAAAGGTCAAATGGAGGAGAACGAATATAGCAAATTGTCTTTGTATTTCACAATATTAGTTACAAACCAAGTGTAAATTAAAAAGCTCTAACATGTTAAAGATCATTATACGCAGCTTTTCTCTTTCCCTCGCTCTTAATAAGGATGCTACATATATTTTACTCTTACGAGTTTATAGTAGGTGTTTATATTTTTCGTACGGCCTTTAATCACATGTCATACATAATATTTTATACTACCTTTTATTGTTTGTGATTATCTACAACCGGTCATGTATTAAGAATATTTTTTGACCATTGTTGACTTTTAACAAAATAAAGAAAGGACTAATGGTCAAGAAAAATTCAAACTTGCAAACCTATTAATCATCTTGCACTTTGACCCCCTTATCCGATACATAACACTGAAATTTGGGTACCTATGTTTTTTGTGTTCAATATATCTCAAATTATTGAAATGTTAAAATTTATGTCCAAACTTTATACAACACATAGCATGGACTTTACTTAGATCCAAATATACCCATTAATTGTGGCAATGCCTCAACACTATAGTGAGAGACCTATTAAACATAACAAGAGTACATGAACAAGAAACATAAAGACCAAAGTGCCCCTCTCTTCATTCCCCAGCTCCATTGCTCACTTTGATCTCCAAAAGCCTCTCAACTGGTTGTCTACAAATTGGACACCTGTTTGTTTGAAACCTTAACACTTTTGCACATCCACTACACATACACTGCATACACAAACATTAAAGTTACAAACAATGAAAATATGTAAGAAACAGTAAAAGAAAGAGAAAGAGAAAGTATAATTTACCATGTGTCTACATGGTAAAACAGTAGTTTCTCGAGGCTCAGAGAGACAAATTACACACTCTTTTCCTGTATCATTTGCATCAAATTCTCCATCTACTGAATTACCAATCCCATATATCTCTTGTAATTCATATCTCATACCATTTACCCATAAGATTTGCTTCATTACCTTTATCTGATATTCACCTTTTTCCTTCTCAAACACACCTTGTGTTATCTGAGAGTTTGTTAATTTTGGATCCGGATTCTCATTACCTGATTCCGTTTCCTTATTTGATGAAGCCTCGGCTTTAACTGCTAATGGATACACACTTGTCTCACCCACTTTTGATAACTCAGTATCTTCGAACATTGATAGATCAATCCCTGTTCCTGAAGGTTGTTTGAACTTCTGTGATAAACCTTTCTCAAATTGTACTATCAATGGTGGATGTAAATTTTCCTTTGTAGAGGTTATAGAACAATCTTCATCTTCTTTAGCAAAAAATATTATAGTGATGCTGCAAAAAAAATATATATATATTAAAAGAGCTAACAGTACAATAGGTGTGTATATCCGAAATCTCTATACAGATTATTGAGTTTTTATTCGTAATATATCGATAATTATGGTAAAATAGCCAAAAAATATCTATAAAAGTTTGTTGTACCTTCCGGGGACGGTGGCATCAAAAGTGAACGTAACGAGGAATTTTCCGGCGTTCTCATCATCGGGGATGATTTTTAAAGTTTCCTTTTTGAGGTTAACATCGTTACGTATCGTAACAGCTTTCTGGTGTTCAACGTAAGGTGCTGGTGGCTGCATCATAGGCCCACAAGGGTAACGGCCGTTAGCCCAATTTGGTTCGACACGGTGGTGGTGATCGTACGGCGCCGGAAGGGGTAAAGGTTGATTTGGATAATAACCTGGGTATTGATAATATGGATGAGGCGGTGGAGCGTTTTGGTTAGGGTATTGTTGAGGTGGGTACGGTGTTGCTGCTGCGAAAACGTAACGGTTTGATGTGATATCTGGTTGTGGTTGTTGAGCTGGAGGTGGTGGTGGGTGGTGGTGGTTACGCCGGCTGTTGTTTCTTCTCCGGCCGTTCATGCTGCTACTACCTGCGTTTCCCATGGGATCAAAATTGTAAATTTTGAAATTCTCCTAAGAAAAAGAAAATCAATTTCTTCCACAAAATTGAAATTTTAATCGTGATGAGAAAATTGTGTTTAGCATATTATGATGATAGCTGAAATAGGTTATTGCCAAAAATAGTGTTTTGAATTGTTTATAATCTTTCTTTTTGGGTTTTTATATTGTATACTTTTTGGGTTTACGGACAAAGGAAGAAAAAAAAAACGAATCTGATATTTTGGGATGCTTTTTTTTTTTTTTTTTAATATTGGAGGGGACAATGAAATGATAGAAATTAAGATAATGGACGAGCCTATGGTGCAAAAGTGGACTGAGAATAACTTAATAGTGGGCTGGTGTGGTTAATGCGCCGGTGTAAAGTTCCACTAGCAATTCGATCATGTCATCATAATTCATAACTTAATGGTAGTTATTTTACTTTAGAGAAAATAATGGAATTAACACATTTTTTTATTGGAAATAGTGGAAAAAGAGAGTTTTTTTTTAATCCTAACACATTTTTAATAAATAATTAGGAATTCGGCATAAATAGGAAAGTAATTTCAGATTTGGCATAAGGGCGGTATCCCGAACACCGCCCTTAGGCAAAATTGTAAGGGCGGTCATTCAACCACCGCCCTTAACAAAAATGCAATTTTGCCTAAGGGCGGTGTTCGGAATACTGCCTTTATGCAAAATCTAAAATTACTTTCATTTTTATGCCAAATTTCCAATTATTTATAAAAAAAGTGTTAACCTTAAAAAAACTCGGAAAAAGATCTCGTCAAGTTTTTTGTTAAATATGGTAGAAGAATATATATTTTTAGGACACAAATTTTGAAATGAAATTTTAAAGGTCTGGTTAAATGTTATGTTTTTTAAAGGCCTACTTATGATTTTTCTGGTTTCTGGTTAGATTTTTTGGGGGTATATACCCACTATTTTCTGGGTAAATTTTTTTTAATTACGTTATAAGTCTTTGTTGTTCAAAATGTTGTTCAGGTCAGTCTTTTTTTCCTTGTTTAGGTCAGTCCTTTTTTCCTTATTCAGGTCAGTCCAAGGTATGGTGAAGAACAGTTCAATAATGAAGATCCATACCCACAAAAAAGTGAAAACAATGGGTAAAGACCCACAAAAAAAACAGTGTGTACATATCCCCTGAAAATGCAAAAAAAAGGGGTACGTTACTAGAGCTCTGAGTAAATAGATCTAATATCGATGAAGGGTGTGGCGCTCAAGGTGGTGGAGAAGAAGAAGGTGGGTGGCGTTTTTCAACTTCACTGCGAGATGTGAACGGAGTTTATGGTGAAGAATGATCAAGATCTGAACGAGTATTATGTGAAGAATGGGGCAAGATTTGAACGGGTTATATGGTAGAGTATGGCCACAGCGGCGGGGGGAAGATGATGGTGATAGTGGTGAAGGAGAGCGGCGACGTGAAGGATGGGTCAAGATCTGAACAGGTTTTATGGTGGAGAATGGGCCACATCGTCAGCAGGAAGATGATGGTGGTGCAGGAAAGCGGCAGCAGGAAGACAGCAGATTAATGGTGGGAAAGGATGATCTGGTGCGTGAAGAAGACAAGGTAAAAAGGGAGGGGGAATAGTAGTTCACGGCAGATAGAAAAAAGAGAAGGGGTAGGTTTTTTAATTCTAAACATAATAGAAGAGAAATATGATTTTATGTTTTTAATTGAGTTCTAAAGAATGTTTATCATCAGGCCCTTAAATGAAAGACTAGAGTGTCTTGGGCCTCTATTCCTTTTTTTACCCAATATGCTATGATCTTTCAAATTGAACGTCTTAATCCATATTTTTGTAATTTGTATCATTTGCAAATTAACTATCTAATATTTGATGAAATTTATACATGTAATACGTTATTTGTAAAGATATTTATACCTATATGACTTTTATGTGTAATTTAAGTCTAAATTTTGAAAGTTGAACTAAAGATTACACAAATTACAATGATATGATACATAATATTTATTTTGAAAGATAAAGACATATTTAGAAAAATAAAGGTCCATTTGTGTTATTGTTCCACTTTTTATAATTTGACACTTTGGTTGTACCTTACAAATAAAATACAATAATTTTTGTATGGGTGATTGATCAATCAGATTTTGGAAACAAAGTTTATGGCATATAGAGAATATGTGGCTAGATACTTCATTAAAGATGCCACTACGCAATTTTGTAGATGATCAAATGCTAAAATACCCTCATATAAAACAAAAATCACATAAAGACAAAAAACAAGTGACAATAGTCATGGAACACCAACTCAGTGAGTCATTGCATGTCAATTCACTGAGTACCAACTCACTGAGTATTGATACTTTTCAGCTCTGACCACCACCCATCGACCACCTCCAGCGCCGCCACCAAAGGTGTACTTAGTGATTTTACTGAGTACTCAGAGAGAGAAAAACACTGAGTATCGGAAAAAAGCACTGGTTATCGAATAAAAATCATTAAGTACCGGAAAAAACAAACAATGAGTATTTGAGTAAATCTTTGAGTATAAGATAAATTCTCTGTATCAGAGACAATCTCTGAGTATTAGAGAAATTCTCTAAGTATCGAATATATTATCTGAGTACTGAAGAAAAAACTCTGAGTGTTTCAAAAAAGATATTGAGTAGTAAATTAAGTGCATGAATTTCAATTATATTATCAAAAAATAATAACCCTAATCATTATAAATTTAAACTACTTAAAAAACTAAAGTGACAATACAATACAAGATATAAATAAATAAAAACTAAATGCTACACAAACTTTGCAATACAATAAATTTTAAAAAATCCACATGAATATGTCTTTCTTTAAGATAATCTGACGAATCGCAAATAGTGGGTGATGGTGATAATGGTCTAGACATCAAAAGGGTGATGGTTATAATAGTTACGTGAATCACATATGCAAACGAATTAATATGGTACCCCCTCCATATTAACACATGGATTTATCTATTACCCTCCACGTCACAAAAAAAATTCTAAAAGAAAAAGAAACCGAGATTTGGAAGCTATGAACAGATACATTTCATGGTTGTTCCAAGAGTAATTCAGTTGAAATTTTTCTAGAAACCTTGGAATCTAAGAACATATCCGAAGAGGAATGGATCCATCTAAACAATAAAAGCATCTACCATGGTTGACGTTTATATAAAATGGCATGTTTGAATCTGTAAAGCTACAAAATACAGCTGAACAAGCTATTTCAATGGATGAGAAAAAACTGCTATATTGGATAGAGTTAATGGAGAGAGGAGGAAAGGTTTCAAATTTTTGTTTAGTGTTTTTAATGTGTATGGAATAGTATATATAGTAATTAAAAAACAAAATGGGGGGGGGGGGGGGGGGGGGGGGTTATAATGGTAGTGGAAAAATATGAGAAAATAGGCATGTAGTGTAAAATCTTATTAGTGGCATTTGATAAGAATAGTGAATTTGGTAGGGGTGTTTGGGTCTATAGGAGGAATCTCCAAGACCACTTGGGTAAAATAATCTCTTTCTATTTATATACCATTATTAATTATTTTGCATGCGTCGTTTATGTCATGAAACATGTAAATTGTCATGTATGTTATAAAACATTGTTACAATTATCAAAAGAAGGTTTTAAAACAATCTTTTTTACATTGGAATAATGATTTTATTTTTAGTTGTGAACCCAATTACAAGAAGTAAGTTCTTTGTTTTCATCACCTAAATATCTCTTAATTTTTAATGTGTATTTTATTAAATTGGAAGAGAAGACAATTGATTTTATACCGATGGATTCGCTCTGTTATTTTTAAGAGGGAAAGAATCTCTTATTTATAGTGTACTGAAAATTGGTTTATTAACAGATAAAACACTCTCTCCACCCCTTCCATTAACTTAAGGGTAGTTGATATTAACAACTCATGTATATAACTTCCATACATGTATGTTCATGGGTGACATGGAATTTTTTTTTTGTTTCTTTCATTCTCCCACTCGCACGTGATGGGGTTATAATCACAATCTAGGTACATGCATTACAATGCCTCACACATAAAAAATCCTCAATTCTTTTCATATACACATTTCTATAATAATTCATTATACTTGACAAATAGGTAGTGCGACTATTAATTTGTTAGGATATATAGTTGCTCAAATAAAATTTCATTCCTTATGTAAAGTTTAGAACCCCAGACTAAGAAAATGTTATATCATATTACAATAACGCTGACCCCTTTAATTTAATATCACGCAGTCTATATGATAAAAATAGTCCACTAACATAACATTATGTGTCTCACTATCATATTATAGTTTGCATTGACCTACATGATTGGTTAACCATCAAGAACACACTTTGACTCAACACTGTAGTCTTCCCTTTACACTTAAATCTTTTTATATTGACGTGGTTGCTTTTCCAAATATATCCCATCACATAAAATCATTCATGACCGTTGGTAATATGTTAAAGTAGCATACACCTAGACAAACTATCAAGATATAGTCAAAATAATAAGGGCACAAATAAAAGGCATCACACAGTGAAGAGACAGGGATCAACTCCCCACTTCCTTCTGGTTGAAAGCACATGCGGTATACACGTGTTATGGTATCATTCATACATCTCTTATCATATTTTATGATTTATTAAATACCATACTAATGTCTTTTTTTATAGATTAATCTATTCACTATACATCTTTTTGGGAGTTTATTGGGCCTAAGTGAGTTATTTTTCCCTTGTATTCGATATATTGTACTTTTCACTCTTATTTTGGGCTTAATGTTATTTATAGAGATTTTGTGCCTTAATTGTGTGTTAAGTGTGTAGATTTTAGGTACATGATTAACAAAAGATTCCAAGATGATGAGGAGAAGTAAAAAAGTCAAGCCTAACCCCAAGCGACGATGGAAAATGAAGATTTAACCACATTTAGAAAGTGATAACTTGTGCCAGCCAAATTTGGAAAGTGAAATGTTCGAGGTTCCATGAAAAATTGACAAGGATTCGATCCCTTCCATATATAGATAGGATTTGAAGTCAAGAATGAGTAGGACTCAACAGTTTGCGATTCAGAACTGAAATGAAGAAGTTATGCTAATTGTCGTTGCCATGGTTTAAATTAGATATCTCTTTAGTAAAACGTTTTTTGGGTTGGATTAGGTCAAGGAAAAGAGGCACACATCCCATAAATTTATATATATATATATATATATATATATATATCAAAAAAGAACATTTTATAATCAATCTTGTCCACTCTTGGGTAACCTTTAGTCACTAGAGAGATCACAAAAATGTCTGGAGCTAGAAAGGAGAAAAGGAGGAGGGTTTTACACCTAACTTCACGATTATTCATCATACGACTTCTGTTTACGATCGTCCCAAAGAGTGAACTTATTATGTTTGTCATTTAAGCCATGATTTTAGAATTATTTTTCGCTAATTTCCAATTTATTATTATGATGCTTAAGGCTTGCAGAGGGTATGAACCCTAGATAATTATTTTCTATGTTATATGAGTTTGGGATATCTCATTATTTAAATCAGTTGAGGATATTATCTATTGATTATATATTTGTGTTTGTTGTCTATTTGTGCCTTGATCAAGTATTGAATAATATTAGACTTTTGGATATCACCCGGGAGAGACGGGTCAGATTTCAGAACTTATATATAAGCGTCTAGTGTGCGGTAGTGATCCAGGAGGTCTAGCCTAGCTAGATAGTTAATAGAGTTTGGACTTTTAGAATTCAAAAGCATTTGCAGGGTCACCAAGTAGGAGTCATTGGTGTCATAGGCTAGCTTTCTAAGCTACCCATGAGGGATTTAGAGAGCCTCTTGAATCCCGACTAATGTGAAAAGCCCAATTAGCTCTTATATGGAATAATGTTTAAATAGTTGAGTAGGGGGATTACCCACAATAATCAAGCCTATCTCTCTCCCCTTTCGAGTTATTTAGCATTTTATTTGCAATTTAGTTGACCCAAATATTACATTTACTTTCATTTTCAATTCCTATCACCTTTACATTTCTACACTTTTTTGGAACATATGAATTGTAACTTTGATAGTACTTTTGGAGACGATAACCCAACACTTACCAAATTTATTACTTGCCAACGACCCATACACTTCCGGGAAGTCATCCTCCTTTAGTATTGATTTATTATCACAACTTTAGGGACGACGCATACACATATATAATTAGACAAGCCTCTTTGTTTAGGATGGGTTTTTCGATCAATCAACCTTTATACTTCGATCATAATATAAAACTCAACATGTATCATCCTTGTTTATGATCTAATCTTAACACTTAGTTAAGGTAGTTATGTTAACTCAAGTTCTATTAAGGTTTCTTCTTTACTATGAGTTAGTGTCATCTTTGCGCACTTCTTGTTCCAAAGGTGATTGCAAGTGTGATAGGCCAATCTCAGTCTATCTGACATGCATACTTCAAATCACACACATTATAATATATCAAACATGATTATATTAAAACAAATAATTAAATAAACATACTAATGAAAATATATACATAACTATACACAAGCTTTCAATATTCATAAATTATATCTTTCTTAATCCTATATATCTAACATGACATATCTTGGTATAGCCTTTATAAATTGATCAACAAGCATATTGCGTTTGGGTATGTATATCAAGTGTAATTTCCTTTTGTGGTAATTATATCTCTAACAAAGTTATAGTTTTTATCAATGTGTTTGGTCTTATTGTGATACTTAGGATCTTTCATATAAGACATTGCATCTCGACTATCATAGTGTATTGATTTGTGATTGGACTTCCACTATCACTTGATAATCAGCTTCTTGAATTGCAAATAAATATGCTATGAATTCATCTTCCATCGTGGAAAAAGCTACCTAGGTTTATTTCTTGCTACTCCAAGATATAACGCAATTATTCAACAAGAATACATAACATGAGGTAGATTTACGCCCATCTACATCACCATTCCAATCAGTGTATGTTATCCTTCTAGGCGTAGTCTATTTCCTTAAAAGAATAAGGCATGATCCTTAGTACCTTTTAGGCATCTCAGTATCCTTTTCACAGCTTTCCAATGCTCTTGTCTCAATTTCGATTGAAACTAGGGGTGAGCATGGTTCGGTTCGTCTCGGTTTTTTGCCAAAACCGGAACCGAACCAAATATTTCGGTTTTTTATAATTTAATAACCAAACCGAGTGGTTCGCATTTGGTTCCACATTCGGTTTTTGGTTCCGAATTGGTTCGTTTTGGTTCGGTTTTGGTGCGCTTTGGATTCAGATGCTTGGTCAATAATATTTTTACCCCATTTCTTGATATACATTGTCCAATAGAGACTAATATTCTAAACAACTATGCTATTATTACTTGTCCATGTGGGCTATTAATATATCAATTAAATATAAACTTATAAACTAACAATACTTATTTTAATTTATAATACTACAATAAATTTAAATTTATTACTTCCTACTTTATACAATCATGATTTACAAAATCAATCAAGTAATGAGTACTTATAATTTTAAGTGATATATTCTCACTAATAGCACCATCGAATAGTATAACTAAAATATCATGTAGATGATAAATTTTCAACAAAAGTTTCTCCCACTTAATTTTATAAAAGAATTTCACACATTCCCTATTTTTACCTTTGTTAGTGTGGTTTTTTGGTTCGGTATTTGCGTAGTAAACCGAACCGAAAAATTCGTTTTTTTTTTTGAAAAATTAAAAACCGAACCATTTGGTTATTCAGTTTTTGGTTTTTTTGGTTCGGTTTGGTTTTCTGGTTCTCATTTTCTCACCCCTAATTGAAATTACTAACTAAACATATTACATAACATATGTATGGCCTAGTACACATCATAACACACACAAGACAACAAATGCCACTAGAATATGGTATTGTAGACATTTTTTGTCTTTCTACTGGAGTACTAGGACACATGTCGATAATTAAGTTTATTCCCTTTTCTATAGGAGTATTAATGACATTGCACTTACTCATACTAAAGCGCTCAAATATATTCGTGATGTAAGGTTCTATAGACAAAGATAATAGTCATCTAGACCTATCCCGGTGAATCTTAACACCAAGATTATATTTTGCTTCACCCATATATTGTATATCAAATTCAAAAGATAGCCACTCCTTATTAGCTTTAATAAACTCTTTATCATTCCCAGCTAATAGGATGTCATCCACAAATAGAGATAAGATCACAAAATTTTGCTTAGAACCCCTAATATAAGCACAATATTCTTTGCTTATCATTTCAAATCCACTTGATGAAGTGAACATGAAATCTCAAATTCCATTATCTTGAGGCTTGCTTAAGACCATAGATTGATTTCAACAATCTACATGCTTTATTCTCGTGATATTTTGCAATGAAACCCGAGGGTTGTTCCATGAAAACAACCTCTTTTAAATCTTTATTTAGAAATGCAGTTAACATCCATTTGGTGCAACTCTATATTGAGATGCGACAAAATAGCTAAAATAAGACGTATCGAGGTAAATCAAACAACATGAGAAAAAGTTTCCCAAAAAATTATGCCTTCCTATTGAGTATTTCCTTTCGCTACCAAGCTATCTTTATACCTCTCAACAGAATTCTCAAACTTTCTTTTTATTTTGAGAACCCAATATTACCAATCGTCTTATGTCCTTTTGGGAGATCAACTGATTCCCATTGTTGTTTTTCTTCATCGAATCCATCTCTTCTCCCATTTCTTTTCTCCATTCATTATTAGCATGCCATGAAAGAACTTTATTTACTGTTTGAGCTTCTTCTTTGTCTTGTAGAGTTATCCTAAGGACTTCTCCTTTAATTTTAGAACGAAGACGAGGAACCAAACTTGTAAGACTTATCTTAGGTTGAAAATCTTGAGAAAAATAGATGATGTAGTGGTTTATTTTATCACAAGATGTATATTGAGTATGTGTTACTTCATCAGGTGTTACATTTGTTTGTATATCATCTTCCTGGATCACATTTAATTCATAAAACATAGAATAATTTATGTAAACCCCACCTCTGCTAGGGAAATTATTTTCTAAGAATGCGGCATCTGGTGATTCAATTACTGTAAGATCACTATCGCTGCGTTCACTAATAAACACATATCCTTTAGAGTGCTATGGGTATCTTATAAATATACAGTTATTTCCTCTTTGACTTAACTTCCCATATTTATTAGATAGGTCATGAACATATCCTATCAACCCCCAAGGTGGAAAGTATGACTAGTTAGGTTTCGTACATCTCCATAATGCATAAGGAATTGGTGAAACTGTCTTTTTGGGTACTTTGTTAAGTATATAATGGGTAGTAAGCAATGCATCTCTCCAATAAGATATTGGAAGATTAGTTTGTGTCGTAATAGATCACAACATCTTTAGGAGTGTTCTACTCTTCCTTTCAGACACACCATTTTGTTTTGTTGTTTAGAAATCGTAAGTTGTCTTACTATCCAATTTTCACCACAAAGTTCTTTAAACCGGCCAGACAGATGTTCTTGTCCACGATCGGTCCTTAAGGTTTTCATTTTCCTCTCTAGCTAATTTTCTACTTCTTTGGAAAATGTCATAAAACATCTCAATGCTTCAGATTTACGAGAAATTAGGTAGACATAACCAAACTTAGTGAACTTAAAAAAGGATGATATAATGTCTCCATATCTAGTTTGAACATTCATTGGACCACAGATATTTGAATGAATAACTTGCAATGGGTACTCAACTCGTTTAGCCTTTCCAAATGGTTTCCTTTTTTACTTTACCTGCTAGACAATTTTCACAAGTTAGCAAGTTGACTTTAGTCAATGAACCCAAAAGATTTGAATTTGCCAACAAATTCATGTGGTCTTGACCAATATGACCTAGTCTAGCATACCATATACTTTATTTTATGTTAGAATAACTAGAATAAGTATTAACAGAAAAGAAACTACTAATATAATAATTATAAACGAGTTATCATCATGTAGTACATTTAAACCATTGGAAATAAAACCAAAACCATAATATTTAGCGACATAATAGATATCTACTCTTTTGTTATGAAAATGCACATAAAACGTAATCCTGGAAGAATAGTGACCGAGACCAAGTTCCGTCAAATATCAGGTGCGTAAAGTACATCATGCAATTATGAGGTTTGACCAACTCATAAATTCAACTTGAATGTGCCAACTCCTTTGACTTTAACCTTTTTTATGTTACCTACATATATCTACCTCGTTCCCTCTCGAATTCGGTACTTTACACATGCCTCTCAGATGTCTCTCTTTCTGTGATGGATTAATCCATTCAAGAGACATTATTTTGGGAGTTTATTAGGCCTGGTATTTTCTATATTGTACTTTTCTCTCTTACTTTGGTCATATTGCTATTTATTAAGCTTTTGTGACTTAAATGTGTCAATTGTGTATATTTTAGGTACATGGTTGATAAAAGGTACCAAGGTAAAGAGAAGACGTCAAAAAGTCAAGATAAACCCCAATCCAAGGCAAAATTTTAGCCTAGAGTCACTTTGGAAAGTTGAAGCGTTTGCCAGAGAAATCTTAACACCCTATTGTTTCAGTCACCATAAAATATTGGTAAGATCTTCAGACCTTATCCATTTTGATCCAAAAAGAGATTGAAGTCAATGTCGCTTGGGAAGTGACGAAAGTCAATTAGGAGTTGATATGAAGAAGTTATGCCAATTTATTTCACCATGACTCGAACTAGTCTAGGTTTAACTAAAAATGGGTTGGGCCCTTCTAAACCTAATTAAGTGAGCCAAAGGAGGCCCTAACATATTTTTATGTATTATATAATTTATTTAGCAACCCCCTTAAAATATAAAATTTATTTTTCCATCAATCCACCAGTACGTTTCAAGGGGAGCAAGAGCTGAAGAAGCATATGAGAAGAAAAGAAGGGTTTGTCTATAATCCAACAATTCTTCCTCAACTATCCATTATTTCCCTTCATCATCAAGAGTAACTTTTATTTATTTGTGATTTTGAATATGATTCTTCCACTAGTTTTTATTTATTTTAGTATGAAGTAAACACTTATTGCTTGAGGTTGACTATGTATGAACTTATGCTAATCTAGTTAATTGATTTATTGTATTTGGGACAAAGTGTTTAATTGAGAATGTTTTGATTATTATATTGGTGTGGGAAAAGGTGTGATGAAATAATAGATAAAAAACGATAATAATAAAGATCACACACCCTTGAGAACCACGGAACTCACTGCAAGTATCACATATCGTTTGCATGTTTTAATGATAAGTCAAGTTCGTTCGCAGGGATTGTATCTGTTAGATCTACTTATATTTAACAAGCGTAGATGAATTTAGATGTTTATATAAAAATAGGATAAGATGAATAATAATTTAACGCGAATAAATAAATAATGAAAACAAATAAATATGAATGTAAGTCAAATAAATTAAGATTAATATTATGAGTCTATTTTACTAAGTTGTTATTCTAACCTGTCACAGATTAAACATTATATATTAACCAGGATTCTAAATTCTACCTAGCCTTTATTAGGCTTAGGAGCAACCTCTCCACTACCAAGGAATCCTGAGTAATGATTGGTGGTTAAATCAAACCTTTATGGCTATCTAGTTAGGCAAAAGATCAAAACTAGACGATTATGTGGTGTTGTCAATAACTAAGAATAGTCCTAAGATTGGTCAAATCTAGGGTTGTAACAATAAGTCAAAACACATAATAACAATATACGCCAAGCTCAAATCAATCAAATAACAAATAGTATTAATGAATGTAGACAAATTAATAACCCAACAATTAAAAGTAAAATTTACAGAATAAAAGCTTAGAAATATGGTTGAGCATAGATCTATAGCTAATTACCCTAAATATAAAGAAGGTGAGATGTAGAAGAGGAGTTTGTCACTCTCCAACTTCTTCTTCTTATCTTCTTCTATAGGTCAGCTTGCTCCTTAGATGAATAGCTTGATACTAAGGATAAATATTAAATTAAATGACTAAGCTATTATTTAAAACTGAGAAAATACAAGTAAGGACTAAGCCTAAGCTTGAAACTGAGCAAGGACATGTTTACAATGGTTTAAGGGTGTATTTATAGGTGTTTAGGAACCCTAATTCGTTTTCTTGAAGGAGAAGGTAAGTAGTGGACTCGAAGCCCAACTCAAATTCGTAACCCTAAAATATGGAATCAGGCCCGTTTTTGGTTTGGTCCTAGCAGCTTCAATACTCATCCGTTTGACGTGTATGAGTAGTCGAAATTTATCGTCTCGGAAAGATCTTCAACTTTGCTCTTGACCGTTTTCCCAAATTCCACACCGATTTTGAGATATAAGCTGATTTGGGGTCGTGGGTGCTGGAATTTAGATTTAAGACAACTTTTCCTTTTCCATGATTTTAGCTTTTCTTTCCTTATCTCCAATTACCATGCTTATCTTTTTCCATATCTCTTAGTCTTTGACTTGGACTCTAATTAATCTCCATAATTATCTTTAAAGCTTCACACTAAATAAATAATTAAACCCAATATGCTCTAAAAACAATAATTTACTAGATCAAGACTCAAAATAGGAAAGTGTAACATTTCTCAAGAAAATCGACTCAAAGACTTCCTAAACCACTAAAAATGATGTCTCATCTTAATATTAATTCATCACAAATAGGGAGACATCATATATCATTGACTATGAATTTGTTAATACTACCTCTGTTCTGGCCAAATAGTGGGTAGCCTTTGTAATTGAGCTTTCAATCAGGATGGAGGTTTGATAGTGGGCATAGCGTATAGGCGCCTAGTATGCGGTAATGAACCGAGAGGTCTTTCCTAACTAGGTAGTCATTAGGTTTAGAACCTCAATCATCTAAAAATATTTCTAGGGTCACCCGAGAGGGGTCTCTAATGACATAGAATTTCCTTCTAAATTGCCGATATGAGTTAGAAGGATTGTTGAATCCCGGCTAATGCAAAATTTACTAACTTGTCCTTATCGATAAAATCATTAACATAGGGGCATAGGTAATTACTAGAAAATCCTCAAGAAACTTTCTCATCTATTAGTTCATATTTTATTTACTTTATTTTATTGTTTACTCTAGTCATTAGCTTTAATATTGTCTTTATACTTATTTTAGTTGTTAATCATTGAAAAAACAAATAAACATTTTATAATTTAAGTCTTTGTCATCTATTTATTCCTGTTGCAAGCTTTACACATTTACACTATTCAAAGCATAATCATCTATATTGATAATCCCTATGGAGAACGATATAACCCCACTTATCAAACTATAACTTGTCAACGAACCGTATGATTTTGGGAAGTCACCTTCTCAAGTGTTAATTTATTATATCACACCTGGGGGGGGGGGGGGGGGGGGTGAACAAGTTTTTGGCTCCGGTGCCGGGGATTTTAGTGTTAGATCTTTGTGTTTTATTTTAGTTTCTAGTTTGTTTTTGGTTTTACATTGTTTTCTTGTTTTTTGTCTCTTCACAGATTCACGGATTTTGGTGTATGCGCTCTGACCCCGAGAAGTTGCTTCGCGACCAAAGAAAGAGAGAAAAAACAAGAAAAGCGCATGTAGTATTGGCTAATCTTGACTAATTTATACTTTGGAAGAGTTACCTTAATACGTTGAAAAATATGTTTTTTTTCCTGGCTTTTTGATGATTTATTATTGTTCTTAATTTGATGTTCAATTCGATTGTATGTATGTCGTCATTTTTTGTTATATAACTTTTAAAATTTATGATTTTTTTCTTGAATTTTAGGTGTTCTTGGTGTTTCACCAAGAACACCAATTAAAATAACTGAAAATTCATAGATTAGAAGAAGAAGAAGAAGAAGAAGAAGAAGAAGAAGAAGAAGAAGAAGAAGAAGAAGAAGATAAATAAAAAGAAGAAGAAGAAGAAGAAGAAGAAGAAGAAGAAGAAGAATGTGGGTGGGAGTGTGGGTATTTTTTTTTGGGGATGTTCGAAAAAGTTTAAATATTTAGGGGGGGGGGGGGAGGGGGGGTTTGATTTTGTTTTTTTAACTTATGGGTTAAAATAATGATTTACAATAATTTAAATTAATTTAAAAGGATTATAAAAGAATTTAATATTTTTTTGGACAAATTCCATCATAAAAGGGTAAATTTGCAAGTTCTTTTTAGTACATGGGGCAAACTGGCACGTTTTATAAAGTAAGAGGTAAGTTGAAAATCACGTCATAGTACATGGGTGTGCGTGTGTATTTACTATTTCAACTATAAGAATCCTAATTGTGAGAGTTTGAAGGCTTTTTATCCTTCAAAACGAACTAAGGGAATTTTGTATTAAAAAATTACATAGAAAAGTAAGGAAGTTTCTGTTTGTCCTTCTGTGTTTATTCCTATGTGACAAATTAACATTTCAAATCATCAAAGGAACCTTCTAACAGACATTCAAATATTATCACGAGTATGAAGGAAGATGGATTTCCCTTAGCTGCCCCTTTAAGTCAGATTAGGGAGAATGATAATATAAAAACCTCTCCAACTGGATCAATTTGGCCCCTCATAGGGGCTTATGTAACTTTATAAATTTTAAGGTCCCCGTTGTGAGAGTTGGGTGCTGAGCTTGGCACTAAGTCTTTTTTTTACTTCTCGAGGTAGCAAACCTTCTAGTGGGCCCTAGTTGATTGTATATATAATAATGACCTTGGTATATATTGAAGCAGTATTATGAGAATTCACTCTAACCTTAAATTAACCTCCTTGTATTAATTGTGATGCGGTATAGAATATTACTAATGGTGTAATAGTTGTAGGTTGTATTATTAGCAATACAAATGGACTTATGATCGATAATAAAGCTTAGAGGTATAACACGTGATCCCTAGTGGAAGCAAAGGCCTTAGGTATAAATTTTAAGGTATGATATGAAACATCACTCTGGAAAATGATAGCAAAAACGTTATACAAGCTATTATGGACCCTAGTTTTAAGACGAATGAATATATTGTAATAGTTTATTAGAGGAAAAATACTATTGAATTTTGTGTAATATGTTTTTCTCATTTGTAACTAGAAAGAACAACCAGATTGTTGATTTTAGGAAAAACAAAAGTTATACGACATTTTGTTTAACCATCGGGAGACTTACCCCCCACCCCAATTAACAAAACTTTTTTCTTTTGACACCAAGCCCTCCAGGATCAGGTGAACTTTGAAATTTTGTGCCACGTTTGAATTTTAATTTATGCATTTTTTATTAAAAAAGTATAACATACATGGTCCCATGAGTTCCATGTTAGGTTGTGGCTCTAAGTCCGAACCCAATGTTGAACTTTAACTTGGAGGGCAAGAAAGATATTACTTGACTTGAGGGGCAAGTAATAATATGATAGAAAGTTAATGTACTTGTGACTCAGTGTTCTAAAACAAGGCCGCCTAGCCGACTAGGCGCTCCGTCTAGGTGTTCTAAAGTGCGATCCGCCTAGAATTTCTCTTAAAGGTGGCTCGAAGGTTCGTCTACCCATAATCTAATTAATAAACTACCCAATCAAATTAATGGGTTGCCTAACCCGATAACTACCTAGCATGCTATCCCATAAATAACCAAATCAAACTAATCCAACCTAACACATAAGCAAAATATGAAGGAGAAACTACCTATGATAGAGCTTAAACGCACGAGTAAAAGCGGAAGGTAGGATTTTTTAATTTTAAGTCTAGATTTCTTAAATTGGTCATTTTTTAAATTAATAATAATAAATTATTATCATTTTATAGTAAAATATATGTTATTTATGTTAAATTGATCAACTTTAAGTATATTAGGGTGTAAATATTATTCAAATCAATATATTAGTAATATATATTTAATATAAAATAGTATAAGAACCGCCTAGGCAAAAACCGCCTAAATTCCGATTAATAGGCCGCCTAGCCATCTAGGCGCTCGAAGGTGGTCGACCGCCCTAGTACCGCCTAGCGCCTTTTAGAACCATGCTTGTGAGTAAGTAGTAACACTATATATAAGGTTTCATAATTTGTTATTTGTTTTATCATATTCCACCCATATGGGGTTGGATAAGTTCCAGGGGCGGATCCATGTGGGGCCCAGAGGGAGCTCAAGCCCCCCCTGAACCCGTAAAATTTATGATACGTTACTGTAATTTTGTCTCGAAAAATAATTTGCCCCCTATGAAAATTTATATAAATGTTAATGCACCAAAGAACATATAAGTGATTGTGTCGTAGTGGTTTAGTATTTTTACATAGTAGCATACGATATAGAGGTTGGGGGTTCGAATCATAGCATTTACTTCTTCTTTTTTTCCAAATTCTTTTTTTTCCAAATATACATATAATAGAAAAAATTTCCAATATAAATTTTGTATTTGATGATAGTATTACTTAATAATTTATTATTTACATCAATCTAATGAATTTATAATGTTTAATTTTTATAAATGGTTTATTTTTCATATTTATAAATTAGAATATTAAAATAACATATGCTATATCAATATAATACTAATGATACTATATACATTTAGTGTATATATTGGTGTTGGTTTACATATATTTTGGGTAATTAAGAACGGGTAAACTCATCAATTAAAGAGACGATGAATGTAATGGTGTTAGATTATCATATTTGCATTTTAACATTTCTTGTTATGTGTTTATGTATCTTATTTTTACTTAAAAAAATTTAAGAAAGGGTTGATCCCCGACCTTCTATATATTTCAAGCCCCCCCTCAATTTAGGTTCTGGATCCGCCCCTGTCCGGGGTTATGTGAGAACTAATGAGAAGAGTGTGTGATACAGTTTTGCAAGAAAACAATAAAAATGATTCTCGTAGAACATAAAAGAGGGTTCTTATTCTTGTTCATGTTTTTCTATATCATAGTGAAACGGTGTGAACCTCTGTGGACGTAGCAAAATTGCCGAACTACGTAAATCTTTTGTCTCCTTATACTCTGTCATTTTTTATTTCGTGTTTCATTCAGTCTACGTGTTTTTCTCCCTAACAACTGTATCATGTCCCAATGTGAGAGATCTGGTAGATGACATGGTGCTTTGAGAAGTGCATTTAGCGGAAAAGACGAAGAAGATGAGGCAATAGGCTAGGTTAATGATGATGT
The DNA here is from genome assembly GCA_029959085.1 of Nemophila menziesii. NCBI lineage: Eukaryota > Viridiplantae > Streptophyta > Magnoliopsida > Boraginales > Hydrophyllaceae > Nemophila > Nemophila menziesii. The sequence goes on from JARWIR010000001.1 coordinate 56,531,774, forward strand.
GAGTTCTAGAAAAATTGTAAAAGGCTTACATGTATATTAGAAGATAAGGACAAAGTAGGAAAATCATAATTAATGTTATATTGAAAATGTAAAGTGACACATTTTGTAAAAAAAAAACTAGCAAATGTGACATATAAAATAGAAAGGCAAAAGTATAACATAGTAGCGCGAACTTGTATCTCGTAAAACAGGTTCTCTTAAACGTTATTCGTTTTGATGAAAAGATCTCGGTATACTGTGGATCAGAAAGTAAGTCCAATGAATTTTTCGTGGGAAATTATCGGTAACCTCGGAGACTAATAGAGATGACGGTTGTTTACCCAATTTTTTTAATATCCATTCTCCTTCTCGTATTGAGGATATCCAAATTGTTAAATGATAAGTTTGATTGTTTATATTAGAGTTAAAATTATTTTTAATAAAATTATTTTTGATAAAAATAAAAAATGCCTTGGAAAACTATTCCTTTCTCTAGAAAAACGAGTCATCATTAATTATTATATTAAGTCTCAACAAAGTTAGAATCAGCAACCAATTAAAGTTGCAAATGATGTATCCTGAACTACTAAACAGTGTAAATAAATTATATTTATGTTGATCAGATCCAATAAACATGCTAAATGGTTTTGTCGAAAGAAACATGCTATAACTAGCTTACTTATCTGGAATTATGAAAGTCATTTGATGTAACCTAATAAGCAACCCCAACAATATTAAAAAGATTCATGGTTAACTCATTACCGAATTTTTAGCACCTTACTTGCTAATATTGCCCCATGCGCACTAGCCACTCATATGTCATATTCTGTCCCTCCATAATCTTCGTACAATGGATCAAGTGAAGTCATAAGAAGTTTCTATGTGGAGTGTTTTGACCGTGCAAAAGACGTAATATTTGCATAACAGTTTGGAATTCACTTTGGTTGTGAATTAAGTTATTTGTTTGAGAATCGCAATCTCACAACATTAAAGGATTAGTCTTGAGTGGACCGTTGCCAACTCCACTCAGATCCCACAATTGTTTATCTATCTGGTTTATATCTGTTCATTTTCGCAGACGTATAATAGATGACAAACGAATAACCTCTTAAAGCATCACTATCATCATTATTCAAGAAATCGATTCAAAGCAATTTGTCATTAATCCACCGCATTAAAACATTTTTGTTAATGGAGTGTGGTACCCACCTTACGGCCTCATACAATAACACGAACCGATAAACGAGATAATTATGTATATAATTATAAAATGAATTCACAATGAATTATACATAGATATATATAGATTACAATCAAATACTAACAATAAATTTTAAAAATTATGAGTATTAGCGAATCATTTCGTCCTTAATGATTTTCAAGATTGACGGATATCTTCATACGAATTACTATCACTATTCTAATTTAGGCTCATAAACATTTAAAAAGAGAGTTAAGAACTTTTTTGTTTTGATGAGTTTTTGTCTTCTCTTGATGTGGTTGAACAAATGACTTCAACCCTTTATATAGTAGTTTAGTAAATTTTTAAATATTCACCATAAATGATTGTAATAAACTATCACCATAAATTATTATAATAATATGTTCATCATAAAGTCATATATTATATCTCTTTCTTGAAAATTGGCAAGTTAGGAGACGCATCTGGACAGGCTTGTAACTTATGTAAAGTCCAAGTCATAAGTGTGGTAGTATCATATTGTTGGGGATGGGAATATTCATGAAGCGATAGTTTATGACTTTTTGGAATGGGAGCAATGATATGACCAACAACTCTTCGAATGGGTACGTGTAGACTAAGTCCCAACCCGATAAATACCCGCTCTCAAAATATTTTTAATTATTTAATTTTCTAAAATTCCCGACGATCACACTACACCACGTCGTCCCTAGTGTCGAGAGGGGTGGGGGTGGTGGTGGTGCGCGTGTGTGTGGTATTTCTCTTACTCTTCATTTCTAGGGTCTTGAATCTTTTGAAAGGTATACGATGATAAAATAATATAAACTAATATTTTTTTTCTCCATGTCTTATTTGGGATAAAGTAAGGAAAAGGATTCTTGGATTTCTCCTTCTCCAAGATCATGAAATATAATTAATAAAAAAAATGAGATACTTAATTAATTTCCAACAATCCACCACTCAGCCTTTGTGAGAAAGAGTGGACAGGTTTCCATGCATACAATCGTTGGGTGAATTGTATTTAAGTGGCAAAATATTTTGATTTGAACTGACACGTATTGAAGTGAGTCAACCATCAAATCTTATCAAGTGAAGAGAGTCTTGAACTTGATGTTCTTCAGTCGAGACCCTCATATCACATACTTTACCCACTAGTTATTACGGATTCCTTAATCATCGTCCTTTATTACACATAGATGATCTTTATGATTGTCTATCAGGGTATACTACCCCTCTAGAGTCTTAAGATCATCAAGAGTATTGGAGCTCAATCTCACCGTGTGCTTAGTATTTTCATCAAGTCATTCTCAATAAGACCACAACTAAGGGCTTTGAAATCATTGTGAGTTATAAACCCCTATTTGAGATCATCAATATTATCTATCAAATGTAGAATACCCCCTACGATCTTGAGATTATTTAGAGAAATATATCTCAATATCATCATGTGTTTTGTGATTCATCAAGTCCGTCTCAATAGAACTACCACTACGTGCTATAATTTTAGAATTGCTTTATACTCTCATTCTAATTGGATCATCAGTGACATCTTCTTGAAATCATATTATGGACACTGTATTTCAACCTTATTGTTTAATTCATCCAATACATCTCAATATGACCACCACTAATTGGCTATGAATTCATTTAGAGTTAACATGTTTTTGTATGCATAGTTTGTGCCATAGGGATGGAAATATAATGAATCATATGGACTTATCAGCCAAATGTTCCCCATCAATGGGCTTTAGCCCCACCATCCTTGACGTTTCCAGGATTTCTCCCCTGGTTAAACCTTTAGTAAATGGACCAGCTAGATTCTTCTCTAATCGTACATACTTCAAGGTTATCACACCATTCTTAAGTACTTGTTTTACTGAACCATGATTGATGCAAATATGTCTTATTTTCTCATTATAGAATCTATTATGAGTGACATCTCACTACTTGTGAAATACAATGGATAGATACCTGTATGGCTATTCTTTTCCATGGTGACACATCCGCTAGGAGGTTCTCATATACTCAACTTCTTGCCCTTCCAACTCTAATTCTATGAACTCCATAGTGAAGTATGTTATATAAGTCTTAGAGGACTTTCACTAGATAACACCTTCTCTTAAGGAGAACACATAACCACCGGTGGAGCTAACTTCATCATTATTTCACATTAAGTCTGCATTACAACTACTTCAAGAACTGTAGAAAACTTTTCAAAGTACAGACCTAGACCAATAGTACTTCTCAAGTACTTTAATGAACAGCGAAGAGCAACCCAATGAGTATAGTGATTGAGTCTACTTACAACATAGGAAATGTCTGGACGAGTATCGTTCATTAAGAACATCACACTTTCTATAATTTTAGCATTTTTATTTTAGGATACAACACCCCCATAATCATCAAGCAAATGAATTCTAGAATCATAAGGAGGTTTTACAGGTATAACACCAAAATAATCAAAACATTTTGAACATATTTTATACAAAATGAGACTGACTAAGGAATTTACCATCACTAATACTAATAAATTTTACCTCTTGAATCACATCAGCTTCCCTCATATCTTTCATATCAAATTTAGAAGACAAGAAGCGTTTAGTCTCATTTAAAATATGAAAACAAGTAGAAAGATAAGTATGTCATCTACATAAATCATATAGTAACACAATTTGAACCTATTACCTTTAGAGTAAGCACAAAACTCAAAAGTATTTAACTACATTGCTATATTTTACTAAGGTACTATCTATTTTTTCATACCACTGCTAGGTGCCTTTTTGAGCCATACAACGACTCCTACGTTTATATACTTCATCCCCTTGACCCAGAACCACAAAACCCTTATGTAGCATCACATAGATTTCCTCATCTAGATCTTCATTCAAAAGTATATTTTTAACATCCACATGATGTATAACTAGTTTGTGAATGACAACTAGTGATATATGGATCCTAATAGTGGTCATTTTGGTTACAAGGGAGTAGGAGTCAAAGTAAACTAATCCTCTCCTTTGGGTGAAACCTCTCAAGCCTAGTTGTAAATTTATCTACAAGTCTCAATTTCTCCTTAAAAATTCCCTTTTCTACTAATTGGTTTACTGTTCTTAGGTACACTAGTTAATATCCATGTATGTTTAATTTTAATAAATTCAAGTTAACTATTAATAGCCTCTTCCCAAAAATTATCTCCACCTAATTTTATAGCATCATTAGCCAGTTTAGGGCCTTTCTCCATGTGAGAACAAGCTAATACCTATTCACTTAGTATATATATTTTAAAGTCCTTGGTAAAAAACACATTAATAAGGCCGGGTCCACAACTTGACTCATTCCTATGCCTCTACCTCTCTTTGGTTCATTTTTAGGCATACTACTAGGATTTACATACGTTAATGGGAAGGGGTTATTATAACTTACATGCATATCAGAACTAGCAAATAAGTTATTAAAAAAATATAATAACAAGCAAATAGGTATTGATTTCATTCACAAATTTCATATGAAATATGTATGAAAAGAATTTAGCATCTGTAAATTCACAAATATACTTATTATCTATCGTTACGTATCTATATGCAACACTATTCTAAGCATATTATACAAAAATTGAATATATAGTCTTGGGTCTGATGATGGATTTTTTGAAGTCGGGTAGCCATAGCTTGACCAAAACCTCCCACACTTTTAAGTATTTCAGGCTAAGTGGAAGATCTTCCATAACTCATAAGGGGTCATGTCTATGTTTTCACGGTTACTCTATTAAGTAATAAACAAGAAGTCATGACAGCTTCCCCCTCACATGTTATTTGATAGACCTGAACTAATGGCGTTCAAAGATTCTATAAGTGCTCTATAATTCATTATAGCTATTCCATTTTATCGGGGCGTGTATGGTGTACTAAGTTCATGTTGAATAATGATATAATTCACAAACACTTTAAGGAAATTCGAACTATATCCAGTGCCCTAATTGGACCCAAGCCTCTTGATCTTTTCTATCAAGTTGATTTTAGCATTAGATTTCTATTTATTTACAAAAACCACTCGTTCCGCTTGATCTTTAGACATAGAAAAGATAGACTATAGAGAACCTATAATAGTTATCTACAAACGTTATATATCACTCCTCAAAGCGATGTTCTTTATAGTTAGCTAAGTCGGAATGCACTAGTTCATATAGTTTTATATGTCTAGTTATAATAGATTAAACGGGTATTAGCAATGCTTAGACTTTACACATATTTGACATTTAGCAAAATCGTTAATATTGTGAACAAGGATTAATATGAATGTCTTTTTAACCTTTTAATAGACTAAACATTAAGAGTTTTTAATATACCATGCCACACCTCTAAAGATTCAACATTATACATATACGTATATGCATTCGTATTCATAGTTATGGTGTTTAATATAAATTAACCACCATTAAGGTCCCCTTTCTCGACAAAGTCATCATTTAAAGTTATAACTATTTTGCCCACCCACAAAAAACTAATTTAAGGCCATGTTCTTGAGACGAGCAAGGGACCAAAGAGAACAACAATTAACTCTAAGGTATTACCAAAGTAAGTTGTAGAGAAACATGTTCTTTTTTCCGAGAATGTCGGTAATGGTTGAGTTTCCCATGTAAACACATTCTCCATCAACCACTTCCTTGAAATTTTTGAACATATGTTTGATTAAGTAGAAGTGTATAAGTGTTCAAGTATCAAGAATACATCCGCTCTTTCTCCATCAGACCTACCTCAACCATTATAGTGGCGGTTATCTCGTCGATCTCATTTAGGTCAGCGACAAGATTTGGAGCTTGAACCTTTCTCTGGTCACACATGTAGGCCTGGTGGTCTTCTTTCTCATAGTGATAGTGCGAGCCTTTAGACCTGACTTTATTTGACCATAATTTATAGTGGTGTCGCCTAAGGTGTGATAAAATAATGGATAAAATAAATGCAAATAAACACCCTAGGCTGAGCACTGTTCTGCAAGTATACGGGACGTATGCAAGTTTTATTGATAAATAAGATTCGTTCCTCAGAGACTACGAAAGTTAGAGAGAACTTATGCAATTTATCAAGTGCAAATAAGAAAGCTAGAATTATTAATACGCAAGAAAATAAAGACAAGAGATTTTTGTGGTGTCTCCTTGTGTGTTCTAAATAAACACACCTAAAAAGGCAAGACACGTACCGCAAGTGTACGGGTCGTCCGAGTAATATCCGGTAAACGGGTGTTTGATCGCAGGGACAGATTGGATAAGACTAAGATGTTATGTTGTAAGTGAGAATATTTGTTTAAATACTAAGAAAAGTAAATAGAATAGATGTTTGTTTTGTTTTTGATTAAATACTAAAGTGCAATCAAATTAAAGTACTAAATAAATAATGCAACTAAGCTAGACGCAAGTAAAAATTGAGTAAACGCGCGAGAGAGATAGTACTTGAGTAACGCTAGGGTTTTACCAAAACCTGTTAAATCAATGTCTTGTCTAAGGGACGAATTCGTAATTAGTATTAGTCGGGATTCGATATTCTCCTTACCCCCGTCAGGGTGGACTAAGAAGCTACTCTAGGGTGCTACAAACCCAGTCAAGGTGATTATAGTCCACCTTCGAATGTTCAAGTGTTTTACCCAATTGGCTATATGATTAATTAATACCGTCAGGCTCACTAATTTATATCCTACATTCAGTACCTAATTCCATAGCTAAACCCCCCGTCAAGGTGATCCATACGCCACTATATGGAATAGTCTAGTTACTAAATCCTATTATTGATTAATTACTTCAAGAATAGTTGTTAAATGCAAGATAATAAAAAATACTAAATTACCCAATTCGTATTAAATCATTACAATCTCAAAACCAGAAACATTGAATTAAACAAATTGGGGTTTAACCCATTAATGCATTATCAAGTACTAATTAAATTTAGCTCATGAAAGAAATAAAAACTAAGAAAATAGAAATAAAGGAATTCATAATGTTTTACAGAAATAAAAAGATAAGAAACCTAATTAGGGAACTAATTTGGTTGCGAATTTGGAGAAGATGACTTTCTCCAGCTTCTAAGCTTCTTCTCTTCCTTGCTCTGACTTTCTTTCTGATGCTCTGACTTGTGAATAATGAATTGTATGTAAAAATAAAGTCAAAAGGTCCTTTTATACTACTAAAATAGGTCTTGGGCTATTTTTAAAAGAATAATTAAATGCTAAATGGCCCAAGTCCATTCTTCAAACCCAAAATCCCGTCACTGTTGTATACCCTTCACGAAAACGGCTGTAACTTTCTCAATATAACTCCGAATCGACTCATTCATCTTGCTAATTCTTCGTAACTCGATAAGGCACGAATCGTCTTCATAATTCAAGGGCTGAATCCATCTTTAAGTAGCTCGAAATCAGCACTTTCCATCAGCCTTCCAGATTTTCAGCTCAAATTTGTCAACTCCTTGGAATATTTCTTGTAGCTTTTGACTTCTTTACACGATCTTTGACTTCTTTACACGATCTTTGACTTCTATTCTCGATTCCTCTCCTTGCTAGTATTAGAAACCTACAAACTTTTCACTAAAACAAACCATATTACGCGCAAAAGCTTAATAATAAAAAATACTAGAATTCAAGGATGGAAAATGAAATATAACGATTTAATACAAAAAGTCTATCGAATTAATCAATTAAACACAAAAAATGATGTCTCTAATAGGTATATAATTAGAACAAAATGGGAGACATCATTTTGTAAATATAAAATTAAACTAATAATTTAAAAGACAGAAAAGTAAATAAGCAAAGAACAGATAGTATGAGAGTTTAGCTCGAGAAATTAGCAAGTAATCCCCACTAATCTTGTTTATTCTAAACATGTAAGGGTGAATCATGTAGTATTGCAATAATCAGGATTCCAAATTCCTACCTACACCCGGAAAGCGAATAGGTAGGCTACGACACAACCACGAGATGACCTTAAATAAGGTTATCCTACGCCACTAGGTTCCTAAGTAGATCTTTCTTTCAATTGGTGATATGGTGATTAAAACTAACCCTAATGATTATCTAGTTAGGCTGGTGTTGTCAGGACCAATTCCTTATTCTAGACGTTATGTGGTGTTTCAATAGTTAAACACCCATTCCGGGCGACCATCCAACTACTATTAAGGTAATCCTATACGATGCGTACCGCAAGGAAAACAAACAATAAATCAAAACACATAAACAGAGAATAAAACATGAATTCAAATTAATTATGATAGTATCCCAAATTTAATAGATAAGAACTAGGGTTCATACATATATGCTAAATTTCAAACTAAATATAAATTAGTTCATACTAAAGAAAGAAAAGAATTACAAATTTGAAGGTTGAAGAAGACATGATATGGCGTTCAGCTCTTTCCAGACTTCTCTTCTTGTGTTGTAAGCTTCCCCTTGGCTTAAGATTTGCCGATGATGTGTTTCTTTTGATTAAAGGGTGTATTTATAGGGTATAGAAAACCCTAAAACGTTTTCTTGGAGTGGAAGACAAGTAACTTGGACTCTAGCCCAACTCAAATTCGTAACCCTAAAATATAGAAAAGGTAAGATTCTAGTGTTGTTTTGATTTGGCCGTAACTCCTTCAATACTTATCCGTTTGACGCGTTCCAATAGTCGAAACTTATCGTCTCGGAAAGCTCTATAACTTTGATTCATACCATTCTTCCAAATTCTTAACCAATCTTGAGTTATGATCAATTTTATGTTTGTTGCTGCTGGAATTCAAATTTATTTGGCAACTTTATCTTTTCCTTTTTCATATTTCTTTCCTTTATCTCTAATTTTCATGTTTATATTCTTTCCCTTATCTCTTATAATTGACTTTACATCTAATTAATTACCTTAAATCTTTAAAACTTCACAATTAACAAACAATTAAACCCAATATGCTCTAAAAATAATAAATAATTAAATCAAGACGCGAAATAGGAAAGTATACTAAATCATGAGAAAAACGACCTATATCCTAATAAATACACCTAAAATGATGTCTCCAACTAAGATTAAATCATCACAAATAGGGAGACATCATATAGCTAGATTACTATTTGAAGTATTATCAATAAAAGATAAATACTTATCCTTTAGGCAATTTGCCTCTTCGACTTGCAAATGACTAATCAGTCTATAAATACCATTTCCTTCTTCTGAAATGTCTTCTAATGATCTTTGCAGACCCTTATTTAGTGAACAGATTGAAAAATGGGTTCTTCATGTTGTTCAAGAGCCATCCTCTAGCCACTGAGGTACTATTCTTGAGCTTGGTTTTGAGAGCGAGATGCCTTGCCAATTCTTCTTCGGTAGTAGTTGTATTGTCAGATAAGAGAAAACTCCTCAAACACAACTGAATCAAGATCATACTAGTCGAGACAGATTAGAAGGTTTTGTTCACAGTTAGTAGTTTGAACCATTCATGGATTCCAACTTTAACACGCACGGAACAAATTTTGCATTACAAAAATGAAGCAACATCCAAAAAGTGGAAAACCATTTCCAATCAGTGGTTCAATAAAATATTTTTAAATTGTTGGTAAACTTAAAATAACACTGATCAATAAATGAGATAATCACAAGAAATATATTTAAGTACGAAATAAACTTATAACAAGTTACACGTAGATAAATAACATATTACCAAATACTTACAACAAATTCCAAAAATTCTGAGTAATAGCGTGACCGTTACAATCACTTTGTTAAAAAATATTTTCTGGGTTTATGACCGGTATCCTCAAACTGAATACTATCACTGCTCTAGTATAGGCTAAAAAACGTTTAGAATGAGAGTTGAAAGCTTTTCTTTTCTGGCGAGTTTTTGTCTTATCTTGGTGTGGTTGAAAAATGACTTCCGCCCTCTTATATAGTTGTTTATTAAATATCCAAAACATTCACCACAAATAATTAAATAAATTGTCCATCATAAATCCAACCAGTTTTCTTAACATAGGGAAATGACGCATTTGACCAAACTTGTAACTTATGTAACAATTGACCGTTGAGAATGAGAGCAATGAATATGACCGACAACTCTTCGAACACTTCCAATATATTTTTCAATTCTCCAAGACTCTCCACAGCCACCCTCCGGTGGTGTCAAGCTGGGTGGTAGTCGTGGTGGTGCACGAGGGTATTTCCTTTACTTATTTTTTTTTTAGAGTTTTGAACTTTTTAATGTTAAGTTGCTAACTTAACCAAAAGTTCGAACTGTAAAAGAAGGCGCATAACAGATTATAGGAGATTTATACTCCAACACGACCCCTTACGTGCAAGCAGGCTTAGAGAAGACGTGCATGCTTAGTAAAGGAGATTGATTGATCTAAGTAATACACGTAGAGAAGATGGATTGATCTAAGCATGAACTTCAAGTACTTAGAGCTCTGATATCATGTTAACATGCCAACTCAACTAACAATTCAAACTATTATAAGAAAGTGGATAACAGATTATATGAGATATATACACCAATATTTGAAAGGTATATAAGAATAAAATAATATAAATTTATATATTTTTTTCCTTCATTTTGTATGGGAAACAAAGTAATAAAGAAAATCCTCGATCTTTTTGTTTTCCAAGAGTATGGAACATAATATAACCATTGGGATTCTCTATTAATTATTAGTTATAACCATTATTTCATGTTCTTGTGAAGTTATACCTTTGGTTTTTGTTAGTTATGCTTTGAAGGCATTCTCATTTCCCGTCCAAAAAAAGAAAAGCACATTTTTCAAACATATATACTATTTAATTTTATACCACTTAGTTATCACGTGAATTGGTAAGTAAATCGCTAATTAAATCAAAAAAATAAATAGATTAATGATTTTTAACCAATTAATTTACGCCATGTCATAGATACTATTTAGTTGGTATAATTTTAAATAGTATAATATATCATTACTCTTCGTTTATTAATCGTAGCTTTCAGAAAATCCATTATGACAAAATAAATGAATGTATATTAATGTATCTCCCTTCATGTTCCTTTTTAACTTTCTTTCCTCACGGGTCGGAGACATGACATGAATGCACATTTATTAGACAAAGTGTTCTCGCACACCATAAACTTTAAGCAATCGGCAATACTCGAAATATTGAACTTTATGAGTTTAAATTTCAACGTAATTATAAAACGAAGTACCAATGACACCATCAAACCATGAACATTGTATTTCTTTTATTAAAATGGACAAATTGTTCTAACATAATGAGGGTAACCAAACATAATGTACAAAAAGCTCAAAAGAAATGTACAGTTGCAGAAGAGCATAACTCACCAGAAACTACTATCTTATGTTCTTTTCGCTTGTCGAAAAATTCAATTAAAAAAAAAAAGAAGAATAATAAATCCAAATTGTACTATAATATCAAACCTTCTTTCACTAGTTGCTCCAATGAAAATGCCAAATCCACCATTGTTGGACGCTCATCAGAATCTTCTCGCAAAGCAACCTCTGCTATATCCGCAAGTTTTAGCAGAGGTTCGAAATTTCTAGGCAAAGCTACGTATCTATCTATCGTAGCAGCTGCTTTTCCTTGTTTTATTAACGGTACGGCCCACTCAACTATACTCGAAGGCGAGCATTCCGTGTCGTAAGATTTCCTTCCACTCAAAATCTCGAGCAAAACAATACCGAAGCTATAAACATCGTTCTTTAAATCTATATCAATATCTCTTTCATTTGGAGTCACAAGTCCAAAATCAGCTATTCTTGCTCCCCAATCAACATCCAAAAGAATATTCGAACTCTTGATATCACGATGAGCTATCGGAGGTGAAACCTCCGTGTGAAGATACTCTAACCCCTTCGCGGATTGCATAGCGATTTTCAATCTTAAGCTCCAATTTAACGGAGAAAGTCCTCCATGAAGATGATCATGTAGAGTCCCACGTGGCATGTATTCGTAAACTAAAATTCTCTCCCCCATTTCCGCACAATAACCTAATAAGTTCACGATATTCGTGTGTCTTACGTTACAAAGAATCTCCAACTCCGTTTCAAATTCTCGACTATTCGTGTGTATTATTGTAGCGGCGTTTGCTCTTTTTACCGCCACTTGTCTTCCATCTGGTAAAACCGCTTTGTAGACAAAACCGTAGCTTCCTCTTCCAAGCTCGTTAAACTCTTTGAAACCATTCGTCGCGTCTTTCAACTCGGAAAGTCTAAAAACTTGTGCAGCTTCGGGACATAATATAACCGAAACAGTCGGATTTGGATCGGTATTTGCATCAGTTTCGGGCTCCGGTTTACGAACGCAAAACGGGAAGATCGATTTCTTTTTATTTTCATTGTTTGTGTTCACGACTCGTGGTAAAACAAACCACGCGATTAAAATCAATAAGAAACCCGAAACTGCGGGTGCGATTATAAGCACTAAGTGTCGTAATTGATGCCATTCTTTCTCGTTTTTCGAAGATTGAAGCTTGCAAACATCTATACACGAGCTGTTCTGACAAAGCGAGCATGGTGTGCAAACCCGATCAGCGTTTTCTGTACATGAACTTGAAGGAAAAAAGCCTTGAGAACAATTGACCCCACAAGGGGAACAAATCTTTAACTCTTTTCTAACACATAAACTTGTTAAATCCTCCTCGTTTATAAGGCTAGCGTTAAATGCAAACTTTCCATCTCCGCAAGAACTTGGTGTACATAAACCCGGACTACATAATTGCAATGGAGGATCGTAACCCATTGGAGATGATATATTAGCAAACCAACAATCAAGTACTAAATCTGGTTCTCTAATACCACATGTAAGGTAATCAGATGAAGCAATCGCAAGAAAACCAGACCCTTTCGGAATTAATGATTGATTAAAGTTTCCCCAACACATAATCCCATGGTTATCTTCTCTAATCCCACAAAAATGTGTCGCACCAGCTGATAATGATACAAATTGTATCCCTTTAGGAGGAGTAACAAGAAATGAACCATTATTACCCCAACATTTCACATCATTAGATTCCTCATGAACACCACAAACAGAGGCTACCCCAGAAGTTAAGGCCATGAAGTTATCCGATACATTGTGTATACCTAAGCTATCGTGATTCGGTCCCCAACAAGTGATCCCACCTTCTCTAACGCCACCACAGCTAAAACCGTCACCAGAAACAATTTTCTTGAAAGAAAGTGAAGCAATAGTTTGATCATAATAGAGACTAGTCTGTTTTGAGCTCAAACTATTATTACTTGTTTGAAGAATATCCCAACAATCAACAAGACCAGAATCGCTTTCAGAATAGTAAGTACCTCTAATAGCACAAACGTGATTTTTACCAGCAGAAATCTGAGAATATGCATTGGATTTAAAGATCTGAGGAACAAGATCAGAGCTTGATCCAATAGGGTCCCAACAATAAGCTTGCGAAGTATTAACTAAGATCCCACATAAAAAACCATATCCACCTGAGAGAGCTGCCATAGGAGGAACATTAGAAGGATAACTAGACGGGCTTTGTTGTGAAGAAGAATTGGTTTTGTTTCCCCAACAGATTACTTGTTGCTTTCCACTAGCATCAATGGCACAGAAGAAACTGTTATAACCAAACGAAGCAGAAATGGGACCCATCGTTCCAAACCCGAATACGAGAGGGATGAAATGGAAATGGAAATGAACAAGGAAGAAAAGAGTGTAAGGTTTGGGGGGTTTTGGTGTTTTCATGATGATAATGAGTTGGTGTTGAGGTATGGTAAGGAAAGAGTACAGAAGAGTACAGACATGGAGTATAAGAATGTTGATGAAGTAGAAGAAGAAATAATAACAACACTGCTGGAGATGATGAGGAGAGAACATGGGTCTGGGCTGTTGCCATTTTTACAGCACTTCTATGTACCGTTTACTACTTCGCTAGTCACTTACCTTTTTTTTTGGTCAATTTTGGCAGTTATTTACTCTCACTATTAAATATGGTAGATTCTTTATATGCCTACTTTATAATTCTTCATATTAACGGTCTTGGAGGTCCATTTTTTTGGTAGAATCTTGGAGGTCCTCGTGATTTCACGCATTATTAATATTCAATAAAATCTAGCGAATGACAAAAAAAAAAAAAAGTAATTTTTGGTTCTCATTTAGCCAAAATTAGGTTTGCAATTTTTTTTTTGGTTAAATGAAAGTTAAAAGTTTTTCTTATGGGACAAACGTAAAAGTTAAAACAAGACGGCCGGATAAGCCAATCCCGAACCTAGTAAAATGGTATGTAAGCTCCAGTTGCCGTTCATCCATCCTACTCCGTTGTCTAGTTATCCGCGCAGTTCGGTTCGCCATTCCGTTGAGTCTTCTCGGAAGATGGATGAAGAACATATTACCACGTTCCTCTGCAAACTGTAGGATCCGCTTGACGTACGGTTTGACTTTCCACCATGCAGCTGGGAGCGTATTGAGACCTTGAATCAGATCAAGGTTATCTGAGAAAATAACTGTTTTATTTTCTATGTCATGCATGACCATTCAGCTGCTTCGAGGACTGCTATAGTTTCTCCTTCCGTTGCAGTGTCTGCCCATATTGGTTTAGAAAACGTTGATCGATGCCCGTCTGGGTATCCCTCTTTACGATCCCGATACCACTCTGTTCCGATTTATCTTTGAAAGAAGCATCACATGTAAAAATATTTTGTGTTCATGCGAGTTCAACAAGCGTTGTTGATGGTATCGCTGTGACGCCTTTCTGGTTGTGTAGGTAAGCCATCCCCATCCTATCCAAAAAGGTCTTTCATTTCTGCATTTACCGACAATAGAACCGTATCTATATCCAGTGAAACGTTTTCGTGTATGCATTTCATTTTGTGTTTCCAGATATTCCACAGTGTTAACATAACGTAAGCCACCACAGTCTTTTTGTCCAATTGTGTTGAATCAGGTCCCTCGAAGATACTAGTAAACCACACCCCCAGCGTGTCTGGCTCCGTTTCCGATATCCCTATTTGTAAGGCCGAACCTGTCAAAACCTGTTACAAAAGGAGCATGTTAAGAGAAGGTGAACACTTGTTTCCGTCTGCCCATCGCACTAGTAGCACCATTTGTCATTGGTACTGTGCCTCAAATAAAGGTTTTTCCTCGCAAGTAGTATATTCCTACACGCTTTCCAAGTGAGACTCCCAACTTTATTTGGGACGTTAGACTTCCAAATTTTATTCCATAGTTATGTACTCCTCATCTGTGCTTGAGACGATGATTGTTCTTACATGAGTTGCGCATCCATAGTGAGTATCCGATAACCGGATTTAGTGGTTTATTCTCCTGAGCGAGTATGAGGCCATGTAAACGTATCCTGATCTTCCCTGTTAAGAAACGATATTCTGCTAATCTCCCCTTTTACAGGTATTGGCATCACTGCATCAATCATTTCCCATTTCCAGTCATCTACGTTGGTCTTCATAAGTTGATCCACTATTTGCAAAGTTGTATCCATAGGTTTATCTTTAACAAGTCCCGAATAAAGCCATCTGTACTCCCAAATTCGGGTTGTTTCTCCATTGTCGATTTGGACAAAGGCGTGTTGAATTAGCAACTCATGACCCTCCATAATACTAGCCCATGACCGGAGTCTGCTCTGTCTGAGCTTGACCTCAAGAAAATCCTTGTCCGGGAAGTAAATTTCTTTAAGGACTCTTGCTGCCAATGATTCTGGATATTGAAGTAATCACCACGCTTGGCTAGCTAACAACGCCGTATTTGCTCGTTTTAAGTCCCTAAAACTCATTCCTCCTATAACCTTTGCAGCCGTCATCTTCTCTCATTCCATCCAGTGAATCTTCCTTTTTTCAAGGAAGTTCTACCAGAATCTCGCAATGATAGACGCGAGCTTCTTATAGAAAGAGACTGGAAAAGAGAAAATTGACATAGCATATCTGGGGATCGCTTGTAGTACTGCCTTTATGAGATTTTCCTTTCCTCATTCGGATAATAATTTTGCGATCCAGGGTTGTACCTTGTTAAAAACTTTATCCTCAATCCACTCAAGCGTCTCTATTTTTGAACGTTTGTGACATAATTGTATACCCAGATACTTGCCAATGTTCTCTATCTCTTTAATATGAAGTGTCTCTGCCACGTGATGTCTGACATCCTCTGGGGTTTCGCCAAGGATATCTCTCATAGGGAATACCTCTACATCTAACACGCAAAAAAAAGAATCAGCTAGTTTAGTGGAGATTTTAGTGGAGGAAAAGGTTGATGATGAAACAAATCTAAGCAAATTGGAGGAAATTGATGAAAATCCGAAGTCAAAGT
Organism: Nemophila menziesii; assembly: GCA_029959085.1. Classification (NCBI taxonomy): domain Eukaryota; kingdom Viridiplantae; phylum Streptophyta; class Magnoliopsida; order Boraginales; family Hydrophyllaceae; genus Nemophila; species Nemophila menziesii. The sequence continues at coordinate 56,548,228 of JARWIR010000001.1, forward strand.
TAAACAACAATGAAAATATAAACGTAGAGTATGCTCAACTAGGTCAGGAAAAGCAAAATAGTGGTATACAAAAATCGATTTCATCAATTATTACTCCTTGGACAAATCTATTTCAGGGAAACATCAAAGAATCCCTTAAATTAGATTATCATGATCCTATCATTAAGGACGGAAAGAAGATTATTAAACCGCCGGTGAAATTTTTTGAAGCCGTTGCGAAACAATGGAGTAATTATCTTGTGGGTCAATTCATAGACTCGTCACCTCCATTCTAAATGATCAACAACTTTGTCTAGAAACAGTGGAGTAAGTTAGGCAAAATAAATGTTAGTGATAATGGAGTCTATATCTTTATGTTTGAACTCAATACTATTGTAACGAAGCTCTTGAGCATATGTGGCCTATCAATGGTAAGCAACTCTTGATAAGAGCTTGGAAAGTTGGAATGTGTTTTGAAAAAATAGACCCAAAAAAAATTCCTATATGGATCAAACTAAAAAACATCCTAGTGGCTCTTTGGACTAATGTGGGCTAAGTTATGCATCAAGTGGTATTGGTAATTCTATTCAGATGGATACTATTACAGAATCAAGAGTTAGATTGGGATCTTTGAGAGTTTGTGTGGAGATTAATACTACATAACCTTTACCTGACTCTATGTTTATTGATATGGGTGAAGATAAGCTGCATGAAATTGAAGTTATATATAACTGGAAACCTTTGATATGTGATAAATGTCATAGTATTGGACATCTTGAAGCCAAATGTAAAGCCATGAAGTTGGCTTGGAAACCAAACAAAAAAAGCTGATGATAAATCTGTCATTGAAGGAAATTCTTCCACTATATGTGTTAAACCTCAAACTGCATAAAAGGAGGTTTTGACAACAATTCAGAGCAAAAACAAGCAAAGATTAAGTCAAACTGAGAAAGAGGAGTGTTCTAAAATTTCTAATTATTTCCAAAATCCTGAAGAGTCTACCAGCTTAAACAATGATCTGCTGGCTCTCATAAACACTAATAAGGTGATTGAAGAAGTCAATATCCCTACAGATCAATGAATTTTGCGACTTGGAATGTGAGAGGTCTAAACAACTCTCTCAGACAAGATGATGTTAGTAAAAAAAATTCAATTCATAGAATATAATTTGTAGGTATTCTAGAAACTAAAGTTAGAATAGAGAATAGTAGTAGTATTTCTAAATATAACAATTATAATTGGACTCACAACTACTCTCAAGATGATATAGGTAGAATATGGATTATGTGGGAGATTTTTTTTCTTAATGTCAAGGTGATTGAGATGTCTTCACAAGCTATTCTCTGTGAAGTTACACTGCTGGAGGATAAGAAGAAGATTATTATATGTCTGGTCTATGCGAGTAATGATGAAGATGTAAGACCAAAAGTATGGGATGACATGATCAGATGGAGCTCAAGTCATTCTAATGGTTTTTTTGTTGTTTTGGTGATTTCAATGAGATTTTAAAGATTCAAGATATGCTTAACTTTGATACTCTATCTAAAGTAGCATTATGTTTCATTGATTGCCTTGATGATGCTAACTTATTTGAGCATCAATCTAATGACACTTATTATACCTGGACTAATGAAAGTGTTGATGCAGGGCTTAGAGCTAGCAAGATTGATCGAGTTCTAATTAATAGGAATTGGATTGATAATCTTCCATCAATAAAGTCTGTATTATCTCTCCATCCATTCCAGATTACTATGATATAAAGATGACGATTGGAGCTTATAGAAGTAAAGTCAAGAGTTTTTTCAAATTTTTCAACATTTGGAGTAAACATGAAAAAATTATAGATGTTGTTAAGGATGCTTGGAAGATGGAGGTTAAAGGAAATTTCATGTTTCAAGTATGTATAAAGCAGAGGAATGTCAAAGTAGCTCTCAAAATCTTCAAAAAAAATTACTTCAGAAGAGAACTTATCATTTAAAGAGAAAGAGTTAGTCAAATTACTTGAAAATTCTATGATTATTGATCACAATGTACTAAGGCAAAAAGTAGGAGCTAGTTGAGTGAATCTCAATGATTGTAACTCAACCTACTTTTCTAAACTAATCAAAGGAAGAATAGCTCATAATCAGTTTGACTCTGTGAACAAATAGAATGGTGAGATTATCACATCTCCCAAGCTTATTACTGAAGAATTTATCTCATATTATAAAAATCTTTTGGGTTTTATTGAGTCCAATGAAGAAATTTGCTCTCTTGATATTCCAAGATCTTTATTTATGTGATAGAATAATCTAGTTTCGAGACATCATTTTAGGGATATTTAGTACTTAATTTTGGTGTTTTTCCCCATTTATTCATACTTTTCACTTTCTTGTCTAGTTTTAGGTGTTTTACAATTTTATAAGCTTTTGCACGTAATTTGTGTGTTAATTGTGTAACACTTAGTTAATGAAGGCTAATATACCTTGGCATAATGATAAGAAGTGAATAAAAGCAAATAAAACCCCTCAATCATAAATAAAAAGAAATTTTTTGGATATATTTCGAAAGTAAAGAATACGCCTTGATGGAAAAACATTCACTAAGTATAATACTACAGAAAGAGTAAATACAACTATTACCCCCTGTACTATGGGCCGATTGACTACTTACCCCCTACTGTTTAAAATGCGACTGTTTACCCCCTATACTAATTTTTCGTGACTCAATACCCCACATTTTCCCTACTTAACGGAATCCATGCACGTTTTAGTGACTATTTACCCCCTATAAGAAAATATACGAAAACTTAGTAGGGTAATAGTCACAAAAACGTACATGTATTTTGTTAAGTGGGGGTAACGAGTCATGAAAACTTAGTCTAGGGAGTAAATGGTCACATTATAATCAGTGGGGGGGGGGGTAAGCAGTCAATCGACCCATAGTACAAGGGGTAATAGGGATATTTACTCCAGCAGAAAATCAGTCACGAATTTGGAGGTTCCCTTTTTATGAGAAAATCGATATTTGAATTGCGGTCGTCTCCATATAAAGTACATTAAATTACAATAAGTAACGAAGGATATATGACCAAATCAATCTGCAAAGGTTTATCATGTTCTACAATTTCGGAATACAAATTTTGGTAAGATTTGGACTCCTTAACTTGGGGACTACTCCATAATTCGACAAAAGGCCAATATATATATATATATATATATATTCCTACCTAGAAGATTGATCCTTGATCAGTCCTTAATCAATATTTCACCAAGAAATCATCAGGCCCAAGTGAGAAGAAGAGAAGAAGGAATTGGAAGTTGTTCATGCCATTCCAATCTTTCTTGTTTGTAATTTATTTTCTTTCTTTCTCTAGTATGAACTAAATCTATTTAGCTTAAGATTAGCATACATGTATGAACCCTAGTCTTGTTTTATATCTATTTTAATATGGGTTGTCCTTTAACATTTATTTGAAATTAGTAGTGATAACTTTGTTTCCATGTGCTTTGATATATAGTCTATAGTTCTTGCGGCGTACAACATATAGGATTACCATAGTAGTTGGATGGTCACCCGGAAGGGGTGTTCAGCTATTGAAAAACCACATTAGCGTCTAGTGTTCGGTATTGATCTTGATGGGCTTGCCTAACTAGATAGTAAATAGGGTTTGAGATTAACAAATGATCATTGCGGCAGGGCCCCCTTACCTAAGTCCTCTGGTAATTGTTAGGTTGCCTCCTAAGTCCACCCGGAAGGGGGTTAGGAGGAATATAGAATCTTGGCTATTGGATATCACACAATTCTCCTTTAGGTAATAACTATAAAACAAGGCTAGTGAGGATTACTGGCTATTTCTCGAGCTAAACTCTCATACTATCTCTCTTATTTATCTTCCTGACTTTAGTTTAATTAGTTAACTGTCAGAGTCTTGAAAACCAAACAAATATTTTAGAGTCTCCAAGCATATTATTATTTTAACTTATTTTATTGCATATTATATTTTCATTAGTCATAAATAACTTTCGTAGTCCCTGAGATCGATATATGTTTTACTTATACATTACTTGCAAACGACCCGTACACTTGCGGTGAGTTTGTGGTGGGGCCTAGGGTGTGATAAAATAAGATATAAATAAAGTGCAAAAACACCCTAGAACTACACGGTTCTGCAAGTATACAGATCGTATGCAAGTTTTAGATAAAGATTCGTTCCGCAGAGACTACAGAGGTTAGGAGAATCTTATGCAAATACTTAGTGCAAATAAGTTAAAGATAGAACAACTAAACGCAAATAAAAGTAAAGATAAATAGATTTTTGTTTGATTTTCTAATTAAACTAAACTAAAACTAAGAATTAAAAGACAGAAAATAAATATGAAAGAGAAGTGATATGAGAATATAGCTTAAGTTATTAGCATGTAATCCCCACTAGTTTTGCCGTTCTAAACATGTAAGGGTGAATTATGTAGTATTTTCCTAATCGGTCCCAATATGCTATCGGTAGTTTCAAATAGGATTTACCGGTGTCAATAAAGCTTCCTAAGCAAACTTTTCCTGTAATTGGTAAATAGTCACAAAAACTAAACCATAGTGATTATCTAGCTAGGTTGGGTTGTCAGATCAAACCTAAAACTAAACGTTATGTGCTAAACATGCAATTAAACACCGTTGTCAATGGTATCCTAATTACTAGATGGTAATTCTAATGGCTGCAGTCCACAAGAACACAGAATATAAACCCAAACACATAAACAGAGAATAAATACTATAATTCTATTTAAAACATTAAATTCCCAAATTAGATAGATGTCAATCAAAACTAGGGTTCATACATTAATGCTAAAACTCAAGCTAAAGAAATTTAGTTCATGAAAGAAAAGAAAGAAATTACAAATCTAAAGGTAGAAGAAGACATTGTGATGAACAGCTCCTTCCAGACTTCTCTCTTGTGTTGTAAGCTTCCTCTTGGTTTAAGTTTTCACCAAGGATGATTTAAGAGTGTTAAGAGGCTGTATTTATAGTGTAGATGTTGACCTAATTCGTTTCTTGGAGATAACTTCAAGTAATGGACTCCTAGCCCAACTCAAATTCGTAAGGAAAACACTGCTGGACCGTTTTGAGTGTATCTTCTTCGTTATTGGCCGGATTGAGCTCCCTAAGATACCAAAAGAATCGCAACAGAATTATCTTGACCCTATAGAAGGAAATTACCAAATTCGGCCTATTTCTAAGGTAAAAACGCATATCTTTGGACGTGTATGCAGAATCCCAGATTTAGGCAGCTTTTCCTTTTCCATCTTTTTAGCAATTGTTTCCTTATCTCTAATTTCCATGCATATCTCTTTCCATAAGTTGTAGTCTTTGAATTGGACTCTAATTAATCTCCAAATTTATTTTTAAAGCTTCACACTAAATAAACAATTAAACCCAATATGCTCTAAAAATAATAATTCTACAAATCAAGACCCAAAATAGGAAAGTGCACTAAATTAAGCTAAAATCAACCTATAAACTAATAAATAAGCCTAAAAGGATTTCTCATAAGTATATTTTACTATCACAAATGAGGAGACATCAAGACCCCCAACTCAAAGTTGTATCGTCCCGATACAATAAAAGTAAAGAACAGTAGGGTAGTCAAAATAAACAAGAAGAAGTCGGAGGAGAACAAGAACAAAATATAATGAATGATCCTAGAGCATAAAATCCAAAAAGATCTCATGTAGTAATGCTCAAGAAATAATGCACAAATATTCCTAATATACATGTAATCAACAATCCATAAATTCAAGTTAAGATTAATTTCGCAATGCCAGAAAGAGAGGATGATAACTTAGTTCAGGTTAATGGCTATAGGTTGTTCATAGGTCCCAAATACAGCATCCAATGGTCCACTTACCTACTACCTAATAGCTCAATTGTTTCTCCATCTAGTAGTTAAAAATCCTAAGGTCTTGGTTATAACTTGGCTTAAGGACGGGTGTGGTATATTTGGATAATGAAAAGTGAGCTTTTGGCTCTCTCCTCACTAGCCATCAACGAATCGCCCTAGAGCTTGAGTTTTCACTCGAAGATGTTCTCACTCAACCCAATTTTATTGATGCTTTTTAATGTGCATCCCCAAGAGTCCCAATTAAAACCTTTGATGATATAACATCCACTTTGCCGGTCCGAATATATATTTTCTTTTCACATCAATTTTTCTCTTTTGTATAGTTATGATTCTCTTTTGATGTTTAGATATCACACTATTTTTTTTATATATATATTCTTTTTATGCCCTTGTTGGCAAAATTAGCTCGTGGCTTCTTTTTCATTCACTATTACCCCGGCAAAGGGTTACAATAATAACAATTCATCATCAATAAAATCACAAAGATAATTCCCAAATTCCCAAAGTTCCCAAATGATGAAACCCACCACCCCAAACTCAAGCTCTAAAACGAGTGTCTCAGGTTTTGCGATTCGAGTGCGGGCCATATAGATAAGTCCTAAAAACTAGGGTATGGATTATAATGTGTTTCAATAAAGGCTTTACAAAGGCTCAGAGGGGCTAAGACGGATAAATAACAATAATATCAAACAAAAGGGTGAGAAAGTCTAAAGGCTTCAAGTGTTTTATCATGAAAGATCTGTCTTAGTCATTTTTCTAACTACCGGATTTCGTTACGTTTTCATTATTAGTTCATAGATAAGTGGGTTTTCAACTAATTTTAAACCTCACGTTCTACACACCAAATAACTATTCCTAAGTTTCAACGTGATTTCTTAGCATTGCTCATTAACTTTTCTATCCTTTATTTCCTGTTTTCATACATGCATCTAAACAATTTTGTTTGCATCTTTCAAAAACATACTACTTACTATCATTAACCTAATAAAATCATGCTCAAATAGGTACATTCAAGATATTCTATGCCTTAATTCAACCTAAAAATTTTAAATTTTATGCAAAAAACGAAAAGAAGATGAGGACAACGAATCCCCACCCCCAAATCAAAAGTGAGCCGTGTCCCCACGACTCGAAAAAGACTCAAGCATGGAATAAAATTTAAAATAAAACTAACTAAACTACCTAATGCATACAAGCTATTGAGAAAAATTAGAATGACCTACTTGGCTGGCCATAGAGATCCATCATATCATCCTCATCTTCTGAAGCTGAGGGATCGGTGTAATCATCAACATCCTTATACAAGGTCAAATTTTCTACTTGTATTTCCAACTGCATGATTTCTACCCAAAGGTCTTTGTTATCTTCACGTAATCTTTCAACTTCGTTCTGTAACTTGATAGCCCAAGGAGGAAGATCATAAGCAATTTCAGAGGAAGAAGTAGAAGAACCTTGGTCTAAAGGCCTCCTTGATGGTGTGGACATTCTAGCAGTTAATCTCTTCTTTGGTAGTGGTTGTTCAGGTGCCTGTTCTTTGGATTCTTCAGAAACCTCATCAAGATTGATGGGTTTTTCAATGGTGGCTCTAGGCAATTTCTTATTCTTCCCAAGGATTGAACACTTTCCCTTGTATTCCATAGCTTCAGATCTGTTAGTCATGCTTGATTCACCCACAACTCCAGTTATACCAAGGATGGATTAAAAGTTTAAGGAAAATTTGGTTTAGCTTGATGTTGGTGCTTGGAATTGATGGAAGAGAAAGGTTATTTGATTGATCTTGGAAGAAATCTTTAAAGCTTGTTGAATTTGATGGTGTTTTGATGGTGTAGTGTGATGAATTTGATGAAGGATTGTGTTTATGGAAGATGATGGAGAGGATTTGATGAGTTGTTGTGTTAATTGTGAAGGTTTGCACAAGCTTTAAGGTGTATATATAGGGTTTGGGTCTGAAAATTTCGTGGGTGGAAGGCTAGGGTTAATCTTATAAGGTAAGAATTTGATTAGGAAAGGAATTCCTTCACAAACCGCCTCTTGCGGTGCACCGGACAAATCATGCGGTATACCGCAGCTTCTGCTGCTCCAAATTTTTGCCCACTGGATAATACCCGAGCTAGCACCCCGTGGCACGTGTTTTGTGCCTGCGGACCAGGGGTGCGGTGCAGGTGGTAGTCCGCGCCATGTCCGTCAAAAAACCCGTGGTACCCGACCCCGTGGCACGCATTTTAGGCGTGCGGACCAGGTGTCCGGTGTACCGCGCCTTCAGGTCGATTTTTTTTCTTCTTTGTGGATGAAACCCGTGGTACCCAACCGTGGTACGGGTTTTCTGGGTACGGTGCATCCCTGCGGACCATGGGGTAGTCCACGGGGTAGTCCGCGCCAGGCTTTGGGTTCCTCCAATTTTTTCCTTTCGACCCCAAACTCGTTTCCTGCACAATAACACACTACCTTTCTCTCCTATTAGCTTGTAAAAACAATTAAAAATATACACTAACTTAAAATTATACACTATAAAGCAAAAACAACTAATCTAAAAAGCAATTAAAACAAGGGGTGTCTCCCAAGAGCACTTTTGTTTAACGTCTTTGAGTTAGACGTGTACCTCAGGCTAAGCGCATTCAACAAGGTAGATTTTCTCCCCTTGCCCAAAGTCCTCACTGTCATAGTATCTCTTCAAACGCTGGCCATTCACTATGAATGTCCGTTGCTCGGTTGGATTTTCAATCTCAATTGCTCCATGCGGTGTGACTTTGGTAACAATGTAAGGTCCTCCCCAACGGGATTTAAGCTTTCCTGGGTAATTCGAAAATCAAGAGTTGTATAATAAAACTTTTTGTCCTATCTCGAAATGCTTTGGACGGAGCCGTTTATCATGCCATCGCTTTGTTTTCTCTTTATAGAGACGTGAATTTTCATAAGCAAGATAACGGAGCTCCTCCAACTCGTTCAACTGCATCATCCTTTGCTTCCCGGCCAAGTCTGGGTCTAGATTCAGAGTTTTAATAGCCCAGTAGGCTCGAGCTTCAAGTTCAATCGGTAGATGGCACGCTTTGCCGTAGACCATGCGATATGGAGATGCCCCAACTGGTGTTTTAAATGCTGTTCTGTATGCCCAGAGAGCATCATCTAGCTATAAAGACCAATCTTTCCTCGATTTGTTCACGGTCTTCTCAAGAATAGATTTGATTTCCCGGTTGGAAACTTCAGCTTGACCGTTAGTTTGTGGGTGATAACCGGTTGAAGTACGGTGTTTCACTCCAAACTTCTGAAGAAAATGTCTCAGGGGAGCATTAAGACAATGGGTACCTTTATCACTGATTAGCACACGTGGCGTACCATGTCTTGAAAAGATGTTTGATTTTAAGAATTTAATCACAGTTTGCGCATCGTTCTTTGGTGTTGCCACTGCTTCTACCCAATTTTGACACATAATCTACCGCAAGCAAAATATATAGATGTCCATAGGAAGTGATGAAAGGTCCCATGAAATCTATTCCCCATACATCAAAGATTTCAACTTCAAGAATATTATTAAGCGGCATCGCGTCTCTTTTTGATATATTGCCAGTGTGCTGGCATCTGTCACATGACTGGACGAAACGATGACAATCTTTGTGTATGGTAGGCCAATAGAATCCGGATTGAAGAATTTTAGCTGTGGTTCTATCGCCTTTAAAGTGACCTCCATAAGGTGAACTATGACAACCTTCAATGATTTTCTCCATTTCACCTTCATGTACGCATCTTCTAACCACTTGGTCACTACAAATCTTCCAGAGGTACAGTTCATCCCAATAATACTGTTTGGCCTGGTGACTCAATCTTTGTCTTTGTTGTGGGTGGAAATCTTTGGGAAAGACACCACTCACAATGAGGTTGACTAGATCTGCATACCATGGCACAAAAGCACGTTTAATAGCAAAAAGTTGTTCATCAGGGAATACCTCTTTAACCAACAACGGTTCTTTGTTCGCATCAGATCCTTCGAGCCTTGATAAATGATCAGCAACTTGATTATCGCATCCTTTTCGGTCTCGAATATCTATGTCGAATTCTTGAAGTAACAGTACCCATCTAATGAGACGCGGCTTAGCGTCCTTTTTCTCCATGAGGTACCTAATAGCTGAATGGTCCGTGTATACAGTAGTTTTCTTCCCAACCAGATAGGGACGAAATTTATCGAAAGCATAAACCACGGCCAACATCTCTTTCTCCGTCACTGTATAATTCATCTGGGCAGCGTTGAAAGTCTTACTTGCATAATAAATCGTGTGGAAAATCTTGTCTTTCCTTTGTCCCAACACAACACCCATAGCGTGATCACTAGCATCGCACATAAGTTCAAACGGAGCTTTCCAGTCAGGAGGTATAACAATAGGTGTAGAAATTAGTTTTTCCTTAATCGTCAAAAACGCTTGAAGACATTCTTCAGTAAAATTAAAAGGAGTATCCTTTTCAAGTAAAGAGCAAAGCGGTTTGGCGATCTTGGAGAAATCTTTAATAAATCTTCGATAAAATCCTGCGTGACCCAAGAAACTTCTTACTCCTTTAACAGAAATTGGAGGTGGTAGTGTTTTGATAACTTCAATTTTAGCACGATCAACCTCCATCCCTGCCTTCGAAACTTTATGTCCCAACACAATTCCCTCTTGAACCATGAAGTGGCATTTTTCCCAATTAAGCACAAGATCTTTTTCTCTACATCTCACAAGGACTTTCTCAAGATTATTCAAACAATCGTCAAAACTATCTCCAAACACCGAAAAATCATCCATAAAAACCTCCAAGTATTTATCAATCATGTCCCAAAATATAGCCATCATGCACCTCTGGAACGTGGCAGGTGCATTGCATAAACCAAACGACATTCTTCTATAAGCAAAAGTACCAAACAGACATGTAAAAGTTGTTTTGTGTTGATCGAGGGGATCCACACAAATCTGATTATAACCCGAATATCCGTCAAGGAAACAATAATATTCTCTTCCTGCGAGTTTGTCTAGCATCTGGTCAATGAATGGTAGCGGGAAGTGATATTTCTTCGTTGCTTTGTTCAGTCTTCGGTAATCCATGCACACTCGCCACCCCACAACTGGTCTTGATGGTATGGCTTCGCCTTGATCATTAAGGATGGTAGTGAAACCTCCTTTCTTTGGGACACATTGCACTGGACTAACCCAATCACTGCTAGCAATCAGATAAATAATTCCTGCGTCTAACAACTTGATAACTTCCTTCCTTACTACTTCTTTCATAGCTGGCATGAGTCTTCTCTGTCCTTCTATAGATCGCCCACCTTCGTTCTCAAGAATGATTTTGTGCTTGCAAACGGAAGGACTAATTCCCTTGATGTCGGCAATAGTCCATCCAATTGCTTCTTTGTTTGTGCGAAGTACTTGAAGTAGCTTCTCTTCTTGAGGACCTGAAAGGTTAGCAGAAATAATAACAGGCAAAGTTTTGTTCGTACCTAGATATGCATAGCGTAGGTGATCTGGAAGTGGTTTTTCTTTGAGAACAGGTGGACATATTATAGATGGTTGTTTCATTGGTTCAATGTCACCTGGTTCTCGAAGTAGTTCTCGCACGTTTAATGCAGCAACTTCTTCAGGGGGAATCTCGATTTCTGGTGTTTCAGGTGATAAGGCTTCGTCAAGATCATCATCTAAGTTTTCTTCATTGAAGACTTCTTGCGTAATTTTTTCGATGACATCTACTTTGAAGCACTCGTCTTTTGCTTTAGGATATTTCATAGCCTGAAACACATTAAATCGTATCTGTTCGCCTTGTACTCTCATGATCAACTCACCATTCTCAACATCAATTAGTGTATGCCCCGTGGCTAAGAATGGTCTACCCAAAATGATGGGGACATTCTTATCCGCGTCGTAGTCAAGGATAATAAAATCACACGGAAAAATAAAAGAGTCAGCTTTAACTAAAACATCTTCAATTTTACCTATTGGTCGTGAGAGGGAGCGATCCGCCATTTGTAATACCACAGATGTGGGTACTACTTCTCTGATATTAAGCTTCTCGAACAGGGATCTAGGCATGAGGTTGATACTCGCGCCTAACTCACATAATGCCTTCCCGGTCCAACTATCTCCAATGCCGATAGGAATTGTAAAACTTCCGGGATCTTCTAGTTTCGGTGGCAACTCACTTTGACATATAGCACTGCACTCCCTAGGTAATCTGATTGGTTCCCCAGTCTCTATACTTCGCTTGTTGGAGAGAATGTCTTTCATGAATTTCATGTAGGTTGGCATCCTCTTGAGAGCTTCAACAAGTGGTATATTAACCTCCAACTTCTTCAACATGTCAATAAACTTCTTGAATTCTAGATCATTGTCCTTCTTTCTGACACGTGAAGGGTATGGTGGTGGAGGGCGTGTATTGAGTTCCACTGGTTTTCTTGTTGTTTCAGGTGTCTCGGCTTGGACACTCTTTGGTTTAACTACCTCTTTGACAGTATCTTTAATTATCTCTTCCCTCCTTTGTTCTGGAATAGGACTTTGTTCTGGTATTGGTGGAGGTAGTTGTTTTCCACTTCGCAATTCATCTGCATTGCAAGAGTCATCTCTAGGAGCAATAGTATCACTTGGGAGTTGCCCTTTCGGCCTAGTTTGTAATGTACTCGCCATCTGTGATATAGTATGCTCTAGTTGCTTGATAATCTTCTCCTGGGTTCGTACTTTTTGTTGGCTATGACTCATTTTCTTCTCGACGGTTTGCATTAATCTAGCCATACTCGAACTTAAGCTCTGGAGTTGTTCTTGTTTTGCCAATTGCATCGATTGATTAGGTGGATCTTTCTTTGGTTCTTGACAAGCTTTAACAATGGGTGCCTTTTTCTGAATAGGTTGCGGTGGATTATAAGTTTGAAGTTGGGATTGCTGATATGTTTCCTGCTTTCTGACCCAACTCTTTTGCTGTGGAGGTTGTTGATAATTAGTGTAGCTTTCTTGAGGACAATCATAACCATTAGAGTAATAGTTATCTTGAGGATATTGAACGGAAGCTACTGCTGGATTATTCATACATCCTGCCCACACATGATTTCTTGATCCACAACCAAGGCACGAAGGAATTGTGCGTACCGTATTCACCTGAGCAAGTGTTCGGGCTTGTTCCTTAAGTTCTTCGAGTTGTTTAGCCAATTCTTCAAGTTTCAGAGATGTTGAAGTGTTCTCCTTTGCTGATTTCTTTGGCCAACTTCTCTCGTTCTCAAGAATGCTCTCCATCCCCAACTCAGCTTCTTCAGGGTCTAGTAACACAAAACCTGCGTTTCCTAACGAGTCTGCTTTTTCTCTTGATTTATCATTAAGGCCTCCATAAAACAAGGTTAATTAATATTCCGGCGAGGATCTATGATATGGACATCTCGCCTTCTTATCTGTAAATCGTAACCATGCTTCACCCAAACTCTCTTCCTCTTTCTGTATGAATTGTTCAAGCTCCAACATATCTTTTAAACGTCTACTAACCGGATAAAAACGGTCTAGGAATCTTGCTTGAAGCTTGTCCCAATCTGGAATAATATGAGGGTATTGGGCATCATACCAATCGCTTGCACATCCGGTCAAGAAGAACTGGAACATCAGGTAATATACTTGCTCCCTAGTAACTCCTCTTACGATATAAGAATCACAGATTTGCATGAATTTCTGAATATATCGGATCGGATCTTGATGTGCAACTCCGCTGAATAATCCATGAGATGCAAATTGAGTTAGCATCCCAGGATCAGGTTTAAATTTCGCGGCTTGGATTTCTGGAGCTCGAATTCCTCGTGGCTCCACTCTAAATTCGATGGGTAGCTCAAGTCTCCTTGGGTTCTCCATCTGTACTAATTCTGAAAAACAAAAACTAAAAACAAAAGCGTAAAATAGAACTAACTAAAAATAAAAGCACAAGATATATGCACAAGGACTAACGATGTAGTCCCCGGCAGCGGCGCCAAAAACTTGGTGGGGCCTAGGGTGTGATAAAATAAGATATAAATAAAGTGCAAAAACACCCTAGAACTACACGGTTCTGCAAGTATATAGATCGTATGCAAGTTTTAGATAAAGATTCGTTCCGCAGAGACTACAGAGGTTAGGAGAATCTTATGCAAATACTTAGTGCAAATAAGTTAAAGATAGAACAACTAAACGCAAGTAAAAGTAAAGATAAATAGATTTTTGTTTGATTTTATAATTAAACTAAACTAAAACTAAGAATTAAAAGACAGAAAATAAATATGAAAGAGAAGTGATATGAGAATATAGCTTAAGTTATTAGCATGTAATCCCCACTAGTTTTGCCGTTCTAAACATGTAAGGGTGAATTATGTAGTATTCCCTAATCGGTCCCAATATGCTATCGGTAGTTTCAAATAGGATTTACCTGTGTCAATAAGGCTTCCTAAGCAAACTTTTCCTGTAATTGGTAAATAGTCACAAAAACTAAACCATAGTGATTATCTAGCTAGGTTGGGTTGTCAGATCAAACCTAAAACTAAACGTTATGTGCTAAACATGCAATTAAACACCGTTGTCAATGGTATCCTAATTACTAGATGGTAATTCTAATGGCTGCAGTCCACAAGAACACATAATATAAACCCAAACACATAAACAGAGAATAAAAACTATAATTCTATTTAAAACATTAAATTCCCAAATTAGATAGATGTCAATCAAAACTAGGGTTCATACATTAATGCTAAAACTCAAGCTAAAGAAATTTAGTTCATGAAAGAAAAGAAAGAAATTACAAATCTAAAGGTAGAAGAAGACATTGTGATGAACAGCTCCTTCCAGACTTCTCTCTTGTGTTGTAAGCTTCCTCTTGGTTTAAGGTTTCACCAAGGATGATTTAAGAGTGTTAAGAGGCTGTATTTATAGTGTAGAGGTTGACCTAATTCGTTTCTTGGAGATAACTTCAAGTAATGGACTCCTAGCCCAACTCAAATTCGTAAGGAAAACACTGCTGGACCGTTTTGAGTGTATCTTCTTCGTTATTGGTCGGATTGAGCTCCATAAGATACCAAAAGAATCGCAACAGAATTATCTTGACCCTTTAGAAGGAAATGACCAAATTCGGCCTATTTCTTAGGTGAAAACGCATATCTTTGGACGTGTATGCAGAATCCCAGATTTAGGCAACTTTTCCTTTTCCATCTTTTTAGCAATTGTTTCCTTATCTCTAATTTCCATGCATATCTCTTATTATAAGTTGTAGTCTTTGACTTGGACTCTAATTAATCTCCATAATTATCTTTAAAGCTTCAC
The DNA here is from genome assembly GCA_029959085.1 of Nemophila menziesii. NCBI lineage: Eukaryota > Viridiplantae > Streptophyta > Magnoliopsida > Boraginales > Hydrophyllaceae > Nemophila > Nemophila menziesii. The sequence continues at coordinate 56,563,357 of JARWIR010000001.1, forward strand.
ACTAAATAAACAATTAAACCCAATATGCTCTAAAAATAATAATTCTACAAATCAAGACCCAAAAATAGGAAAGTGCACTAAATTAAGCTAAAATCAACCTATAAACTAATAAATAATCCTAAAATGATGTCTCATAAGTATATTTTACTATCACAAATGAGGAGACATCAGTTTGTCATAGTGGGCTAGGGTGTTAGTTCTCTTATTTTATATCATTATTTTATCACACCCTATCCACCACGAGTGATGGTGAATCATTGATGTCTCCTCATTTGTGATAGATTTATGTTAAGATGAGACATCATTTTTAGTGATTTAGAAGTCTTTCTAATCGTTTTTATTAAGAAATAGTGCACTTTCCTATTTTGAGTCTTGATTTAGTAAAATAATATTTTTAGAGCATATTGGGTTTAATTATTTATTTAGTGTGAAGCTTTAAAGATAATTATGGAGATTAATTAGAGTCCAAGTCAAAGACTAAAAGATATGAAAAAAGATAAGCATGGAAATTGGAGATAAGAAAACAAAAGCTAAAAACATGGAAAAGGAAAAGCTGCCTTAAATCTGAATTTCTGCACCTACGACCACAAATCAGCTTATATCTCAAGATTGGTGTGGAATTTGGAGAAACGGTCGAGAGTAAAGTTGAAGATATTTCCGAGACGATGAATTTCGACTACTCATACGCGTCAAACGGATGAGTATTGAAGCTTCTAGGACCAAAACAAAAACGGGTCTGATTTCATGTTTTAGGGTTACGAATTTGAGTTGGGCTTGGAGTCCATTACTTACCTTCTCCTTCAAGAAAACGAATTAGGTCTTCTAAACACCTATAAATACACCCTTATATCACTTGTAAATCATCCTTTCCTCATAGTAATTAGTTCTTAAGGTTTTATTCATCCAAGTTATTGTAGAGAGCAAGATGATGTCTTTTATTATTTTCTTTAGTTTATTTCCTTCAGGTATGAACTAAACTTCCCATAGCTTGGGTTTTGCATTATGTATAAACTATGAATTCTAGTTTATTTCTATCCAAGTTTCTTTGGGAATTTCATGTTTTAATCTGATATTAGCTGCTTACCTATATATTTGTTTATGTGTTTTGATTTAATGACTGTTTTCCTTGCTAGTGCACGAGTATAGGATTACCTTAATAGTAGTTAGATGATCGCCTTAGCTGGGTGTCTAATTATTGAAACACCACATAACGTCTAGTGTCGATATTGGTCTTGACAACCCTAATTCTAATTAGATAGTCATTAGGGTATAATTTAATCACTATCACCATGTATGGAAATTGATTGCTTAGAGCCCTAGTGGCGCAGAATAACCCTATTTGAACCAGCCTCGTGGTGTGTCTGTAGCCCCCTTAGTCGCTCTCAAGGTCTAAGGTATGGGAATTTAGAATCCTGACTAAATATCTAAGAGCTAATTATCTCCCTTATTAACTAGATTTAATAGAAAGAATTAGTGCATACTAGCAAAACCTAAGCTATACTTCTCATCTCATTTTTCTTCGTATTTAATTTACTGTCTTTATTTTCCTTAGTTTAATTAATTAATCTCGAATTTATTCTCTATTTATTTTCTTTTCTTTTAATTATCTACTCTTACTCGTTATTTCTACCCATTCGATTAACACACTAAGTCCCTGAGAACGAACTTTCTTATCATTAAAACTTGCATACATCCGGTAATACTTGCAGTACTGTGCCTGTCTAGGGTGAGAGTGCGTTGTTTTCTGACTTATTATTTATCTTATTTTATCACACCCTAGGCGACACCAATCATCCAATAACTCTTTGTCTTGGAGAAATAACTCTCTTCCTCGTCATGTTGTCGTGGTGAATTTGGTCGCTGTATACGATCTTATTTGTTGTATAGTGAATGTATCCTCGGGGGCCTCTACCTTCTAAGTTTACGTCTAAGCATAGAGCATGTGAGTTTAGTCTCCTCTAAGTTTACATGGTTATAAATAAAGAAGATATTTTTACGAGAGTGGAGATTTAATATTTTTATATAGAAGAGAGAGCTTGCTAGCCTTGTGAGGCTGAGATTCTAGTTTATACCCGGGCTCTTGATATGGGGATGTGAATCCTTTTTGGAATTTTGATGTAGCTCTCTTGAGGAAAAATGACTTGTGCTTGATCCAAATTTCTCTTAACACTATGGCTAACATCGTTAGATTTTATGTGGCGTGATCAACTCTTCTAGGGTTTACTTCCTCAATCAGATTATTAATATCTCCTTTTTTGTGATAAATAGATCCCATTGCGAGACATCTTTTTAGGTTGTTTTAAGCTCATAAGTACAAGCATTTTATTATATTCCAAATCATGGATAATAATTCGAGGAAAAGAGATCGAAGAAGGAAATCAAGAGTTGAAGGACAAAGAAATTGTTAGAAAGTAAAAGAGTTGTCCGCTAGAATTAGAAAATGAATTGATTTCGATGCTAATATTTACAAAGAATTTGGAGGAGCCCTTTTATATAAATATGGGTCTCTAAACTAGGAGCGCGTGGCTACTAAGTTTTTGCAATTCAAATATGTAATGAAGAAGTTATGAATATTTCAGCTGGCGTGACTCGAACTAGTCTCCTCTTTGAGGAAAACGATTTTTGGAATGGGATAGGTCATTTAAACCTAGCCCATAACCCATGAACATTTTTTAGCTATTTATATCAGATCCAAACATTATAAAGTCATCCCTTGGCCGCCAGAGCTTATCAAGAATTCAATATAGAAGAAATCAGGATGATCTAGAGAAGGAAGTATCAAGACTTAGAGCTTCACCGCGTCAATTCTACACCTTTCCATCTCTTAAGGTAAGTTAGTGTTAGAATCTTACATTTTAAATTTATTTTACGCTATTCATCCATGTTTTGTATTATGCACGATTATTTCATCTTTGCTTAGAATTTGTAATTGCATGAATCATTGATTATTAATTTTTTTAAAATTGAATTGAGGATTATATTATTTTATTGAATTTGTGTCCAATTAATTTCAATTGACTATATGTTTGCAATAACACTATATATGTTCTAATCAAATAGTGAGTAGCCCAAGTAATTAAGTTATCACCCGGAGGGGGATTTAACTGTCGAACTAGCATATAGGCGTCTAGTGCGCAGTAGTGAACCAAGAGGTCTTGCATAGCTAGATAGTAAATAGGGTAAGAAATTAAATCATTTAAATCCATTTTTAGGGGTCATCCGCGAGGGGTCTCTAAAATTGAATGGTTGCCTTCTAAGCTACCAGAAGGAGTTAAAAGGACTTTTGAATCCCGACTATTTTGAAATTACTCATTCATCCTTATTCTTAGAATCGTTAATTCAGTAGAATAGGTTCATTTTTATTCTCATTAGATATTATCTTATTCACATAATTATTTATTGTTTATTTAATTAGAAAAAAGGCACTTTACTTACTTTTTAATCGAAACATTTAAAACTATCTATTCTAATATTGAGCACGAAATGAAATAACTACTTAAATCCCTGAGAACAAACTTTATTTTACTTACTTATTAATTATAACAATTCGTACTCTTGCGTATAGTTAATTATGGTTTCGGAGGTGTATGCGCTTTTCACATTCATTATTTTATCATACACCTAGACCCACCAAGTTTTTGGCGTCGCTACCGGGTATTTTTGTAGTTATTTTACTGTGTTTTTCATTAGGTTATAAAATCCACCGCTCACGCCACAATGATTTTGGCGCCGCTGCCGGAGAGTTTAAAAGTTATTTTATTTTGTGTTTAAGTTAGTTTAGTAGTTTTATTTGTTTACAATTTTACGCTTGTTTTGTTTTAGTCTCTTTCAATTTTTTCTTTAGGTATGGAGAATTATCTTGTGCCAATGAATGTAAATGGAGAGTATGGTTGTTCGAGTTGTGGGTTAGCTGGGAATCATTGGGAAGAGTGTTCACTCCCATGATCAATTCTGAGTGGAGCCGTAAATCAAAGTAATATTTATCAACTGAGACAACAAATTCTTACGAAGGAGGTCCAAGCTATCAAGTTCAAACTCCATCACAACCCGTGTATTGTCATTTTCATAAATCCCTTGATGAACTTTAACAAACCATGCAATCTTTCATGAGCGTGACATATGGGTGTGCGAGAGCTAATGAAAAAAGGTTCAACAATTTGGAAGACTCCCTCAATCGTTTTATCAAGGCTAAGATGGATAATATGACAAGGAGTGAGGCATAAATTGATGCTACTACATCATTAGCGCAAAGAATGCACCAACAACATCAATTTATGGAGCAAGGATTGATGCAACTCACTGAAACGATTGAGCAGTTTCAACAAAGACCATTTATGCAATTTGGACAAGGTACAAGTATTAATGATGAGGCCATTCAAAATGATAACGATATTCGATTTAAGGTGTTTGAAGAGTTTAGCCTTCAAGATGAGAATGAAGTGGAATCGCCACAAGTTGCACCTAGTGAACTGAAGATTCCAAGGAGAGAAGAACCAACCACGCTAAGCATTGATGAGGTAATTGTTTATAATCGAGTTGAAGATGAAAGTGAACTTAGTTAAGTGAATATTCCAGCCGTAGAATACCCAACCAAGCCAAGCTCAGAGGAACCAATTACTTAGACCTTGGTTGGAAAAGAGAAAAAAGAAAAGGATACTAGGGTGGATTCGCCACTTAGTACCCAATTGATGTCACCACCCATTCATATGAAGACTAATTGTTCAGATGGTGACATCTACAAAGCATTTGTAGAGGCGTTCAGCTGAGCTAGAATCAACGCCCAAATGATTGATATTGAGTAAGAAGGACTTGCATGTAACAATACTTTACAGAAGATATCTCAGAAACAAGTGATAGTGATTGAAAATGTGGCCCTCGTAACAGAAGAGAAGTCCGAGACATTCCATGGTTTGGACAAGAATATTGAGGATGAGCCACTTGAGTTCCCCATTATTTCGATAGTGACCAAGGAGGTCAAGGAGAAGGACCACCGCCATGAACCTGTGAAGAAAAGAAAAAAAAGATGAGTTTAGGGTGGACAAAGAGGTTTCTTGGAAGGCCTCCAAACAAGAGAATAGGCCACGAGCTTTCAAGAATGCGTGGATGGAACCATTTGTCGCTACTCTAGCTGTGACGGCAAAATTGATAGAAATACGACCCATAGGAGGTCAAAAGCTTCGATATTTCAATGTTCATAGCTTCACCCGCTGCTGGATAGGCTACATGCTCAAGGAATAATTCAGGTAACACGTCAAATTTAAACGATGTTAAACAAAAGTGCTCTTGGGAGACACCCCAAGTTTTAATTGCTATCTTAGTTTAGATTTATGTTTGTAGTGTACATTATTTAAGTTTTATATGTTTAGTGTACATTATAATCAATGGGAAAGGTAGGAAGTTGTTTTTGATGTGTAGGTAAGAAAACAATCAAGTTTGGGGTTAAAAAGTAGAGTGGTTGCGCTCAGCAAGTAAGCGCACAGCATACCGGCCCTACAAGCGGTATGCCAATCCATCCCAAAACATCACCAAGATAAGCCAACTGTAAAAATTTCAGAAACTTTGAGTGCTTAAGCGGCTTGCCGGCCCCTACGAGCGACATACCGGTGCATGAATAAGGACCGTGGGGCATTTATCGACACGACGTAAAGAGACAAACATCGGAAGGGAGTAAGTGTCATGCCGACCCAGGTGGTATGTCGGCACACTACAAACCGTCACGACGGTCAACCCATGATCGAAAAGTCAAAACGTTCTATGCTTGGACCGGTATACCGGCCCCTACGGGTGGAATGCCAGCGCATGACATGATTTTTTGCGAGAAGGAGCTATGTATTCACACTTTAACCTAAACCTTAAGCCTCCTTCTTCCCCAAGCTGCCACAAGTCATTGAAGCATCAACCAAACCTCCACTTAACATCAAAACAACACCAAATCACCAAAATGTCATATCCAAATTCATCCTTACATTATTCCAAACAACAATTAAACACCCAAATCATTCCAAACTCCAAGAAATCAAAATTCTTTTGCAAGATTTTCCAAAACCTTCTTCCGAAATTCTTAAATCCTTCTCACCCAAGTGTTAACCCATCACACCAACATAGAAAAAATCATCCTTATACCTTTTCCACTCCAAATACTACCTTATCCACCCATACCAAGGGGGTAATTCCAAAAATTGGTAGAATTTTGAGCTGGAGGTCAAAAGAGATGACACGAAGAAGGAAGATACTAGACAATGTGAGAAAGATGAGGAAGAATCAAGGCAAAGAAGTGGGTAAGGAAAGAGGAAATTGGAGACGTAAAGATATTTCTAGAGTTGAATCATTGAAATGGACACAAGGATGAATCATGGTGATACGAGAAGCTTACATGTAAGATGAGCACCACACCTTATCTGGGGTGTTTGTAATGTGAGGCAATAGCCTCGAAAAGTATGTTTTTTACCTTCTCTACCATTTCTTTATTTGTATAGTATGTGTTTAGTCTTTAATATTATTGAGTCTGTTTAGAGTCATGAAGTCATGACTCAGCTTTGAGTTGATGATAGGAATTCGTTGTCCCCATCCCCACTTTATGTGATTACTGCGTTTAAGCAGATTTTTTTGGTTGGAGATGGCATTGGTGTAAAATGTGTTTAATGACCTAAAATCATACGCTTTAGTGAGTTAATTTTAGTACGTAATTTGTTTGTAAACTATTTTTATTATATGCTTTGAAATATGAACATGAAAACACAAACTAATTGTAAAAGAAAGGATTAGTAAGCAATGCAGTAGAAACAAGTTTTGATCTTAGAGAGCCTTGAGTGGTATGTAGAACATGAGATCCAAGCTAGTTGATAAACCCATTATCTGAACATTCTAGAGATGAGAAATTAACAAATTTTCATAGTTAGGAAAGTGATTAAGGCGGTTCTTTGATACACCCCTTTGTGCCTTTTAGCTTGTTGTCCAATTTAATTATATTCTTATCCATCTTATCCCCTTATAGTATTTCTAAAGCATTTTATTAGCCATGTTACAAGTCATACCCCTTAGATTATAGGACTTTTTTCATATGACCTGCACTCGAATTGTGATGCTTTGACACGTGTCTTTAGAGCTTGAGTTTGGGGGGGGGGGGGTGGGAATGATTATGGGAAACATTATTGGGTAGGTTTTTGTGCTACGTATTTGAGCTTTTGATCACTTGTTTATATATTGTAACCCTTTTCCATGGTAATAGAAAAATATTTGAACACACACACACACACACACACACACACACACACACACACACATATATATATATATATATATATATATATATATATATATATATATATATATAGTAAAGAAAATAAAAATGCAAAGCGCAATAGCATGACTTCTCACATTAAAAAGAGAGTCATAGCTAACTTGCAAAAGAAAAATATATACATATGGACCGGAAAAGTAGATTTGTAGGTGATAAACATGGTTTTTAGTGGGTTGTTGGGGATGAAAATAAGTTTATCAAAGTTGGGTTGAGTAAGAAAATTTTATGAGAGTAACTCAAGCTCTAGGGTGACTTGTTGATGGCTAGTGAAGAGAGAGCCAAAAGCTCACTATAAAATTTCCAAATATACGCTCATACCGTTCCTAAGCCTACATTACAACGTAAAGACCTTATGATTCTTTGTTGGCATATAGCCTCCCTTACTAGGTTGTTTTAATGTGACAAATCCTCTTGTGTTTAGTGTGCTAATTACTATTGTTATATACATTCTATCTTGCACTCTAATTCATCAAAAAGCACTATCTTTATCATTTAGATCAAAGCTTTATTGTCATATCCTAAGAAGCTAATTTTCATACAAATACTTTTAACCTTATATTTGTATACATTCAGAATTAGCTTTCGTGATCAACTGCAAAGTTTATTAGAATGATGTTATCTACAACTTTCGTGAAGAAGATTTACTGATCCGAGCATCATAGCAAAAGTTATATCTATGAAAGGTGTTTGGTGCGGTACACCGGACCTAGGGGGCGGTACACCGCAGCTATGCGGACCAGGGGCACAGACCAGGGCTAGTCCGTCAGAAAGCAAGTGAATTAAACGAAGGTTCATGCGGTACACCGCACGAGACCCGCGGTACACCGCAGGTTAGGGTTTTCTGCAGCAAAATGAAGACAAAAGGCATATAACCGTTGGGGATATTAATATATCCGTTGGAGACAAGTCTTATGACCGTTGGGAGCATTTTGCAGCTATAAATTGAAGGTCTTTCAAGGCTACAACTACACCTTCAACCCATATACACTAAGGGGCTTAATTGTTATCATCCAAGAAGGTGTCAAGAGCTATACATTGTCATATCCACTCAATTAAGGAGTTAATCCAATAAGCCACAAAGTTCTATCTACTCAAGAGGAGTCTTTCATGCTTAAGTGTTACATCTACTCATTAGGAGATTGTTAGCAAAGTAGTTTCACCCTTTAAACTCTTTGTATTTATCCTCTTAAGTCTAGTTCTTGTAATAGATAGATTAAGAGAGAATTAGAGTATCGGGAGTATACTTGGTGTCCTTGTGTTGTGATTACACAAGAGTTTCCTTCGTGGTTTCGAAGAGGTTGTCCTTCGTGTTATCGAAGAGGTTGTAAGGGTTATTGTGTTCTCGACCCGGTTAAGAGAGACACGGGAGCTTAGTGAAAAGCTTGAAATCCTAAGGAGGCTTCCTTAGGTAGTGGATGTAGGGAAACCGAACCACTATAAATCGTGTGTATCTTTCTATCCCTACACTCTTTATTTTCCGCACTTTATATGTTTGATAATATGATAGTATGATTATTGTGATATTGATTATCTAGTTTATCTAACTTAGATCATCTAGCATAGTAAGAGAATATAATTTCAATTTACTTGTTTAACTTCTATATCAAACCTCTAACTTATCCATTGCATGATCCCTTAAGAGTTTGATATATTAGTTGACTTAGAAGATTCTCTTTAAAACATATAATTGTCCAAAAGATTTTTAATTAGGCATTAATCTTATTAGTAATCCTATTCACCCCCCTCTAGGACTTTCATTCTTTACTATGTGATTTTGGAGTGATTGAACCAATAGAGAGTAGTTAGATGTAACATTAGAGACTATGTTAATATCTATGAACACTATATAGCCTCCATGTCGAACTAAGAAAAGAACCTCTCCTTCATGCATGACAAAGCTAATCTAATCTTACACTTGAAACGTGTTGATTGTTTGTATTATAAGTGTATATATAGTAATTAATTTTTAAGTATTATTACATTATACTTTCCAAATAGTTGCTTTAGGACTATTCCTTGCATTCTCCTTCTCTCGTGTTTATTTTCCTCAACTAATATTTAGAGGCTTCCCTATTGTTCTTATTTTAATTTTTTGGGACGAAAAAGTTTTGAGTTGGGGATCTTGATGTCTTCCTTTTTGGGATAGATAAATCCCATTGTGAGACATATTTTTAGGTCACTTTTGTGCTCAGCTGAGCGGGTTTTCCCTATTATTTGATATATTTCCTTTTCTTCCCTTGTTTTGGAGATATGTCACTTTTAGAGATATTTGTGTGTTAAATGTGAAAGATCTTAGGTACAAGAATTATATTAGATTCCAAATCATGGATAAGAAGTTGAGGAAATGAGATCGAAGAAGAAAATCAAGAGTTAAAGGACAAAGAAACTGTTTTTAGAAGGTAAAAGAGTTGTCGACGAAATTAGAAAGTAAATTGTTTTCGATTTTACGTGACATTTACAAAGAATTTGGAGGATCACTTTTATATCCTTATGGGGCTCTGAATCATGAGCATGTGGCCACTGAGTTTTTGCAATTCGGAGTTATAACGATGAATTTATGAATTTCGCAGCTGGCGTGACTCGAACAAGTATCCTCTTGGAGGAAAACGATTTTTGGGATGGGCCCCATGACCCATGAACATTTTTTTAACCTATTTATATCAGCTCCAAACATTAGGAATTCATTACTTGGCCTCCAGAGCTTACTTTTCATCAAGAGTTCAACCATAGAAGATATTAGGATGATTTAGAGAAGGAAGAATCAAGAGATGGAGTTTCACCGCGTCAATTCTACACCTCTCCATCTCTACACTTTGGGTAGATTAGTATTAAAATATTTTGTATTTAATATATTTTAAGCTATTTATACTTGGTTTTTATCATGCACGATTATTTCATCTTTGCTTAGGATTTGTAATTACATGTACCATTGATTATTTCCTGTTTGTTTAAATTGAATGAGGATTACATTATTTAAGGGAACTGATGTCCATTCCATTGACTATATTTTTGCAATAACACTACTTGTGTTCTGATTAAATAGTGGGTAGCCCAAGTAATTAAGCTTTCACCAGGGAGGGGGGTTTATTGCCGAACTAGAATATAGGCGTCTAGTGTGTGGTAGTGAATTGGGAGGTCTTGCTTAGATATATAGTCAATAGGGCAATAAAATGAATCATCTAAAGACAATTATAGGGTCACCCGAGATGGGTCTCTAATGAGGGAGGCTGGCCTTCTAAGCTACCGACAAGAGTTAGAAGGACTTTTGAATCACAGCTATTATGAAATTACCCAATTATCCTTATTCTTAGAAACGTTAATTTAAAAGTATAGGTTCATTCTTGTATCTCCTTAGCTATTATCTTATTTTCATAATTATTTATTGTTTATTTAATTATAAAACAAAACACTTTACTTGCTTTTTAATAAAAACATTTAAAACCATCTATTCTAATATTAAACACGAGTTGAAATAACTACTTAAATACCTAATAACAAATTCTACTTAACTTACTTATTACTTGTAATGATCCGTACACTTGCGGAGAATTGATCGTGGTTTCCGAGGTGTGTGCACTTTTTACATTAGTTATTTTTTATCATACCCGGGCCCAACAATTATTTTGTTATATTTGTTACCTAATCTAATGCAAAGGTCAACCTGAGACTAGGTGGTATTAGATAACTCCCTGAATAAGAAAGTCCATCAAATGACGAAAGACATCCCTTGGATTAATAGAGGATGACATAACAACTAGGATTTTATGTAGAAGGGAGAGGCTGAACAATGATCGGTGAAGACTTTGTACGTGTTCGCAACCGATGATCGATGTGGGCCGACAAGAAAATATGATGCGAATCTGGCCGATTGGAAACATATTCAAAGTATACGTTCCTCGATTCAATGATGGGTCTCGCAAGCAATAAGTTAGATGAGCTCACCAGGTTGTTCGTTCCATTCTCAAATATTTTTTCTTTCTAAGGATCTTGATAATTTGACTTAGAACTATACCCCTAATTATATTACGATAACAAGAATTTGAGAGAATCTCTAATTTGGGGTGGGAAGAAAGATATCAACCCCTTATCTTTTACTAACATCTATTATTCCTATCGCTACCTTACAAATTCTCGACTCCAAATATGGAAAATTTGGTAGGTAACCCTCCCATTTCTTAGATCATATATATAGTTATTAAGCCCAAAAAATATCAAATCTATTGACTTTATTATATTTGTTGACTATTAACCGTTTTAGTTAATGATAGTAAATAGAGGCTTCTTAGTGTTTCAGAGTGTGACCCTATACACTTGGTTTGTAGATATGAGATATTAGTTAAGCCTAAACCATTTAGGTGGACATGATACATAGGAGTGTATCATCGAGATAATTATTCAAGATCAGACATGTATCTCTTAAATGTGATCATTATCTAGATGTGATTTTCTTTAATAAAGATAAAGAGGAGACTCATTAGCAATAAGAGAAAAATAACTTTAGATTTTGCCAGATCAAAATTTAAAACTCAATGATCACCTTGAAGTCATTCACTAAGTGAAGTTTAAACCAAGAATTTTTTGGATACCATCTAGTGTTTTGTATTGCACAGTTAAGAACTAAAGAAATAAAAATGTATTAGTGTTATGAATTACATACATGATCATGTCAAGCCATTAAGGCACTTGTAGATAACAATTCGAAGAAGGTAATATAAGACAAATCCCGACGATTCATCTTGGATTCATATATGGGGAATTGAAAAATATACTCATTTTAGAAAAGTCTTTTCTGTTTTCTTTTAGTAAATTAAGATGTCCCAAAAATATCAGATAGTGTATAGTCGTAGAGGGAGTTATTCCAAGGAAACAATTTTTCAAGATAAATCTCTAACAAAGTTGACCAAATGTGATTCATGGAACAACACCGAGAATGATGAATGGAACAATAATGTATTTTATTTTAGTGGAAGATGTCCTAAGAAAGGGTCAAAAGAGTATATCTTGGATGATTTAACCAAAGGCCATTCATTTATTCCATTAATCTACAATAATAGAAACACAAGTTAGAATAGAGTCAGAAGCGTGGTATAAACCATAACATGGGTTAATACACAGTCTCTTGAAGAGATAGATATATGAAAGATAGGTATCTTAGAATGGGAATGGATTAGAAGCTAGAAAGTTACATTATATGCCTTTTATATCTGGTGAATATAATCCCTTAGGTACATATATCACTAGACAAATATCAAATAAAGCAGTCAGATATGAAAACATGAGATAACAACTAAATTTTCTTTTAGACTACACAAAGGTTACCCCATGATCAACTAGCTCTGATACATCTTAACTTCAGTAATTAAATTTAAGAGAATGTAAGACATCAAAGAACCAAAGAGGTAAAGGATATTCTTCTCACTAGTACAAGTAGGTAAAATACCAGTGGGAGTGTCATATAGAGAAGTAAAATAGTTGGTTTTATTGTAAGAAAAATAGGAAAATTAGTCTTGGATATTTTTTTAAATGATGAGGAGCCAGCGCTAAGAAGGGATGATGTAGTTGCCTCATACCCTGAGTGACAGGCAGACAACAAGAAAGTAATTCGTTGTGCAAGTGGGAAATTGTTGGGATTATGTACCCAAGAAAATATCTTTTCACATGCAGGTACAAATACAAGTAGGTAATAAAATTAATATTACTAATAACATAAAACAATGGTAGTCATATGTAATGATAGAGTATAAGGTCAATTGATGTTTTGAGTGTAAGGACACAACAGACTGCCAAGATGGCCACACGCATATCGTAGGTTGGTTCCTTGAGATATTCATATCATAAATACTTCTTGACCAAGAAATACTTTTTTTGGAAGTTTGATTGCATGAATGTCATAGTGGAGGGTGACCATAATTGTAGGTGGCATGTATACATTTATCAGAGTAGTCCTCTATGTGGTCAAACTCATGGGTACATGGTGATATGTATAGGAGGAACTTACATATGATTACTTTCCCAAAATTGAGTTGTAGCTACTAAATGATAAGATTCTCCTACTCTTGAGTTTTGTATGGATGTAATTATCATGTCAAGTAAGTATGTTGTGATATACAATTAGTCTGATTCCATCCTGACTCTAAATCTCCAATATGGTCAGTATAATGCTTAACTGATCACGACATGTACATACGAAATAGAATATAGGTAATATCCACTTCCTAATAAAGTTGTATTAATTAACCTTGTTCCAATCTAAGAATATTTTGTATAGTATAATTAGGTATTATTGATTTCGATCCAGATGCTTGAATTCTAAGAGATAATACTAGTCAGGGTAATAAGAGTATTATGTAGATAACTATGCATGATGTAGACTCAACAAACTACTAGTGCTATACTAGAGGGGTATTCTGGTCAATTCTAACTTGGTAGGTGGAGGACAATGATCATTTAAGGCGACTATCTGGATAGACGTTATTTACCCATAGGGGTTCAATCATGTTCTCATAGTGGAGCAGTTACATGACCCTTGATTGGATAATAGATTTATCCTGGTATACTGAAACAGTTAGGGGTAAATGCTTCTTTTGGACCCTTATCTGAAAGATGAGTTAATTTTTGCTGCAAACACAGTGCACGCAAGAAAGTAAAGAGTTAAGGGAGAGAAGACAAACATGAAATTTAGAGTGGTTCGGCCTTCCTTGCCTGCATTTACTACCTAAGGTATGAGCACCCTTAGGATATCAACTTCTCCACTAGAACTACACGTGGCTCGGCCAGATGAGACCATACAACTTTACACCCTATTTGAAATATCCTTTACAGAGACATGCTAGTGTTATCGACAACACTAGGAAACCAAGTGGACAATCTCCACTACCGATTTAATACTTCACAATCCCATGAAACATTATCTAGCAATTCACCACACAATGACTAGTAGATAATTCCTACCTCAATCAGCGACTTCACACTTTGTAAATACTTCAAACTATGTGTCTCTTCTATATAATCTCTAACTCACCCTTGTCTAGTCTATGGAATAACACCTTCTTTACTAACTAAGAGCAAAACCTTAAGTTTTATGGTTAACCCTAATATACCTAGACTATCCACTCCTGAATGAGTAGATAAAAGTGTGTGAAAGGATAAAAATACAAAGTAATATCGATCAATATACATGGATATTTTTTGGAAATTCTCCTCCAAAAATATGACTTAGAAGGGTTAGAGAGATTCCATTTTTTAGAGTCCACAATGCCTCTGTTTATAGCTAGAATACTCCAACATCAACGGATACGTGGTTCTCTCTGATTGGCCATAATTTGAATTCATCAGACGTCCATGTACTCTTTGTAGGATGCCTGGTGTCATGTCTCTAACGATTCTTGGCCAACTTATACACTAACGACTATATCCTTATACTATATAATCATTGTGTCTATGCTCCTCAGATATCCTATCTCCGATTACTTGGAAAACACTTTATTTTATGTCCCCAAGTTTGATACTAAAGTGTGTTGGGTATCCAGTCTTCTTTCTTCTTCTCTGCTCATTCTCCAATAGAGTTAGGCATTTCACCTAGTTCTAGATTGGGGGGATCCAGTCTTTGCTTCTTCTCAGATCCAATCTCAAAAGGTTTTAAGCATTCAGGCTAGTATTGATTTGGAAGTCTAGTATTCAGTTCTTCTCGGCTCCAATATCCAATGGGTTTATGCATTTCTCCTAGTTTCTATTTTGTAGGTCCGATCTTCTCATACTTCTTTATCTTCTTCATTTGGTTAGCTTAGGCATTCCACTCATGTGGTTCCTCAAAGTTTTGATACTCCATTTTATCATTTCCTTCTTTATCACTTTGTTCTTTAGCTCCTCTAACGGCTCACCCTTATTAGAGGTGTGATTTGATTCTAGTCGGGGCGGACTTGATTTCTAATTGAGCTTTTCAGGGTTCCTGCATTATTCTATCAGGGGTCCTAACTTGGATTAATTATCTTGAGATTCTTGTATATCTTGACCCAACTTCTTCGAATCACTCTTAGCTACCAATATTATTTCTTCATAGATCCTCAATGCCCACCTTGCTATGATCTTCAAACTTAATCTTTGAACTCCCTCGAGTCTTGATCAGTAATATCCCCAATACTGTTTGTGCTTCTTGATCTTCTATATCATGCCAAGCATCTCGATGAGTTTCCTTACTTCACCTTCATTGAACATTCTTGAGTCTTTATCTTTAATATCTTCAAGCTCCTTCATCTATCTACCTTGAGTCTTGATTTCTTAAACATCTTCCATCTCACTATACCAAATCCATTGAGTCTTTATCTTCGATCTCTTCAAGCTCGTTAGTTGATCTCCCTCAAGTCTTGGTCTCCATCATCTTCAAGCTTGATCTTCTAATTCCCTTGAGCCTCGATCTTTTTTAAACTGTTTGTTGATCTCCCTTGAGTATTGATCTTTGGAAACTTAAACTAGTTCTCTGGAGCACTATATGCTTGTGTGATCATCTCTTGGATTTTTTTTGATAGAGTATGATTATTGATTGTTTAACCTGTATAGCCCCAATCATGCATTCTTCTCTCCCTCTTATGTGAAAATGCTAAACATACCTCAAACAATATAATTATTATTAGATAACAATAAGTAGAATAATTGTTTTAAACATCATAAAAAATACTAAACAAAGTGAGAATAACATTATCCTCCTTTTTTATGATGACAAACTGTAATTCAACATAGTATGATCAAGGCATATATTATTGTTTTAAACATCATATAAAATACTAAGTAAAGTGAGCTAAAGAAATGGAATTGAATGTTAAAACAAATACTTATCTTTAATATGATAAATATAAAAAATAATTGAAATCAAATAAAAAAAACCCAACAATTTTGAAACTAGTTGTAATGGGTAAAAATTATTTTAAATTAATATTCACATACTATTGGTGATAATTAGGCTATATATGGTAGATTAATTATAAATTCATTGTAATCTGTAAAAACCCATTTTAATTCAAATTCATACATAGTGGATAGAAATATTATGAACCTAAATAAAAAAAATTCCAAGTAGCTTTAATCAATTAAAACAATAGAAACAACATTTTGGAACAGTTATATATATACTTTGTGATAGTGGAAACTCATTTGAAATTATACAATTCACTATACATTTTTCTTATCAACAATTACACATACATATTACAAATTGTATCAAAATTAACATAAAGGTATTCAGAAAGACAACCCTAGCACTACAAAACAAACCTAACAATGTTAATAACAAGCATTGCCTCAAATATAACAAGAAAAAAAGTATTAATGAGTAATGTAAATATTAAAAAAAAAATGAAAGCACTTTAAAAATCTTTAGGGTTTGAGTATTACATGTATCTTTTTGTGATATTTAAACACTGTACCAAATAACGTTTAGACGCAAAAAATTCATGAAACACGCTTATGAAAATGTAATTTTTTCAAAGTAACGATATTTTGTTTGCTTTTTTAATTTTTTTCTATGGTACGGGTCAGATTATACAGTTTTAGTAGAGAAGAGAGAAAGATCTTGTGTCAATTGGGGGTGATCCAGGTGCACATGAATGTGCAATATAGTTATAATTGCGCCTTTTTATAATTTTGTCAATTGTTTAAGATTAATGTTCAAGGATATTTTGGTTTAAACTTATTTCACAAAAAAATGCTAAAATTTGATGGATTTCTTTTAGCATTATCATGGCGGATAGGGGGTGGCCACTCACCCTCCTCCTCCCACCACCACCACTGGAGTCTTCCAAATACACTGATAAAATGACGAAAAACAATTTATAGCAAAAATACTTATTAAAATAGACTTTTACCGTTCTAGTTTATGTCAAAAATTTATTCCCTATCAAATTTAAATTACCTCAAAAAAATTTTACGTCTACCATTTTGTATCTCATAAGTTTTCGCCCCCTCTCCTAAAAATTTATCCTGAATCTATTCCAGAACATTATTATGTATATGAGAGCTTTTAATGTCATTAACACTTTTTGAAATGAAGAACTATTCATGCTAATTTATGTTTTGTAAGGTGGTTTTTAGTTTTTAATATAGTCAATAAGGCTAAGTCCAACAACTTTTCAATTTATTGTCAGAATTGAGAGTCAAGCACCTATTTCTTATCAAATATCAACCTGTAAAACAATTCTACTCCAACAGCTTCCCAATTCTAACCTCCCAATTTCAAAAAATTCTATTTTAATTTTATCTTAACAATTTATTTTAATTAATTAATTCATTAAATTTCAAAATTCTCACACAATAATTTAGTTATTATTTTATTTTCAAATTTAATATATAGATATTCAAAACAAAAAATATATAATATTAATATATTTTAATAATTTAATATTCAAATTTTAATTTAAAAAAATTATAAAATATAAATATTCAATATTTCATATATATATTACAAAATTAAGAATATATTTAAAATCAATAAAAAACAAAATATACTTAGGTTTATAAAAATGATATTAATTTCTTATAAAAAAAAAGAAAATTATATAATCGTACAAAAATAATTAATCAAAAAAATAAACATAAATTAAAAACTGAACAAAAATAGTTGTAAATTTTAAAAATATGATGTAAAGAAATTAAAAAAATGAAAAAAAGACTAAAGAGTAACAAAACTAGCTACATATAATTTCTTATAAATTGGGATCTCTATAATTGAGATCCTTACAATTAAGATATTATTGAAGCTTAGAGAAAAAGATTTTTTTTTTGTCGAAAACATAATATATATTAAAATGAAACATAAAAACGGTTACAAAAGCCTTATCTAACAAATCCCCTTAGAAGGAGCATTAGCTTGAATAAGATTAGCGAGTTATGTTGAGGGTTGTGAAGCCCAATTACCAAGCAAATTGCCTTTTAGCATTTGCTTAGCGGCCCAATCCGCTATTGAGTTGTTCTTTCTTCCCACATGGAAGAATTTAAATTGTTTACTAGCCAAAATATTACAATCATGAATAAAAATTGAAGTCATTTGGTTACATAACTCTTTCTTCTTTTGAAGTTGATCAATCACATTTTTACAATCATTTGCAAGCCTTATATCATGATCTTGATACATCCTTGCTGTAAGAATAGAGTTGCGAATCCAAATAGCTTCCGCTTCTTCAGCGCTGTTACTACCAAAAGTCCATGCTGCTCCATGTACAAAGGTCCCCTGTTCATCTCTAATAATACACGCCGCTACTGCTTTTAGATTGTTATCAAAAGAAGCATCAGTGTTTACAATAAGAGTAGGTTTTGTAATGTTCTTAAAGAGTTTATCTTTATGACTATCGCTATTATTATTATTTACTTTCATACCTGTGAGTTCCTCATTTATTGTTTCATCTGTTATATGATTTGGTTTTATTTGTGAGATTTCTCGATTTTTAGCCTCAGATATATTAGCCTTTGTATATTCATCATAGGCTTCTTTAGCTTGTTTATTTGTATAAATAGGATCCAGTTTTACCCCATTAAAGAGGTAATTATTACGCGCTTTCCATATAAACCAAATTAGGAAGGCTATTCTCTCAACTAGCCCTCTCATTGACTTATCAGGTGTTTGGCTCATGTTAAAGAACCATTTTTCAAATCTAGCTGTACCATCATTTTTAGTCAAGAGTTGCATAGCTGAGTTAAGCCAAGTAGCTCTTACCCATGAACATTCTAAGAGGACATGTTCTGTGGTTGCAGTTTCAATATTACACACCCCACAAATTGCAGTTTTACTACAATGCCTTCTAACTTTATTTGCTTCAGTAGGTAATCCTTCTTTACAAGCTTTCCATAAAAAGTTTTTTATCTTTTTTGGTATGTTTAGACTCCATATAATATCCCACAATTTTTTTGGTTTTTGATAAGATCCTGATGGTAACTTTTCATTTATAATTTTACTATTGTGAATATCTTGTTCTTTAAGGAAATGGTACATGCCTTTTGAAGTAACATTACCATCATTAGAATGAGGCCAATAAGGTTCATCTGGGTGTGTATTGAGTGGTAGCATTATATTGAGAATAATTTCTTTATCCTCCTCATTACAGCTATCATTTATTTTATATTCATCCCAAATGTTTGTATTCTCATACATTAACTCATACACACGCATTTTTTGTATATTGTGGACATTTTGTATACAATTTTTTTAGAGGCCCATTTATCCTTCCAAATGTTTACAGTTTTTCCATCCCCTATATTCCATCTTATTTCTTTAATAAAGCTATTTCTACCATGTAGGATACTTCTCCATCCCCATGATGGATAGTAACCTAATTGTGCTTCATGGAATGTACTATTTTTATAGTAAACACCTTTATACAGTTTTGCAAGAAGGGAGTTGGGGTTTTTTAGGATTCTCCAAGCACTCATAGCAAGTAGAGCAGTATTCATGGCTTGCATATCCCTAAAACCCATACCCCCCTTCTTTTTTATTAATGATCATTTCTTCCCACTTTACCCAATGTACTTTGTTCTTTCCTTGTCTATTCCGCCAAAATTAAGCTATTAAAGAGTTTATTTTATCACAAATTTTTTTTGGTATATGAAAGGCTGCCATAGTATAAGAAGGGATAGCATTAATAATAGATTTTATAAGTATTTCTCGCCCTCCTTCAGATAAAAATTTTGTACTCCATGTTTCCATTTTTTTTTCTATTCTTTCTATCATCCAGTTAAGGGCTTTTACTTTTGCTCAACCCTAGTCAGTGGGTAACCCTAAATATTTTCCTAAATTCCAAAGTTTATTTATTCGCAAGGTGCTTATTAGCTGATATATTAGATCCTTAGGTGTGTTTACCCCAAACATAGCCCCACTTTTATTGAGGTTCATGGTTTGTCCTGTGGCTATACTATATTGGTTCATAATATCACAGAAGGTATCAACTTCTTGTTGTTCAGCTTTTAGAAAAAATAAGCTGTCGTCGGCAAAAAGAATATGACTAATGTTAGGGGCCTTTTTTGTAATTTTTACTCCTTGAAGTAATTTCTTATCCATTTTATCATTTATCAGAGCAGTTAATGCTTGTGTTACAATGCAAAATAGGTAGGGAGATAGGGGGTCCCCCTGCCTTAAACCTTTAGTTGGTTTATTAAGTGGTAAGGGTATTCCATTTATGAGTACAGAATATGAAACTGAGGTAATAGTTTCCATTATCCATCTCACCCAAATCTCCTTAAAACCCATTTTTATTAACATTTTTTGTAGAAAATCCCATTCTACACTTTCATAAGCTTTTGCTATATGTGCTTTTATAGCAATATAATGGTTTTTTGAATTTCTTTTGGTTTTTAAAAAATGACGCATTTCATGCGCAAGAAGAATATTCTTAGTAATGGATCTACGTGGTATAAAGGCAGATTGAGTGTCCTCTACAAGTAAAGGCATATGTTTTTTAAGTCTATGAACAAGTATTTTGGCTATTATTTTGTATATAATGTTTGAGCAGCTTATGGGTCTATAGTGTCCCACATTTATAGGATTGATTCCTTTTGGAATCAATGTAATATAAGTTTGGTTTATGGAATATAAGTCTCCATTATTCCAAAAAAAGTGGGACACCACCCTTAGTATATCATATTTTAGCAGTTCCCAATTTTTTCTATAAAAATGTCCAGGGTACCCATCAGGGCCTGGGGCTTTATCAGGCCCCAAGCTCCACAGTGCTTCTTTTACTTCATTTATATGTATAGGTTTAGTAAGTTCAGTGTTCATATCATTAGTAACACATGGTTTAATTACTTCAATCACTGATTCAAACTGTCTATACCCTACTGTATTAAAGATATTATTATAGTAGTTCTTAATTTCCTCTTTTATTTGTTCAGGGTCTTCCAGCCATTCCCCATTCAGTCTTTGTAGTTTCTTTATTTTATTTTGTGACCTTCTTTGTTTTGTTATAGCATGAAAATATGCTGTGTTTTTGTCACCTAATTTAAGCCAAGTGATTCTTGATTTTTGTGCCCAATATGATTCCTCAGTTTTCCAATATTTTTGAATTTTTTCCACCACTTCATTGTATTTTTTCCAATCCTGATGGTTGTTATTATTTATAATTGCTTCAAGAGTTTTGAAGTCTTTGATTCTTTGTTTTTTGTTTTCTATTTTTCTTTTCCTTCCCCACTTAGTAAGCTCACCAGTGATTTTACTAATCTTTTTTCCATATTTTGTAATACCTTCACCAGCTAAATTTTTGAGAGCAGACCATGTATTGTTTATAATATTATTACAATTATCATCTTCATACCATGTTTTATCAAAGAAGAATCTTTTCTCATTTGGTTTTTGTTCTTTTTCCATATGTAAAATTAACATAGAGTGGTCTGAGCCTAAAGGAGGTGGAACATCCACCCAAGCCTCAGGGAAGAGTGAGTTCCATTGATTATTACTACAGCTCCTATCTATATATTCTTTGATAATTTTCCACCATTTCTTTTATTATTCCAGGTGTAGGTACACCCTTGTCTACTTATGTCCCTCATGTTCAGTTTATTATACAATTTATTACATCTTTCCATATTTTTCTTGTTATAGTCTTTTTCTCCTAATTTTTCAGAGGTCTGTCTATACATATTGAAATCTCCAATTATATTCCAAGGGAGATTTGACCAACTGAACAACTGAACAAGGTAAAAATAAAATAATTATTATCAATTCACTAAATAAGTACTCACCACTAGAATAGAAAGTCCTCTTTTGATATCATTAGAGCATCTTCAGCAGCTCTTTCTTCTGCATATTATGCCAAAAAGTAACCTACATAATAAAATCAAGTAGTCCAACCATATTGGTATCTTTACCTGTAAAACAAAAGTTATTATTGTTATTAGAATTAACCACCAGTTGTACAAGAGAAAAATGGTTTCCGAAAAACAAATGAAAAGGAAATTTTTTTGAAATAGACTAACTATTACAATAATTCGAAATGCGATTACAACAACCGAATAACAATTACACGGAAAACGATTACAAAAATCGACTTAACAGTTACACGGAAACGGAAATAACAAATCACTTACACGGAAAAGAAAAACAAATAGTCACCGTTGTTAAAAAGATATTCCGGCGTGACCGGTATCTCTAACAGAGAACTAAGATATTCCGGCGTGACCGGTATCTCTAACATAGAACTACAACGTTAGGAAAAGAAAATTTTTAGAGAGGGTGGTAAGGCAGAGTGTTTTTCTTGTGTGTTATTTCGTAGTCTGCTAAGAGTGTAGAGAGTGCTCTTTATATAGGGGAGTGGAAAGGAGGACCCAAGCATTCAGAAACGTCCTCATTAAGGCCCACGATTTCCTCCCGAAATTGGCTTAATTGGGTTGACGTTTTTGATTGTCTTGTAACCCCCACGTTTGATTTGATTTGATTTTCTGTAACAGCTTAGTTGACCTCCTTTGATATTCCCACGTGTTTGACTTGACTAAGTAACAGCTGCTGGGATATTCTTTCACTTTAACGTGTGCGAGATTGGTGGAGCTTTTCTCTACGTTTAAGTTGAGTAGTCAACCCCCCACTATAAGAGCTGGTACAAAATCCATTTCATTTTTCATTTTTTGACTCCCCAAACTCCCCACGACCCACGACCCACGACCCACGACCCACGCCCCACGCCGGTGCCAATGCCGGGCCGGGCCGGGCGGGTGGGTGGTGGTGGTGGTGGTGGTGCGCGCGTGTGGGCTAACCCATTGCTTTGCTATGTGCATGGTTGTTGGCTATTTGGACATTGTTA